>JARKNS010000004.1:89798500-90443000 GCA_029990575.1 Petunia axillaris subsp. axillaris | reverse complement strand
GGCACCTATCAAGTTCCAGAAAAGCAGTAGAGTTGCAGAAGCAGAAGTTAGTTTATTTGCATTAGTAGGAAGTAGCTGTTGTAATTTTCTTTTGTTAGTTTTGTTGAAAGAAAAGAAAGAATATCAAATTATGAATGTTTGAATCTATTTCTGTGTAAGCAAACTACTGTAACCGGTTTCCCAAGGCGGGAAGCGTAGGCAACTCATATTGAGTTTCAGTTACACCAGCATTTGAAAATTCTCTTTTGTGTAAGCAGAACTACGCACGGTCTGATTCCCAAGGAGGGATACGTAGGCTCCTCCATCGGGCTCGACCTTTTAGTATTTAAATTTTAATTTTTCCAAAGATAGAAACTGGGGCAGTTTTTTGCAAAACAAGTTGAAATGTTGAAGTCATAACTGGGGCAGAGTTTTGCAAAAAGCAAGTTGAAGACATTGTGTTGGTTTGTTCGTTATTAGAAGTAGTTTTCAAGGATTGGTGCAGACTGTCATTTTGCAAGGAAGAATCGATAGTCGAGCAAAGCATTGATGTTCAAAATAAGCCGACCATTTTAGCAATTTGTGTCAAAATGGTCTAGCACGCATACTAATTTAGTAAAAACTTTCAAAGTTGTTTTTCTCAATTCGCGTCTTGAAAAATCAAATTTTGTTGATCATTGAGTTTCGAACTCTTAAATATTTTACTCATGTGTTGAGTCGGGATTTTGGTCCCATCCATTCGGCCTAATGGCCTATTTTACATTTGAAATTTTATGCATGCATTATCATTTTTCGTATTAACTTGCTTTTGTTCAATGTGTAGAATTCATTTGTTAAAGGTTGGCTAGCATTGAACACTGAAATGGCTGAAAATCTGCATCAAGGACAAAACAACACGGCAAAGCATCTTCAGACAACCAGTTCTGGTATGGGTATCTTGCAAGCGCAGAATGATGATGTTGAAGAACATGTGGTCCAAAGGAATAGGATTGTCCACTTTGTCCATACTAGCAAACATTTGCCAAATACAAGCTTTACCTCCAATCCACCTTACTTAACAATGCCTAATTACCAAATGCCTATACATACTATATATCCACAAATCTCACAAGAATATCTTACCAACTCAAATGCTTGGCCAGCTGCAACTTCATACCAACCACCTTTTATCACTATGCCTGCTGTGGGGAGTCAATCAAATCAATTGATAATGCGTTCACCAGAATTGTCTGAGAAAGAAGTCGAGACAACTTATCCTCACTATGTGGATGAACAGATTTTGAGAAAGATCATAGGAAAAGAATTGCGTTCTAGGAACATTCAAAGTTTATGTTATGAAGACTTGTGCATTCATTCGAATATTGAGCTTCCACGTGGGTACAACATACCAAAACTCAATACTTTCGATGGAAAGGGAAATCCGTACATTCATTTGAAAGATTATTGCGGCAGATTGATCGGAATTGGGAAAAACGAAGCTTTGCTAATGAGACTATTTAGTCAGAGTTTATCAGGAATGGCACTTGCATGGTATACTAAACAGGATTTTACCAAATGGCACACATGGGAAGACATGGCTCGAGACTTTGTGGAACAATACAAGTTCAACATAGTAAGAGATCCTTATCTAAGTGACATGCGCAAAATCAAGAAGATGCGGCATGAGTCTGTTGCAGATTTTGCTGTGAGATGGAGGCTAGAGGCTTCTAAGGTGCATCCTCCATTGCCTGAAGATGAGCTGATAGCAACTTTCATTGACCTTCAAGAAGGCATATTTTACGAAAAGCTACTTTTTGCCAATGTTAAATATTTTCCCAGTTTAATTCGGTATGCAAAGATTTTGGAAGAAAAATTTCAAATCGGAAGGTTGATTGATATGACACTACAATGCCAGTTTTCAATTGTTCTGATGCACCTGAAGATATTCAAGACTCTCAGCCTTCGCAAGTGCACTACAATCATGATATGCAAAATTCAAGTCGCCAGCATCGATCTTATCAGGCACCATCTGGTCATCAAAGCACGAAGAAGTTTAGACCTCGTACATTCACTCCTCTAGAAGAGTCTGTGAGTAGCATATTTGAAAAATTGCAAGCTGAAGGACTTTTTCAACCAAGGAAAGGAACAATTCCCAAGCACTTGCCTCCACATTTTGATCCATTAAAGCATTGTGCTTATCATTCAAATATCCAAGGTCATGATACTGAAGAATGCAGTGGCTTGAGATACAAAATTCAAAGCTTTATTGATAATGGCAAAATAATAGTGCAAGAAGATCCATTAAGTGGCTATTGCAGCATTCCTCCCGCAGGCACAATTTTTGTTAAAGGCGAGGCATCAGCCCCAAGATATTCAAAGAAGAGGCGTTTTGCAAGTTAAGAAGACTGCAAAGACCGTATTTTGCAGCTTGAAATGACATTTCATTGCCCAACTATCTTATGTTTTAACTACTCTGTTGCAATTTTATTCATCCTGGTTGCAATGAACTACGTTATGTTTTGCTACCCTTATTGGGCTTAGTCCCAAAATCAATGAAATTTCGTTTATTCCCAAATAACCCAAGCCAAAGCAGTTATAGATGGTTTATCTTGTGCAAAGAGAAGAGTTTCAAGAATTTCAGATTTTTCGCAACAACAACACATTTGATCGCCATGCAAGCAAAATGCAGATTCGAACCAAATTAGGTGTTCAATCAAGTCAACCGTTATTTGATAAAAAAACTAACAATTGTTCTTTGATTAAACAGGGGGCAAATTTCGCATTTACCGCAAAGTTCAGCATCAAGGTGGAAGAAGCAATGCAAAGTGTCGCAACTTCCCAGAAATTTTATAGTACTTACAATTTTTCTTTGAATGCAGAAATCTCAAGCAGCGAAACGACAAGAACTCGCAACTATTAGTTCCTTGAAGAATATTTGCCTTATCTCATATGCAGAACAACTCTATTTTAGCTTTTGATCGATTATCGCATCACCAGCACAGGCCAGGCGATTTCAGATTTTGCAAGATACAGGGTTTATCCACCCGCAAATAGGATATCTTAGGATCTTCCACCCACAAATAGGATATCTGGGTCTTCCACCCACAAATAGGATATCTGGGTCCTTCCACCCACAAATAGGATATTTGGGTTCTTCCACCCACAAATAAGATATCTGGGTCCTTCCACCCACGAATAGGATATCTGGGTCCTTCCACCCACGAATAGGATATTTGGGTTCTTCCACCCACAAATAGGATATCTGGGTCCTTCCACCCACAAATAGGATATCTGGGTCCTTCCACCCACAAATAGGATATGCAGATTTCTTTCAAGTAGGTGATAGTCTAAGACAAGTCGGCTGAAGCACCACTTTCGGAGTGTTTCACGATGTCGATTGTCTTGCGACATTGGCATTGTTATATTTGAAGTGCATGATTCGACTTGAGGCATCATGTCTCGTTAGTCAACTTATCTTATGAAAGCCTTGCATTTTACAAATTCGTTCTTACTTTACTTATTGTTTCACTTTACCGTTTCAGAATAATGATCAGCCTATAGGTTCCCCGGGCGGAGTACCTCATCAGTTGATCGAGAGAAGAACTTATTGAGCGTCACAACCAGCATTTACAATTTTATATTATACCTTTATTTATTTCTTATTTCAATTATTATAGTGTATTAGCAGTTGCTCGCTTACCGTTTCTTAAGTCTTTACAGAATTTTAGCGGCATCGCAGTAGCATTTGGAGCATAACGTGGAACTTTTTCTTAGCAGTGAACTGGGGCAATCGTTGATATGAGCTAGAATCGTCAACAAGGATCTGAAGAATCGCACTCGAACAAGCAAATTCTATCCTAATCTTTTGTTTCGGATTAGGATGTAAGTCTGTCTTCTTTCCTATTCGTACGTCATTTCTGTCAATCGTGCGAGTTTTCGTGTCTAAGTGTTGTTGAACTACATATGGCCTGATTCTCTTTCGGCCCGAGATATGTAGGCAACTCGGAAACCAGAGTTCGGCCATGTCCTTAAGCCTCGCACTTTGGTCCTTGGAATCAAAGTACTTGGCTTTGTCGTGAAAAAATTGGTTTCTCGTCAACTTTCTTTACCCTGAAAACTCTTTCATCCTTTTCGGGTAAAGAGGGGCAGCTGTTGACACCCAATTTCGTCCCGAAATTTTAATTAATTAAAATTAAAATTCATTAAAGTAAATTAATATATTTTGGAAGAAAAAGGTTAAATTACGTTGTTTATTTTAAAAAACGGGCTTATAAATGTAATTAGTCTAACTAAAAGTAAAAAAAGGGCTAAATGTGCAAGCCCCCATCCAATTAGCCTACTTCTGCAATCCATACATATACAATACACACGCCTAATCTCAACCCCAATTCAGTCGATTTCCCTTCTCCAAATCCCCTTAGACCCAAAACCCGATTCCCTTTCCAATTTTGCCTCAGATTCTCATCAAAACAATCCAAAACCCCTGGTCCCCACCCCCTCTCCAGCTCATCTTCTCCGTACAGAGGTACAAGAAGCCAATCTCAAGCGTTCATTTCGAATCGAGATCAATCCAGTCGTCGATTTGGTTCCAACGGACAGATTTTTGTGGATGAGGTTGAAAAATTGTACAATCTTGAGTGGTTGGACATTTTCCACCCTCATCTTAGCAAGAAAAGGTCCATTTTGGGTCCAATTGTTGGGGATTTTCAAAAATAACCTGAAACCCTAGTTCGCAGGTATATAAGCATCTCTTATTCATTTTTAGTTCATTTTTTTTAGGGGAGAGGCAGAGAGAAAGATGTCTTAGGAGTAGAAAATGCAGCAGCATATACAATAGTTAAAATTTTATTTTCACTTCAGTTTTGAGTCCATAAAGGCACTGCTACTGTTTCTTTTTTTTTTTTTTTTTGTGTTTTGCTTTGGTCGCTTCTCGTTTTCGAGTCGCTTCTTCATTGCTCGAGTTATAGTCTTGTTCGAGTGACATCGTTTCAGATTCAGCGCTCCGTTCACTGCGCCGCAAAAGGTAAAATCTAAGCCTTGTTATTATGTTAATGAGCTTTACAATTTGTTTTCCCTGTGTATGAAAACATATGATATATGTCTGATATTCAAGAAGAAAAAGAATCATGATGAAACTGTTTGAGGAAATAAAATGTAAAGATCAGAACTTTATTAATTTCTGGTCTCATATTTGTTAATGTAATATGGGAAAATAAATTAGTCATAGATAAAATGTCTGAGCTAATTTTTTTTAAGTTAAATCTATCATTATTTAAGTGGAGTTCTAGCTAGTAAAAGTCTGAGTTTCTCAGTTGTATTAACGTAGGAGGATTAGGCCTGCCCTGTTTCTCTATGTTCTTTCTTGTCTATGAGTTCATAAAGAATGAAATAAGCTTAGTATGGATTTCCATTGGATCTGTTGTCCAATGTCTAGGCTTAAAATTAGGTTCTAGGTTGAAGTCTGTCTTCCTTTGCCCTTGTCTGGTAGCCTTTGTCTTTAGTTTAAACTTATTCCAGTTCCTTCCATGTTTCTTGTCCAGTCTTGCTAGACTCCCTTGAATTATTGCTCTTGCCCTGTATAAGTCGGTCCCATCCCGCACTCTTCTTTGTATTTGACTGTTTTATTAAGTTCTAAAGCTATGAAATGGCATGTATCAAGTGTGAAGCTTGATTTGTTTTGTTTCTGAGTGGCGATCTTGAATGGTGGTTGCATGTGAGTGTGAGGTTATGTGTGCAGGTCTTTAGTTTAGATTCTGGTGAAGTGAGTGTGTAGTGGAGATGTAGTAGCTTTGGAGGTTAGCAGGAGGTGTAAAAGTGGTTTGCATGTTGCTTGAAGTTGTTTTAAGTAGAAGTTTTGGAGGCTATGAGATAGTGCGGGGATGCTGCTGAGTTGGTAAGGAATTGCAGGCAGGTCTGGTGGTTTGTAGGCAGTGTAGATTGTTTCTTGTTGCTGGTAGAAAAGTGAGTGTGAGGGTGCGCAGTTTGATTTGTGTGAGGTTGCTTTGGTGTTTTGTGGAGGAGTATATGTCAGGGAGTTTGGAGGTGAGTTTGTGAAGTCTTAAGCAGGTGTAGCAGGGGTTAAAAGGAAGTCTGTTTGGTGTTTGTAGATGTTGAAGGAGGATCCGGATAGCTGGTTAACTGGGTAGGAGTAGCATGTTGTTTCCTGGTTGTGAAGGTGAGGTAGAATGAGCTTTGCTAGGTTTGTTGGCTATGAGAAGGAGATGGAGAGGTAGGATGTAGCCTAGTGCCAGTTTTCTTCCCAGGTTGTTTCATGAAGTCCTTGAGTTTATGCAGTCTAAGTGATGCAAGTCCAAATCTGTTCAAGTGTGGGCTGATATGTTTGCAAAGTCTTAGTTTGGTTTTGCCCTAAGCTCATTTGTTTTGATATATAGTTCAGGTTCTAGCTTTTTTCATTATCTTGTCTGGCAGCCTGGTCTCTCTAAAGTGTATGGAAGCTCATAGGTTCCTTTTGAACTCCTTCAGCTTCAATCCTCTGCTTTCCTTTTAAATTATTCAAACTCAGTTTCCAAT
This sequence comes from Petunia axillaris subsp. axillaris, assembly GCA_029990575.1. Classification (NCBI taxonomy): domain Eukaryota; kingdom Viridiplantae; phylum Streptophyta; class Magnoliopsida; order Solanales; family Solanaceae; genus Petunia; species Petunia axillaris. The sequence continues at coordinate 90,436,511 of JARKNS010000004.1, read as the reverse complement.
GTTCCCTGCCTTGTTTTCTATGTGTTTTAGATCGATCCTATGGTCCTCTAATTAGTCTGCCCTATTCCCTTATAGTTCTAGTTCTAGTTTCGATGTTAATTTCCACCTCTGAACATTATTTTGTAAAGCATGGGTGTTAGCATACATTGAAGTAGTTAGAATCATCTCCGTAAAATGATGTTTATTCATCTTTCATTTGCTTTTATTTGCTTGTTTTCTATCCTCGTTTGCATGTACTAATCCTTTTCTTATCATTTTGCATAATACACCTTGGGACGAGTTTGAATCAAAACTCGCAAGTTGGGCTCGGCTAATTGGCACGGGAGCCATTTGGATCAACTTGGTTGAAATTGCATCGCAATCAAGGCTCAAATGATTGAGTTTGCGCTTCCGGGTTCTATCTTCTAAACTCCATCCTTCCCCGCTCCTTTAGAAAATGCATGTTGTATAGGATTTCCCCATAGACCGGATTCGTAGCCCGGTAGGATAGAAATAATGTTTGAATTGTGAATAACTACTGTAAATCACTCAAATTATTTTTATATGAATGCTTTGTATCATTTCTTTGCGAATCGCCAATTAATTTATGGATGTTTAGAATTGTTTGTCAATTCATGAGTGCAAAATCAAATTCGACTAAAAATCATACTCTCGCCATAATTCGCATTTGAATTGCTTCTTTATTCATTATAGTAAATATGCAACTATTTATTTATCTAATCTAATTTATTTATTTAGTTAATCAATTAAATTTTAATCCTTTATTTATTTATTTAATCTAATTTATTTAATTTCAATTAATCATTTATTTAGTCAATTAAATATTTATTCATTTAATTAATCAATTATTATTCATTTATTCCTTTATATAATTAAAATTGACAAGTATTCATTTATTTAATTAAATTATTTATTTGCTTATTTATTTTTCTATTTATTCAATGAATTAATTAATCCCTTATTATCATCCAATTATTTATCTAATGTGTTTCATTTAATTATCTAACTTCATTTAACCTTTGCTTATTCTATTAATTAATTAATTGATCATTATTTCATTATCCATTTAATTAATCTTAAATTGGGTCATTTATTTATCTAAGTATCGGCATAATTAAAATCTCATCTTATATATGTTATTCATATTATCCTTATATAAAATTAGCTATATATTATCTTATTATCCTTAACAAATTCGTGAAAACCGCCGGATTAACCGCATTTAGCGGATTTTCGAAAGTGCTCCCGCAAGGGACCTTCTTTCGAATTTAATAGAACCACTTACCTAGAATCTCTAATTTTAATTGAATTTTCTTTAAATAAATAATAAATTGCATTCTTTAGTTAACTTAGGTTCCTAATAATCCTTAAATTAGGTGGCGACTCCAAAGAAAACCCTTTGGAGTCCCATTTTGTTGAAATATACCCGAAACCTATCTTTTCCTAAAGAAAGGGTAATTTTTGGGGTTCAACAGTAGGTCATCAAGCATGGTGTAAAGAGTGGTTAAGGGGACCGTGCCTTCCAATAAAAGACTTTGGAGGAAAACAATGTCACTCTCCTTAACCAACCTCCCTAGCAATTCATTAACCTCACTCTCTAGTTTCCTATGTATATTCATAAGCTCCTGATACAAAATGTTATGGCTAACTGGTGATCCTTGCAGTGGTTGTGCAACAACGTTCTTCTTTGGAGTCCTATCCATTGTAATGCTTATAAAAGGTAGTTGATTAGGATTAGAAGTGGATTCGTAATTTGACTTTGGAAACTATTTATAGGGTTATTTTGTTTAGCCGCATTAAATAGTATATTAATCTCTATGTGGTCTCATAATTGTTTAAGCTTTCTATGTAGTTATTTCACTTCTCTATGCAGCCTTTCCACTCTTCTGTGCAGCCATTGCACTTCCCTGTAGGACACGCCTAGCTACAATAATTGACTTAGAAAATTGTTTGAGGTTGCACTTGTCTATCATGTTCGTAAGAATCGTTAAGTGTAGTCACCTATGATTGATTGAGTTTGCAAATAACATTTGTTATGCGTGGCAACATATACTATAAGTTGTCAATGAAATTAAATAGTCACGTATTAAAAATCAAAACATAATGACTAGTTCCATTGATAAAGTGAAACAATTGTAATACAAGTTCAACATTGAAGAATTTCTCAAACGCTCACTTCAACATTGAACATAACAGCTGTTGGTGTAGCTTGAACAAGTTCAAAGATAAGAACATGTCCTTTTTTAATGAAATTGTCCTTGACCAATTTTTTCCATCCCTTCACGAGTTTTCGCCGAACACCACTGCTCAGTGTTGTAGTCCATTTCTTCCCTTTACATTGGATAGTTGTTTCAACCATAGTAGGAGGAAGATAGTGATAGATTTTCTTTGGAAGGCACTGCGGAAACATAAGAAAGAGTAATATTATTGTCGTATGTAAATTCCTATATTAGATTAAAAAAGTGTAAGGCTAAAATAAAAGGTACCAATGCGTCACGAGTAATGTATGAATAGGACTTCTCCATCTCGAACCATGTTATGAAATCTTCTTCAATCCATCCGCATTCCATTTAGTTTATATTTATTTTAACTATTTTATTGATTTAGAAGTGCTTGTGACAATGCATGGTGCAACTATTTATAGAGTCCAAAACATCACTAAACCTTTAATAATTCCCTCCTCTTGTTTGAATTTCCCTCCACGAAATTTATTTGATATTTTAGTTTTAAAAATCTGTGCCTAAATATAAGCTACAAAATTTTATTTTCCCTCCATGAATTCCCCCTAAATATAAGCTACAAAAGTAAATAAAAAATTAAAAAGTTAGTCGTATGGACAGATGATTCTATTCTAGCATAGTGGTTGTGAGTGTATTGAACGAGGTGAGGATCTAGGGTTCGAGTTTGGTTAGGCTCCTTTTTTATTATGTGTTTTTTAAGGGCAGTGCTCAATCCCCATTTTCCATTCCCTCATTCTAAAATTGCCAATCTCAATCGTCGTGTAGATCAACAAGTTTTTCCTGTAAACTGGACAGTGAACAATGTTAATTTTCAGGTGCAAGAACTGCGTAGTGAAATTGCCAATCTTAATCGCCTTGTGGATCAAGTTAAACTTAGCTAGGAAGAGATGATGGCTCATATGGAAGCTGTTGCAAGTAGGATTGAGAGCAAGTGTCAATCTACCAAACTTGTTATTGAAGCCCCAAGCTCAAGTGGTGTAGGGAAGTTCTTTTAGGGTTTTTTTTTTTTTTTTTGGTTTAATGGGTGCTATGTAAGCAGAATAATGTATGAATGCTTGTTTCTACCTAAATCAAAATCAAATGCTATGGAAAATATTTGTCTATGTGTGATCTTTTATGACTTACTGCAATTTATTTGACAAGTTATTTAATCCCAATTGATATTAATCAGCCATCAAATGTGACAAGAAAATATAGACTAAACATTAGTGATAATTTAACAACTACAAATCTGGATATAAACATAGAGTCTTGACATAACAACATCTGGATAAATACATAGAGCCTTAACATAACAAAAACATGATAAAACAAAGAAGAAATGTTGCTTACACATCTTAGCAACAATTCAACCAAACAAACCCTAGACAAAATACACAAACCGATCATTGGACATATTAAGAACTTAACATAAACAACAACAAAAAGTCTTGATAATACATGTCACCAAAAACCATAGACCAAGTAACTCTAACATTTAACATTCAATCAATTTGAAGAGGATCTGCACTTGTTCCAGAACCATCAAAGTCCAACATCACCCTAAAATCAGAACCATCACTAGAACTTGATGCACTTGATAATTCATTGTCAAAATCAGCAGCAAGATCACGAGGCTGTCCCATAATGTGAACTCGACAAACAAATCTACCATCATCTAAACCTTCCACAAAGCTAAAATGAAGTGCCTTACCAACCCTCAAATTGTTGGCCTTTATGAATTCTAACCAACCATTCCCTAGCCTTTTCTTCCCTTTATTTATAACCAAGTGCATAACATGTATATCATTACCAGATAGCACACGAGCAGGCACTGATTCATCAGGCAAAAAAGGGAGTACATATTTTGGAAAAATCTATTAACATGAAAAAATCACAAAATAAAATATTAGAAACTATGGATATTTTAAAAAAATTAAAAAGATAAGCAAAAAAACTTACAAAATCATCCGTAGTTACATATTATTTGGTTAACCTCGCAAGAAAGGTCTTCTTACCAACAGTGTTTATAAAGGTTCCATGTCCAAAATACTTAAGATTGGTTGCATCAGCCTCCATTTTTTGTGGGTTAAAAGTTAGTATGAAAATATTCAGATTTCTTACAAAGGAAGTACAACCTTTGTGTCTCTTTAAATAAGAAAAGGTGAAGGAGGTGATGGTTAGGGTTTTGGTAAGTTGTATAGTTTGTTTTGTTATAAAAAATGATAAAGTTTGTGGAAGAGCAGATGATGCTATTCCAGCAAAATGATCATAAGTCACATATTAGGAGGTTGGGGTATAGGGTTCGAGTCTAGTTTGGCACAATTTAGGTCTTTTTTTTTTTTTTTTGGCATACAAGCATTGGTTAGTTGTATAGTTTGTTATAAAATATGATAAAGTTTGTGGAAGAGCAGATGATGCTATTCCAGCAAAATGGTCATAAGTTACATATTAGGAGGTTGGGGTATAGGGTTCGACACTAGTTTGGCACAATTTAGGTCTATTTAGGTCTATTTTTTTGGCCCAATTTAGGTCTATTAGCTTGTGAGTATATAAATAGGAATTCTAATACTTTAATTGTAGTATTTTTATATACTTTAATTGGGTATAATTACTTAGTATATGTAGTAGTAATATAGATAAGCAACGACGTCGTATATCACCGTGTTCCTTTTTTATAACATGCAATTATACCCAGACAGTATAATTATTACTACATTATCGATTGTTTTAAATAAAAAGTAGTCGTACTTAAAATTAATGTATTGTCTTGGTAGAGCACTCTACCAAGACAATACATTAATTTACTTGAAGGAGAGTTGATTAATCCTTATAAACACTAAAAGGTTTCATAAAACTTTCGATGTGGGACAATGATTCTAGGTAAATAATCCCAGTTTTAGTTGTATAGTTTGTTATAAAATAGTTTGGACATACAAGCTTTGAACTAGGATTTAAGTTAAGTAACCCTAACATTGGATACATCAATTCATACTATTTAAGTTGCAAAAATTTATCATGAAAAAATCTTCATTCTATGAGTGAAACTTACATAAGTCGATTTTCATTAAGTTTCATTACAAAAAGAATGTAAATAAATTAAGAAGGATTCTATGTCAAAACCAACCAAAAAAAACCTCAAACTTATATTATATCTAATTAAATCGTCAAGTCTTCAATGTCATCGTTTAGATCGGACAAGCTACCAAGTGGTGATGTTGGAGCACCACCTTGCTGCAACATGAAAAAAAAGTTAAATTAGTGTAACATATGCCATAGTTAAAACAAATATTCAATGAACTATAGTGAATATGCAAGTAAATGTTACCTCATTTTCTTCATCTTGCCCGTTAATGCCTTGACTACCTTGACTGCCTCTACCACCTACCCTACCACCCGCCCTACCACCACCTCTACCTCCACCTCTATTATATCTACCACCAACTCTACTACCCCTACCACCACCTCTGCTACTCTCACCTCCTCTACCACCACTTTGTGAACTTCTAAAATATGTTTCAAGTCGTCCTCTATACCGGCTCAACCGTGGACGTCCTCGTGAACGAGTGTATCAAGGGTTACGTAAAATAGTTGCATCACCCTCACCCACACTTACAGGGTCAACGTAAACATCAACCTCATTCAACTCTTCCAATGGGACAAATTGCTCGATAATTTCATCATTCCAATTTGAAAGATCATGCTCAATTTTGATCATCATATACTTCATATACTTCCTCTTCACTTCACTATCCAATGCAATATCACAATTCCGCTCAAAATACTTTAGCAAATCCTTGTACATCATGTACTCGGAAGTCATATGGGGATAACCTCCTAAAAAGAATCGTTTTAAGTGTGGACGAACAATATCTTTTCTCCACCTATTCAAAATATACCTTTGGTCAACAGTTTCAATCCTTTTGTGAGACAAAACCTTCAGTATATGGCAACATAGATATCCTCTACTTTCAAACCATTTGCAGGAGCAACTTAGATGTTCACCAACAGCCGTGTACCTAACAGTGAATAAAAACGGATCGCTACGACTAAAACTTCTCTTTGAATAATCAGTTATAAGGAATTTCTCCACGCCAGGTTCTGCTTCATCATCCTCAAAGGTGCTGATTTCACAATGCATGTGCTTCTTTAGTTGTTGTTGGAACAATTCAAATATTTCACGAGTATAACAAGCTTGAAGTTGTGCCTCCCACGGGAATTCAGACAAACACTTTAATTCAAAACAATTGGACCTATATTCTGCTTCAAGCTCTTTCTCAAACTTATCTCTTATAGCTAACTCGTATTGTTGAACAAATTGCTTAAGAGTGCTTTGACGGGAGATAAATCCATCAAAGAAAGCATGCATTCCTTCACTTCTTTGAGTAGACAACATCCCTGCCCAGAAATGATCATCTAGGTATGCAGGAACCCATTTTTCCCTTTCTAAATAAAGCTTAAGAAACCACTCTCTTCCATTCAAGTTGTATTCTGCAATGTATTCATCCCATCTATTCTCAAACTCAACTGTAGTAATGCTTTCAAGCACCATGGCCTTAAATTCTGACTTTGCTCTTTTAGAATCACTAACCCCGCTTAACCTCAAAGGCAACTTAGAGAATATATGCCATACACAGTATCTTTGTACCGTATTTGGCATCAATTGATGTATAGCTGCCTTAATGCTTTCACATTGGTCGGTCAAGATAGCCAGGGGACAAACATCTCCCATTGCCCTAAGCCATGTAGAGATCACCAACAAGTAACTTACAATATCCTCATTCGATAGGAGAGCACACCCCAAAAGTACGGATTTATGTTGATTGACACCAACAAATGAAGCGAATGGCATATTATACCGGTTCACTAGGTATTTTGTATCAAAGCATATAATGTCATGGAACATATCATATGCTACTTTTCAGTGAGAATGCACCCATACAATGTTACGAATCCTACCTACGCTATCAACATCATTTGAATAGAAAAACTCCCTATCTTTTTGTTGCATATCAGTAAAGAACCTCAGTAATGCTTGTGCGTCCCCTTCTTGCAATTCAAACCTCCTACTATTCATAATATAATTTCTGCAGTCCTTAGTAGTGCAACCCAAATTCTCCGGCCCACCAGCAAGTACTTCGGCTACTCTTATGTTCTTGGATGGTCTTAGGCCAGCTAGATCATTAGCTTGAAACCATCTCTTAAGAGAATTACTAACCTTCCAGTGTCCAGCCATCAATCGTGATAGTGATGGTTCCAATTTATGATTATGCTTTCTAATAACCTTAGAAACACGACATGATCTATCATTTTCAAAAATTCCATTAATTCTAGCCATATAATTCCTTCTTTTGCCGGATATCTTATGTTTTGGTTTCCTTGCCCTATCACAAACAAATTGCACATACCTTACCGGATCCCCCCTTTTTTGTTGCTTGTTCATTTGACAATACAAAAACCTAATAATCTAGCATGTGCTTTGTAAAATTCATACATATGTCCACTACCTTTAAATCTCATTCCAGGAAGTGGCCCTATTGCAAGATCCTCTTGAGAAATTTCATCACCCATTTCCCTGTCCTCTCCAATTTCTAACACTTCTACAACTTCATCATTTTCAACATCAATATCATCATCACCTTCATTATTCTCTACATCATTGTGGGCCCCGTCAGAATCAAGGTCATCCAAATGATCCTCATCATTCATCAAACTATCGTCGGATTCCAGTCCTAAAGGTCTATGTAATTCATTTCTTAGTTCATCTGTATTAAGACTTGATGGGTTGGTGTTCATGTTTAAAAATGAGTGTGGTGTTACTCAAAACGGTATAGGAATAACAATGGAATACTAATAGACATGTAGTTGGCGGTAGTAGTCAAAATGTGTATGTATAAGAAATATAATTAAATTAATAAAGAAGTCATATTTAAAAAACAGAAATACGTATAAAATTAATTTATCACTTAATTAATAAAGAGTATTTTAAAAAACAGAAATACGTATAAATACGGTCTACGTATATACATATACTTATACGTATACTAAGTACTATTAATTCTGAAATCCTTCCATCTCCCTAGCATTATGTTTTGCATGGCTCAATGTTTTGGGAATAAACATCATTTAATAGTTGGTTTGGAGGGAAGGTTTTGGAGGAAAAAAATTGTTTAATAGGCCAAACACACATTAAGGATATATTAGTAATTTTAGGGGTGTGGCCAAGGTTGGGACAAAGAGAGTGTGGCCGAATAGCACTGCCCTTTTACAAAAGCAAAATTTATATCGCTCTTCAAATAGTCAAACTTCTCTCTGTATAAATTTTAGCAACTCCAGAGACAAGGTGTTTTTCCCAATCGACTATAGAGATTTTGACCTTAATAATCTTCACATAAATTAGGACGGGGAGTACTTGTTAAATCTTGAAACAAAAATAGGATATTCTGTCGCCACGCTCACATTTTTGGCTAAAAAAATCTTTGCTAGGTCGTGGCGATCACTGGAAAGTTTTCAACTAAAATTATTGCCCGTGTCTGCGAATTCTGCGGCGCATATTTGCAATTCTCCGGTGATTGGGGCTAAAAATTAATGAATATCTCACAAGGGATTATAAGTGTAACAGTGGCACCGGAAGTCTTAACTTGGTGCAAATTCATTGCTAAATCTTGCTGTATGTAAAAACGTAGTAATTAGTAAGGCTGTCCACCGGCCCGGTTCCAGCGCTCCTTGGCCGGTGTGGCGTAAAAGTAAAAAAAAAACCCGTTAACGGTCCGGTACGGGTCCGGTCTAACGGTGCAAATGCACCAATGCCGTGTCGGAACCGGTACTGGCAAGGGGAACCAGTCCGGTTCCGGTTCGACCTGGTGCGGTTCCGGTTCGACCCAGTCCGGTACCGGTTCGGTTTTGTGTGTATATATATATTTTTTTACTTAATTTTTTAATTCTTTGAAATAGATTAAAAAATTATTGTAGACTAAATAAACAACACAAAACAAACATTTTATTCAACAATACGAAAATACATTAAGTTGGAAATACATAATTAAAAACTTAAAGTGACATACTAGAAAATAAAGACTAGAAACTAGAAAAATACATAAATCTTCAACGACTCAATTGTCGCGCTCGCGCAGATATATTCCACCACCGTGAGCTGCCCATTCGGGGTTATGTTGGGTTTGCAAGTGAGTCCTAAACTTTCCTGTTCCTCCATGATTTGATCCGGATTGATAAATCCTAGTTATCTTACAAAGAGTACACAGAGCTATGCCAGTATTATTATTTTTCATGATAAATTCCCAAACTTCGGATCATCCAGTTCTTGGGTTGGAGGGACCTTCAGCAGTAGCACCTTGAGCTTGAGTAGGAGTATTTGCAGCCATATTGAATTGTGATTAATTTGATGAAATATGGGAGTGTTTATAGAAAAAATAGGTGGGGGGAGGGGGGCTGTTGGGGCATTTATGAAATGACCTCGGTCAGTCGTTTCGGAAGTTAGGACCTCGATTGGCGTGCCGATAATTTTAAAATATTCGTAAGGTCCATTAGGACCTATCTGTAAAATTTGAGCTAAATCAGACCTCGTTTGGTAGGCATCGGAAGAAGGTTTCAGTTTTTATTGTCAATAAATATTAAAAAGAGATTTTTGAGCTCGGTTTTGGTGAATGAGCTCCGATTCGAAATCCGAAAGCGCCGTTAGGTTCGTATGATTATTTCTGACTTTTGTAATTTTTCGAAAGTGAATTTCGATGTGGTTCGGCTAGTTTCCGCTAAAATGCTGAAAGTTAAATAATTTGACCTTTTTCCTTTAAATTCGCATCTTGAGTTTCGGGAGTCCGATTTGAGATCCGTCTTCGCGAGTAGGTTACATATATTTTGTATAACTTATTTGAAAAATTTGGGATCATTTCGACTTTTCAAGGGTTCCATTTTAATTTTAATCGTCGTAGCGAATTTATTAAAAAAAATATATTAGCTATGTCGGTCAGCTAAGGGATTTAGCTTAGCAGTAGCAATACGTACAGAAACATTTGAGCAAAAATAGACAGAGAAAGGAAAAAGTAGAAAAGAGAGAAAAAAAGGGAAAAAGGAGTGGAAAAATAGTGGAATTTCTACCCCAAATCTTCAGGTAATGATGTTAACTCATTATCTTAGCTTATTACGTGTGTTTGAATATATTTTTACGGTAAAAATAGGGATATTAGACATCGCCCTAATAACGTAAATTGATAGTTTAAAGGGTCAATTGGACCCTGATGATGCAAATGATTATATATTCGTATTCAGTGAGTTATGGGCAACATATAAATATAATTTATTTAGGGTTTGGTTATGGAACTTTGAACCCTGTACATAGGCCTGGCCTGCGTATTGCCTATGCGAATAGGGTATCAGGTTCCTAACTGGATTGCCCTAAGACATAAGGAATGAAGCCTTGAGCTTTATTTGAAATAATTTTTCTGCTTATAGAATAGAGCGAGATCGTTTGGCAGTTAGTCCAAAGGAAAAAACAGTGGTTGAGTAACAGGGCTAGCTTTGGAATACGGTAAGTGTTTATATCCATTTCTTTGGAGGCACTTGGCCTCGTGGATTTCTACCACGTGTTCCTTACGTGTGTAGCTGCCGATAGGCGTACTCATTACGCCTTAGCTTTGGATTTACATTCTATATTATATATTATGTCTTGTTATTGCTATTGCGTTGGAAATCTGAGTATTGTACTTTGGCTTGGAATTGGCATCTGCTTCCCGGCTGTCGATGAGAGTCCTGTGCCGGTGAAGGGTTATTATTGCATCACATTGCATTCATATGCATTACATTGCATATCATATACTGAGTGCAGGAGTATTTCGCCTCAGTTTTACATTTTATCGGGTGCAGGAGTATTCCGCCCCAGGAGAGTGCAGGAGTATTCCGCCTCTGGTTTTGGCTTATATTATATCGGGAGCAGGAGTATTCCGCCCCAGGAGCAGGAGTATTCCGCCCCAGGAGCAGGAGTATTCCGCTCCAGTTGGTTAGCAGATTGGATTCCCCTCGAATGCAGGAGTATTCCGCTCCAGTTGGTTAGCAGATTGGATTCCCCTCGAATGCAGGAGTATTCCGCTTCGGGATGGATTTATGGGCACATGTGACCCTTTGCATCTCATTTCATTTCATTTCACCTCATTTCATTTTATTTCATTTCATTTCATTTCATCCTATTCCATTTCATTTCATACTATTGAGTAGATTTTTTGTACATGAATACTGTTCTGCTTATATGTGCATTGCTTATTTGTTGATTGTTGTCTGGTTTCATTTCCCTTACTAGCGTATCTATTTTTCGAGATTGCTAGTTTGTTCACACTTATTGAGTCCTCATGACTCACCTCCCTGTTTGTCCTTGTGTTTTCTTTTCGTTCGGCAGATTCTGCACCAGGACCCAACCAGTCGCGCCGTGATTGAGGAGTAGTACGTTCTCAGCTGTCTATGGTGAGCCATCCTATTCATTGCGGTCACCAACTACAGATATTACAGTTTACCTAAATTTTGCTCCCTTCAGGAGGTGTGTATATCTCTTGGGCTTCTTAGATGTCTGATCTGGAAACCTTAAAATATGTGTCTTCTGGGTAGTTATTTGTATTATTCAGACAGCTTTTATATTTGTCTATCCTTGAGAGTTATCTTATGTTATTAAAGTTTGGTTCATTTTCATTTCAAGATAATTCTTCACAACTTATATCGATTCAGTCAATAGGGTTCGCCCGACATGTATAGGGGGAGGTGGTCGGGTGCCCGCACAGCCTAACCGAGAATTCGGGTCGTGTCAGTTGGTATCAGAGCGAGGTTTAGAGTCTTTCCAGATCATAACAGTGTCTAATAGAGTCTCGCTGATCGGGCGGAGACGTCCGTACCTATCTACGAGAGGCTATGGTGGCATTTAGGCAGTTTCCTTTCTTTCTTTCCCCGTCGTGCGTGAGTCCGCTTATCTGAAGTTAAATATTTCTATTCTCCGCAGTAAATGGTGAGAGCGCGCGCGAACGTTCGGTGAGAGGCGGAGGAGCCAGCGGTCGCCCCTATGCCTGCTGCTCCGCGAGGTGGTGGTGTTGGCCGCGGTAGAGGTCGTGGTCGAGGCAGAGGTAGAGTTGCCCAGGCTATGAGGATGGTGGATCATGTTGATCCTGCTGCAGAGGTTCCGGTAGTGCCAGCTTTTGCTGGGCAGGGGGATCAGGGCTTATTCGTTCCCCCTGCACTTCATGACGCTTTTATGAGATTCTTAGCGACGCAGATGCCCCAGGGACCTCCTATTCCTCAGGCTCCGTAGATGCTCATATTCCTCAGGCTGCTGTGGATGCTCCTATTCCTCAGGCTGTTGTAGATGCTCCTATCCCTCCGGCAGCTCCTCAGGCTGCGGTAGATATTGGTTCTCAGGTTCAGGAAGCCCCCATTCCAGCTCCACAGGTAGCCCCAGCAGTTCATGTTCCAAGTGGTCATGTTCCAGAGGTAGCGGGTGTTATACCTCCAGTTGTTCAGGATGGTCAGCCAGTCCAGGTAGCAGGTCAGGTCGATGATCCGGCAAGGTTGCATTATTTTACCCGACTTAGTCTTCCGAAGTTCTCTGGTCAGAAATCAGATAAGCTTAAGCCTCGTGAGTTTCTTGATCAATGTCAGCGTATCTTAGAGGCCCTTGGATATCTTGAGCAGTATGGAGCTGATTATACTGTCTTCCAGCTTGAGGGTCCAGCTTTAGCTTGGTGGACCGCACTCCGATCAGCTAGGCAGGGCTTACCTAAGCTGACCTGGAGTGAGTTCTCTCATCGATTCATGGAGAAGTTTTTCCCTCGCAGTCAGCAAGATGAGAAGAGGAGACAGTTTGAGAGGATTGTACTGGGTAACCTGTGAGTCACGGAGTACGAGCTATTATTTTCAGAGATGTCCAGCTATGCTCCAGATCTCATGCAGGAGCCCTCTGAGAGGGTCAGACGTTTTATTGATGAGCTTTCTCCTCATTTGCGGTCCTAGATGGCTCGTGAGATTGAACCTGGTACTCTATTTGATGTCGCTGTCGATATTGCTAGGAGGTATGAGGCCTATTATAGATTGGAGATGGAGGAGTTAGAGCGGGAGAGTACGAGATCTCGTGGTCCAGGGCATTCTAGTACCTCGTATGGAGGTAGGAGTTATCAGCAGCAGAGTAGGCCTCTTGTCAGACCAGCTCAGTTTCCAGCGCGTAGTTCTCAGAACGCGCCTACTTCTTCTCAGGGTCAGTTTTGGTTTCGCCCGCGAGATCAGTCTAAGTTTGATCAGCGTAGATTTGCTCCAAGGTGCTTTATCTGTCAGGATCCAGGGCATCATAAGAAGGATTGCCCTTATCTCCTTCAGCAGGGTAGTAGCCGCCCTTTCCCTCGCCTTCCAGCGCCTATGCAGCAGCAGCCTCAGGGTGCCTCTCCAGGGTCTCAGCCAGCTAGAGGTGCACCACCACCCGGTAGAGGTCGTGGACGTGGTCCTAGTGGTCCCTCTAGAGGTGGTCGTCAGGGTAGCGGCTCAGCTCAGCCGCAGAGATAGCTATATGCACTACCGGCCAGGCAGGATGCCGAGGCATCCCCAGCTGTTGTTACAGGTATTTTATCTGTTTGTGGTCGAGATGCATATTCTTTGGTGGACCCGGGGTCTACATATTCATATGTATCTCCTTATTTTGCTTCGGGTTTTCATGTTGATTATATGTGTCTTCGTGATCCATTCTGTGTTTCTACTCCTATTGGAGACATTATCATCGTGGATCGAGTTTATCCAGCTTGTACCATATCTTTTGGGGGTCATGAGACACTAGTAGATCTTCTAATCCTAGATATGGTTGATTTTGATGTCATTATTGGCATGGATTGGTTGGCGTCGTGTCATGCCATGTTAGATTGTCATGCCAAGTCTCTTCAGTTGTCTCTTCCTTGTTCAGCACCAGTGGTGTGGCAGGGTTCTTATTTGCCACCCAAGTGGCATGTTATTTCTTTCCTGAAGGCAAAACGGATGATAGATAAAGGGTGTTTAGCATATCTTGCCATGGTTCGAGATACCACTGTGGAGATTCTATTCCTGTCGTTAGGGAGTTCCCTGATGTGTTTCCAGATGATTTGCCAGGACTTCCTCCTGATCGAGAGATCGAGTTTGGCATTGATACAGTGCCCGGGACTCAGCCTATTTCTATCCCTCCTTATCGCATGGCTCCATCAGAGTTAAAGGAGCAGTTGCAAGATTTGCTTGATAAAGGGTTCATTAGGCCGAGTATTTCTCCATGTGGTGCTCCTGTTCTATTTGTGAAAAAGAAAGATGGGACTATGCGGATGTGTATTGATTATCGTCAGCTAAATAAGGTCACCATCAAGAATAAGTATCCCTTGCCTCGCATTGATGATTTGTTTGATCAGTTGCAGGGTGCCAAATTCTTTTCTAAGATCGATATGTGATCTGGTTATCATCAGCTAAAGATTCGCGAGTCAGATATCTCGAAGTCTGCTTTTAGGACTCGTTACGGCCATTATGAGTTCCTAGTTATGTCTTTTGGGCTGACTAATGCCCCTGCAGCCTTTATGGATCTCATGAACCGGGTGTTTAAGCCATTCCTTGATTCCTTTGTCATTATCTTCATTGATGATATTCTTATTTATTCTTGTAGCCACGAGGAGCATGATTATCATCTGAGGGTGGTTCTTCAAACCCTCCGTGATCGTAAGTTGTATGCCAAGTTCTCGAAGTGTGAGCTTTGGCTTGATTCTGTAGCATTTTTGGGTCACGTGGTATCTACTGAAGGTATCAAGGTTGATCCGAAGAAGATTGAAGCAGTGCAGAAATGGCCTCGTCCTACCACTCCGACGGAGATTCGCAGCTTCCTTGGATTGGCAGGTTATTATCGGAGGTTTGTGGAGAAGTTCTCTACTATTGCAGCTCCCCTGACTCGCCTGACGCAGAAGGCGGTTCTGTTTCGATGGTCCGATGAGTATGAGGCCAGCTTCCAGAAGCTTAAGGCCTTATTGACTGCAGCTCCAGTGTTATCGCTTCCTTCGGGCACCAGTGGATTCGTAGTTTATTGTGATGCATCTCGTGTGGGCGTTGGTTGTGTTCTTATGCAGCACGGGAAGGTAATTGCTTATGCTTCAAGACAGTTGAAGCCGAATGAGAAGAATTATCCGACTCACGATTTAGAATTGGCAGCTGTGGTCTTTGCTTTGAAGATATGGAGTTACCTTTATGGCGAGCCTTGTGAGGTGTATACGGATCATAAGAGTCTGCAGTATCTTCTCTCTCAGAAAGATCTTAACGGCCGACAACAGAGGTGGCTTGAATTGATAGATTATGATCTCACTATCCACTATCATCCTGGGAAGGCGAACGTGGTAGCAGATGCTTTGAGCAGGAAGCATGGCTTTTCTTTATTCTGACATGAAAGCATTGGCCCGAGAATTGCAGTCCTTTGGCGACTTTGGCGTGAGATTTCTTCTTCCAGACTCCAGTAGAGTCTTAGCGTGTATTGCAGCTCAGTCTTCCTTAGTCAGTCAGATTAAGGGAAGACAGTTCGAGGATCCTCATCTGCAGGAGTTTCGTGGTCGTGTCCTAAGTGGAGGAGTTTCCTCCTTCGAGCTTGATTCATATGGAATTCTTCAATTTAATAGTCGACTCTGTGTTCCTGATGTTGGGGATTTGAGGCAGTCAGTGCTCGGTGAAGCTCATAGCTCGCGTTATTCTATTCATCCTGGTATTACAAAAATGTATCAGGACCTCTGAGAGCTATACTGGTGGAAGGGAATGAAGAGAGATGTATTTGATTATGTATCTCGTTGCTTGAACTGTCAGCAGGTTAAGTTCGAGCACCGGAGACCAGCAGGGCTAGCTCAGGCATTGCCCATTCCCGAGTGGAAGTGGGAGCACATCACGATGGATTTTATAGTTGGTTTGCCAAAGACCCTGCGACGCCATGATTCAGTCTGGGTCATTGTCGACCGACTGACTAAGTCAGCTCACTTTATCCCTGTAAAGACTACTGATTCAGCTCGGAGCCTGGCACGGATTTTCATTGAGCAAGTGGTTAGGCTGCATGGTACTCCTGTATCCATTATCTCAGATCGTGGTTCACAGTTTACTTCTCAGTTCTGGCAGTCTTTTCAGAGAGAGTTGGGGACCCAAGTGCAGCTTAGCACAGCATTCCATCCTCAGACTGACGGTCAGTCCGAGCAGGTTATTCAAATTTTAGAAGACATGCTGAGAGCTTGTGCATTGGACTTCGGGGGTTACTGGGATGATCATTTGGCGTTAGCAGAGTTCTCTTATAATAATAGCTATCAGTCTTCTATTCAGATGGCTCCATTTGAGGCCCTATATGGTCGTCGATGTCGTTCTCCTATTGGCTGGTTTGAGTCTCGGGATGTCGAGGTGATGAGTTCAGATATGATTCGTCAGACTCTTGATGTTGTTCATGTTATTCAGGATCGTTTACGGACCGCCCAGAGCAGGCAAATTTCATATTCAAATCGGAGGAGCCGAGAGTTAGAGTTCGAGGTCGGGGACATGGTATTTCTGAAAGTGTCACCGATGCGAGGTGTAAATAGGTTTGGCAGGAAAGGAAAGCTTAGTCCCAAGTTCATTGGCCATTTCTGTATCGAGAAGCGTATTGGTAAGGTAGCTTATCGGCTCGACTTGCCAACTTCTATGCCAGTTCACCCAGTTTTTCATGTATCGATGCTCTGGAAGTGTATAATAAATCCTTCCGAAGTGATCGAATTAGACCCTGCTCAGCTAGATGTGAATCTGGCTTACGAGGAGTTCCCAGTTGCTATAGTTGCGCGTGATGTCCGGAAGCTTCGTTTGAAGCAGATTCTGATGGTTCGAGTACGATGGAATAATGGTCCACGTGAGGAGGACACTTGGGAGCTTGAGTCCAGTATGTGTGAGAGGTATCCTCACCTCTTTGACGATTCAGGTTCGATCTTGATCTTTAAAGCCTAAAAGCTCTTATCATTGTATATGATTTTGATTTCGTAGTAAATGTCATGAAAAATTGGTGTAAGCATTCTCATTAGAGGTGTGAAATCTATTTTAGACTCTTGCTCGTTCGAGGACGAACGAGAGTCTAAGTGGAGGAGGATGAAACGACATCGGTCAGTCGTTTTGGAAGTTAGGACCCCGATTGGCGTGCCGATAATTTTAAAATATTCGTAAGGTCTATTAGGACCTGTCTGTAAAATTTGAGCTAAATCAGACCTCGTTTGATAGGCATCAGAAGAAGGTTTCAGTTTTTATTGTCAATAAATATTAAAAAGAGATTTTTGAGCTCGGTTTTGGCGTATGAGCTACGATTCGAAATCCGAAAGCGCTGTTAGGTTCGTATGATTATTTGTGACTTTTGTAATTTTTCGAATGTGAATTTCAATGTGGTTCGGCTAGTTTTCGCTAAAATGCCGAAAGTTAAATAATTTGACATTTTTCCTTTAAATTTGCATCTTGAGTTTCGGGTGTTCGATTTGAGATCCGTCTTCGCGAGTAGGTTACATATATTTTGTATAACTTATTTGAAAAATTTGGGATCATTTCGACTTTTCAAGGGTTCCATTTTAATTTTAATTGTCGTAGTGAATTTATTAAAAAAAAATATTAGCTATGTCGGTCAGCTAAGGGATTTAATCCCTTAGCTTAGCAGTAGCAATACGTATAGAAACATTTGAGCAAAAATAGAAAGAGAAAGGAAA
The DNA here is from genome assembly GCA_029990575.1 of Petunia axillaris subsp. axillaris. NCBI lineage: Eukaryota > Viridiplantae > Streptophyta > Magnoliopsida > Solanales > Solanaceae > Petunia > Petunia axillaris. The sequence continues at coordinate 90,418,576 of JARKNS010000004.1, read as the reverse complement.
AAGTAGAAAAGAGAGAAAAAAAGAGAAAAAGGAGTGGAAAAATAGTGGAATTTCTACCCCAAATCTTCAGGTAATGATGTTAACTCATTATCTTAGCTTATTACGTGTGTTTGAATATATTTTTACGGTAAAAATAGGAATATTAGACATCGCCCTAATAACGTAAATTGATAGTTTAAAGGGTCAATTGGACCCTGATGATGCAAATGATTATATATTTGTATTCAGTGAGTTATGGGCAACATATAAATATAATTTATTTAGGGTTTGGTTATGGAACTTTGAACCCTGTACATAGGCCTGGCCTGCGTATTGCCTATGCGAATAGGGTATCAGGTTCCTAACTGGATTGCCCTAAGACATAAGGAATGAAGCCTTGAGCTTTATTTGAAATAATTTTTCTGCTTATTGAATAGAGCGAGATCGTTTGGCAGTTAGTCCAAATGAAAAAGCAGTGGTTGAGTAACAGGGCTAGCTTTGGAATACGGTAAGTGTTTATATCCATTTCTTTGGAGGCACTTAGCCTCGTGGATTTTCTACCACGTGTTCCTTACGTGTGTAGCTGCCGATAGGCGTACTCATTACGCCTTAGCTTTGGATTTACATTCTATATCATATATTATGTCCTGTTATTGCTATTGCATTGGAAATCTGAGTATTGTACTTTGGCTTGGAGTTTGCATCTGCTTCCCGGCTGTCGATGAGAGTCCTGTGCCGGTGAAGGGTTATTATTGCATCACATTGCATTCATATGCATTACATTGCATATCATACTGAGTGCAGGAGTATTCCGCCTCAGCTTTACATTTTATCGGGTGCAGGAGTATTCCGTCCCAGGAGAGTGCAGGAGTATTCCGCCTCTGGTTTTGGCTTATATTATATCGGGTGCAGGAGTATTCCGCCCCAGGAGCAGGACTATTCCGCTCCAGTTAGTTAGCAGATTGGATTCCCCTCGAATGCAGGAGTATTCCGCTTCGGGTTGGGATTATGGGCACATGTGACCCTTTGCATCTCATTTCATTTCATTTCATCTCATTTCATTTTATTTTATTTCATTTCATCCCATTCCATTTCATTTCATACTATTGAGTAGATTTTTTGTACACATGTGACCCTTTGCATCTCATTTCATTTCATTTCACCTCATTTCATTTTATTTTATTTCATTTCATCCCATTCCATTTCATTTCATACTATTGAGTAGATTTTTTGTACATGAATATTGTTCTGCTTAGATGTGCATTGCTTATTTGTTGATTGTTGTCTGGTTCCGTTTCCCTTACTAGCGTATCTATTTTTCGAGATTGCTAGTTTGTTCACACTTATTGAGTCCTCATGACTCACCCCCTGTTTGTCCTTGTGTTTTCTTTTTGTTCGGCAGATTCTGCACCAGGACCCAGCCAGTCGCGCCGTGATTGAGGAGTAGTACGTTCTCAGCTGTCTACGGTGAGCCATCCTATTCATTGCGGCCACCAACTACAGATATTACAGTTTTCCTTACCTTTGCTCCCTTCGGGAGGTGTGTATATCTTTTGGCCTTCTTAGATGTCTGATCTGGAAGCCTTAAAATATGTGTCTTCTGGGTAGTTATTTGTATTATTCAGACAGCTTGTATATTTGTCTATCCTTGAGAGTTATCTTATGTTGTTAAAGTTTGGTTCATTTTCATTTCAAGGTAATTCTTCACAACTTATATCGATTCAGTCAATAGGGTTCGCCCGACAGGTATAGGGGGAGATGGTCGGGTGCCCGCACGGCCTAACCGAGAATTCGGGTCGTGTCAGTTTATGGGGGTGGGGGAGGGAAAAATAGCCGTTTATGGCCGTTGCCAACGGCTATTTTTCAAAAGGGGTTGCTGAAAATTTTTGTTGGGCCGGTCCGGCCCGGTTTGGACGAATTTTTTTTTGTTATCTTTTTGTTTTTATTTGAAAGTAGTTTTTGAATTTTAAATTATGACAAAATAAAAAATAATAAACACTTATAAATTGATAGCAAAGCCTATAACTTGTTATTTTTTATGTAGTTATACTACTAGTATTAAGTATTTAGTATTTAGTATTTAGTATTTATGTATTGAATTGCAAAAGTATAATTGAGAATACATAAAGAATGATAACTTAATTGCAAGGCATAACACTTGTTATTTTTTTAAAAAAAAAATACTAAGTATTAAGTTAGTAGTATTTAGTATTTACTATTTAGTATTTAATATTTAGTATTTAGTATTTAGTACTTAAGTATTGAATTGCAAAAAAGATATAACCAAGGATAATTGAGAATATATAAAGAATGATAACTTAATAGCAAGACATAACACTTGTTATTTTTTTTCAAAATAGATAGTAAGTATTAATTTAGTATTTAATATTTTAGTATTTAGTATTTAGTATTTAGTATTTAGTATTTACTAGTTAGTATTTAAGTATTGAATTGCAAAAAGATATAACAAAGGATAATTGAGAATATAACCAAGAATGATAAACTTAATAGCAAGGCGTAACGCACTTTATTGAATAAATTTTTTTTTTTTTTTTTTTTGCAAAGTACATATATATTAAATTGCAAACTATATATTAATAAAAAAACTTCTCATTTTCTGAATAATTTCTTCTGGCACCTCAGGAGGAACCGGTGGCAAAGATTCATCTTCTTCATAATCATTTTCATTTTCCACATTTCCACCACGTGATAAAATTTCGGTTGAATATGCTGCATCTTCATTTTCTTCAGCAAATCCAAAATTTCTTCGCTCCGATCTAATCCAATCTCTGAATAATACGGCCATCTCCATTGTTTCTTCCTTCAATGAATGTCTATGATCTCCAATTTGTAATCTTCCTTAGCTAAACGCGCTTTCTGAAGCAACTGATGATGCTTGAATTGTTAGAATATCCCACGCCATTTTTGCTAAAACTGGAAATTGTGCTTGTTGATCCTTCCAAAATTGCAGTAGTTGATCGCTTCCAAAACACTCAATTTCCTTTCAACCATGAAGTAAATAAACATCAAGCTCGTTGAACCCTCCGCTACTCGATTGCCTGCTAGAAAGCCTTTGATTAAGGCTGGAAAAACTTCTCAATCCGGCTGCAGCTCTTTTACTCGCCTGCGTTGAACTTGATACAGCTCCACTTGGAACACTTGGAACAATATTATCAGCTGCACTCCTGTACCTTTCATAAATTTGTTGGCAATCTATAATTACCTACGTACAAGCTGTTTCTACACTTGGTGTTTCTTCATCAGTAATTTCCAAACTCCAATAAATTTCTCTAATAAGCATTTCGGTATTAAACCGTTTAAAACAGGGATGTAATACAGAAGCAATGTAATAAAGTGGTGGAATATGAAAAATATTTTTTAAATTTTTCAATCATTGCTTCTACGGCTTCTTTATAACCAGGCACTAATTTATACTCCCTATGTCCCAATTTATGTTGCACCATTTCCTTTTTTGTTTGTCCCAAAAAGAATGACACCTTTCCTTTTTTGACAACTATTTAATGTACCATCTCTATTTTACCCTTGTTGGGCCCTACATACTTTAAAGCTACCAACTACTTTTTATTACTCAAATATTCTCTTTCTTACTTTTTCAAGGGTAAAATTGAAACTTTACAAGGTCAACTTCTATTTTCTTAAACTCCGTGTCCGGTCAAATGGTGCCACATAAAATGGGACGGAGGGAGTATTCGTTAAGTAATTCTGCTATTCCAGCTATAAAATACAACATGGTAGTAACTGTAGGATAATATTGACCGAAAAATTCTTTAGTAGCATAAAAAAACTTTTCTAAAAATATAAGAAGACTCTCAACAAGTTTCCAATCAGATTCTTCTAGATGATACTCTACATCCACTTTACCATTTAAATAACTAGTTATAGCTGCTCGTAAAGTGTAAGCAATAGACAAAGAGCCATATACAGTGTTCCACCTAGTTGAAACTTCCTTAGGAACTCCTCTAGGTTGCAAACCTTCTTTCATACACTCTACCTTAAAGTCCCTCACTCTATCCGATTTTGTAGATTTAAAAATATAACTAATTGCGAGTTTAACCTTCACAATAGTAGGATCAAATAACTAAAGGCCATCTTTTACAACTAAATTATATATATGACATGCACATCTAACATGAAACAATTCTTCAAAAGGGGGATGCAATACGGATCTTAACTTACCAATAACATAATCATTGTTTGCAGCAATATCAAGAGTTATACTTAAAATTTTGTCACTAATAAAATATGCCTTACAAATATCAGTTATTTCTCTCTTAATAAATGTTCCCGTGTGTGGTTCATCGACAGCGCTATATGCTAAAATTCTTTTTTGCATTACCCAGTTAGGATCTATCCAATGACAAGTAAGTGTTAAATAGTCATACCCATTAATACTACGACCCAAATCAGTAGTAAGACAAACTCTACAATCAAAGTGATAAAATATATATCGTAAATATTGGCTATATTCATTTTTAAATTTTATAATATCACTTCTAATCGTAGTTTTTTGGAAAACCTTGAAAAGATGGATTATATACGGTTTGAGTATAACGAACAAAACGTTGACAAGAAGCAAATGTAAAAGGTAAGCACTCTACCGCAATCATTTTTGCCATTTGTTCCCTATATTTCTTCTTATCATAATGCATAAGCCCCCCCGGTCACTGGGTTAATTTCCTGTTGAACTCCACTACCTTGAGATGGAGCCATTCTGTTCCCTGATCGAGTGCCACCCGGCCTCTTTTCCCATTCATCATTATGATGGTTTTCTAAGTGTGTTCTCAACTTCCCTGTCCCACCATTATGGTTGCCGGTTTTAAAATCCCAAACTTTTTTACAAAGATTACATTTAGCTGTCTGAGCCGGAATATTTTTAGTCATAAATTTCCACATATCTAATCTTTCCGGTCGTACCGCTGGTTCACTACTAGGAGGCATAGGTGGTAATTCAGATTCAGTTTCTTTAGGTTCACCATGAAATTGACTAGTAGGTGTTTCATCATCTAAATTAACTCATTCGATATTTTCTTGATATCGTGCATGTAACATATCATTATCTAGTGGTTGATCAAACTCTACATCATGATAAAATTGTGTGTCATCTTCCTGAGTAAAATCATCTAGATGAGAAGGAGCACAAGAACTACCAATTGGTCTTTTACCTAGAGCACGACTATGTCTATCATCCCCCCTCGGTTAGTAGCACGTGATCTAGGATCGCTACCCGTACGCCCAGTAATTGCTCTCCACACTCCAGACATTATTATAAGTAAAGCAAACAAATAAATTACTAAAATATGCTAAAAATAATATGAAATTAAAATAGATGATAAAAAGTAAGAACGAGTTTACTTGATGTCGCGTTAGAACTTAGAAGTGAAAGTTGAAACTTGACCGGAACCGCACCGAACAATTTTTCACTTCACTCCAAATATTTTTCAACATGCAATTTAGAACTTTAACCCTTTTTGCGAGAGCAATTTTGAATGATTTAGCAAATAGCCTTTGTAGAAATAAGATAAATTGAGAGAGATTTAGATAGAATATTAGAGATATTGTGAATAAATTGATGAAAAATTATGGTATTTATAGAAAAAATAGGTTTGGGGGAGGGGGTATGGGGGCGCCTAAGGGGGTTGGGGAGCAAAAAAGAGCCCTTTTTGGCCGTTGGCCAACGGCTGTGGGTGAAAAGAGTCGTTGCCAACGGCTATTTTTTGCACCAGCCCAACAGTTTTTTTTTTTGTTTTCTCCGATCCGGTCCGAGCCGAACCGGTTCCGGTCCATTTTTATCCGGTTTGGTCGACTCAAATTGGGGTGACGGGTTGGGGGACGGGTCGGGGACGGAACGTTCAATTTTTTTTTTAATTGGCCCGGTTTGCGCCGGTCTGATGCAAACCGAACCACTAGACAGCCTTAGTAATTAGCAGTAAAATTGAAAAGGAAAAATTACATGATATAAACATTATAAGAATCATAAACATAAAATAAACACATTCTACCTATTTTATACTTTATAGACATTTAACCATATGTATTGCACTTTTAATAGCTATTTAGTGGATGAAACGCTAATGCATATTTAATGCCTATTTTAGTAGGAAGTTCATGGGTCATTACAGATATTTTTGGAGATATATCTCCTCATTATTCCACAATAAAGAATCACTTAATTATCTTCTAGTTTTAGGCTAAAAAATATATCAACACACGGTAACAATTAAAAAGTAAAAGAAATTTGAAACAAACTATTATCCAAATAAACACGGTAACACTTAATTTTTCTTACTCACATTGAGATTGTAACTCTCCAACTGGAAAATTTTTTTGTGTTATACAAATATTATGCATTTATTATATAAATCATCCATATAATTCATTGCCATATGCATATGATATGTACTAAATATACGTTTTTTTATGAATCTAAGATGAGATTATTAATATTAATCATCCAATTATTTTTCTCCACATTCTATATTAAAATATGTATTTCTTTTTATCATTAAATACACATAAAATATACAACAAATATGTATTAACATATTTCATCACTGTAGTGAGTTTCATACATCTATATCAAACATGGAATATGCATAAATATATATTGTGTCCTGGACAATATACATATAACAGAATATGCATAATATATGCATATCATTTAGTTGCCATTATACAATTATGTCATTTATACATTTCCTATACATTAGGTATAAACTATCTTTATTATAGATACATATTGTCTATTCAGTCCAAGACAGCTATAATATACATATAACATGCATAACTCATAAATATCAATCCTTTTCAATTAACGCCATGAAATATGTAAAAATATGCATCATGTACATATAGAGTATGATGATATTTTTAAGTGTTTATCGTACTTAAAACATTAGAAATATTTTAAATGGAATTACTATTTTAGCACTTAAATATGCTACGGGATCAAATGGTTTGCCCTTTTGTCCGCGCTACCAGATGTTTTGCAAAAATGCTCCGTTAAGATTTAATGGAAAAAAATTCGGACAGAAACACCCCTGTCAAGTTTTTAGGTCGGGGGCAAGACTTGCCTTTATATCTCTTCGCTTTTCAATACTTATCCCTTCAAGTATTGGCAAAAGGCAATACTTGTCACACTTGGTCATAAGTCTTGGCAAAGGCCAAGACTTGCCTTTGACCCCTCTCTATTTGCCAGCACTTACCTTTAAAGTGTTGGCAAAAGGCAACACTTGCGGCACTTGGTCGTAAGTCTTGGCAATTGCCAAAACTTGCTCCTTCCAGTTTTTCCCTACATTCTCGTCATATAACATGAAGTATTGACAAAACAGTACTTGCCTTTGAAGTTTCGGCAATTTCCAAGACTTATAAGATTTTTGCCTTGAAGTCTTGGCTTCGGGTGAAAAAGGATATTTTGCTAAAATATTTCTTAGTGTGGGCATTTTTGTGAAATCACTCCTTCTGAAGGACACATGGTGAAATTTTTTGCTCGTATTCTGATGATGGTTTGCTGATGACATAGACGACGTTGGGGAAATTTTGATGCGTAGCCATTTTTGGATGCGCTAAATGAGTTTTATCCACCATTTCAAAATTAATTGAGGAATAGCCAAAAATCCACGTGCACACTTACACTCCATTAGCGTTGGCAAATACCCCAGACTAATCTTAGTATTTTATACTGAAACTTTGAACTAACATGTTCCAAGTCCCATTATTTTATACCGGGATTCATGTTTATAGTTCCTGGAGCCTTATATCTCCAGGAACTATAAACATGAATCCCAGTATAAAATAATAGGACAAAATACGAGAATTTCCACCTTGTTGAAGATCTAGTGGTGCTACCCGAAGACTTTCCTTTGGTTATGTACAAGCTTTCCAACAAAGAGAAAAACTTGTATGCATCAGGTTCATAGGGGTAAATACATTACATGTTCAAAGTCCCAGTATTTTGTACTGAGATTAGTGTTTAAGTGATCCCAGTATTATATACTGGAACTTTGAACTAACATGTTCAAAATACTAAGACTTATCTAGAGGTGGTTAGTCTTCAAACAGTTTTGCACCGATGGCTAGTATTCATTTAGTGCAGTGCAAACAGGCTATGGGGGCTAAATTTTTACACTGAAGTGACATTGCAAGGTGGGAACATAGCTTCTGCCTTGATGCTCTACTTGTGAGCATTGTTCATGCAAAGTTTATCCACCTATACATAAAGAGACTAAGTTGTATGCATTATTGATTGATACAGAATTGTTACAGTACTGCATTAGATTGACAACTCTAGGCGCTCCACTATTACACACATTATGCATCAAAGGTGAAGGTGGTATGTCACTAAGGTGGTTATAGAACTATGAAACACGGGGAGAATTTACAATTATATCACTGGTCTAACAAAACCCGATAACTCTATCGCAAATCCTGTATTTATGTAAAGAAGTCTACTTAATATGTTTAAGTAATGTATTTAGAACCCAATAAGCATAGAACTGGATCAAGTTGGGCAAAATATAACTAAAACCAACTTGTTCCAACCTGAGGTGTGGAACCACCATAATCCTAGATAATAAAGGAAGAAAACCTCCATAACAGGTCAGTTCCTCTTCATCCAATACCTTAAAAGGTAACCAGGTTACTGAATATGGTTCCTTCTTCACCTATTCTTCTATCTTTTTGATCAAATAATCCTTTACAAGATTTTCAGATCTCCATGGAACTCTCATATCGAAATACATTCAGCCAACCTGAATTCATTAATAGGTAGTAACAATAGGTGAACTAATCTGTATTTCTAACTTAACAAACCAATCAAGAATCCATTGACAGCTATCCTATATCAATCAGGGAAAATAATATGTGAAGAGGAGTAAACAGGAATCAAAGAGTTTTGTGCCTCTATAAACAATTTGAATGGATTAGCAAGTGGAAGGGTAATTTTCTGTATAGTTAATTTGGTCTCAACATTACAATTAAACTTAGACCTTCCAGGAAATGACGGGAATCAAAGTATCTTCATCTCCTAGTATACAACTTTGACCTCTCCTCCCCTTCAAATGTACATAGTGCATACAACATTTGGATGGAAGATCTGTTGCAGTATACAACAATATATACTCAAGAAGCTAATCATGTCGATATCTAAAGTAGATTAGAAGACAGTGAGCCACTAAATTTGTCTTTGTGCTAACAAGAATGCAGCATCCGCAAATTGGTAGAACACTTGTTGGTCGTCCATTTCAGCAGATAGGTGCTGAATTGGTAGAATCGAAGTTAGCTAGTGTTCCACGTTCAGCTTGGAACTTGGATACAGCTTGATAAGGATTCTCTTACTCAAATGATTTTGAGGCATAACCATCTATCCCACACTTGAGGCATTATTCTAATGTGCATAATTATATCAGCGGTCATGGCCATTGGCCAATATTGGCATGTGCCACCTGCATCTCTTTGCAGCTCCATCACAATTCCATGCTCCATTCGGTTGTTCATTTGCATCACTCTCCCTAATTCAACGGGTAGCCTTGAACCTGCAATTTCAAAAGAATCCGACTTTCTTTGATGTGTTCGCAGCCTCCTTTGGATGATTAGCGATCAGGGGTTGTTCTACTAACTTTGTTGTTCTAAAATCCCTCTTTTCATCTGAGGCAGCATGCGAGTCTACAGATAAGTTGATGCGGGGCAAACTACCTCAAGACTTTTCACTAGAAGTCAAGCCAAGATGATCCAAGACATTCACCTCCACTTGACTTGGAAGGACATGGAAGATGACTCCGGAAGAGACTTGAAGATCATGCGTTGGAGCGCCATGAAAGGAGAACCACCTAGACCACAAGGAGGAGCACCCAAGGCATATTTTGAGGCTCCTCAAGAAGCTCCACGATGAGGCGGTCCGCCTAATTGAAGTTGGGTGGAAAATCGACTAAGTATGGAAATGCATGCTCTTTGGATCTCGAGCAGGCGGAGCGCCCACTCTGGGAGGCGGACCGCCCACTCTCTGTACCATTTCCTTCAGCTTATGCAAAGGCGGGGCGCCTGTTTTAAGGGGCGGACTGCCCACTCCTCTTTTGACTTGATGGAAATCCTACTTATTTTGCTATGTATTTCCTACTTTATCCCTACGTGGCTTATGTCTTTCTAACCCACTTTGGAGGTACTTTAGACTTTATATCATGTGTAGAAGGGCACCTATAAAAGGACCCCTTAGGCTTTCATTTGAATTTAGCTTACTTTGAATATTTGATGACAAACTATTGAGATGAGATTCTCTTATGAATGAATCATTTGCTTTTTGGCTTGAATCAATTGGTTGCACTAATCACTACTAAAAATAAGGCATTTTCAGACCGAAATTACGGACCGAAAGTCGGTTGGAGAAAATTGTCCGACCGACACGGTGGGATAATTCATCGAATTATAATTAATTTTTTTTTTTTTTACTTTTAGCCGACCGCCGCGGTCGGACAAGAATTAAAAATTTTTGTCCGACCGCAGCGGTCCGAGTGCGGTCGGAAGGCAGTGGATATAGCAACACGGGCACAGAGCCCGTTTTTCATTTCACCCAAACCAAAATTCTCTCTCTTTCGCCCCTTTCTTTCTTTCACCATTCTACCCGATTCCAGACCCAAAATTCAACCCAAATCTATTAAAAAAAACACTCTTAATCTCTTAATTCCATTCCTCTACAACTTGGTAAGTTTAATTTTCATAGTTTTCTTCAATTTTTCCCCAAATCCGAAACCCTAACTTTTTTATCTATTTTTTTTTTTTTTGTAGTTCTTCCATCTATCAAAGTTGGGGATTGTACATTAGTGGTGGTGGAGTACAAAACCATCCCTTGAGGTGAGTTTTATGATGAAACACCAATTTTTTTAAAAAATTTAATTTTAGCTCGTTTTTGTCATTTTTTCCTATGTTTGAATTTTAGCTCATGAAATGAATCCATGACATAGTAGTTGCTATTTGGTTGTGAACTAGGTTACATTGTGTTGTTGTTTGGTTTGGGAATTGTTGAAGCTAGTTTGACATTTTTGTTGGTATTGTTAAAATTAGGTTGATTGAAAAAGTGGGTGTTGTTAAAAAAATGATTGGGTTATTGAATACACATTTAGAAGATGATAAATGGGAAAGTAACACGTTGAATGGGTTGTTTTAGTGAAAAAGTTGGTGTTCCATTGAGAATAGTACACTTTGAATAGGTTGTATGGGTTCCTTTAGTAGTGTTGTTGTTGTTGAATGTTGTTAATGGTGTGTACTAGTGTTGTTGTTGTTGTTGTTGTTGTATTGCTTTGAGATAGAAGTGTTGGTGTATAGTGTAGTTTGGTAGTTAGATTCTTTGAGGCATTTCATCAAATAAGTGGTGAGCAACAACTAAGTTGATTAGTTTGCAAATAGTTTTAGATTACTCCAACTAAGTATAGATAAGTAAATAGTTTTATCATTTTGAAGGGATCATGAATCTTTGAAATACCTTAAGACCCAAAGTAAGCATAGTACAAGGCATGCTAAGTGGATCGAATTTATATGATTCATCATAAGCAAGGTTAAGATAATTTGATAGCGGATGCCTTATCTAGGAGGGATGTCATGTGAATATTTTGATTTCTAGGTTATTTGGTTTTTAAGAACTTCAAGGAGTTGTATCCTATTGGTGTAGATTTTGATAAGCCTATCAAAGAGAACAAATTAGTTAGTAATATAAAAATAATTGACTTAGAAAATTATACAATTACTTAATCTTATGAAAATTGGTAGTGTATCAAAGAAATGTTTGTTTAAATATTTAAAATTTAATATGCATCTCAAACGTGTAATTTTTGTGTAGATATGGTTAATGAAAGTCGTACTTGGATGTATAATAGAAATAATCCCGGGCGGCGGGGGATGAGGGCAGAATTTGCAGTAGGTGTTGAAGATTTTATTGAAAAGGCGAAAACACTTGATGATTTTATACGGTGGGGCCAGATTAAGTGTCCTTGTGTGGACTGCCAGTGCATAAAAGGAAAAAATTTGGAAGATGTTGAAATGCATCTTTATAGGAAGGGTTTTATGCCAGATTATTTTGTTTGGGTTTATCATGGAGAGTCTAGGGATGTGGGGGGTGATGTTCATTTTCAAAATGCTTATGTCGGTGGGAGTGGTCCGATCTCAAACGAGGATGATCTTGATAATTATCGAATAAACGATATGGTTAATGATGCTTTTGGAATGTACCCAGAGGAGCCATCCCAACCGGGTACATCGCAACCAAATGTTGAGCACATTCCTAATGATGAGGCAAAACTCTTCTATAAACGGTTGGAGGAAGCTAGTCGTCCATTGTACGAAGGCTCAGTGCATTCCAAGTTGTCAGTTGCTGTTAGATTGTTAAGTATTAAATCTGATTTTAGTATATGTCAAGCAGCCATGGATTCCATCATTGACCTTATGAATGATCTCAATCTGACTAACATGGCATTACCAACTAATTATTACCACACTAAGAAGTTGGTTTCCACGTTAGGTCTTTCTGCCCAGAGAATTCATTGTTGTGTCAACGGTTGCATGTTGTTTTATAAGGATGATGCAGAATTAGATAAATGTAAATTTTGTGAAGAGCCTCGTTACAAGCCAGTTTTAAACCCTAAAAAGAAGCCGATACCTGTTAATTCGATGCATTACTTACCCCTTATACCTAGGTTAAAGAGGTTGTATGCGTCGATGAGCTCTGCTCCTCATTGGGATACTGAAGAATTTAAGAAGAAGAGCGCCCAAGGAAAAGCCGCACGAGCCTCCGAAAGGGGTGGATCGCTGCACACCGGGGTTCGGTTAGCGCAGCGACTCAGCGGATGATATTGGTAATTTATTAATTAATTGTATGTATTATTTTATGTAACTCACATTAATTTTCCATCTAACTTGTCATCTTTTTAATTTTGTAGGAAAGGCAAGAAGGGCGGCCGGTTCGTGTGCCTGAAATCTTTAAGAAGAGGCATATATACAGAAACAAAAAAGGAGAGGAAGTGTGGGTCGAAGACCGCACTAGAGAGCTATATGTAAGTTATTAAATTCAATCTTTTAAAGTTATTAAAAGATTCAATATTTTGTCAATCTAATTCTTGTTATTAAATTTTATTTCAGGAAAAGGCTACGGCGGTCTATGAAGAAAGGATGTCGACTCATGCATCCGAGTGTGGTAGCAGTGCCCCAGCTCAATTGACACTAGAAGAGGAAACCGCAATATGGTTGGAGGTGAATGGCGGAGTAAAGAAGGGAAGTGCTTACGGCCTTGGATCGCAGTATGCCTCAGAACGTCTAAATCCAGGTTTGTTTGGCACTTACACTCCTCCTGCTAGTTCAATTAATCCCTCGATGGAAGCCGCTTTGCGCAATGAAATCGAAGAGCTTAAGAAAAAGAGTGAAGAAGAACGTTTGCGCAATGAAGAAAATATGAGAACCATGTGGGAAATGATGGAGAACTTTATGTGTGGTGGTGCGGACAAGGGAAAGAAGGGCAAGGGCAAGAGCAAGACCAAGACCAAGAGCAAGAGCAAGAGCAAGAGCAAAAGCCGGGCGAAAGGCAAGAGCAAGCGTCAATACAGCTCTGAGTCGGGTTCGGGGTCGGGGTCGGGTTCTGAGTCAACGGAGTAGTGATAATGGATTGTTGATGTATTAGACTTGTTTTAGACTTGTTTTAGACATGTTTTGGATCACTATTCGGATTGGATATGTTATGTAAAATGTTAAACTTTCTATTTAAAGGCAATAACCCTTGTTTAGACTATTATTAAGGCTTGAGAAGCCTAATCTTCTTCTGGGTGCTGTTTTTTCTGCTTTTTACAGGTGGTGTAGCTCTAATTGCAGGTTTTTTATTGCAGGTATTACACTGCCTACCGACCGCAGCGGTCCGAAATCGGTCCGAAAATTGCCAATTATTTAGCCCAGAATACACTGCCTACCGACCACAGCGGTCCGAATTCGGTCGCCTGGCCCACCGCTGCGGTCGGCCAGTTTTCCCAGTTTTTTGAAATCTCCCACCGCGTCGGTGGGAGATTTCAACATTATTTTTTTCACGTATAAACTAGGCGACCGTTGGCCGACCGCATGTCGGTCCGACGTCCGACCGCGGCGGTTGGACAGCTGTGAGCGACCACCAATTAGCCGACCGCCTTGTTAGGTCGGACAACGGTCGCCTGGCCGACCGTTGTCCCACCGTATCGGCGGTCGGAAAAGCCCTGATTTTTAGTAGTGAATTGACCTTCATTCCGAACCCGACCGGGTTATTTGCAAGACCCAAGTGCGTCTTGAGGACGGTCCTCATGGCATAGGTTGTTCTTGACCCGAATCGAAGGTGTTACGAAACCCATTCTTCGTAGCTACTTTGTGAGTTCAAGATCCGTCTTGCTCTTATCTAGTTTTATCGCTTCCGTGTATTTTCCGTATCATCCAGATAAGTGAGTTGAGAAAGACACATTTGATGACAAGCCAGCTGTTTCCTGGCTATCCTTTCTCCCTTCATTCGTAGAATGTATTTTCAAAACTGGAAGACGACGAAGGGCTGCAATGATCATGACAAGCATGTCAAAAATTAAGATGTACAATTTTGTTTTTCAAGAAATAATTGTCCTTGAACAAAGAAAACACACTTCAGAATTAGTTGAAATGCATTACAATGGTGATGCCGGAGCACTATTAGCAGGCCAATGTCCACGCCAACACAGAACCTTATAACAGCGATACAACCATACTGAGGTTGCTAACTCTAAGTGCAGGATATTTGTAGAAATAGATTTATTATTCCTATTCAGTTCATACTGGGACATGCACATAATGCGAATTAACACGCATTACCAGCTCTTTACTATTGTTAACGGGAGACAATACAGGCGAAAATTTTAAATAGCTAGACCTTTGTTCTTTTATTCCGTTGGATGTTTGTGTTTAGTTACTCGTCTTTTTCCCTTGGTACAAAAGCACATAGTTCTATATATATGATCTTTTCAACCTGTTTCCTTACTGCAAATAAGTTCGAATTGCACTGGAACTCAACACCCAGAATTACAGTTTTGAACAAAAAGATGTACAAGTGAGTAAAATAGCATTTCCTATTTCACTGAAAACCAATCAGCATCACTGTCTTGGCAAGTAGATAAACGTGCATCAAACACTAGAAACAGTTTCTAAGAAGTGCATATGTTACAGACGAAGTTATGCAGGCACTTCATGGGATCAAATATGTACATACATTAATATTAATAATATCTGCTGCTATGCACACAACGAACAGCATCCGAAGTCTGGTTTAAACATACTACACTGTGGTTCAAGGGAAATCTTTAGGGTATATTTGAGAGGGTAGTCCTAAATTTTTTACTTCTCAAATGATAGCAACTATTTGAGGTATGGAAAACAGCTAACATGCTGATTTTGGATAAGCCCTTGCAAAATGGTTTGAGTTTCCATCTGACTTAATCAATAACTGTCTCCTTTCAGATGATTAAGCTCAAAATAATTTTGTACTAAAAACACGTTTTATCTTCCAAAAATCCAGTAGAAATATTTGGTTTAGTTCGAACATAGATTGCAGATTATGCTATTAAAAATGCACATTCATTTTTCTACTGCCTAACAGTACACAGTTTTACTGATGCTTCAACTCAGAGATGGCATAATTCACATTTGCCCATTCCAAACTTGTATGTGGAACCACCATGAAGGACATTATAAATCAAGGAAAACGAGAAGTGCAGCACATACTCGGGTACTGGTATCCGACACGGGTACAGATCTAGAGGTCGGATTTGGCAAAATTTTAATTTAGAGATTCGGGGGTACGGATCCGGACACGAATATGGGTGGGGGAGTCCGGCTAAAAAAAATTTAAAAGTCATCTTCAACAAAGTTACCCTCAAAATATAAAATTAAAAAAAAAAAAATCATAGAATTTTAACAAAAGATGAAATAGAGACAAAAATATTACAAGTCTCTGCATAATTTTGAAGGTAGGTCATTTCCATTGTATTCTAATCTCTCATGACCTTATCTTGAGAGTATATTTGTCAAAAAAATTCTTCAATTTTTTCTATGGATTTGGGTCAAAGTATCCATTTTTGTTTGACCACATACGGTATGAATCCCGTATCATATATGTTCCATATCGTGTCGGATACGGGTGTAACAACTAAATTCGCGTCAAGAAAATAAATATCGAGACAGGAAAATATTGCAACAATATATTTTATTTATCAAAATATGAGTGTTACAATCTCTATGATTCCTCTGATTCGTCTTTTCAAACTATAACTTCAAGGGCTTTTGAGCTTGATCTTGAAGTTTTGATTTGGACTTTGATTTGGATTTGATCTTGATCTTGATCTTGACTTGATGAGTTCAAGGGCTTTGGAGCTTTGTCTTGAACTTGGTCTTTATCTTGAACTTGTACTTGGATTCAAGGGCTTGAAGCTTGATCTTGAATCTTCGTCTTGATCTCGAATCTTCGTCTTGATCTCTAGAACTTTGTAGAGAAATATTTGAGTGCTTGCAGCTTTTGTAGAAATCTCTTGCTTTGATCCACGAGCTCTTTCTTGCTTCTTGTTATGGATTCTTGCTTCTGATTTCCTCTCTTTGCAAATGAGAGATTTGACCCCTTTATATAGATATGGGGTGGAGTAGGCACCAAGAAATCCTGACGGGCCTTGGCCCGTGGACCGGCCAATCAGATTTAAGCAGTGACTAGGCCGTATTTGATTGGCCATAACATGTCACATGTCCACATGGCGTATTTTCATTGGTCTTGGGGTTTGACTTGGATTGCCACATCATTTGACGTGTGGCATGATCCAATTGGCTATTTTATTTGACGTGGCGCCACGTCACTTGCCACGTGGCACATTTTGGGCCTCTAGGAAAACTTATATCCATTGGGCCTTAGGCTAATTTGGGCTAGCCTTTAAAGATTGGACTTTTATTATATTTAAATAATTAGCCCAATTATATTAGCCCATAACATTTATTTGGACCAATATGTCTTCAATTTAATAGATAGCCATATTATTTCATGGATTTAAATCCAATAAAATTTACTTGTCTACAAATGCCCCCTACTTCAAGGATTGTCGGGGTTTAATTTGTTTGCACCCGAAGACTAGACTTGAAGTAATTTTTTTTTTTTTTTGGGGTCATATGATCAATTCCCAATTTAGTAGCTTAGAAAGTGAATATATCATAAGCGAGTCATGATTAAAGTGGGTATCATCTGGTTAACAGCCCATAAAAGTCGCTACTTTTTCATTATGCCAAAAGTGGCTACCTTCCAGTTACTAGCAAATAAAAAGGCTATCAAACAATAAAGTATCAAAAAGTGGCTACCATTCAGTTAATAGTAATAAAAGTGGCTGTTGGTCCAAATTTACCCAAAGTTCCACCGCCTGAAGCTTCTTTCTTTTCTATTTTCTTTTTCTTTTTCTTTTCCTATATTTTCACTGCATGTGGTCTTCCTATTCCAATTTGGTTACAGTTCCTACTTCTTTTTGGACTCCAACAACGACCTTCAAATTTGTATCAAATTAGAACTTTTTCACATCATTAGTCCTCTATAAATAGAGGCCTGAGATCCTTATTTGTTTAATTCGCTTGAAGGCAGCACCTGGGTATATCTTTTGCAGAGGCAAGTATTTTTTTATTCTTTTATACTCCTTTTTGTTGTATGAGAAATACTCTATACAAATTAATACTTTCTTGAAAACCCCTTTTTTTCCTTTTTTTTCGCACCTATTTTCCATAACTTGCACCTCTCTTCTTTTTCTTTTTTTGTAACTTTATTTATTCATTCTTCCTTTTTGTTTCCAGCAAGTAAAAGAGGACTTCCGCATCTTGAAATTTCTTCTTCTCTTGTCAGGTAAAACTACTTTCTCCCTTTTGTAATTTTTTTTTCCTTCTTCTTTGCTCTTCTTTTTCTTTTATGTAGGCCAAAAGATGATTCTAAAGAAGTCAACACTTACTTTAACGAGGACAACCCATTGGAGACTTATTTGGGAGCGATACTCATGGGAACGTCAAGTTTAAGGTGATTGGGGTGGCAACGCACTCCCACTTTAACGACGACAATCCCATGGAAGACTTATTTGGAGCGATACTCGTGGGAAAGTCAAGTTTAACGTGATTGGAGTGGCAACGCACTCCCACTTTAACGACGACAATCCCATGGAAGACTTATTTGGAGCGATACTCATGGGAAAGTCAAGTTTAAGGTGATTGGGGTGGCAACGCACTCCCACTTTAACGACGACAATCCCATAGAAGACTTATTTGGAGCGATACTCGTGGGAAAGTCAAGTTTAAGGTGATTGGGGTGGCATCGCACTCCCACTTTAACGACGACAATCCCATGGAAGAAGCCATTTGGAAGAGCAACTTTGAAGACCGGCGAATATGAAAACCACATCCCAAGACTCGATAAACTCGAAGGCTCTTTAAATTAACTACTTCAACTTTGAAGACTTTCCGTACCTGAATGACATCGACTTGAACACTGATAGACTTGAAGACTTCAACCTGTAGACTTGTCAAACTTGGAAGAGTTGAAGACCTTAACTTGAAAGATTGTCAAATTTGAAGATCCCACTTGAAGACTTGACAAACTTGAAGACCCCAACTTGAAGACTTGACATATATTTGAAGACATCAGCTTAAAGGCTTGGAGAATTTGGAGACTCCAACTTGAACACTTGGCGAAATTGAATAATCTAGCTTGAAGACTTGGCGTATTTGAAGGCTCGAACTTGAAGACCATCAACTTCAACTCGAAGACTTGACAAATTTGAAAGTCCCAACTTGAAGACTTTGGCGAACTCGAACTCTAACTTGAAGACTTGGCGAATTGGGAGACTCCAAGATGAAAATTTTGCAGCCTACTAAAGGACTATAATCATCCCATCGAAGCCACCATTTTTCTTTGGAGGGTTTCCCCCATTAAACTATTATTTGAGTTTTTGGGAGCATCTCTCACTTCCCATACTTGAAGAATATCATAAAGTCAAAGAGATATCCTCCCACCACAAATCAAATATCTTGAGTCGACTCTCTTCAAACTTTCCTAGGACAATAATTTGAGCTGGACTCGGAATTCGAAACACCCTGGCAGGTAATCATGTTTTCTCTTTGGGTTGTAAGCTTTAATAATTAAAACTTGATCTATACATGACAATGTGAAACTTGACAAGGGATAGAAGTTTTCTTCTTTTTGGGGCGACTGAACTTAGAATTTGAGCTCTAAGCTGCCTACGTACCTCAGTGAAGAGGATCAAGTCATTACGTAGTTCATAATAAAAAAAGTGTGTTTTTTTTTCTTGTCCTAACTTTTGCCTAGGCTGCCTCTTTCGAGGTTTTCAACCTAGCGGACATTTTTTTTTTTTAGGCCGTGCACAGTTTAGACTCTTGCGGGCCAGGAGTTTTATGCAGTTTATGCTCGTGCATCAAAGGAGCGTGGCGATTTGCAGTTTAAGCTCGTGCGTCTAGGAGCGTGTCAACTTGCAGTTTAGGCTCGTGCGTCGAGGAGCATATCAACTTGCAGTTTAGGCCCGTGCGTTGAGGAGCATATGAACTTGCAGTTTAGGCTCGTGCATCGAGGAGCATTTCAACTTGCAGTTTAGGCTCGTGTATTGAGGAGCGTATGAACTTGCAGTTTAGGCTCGTGCGTCGAGGAGCATTTCAACTTGCAGTTTAGGCTCGTGCATTGAGGAGCATTTCAACTTGCAGTTTAGGCTCGCGCGTTGAGGAGCATTTCAACTAGCAGTTTAGGCTCGTGCGTTGAGGAGCATTTCAATTTGCAGTTTAGGCTCGTGCGTTGAGGAGCATGTCAACTTCAAGGATAGTACTTCTTCAAGAATTTCCCGTTAATGGGACCGAGTCTTTTTCCTTCAGCATCAATAAGCTTATAAGCACCACTTGAATATACTTCTTGCACAACATACGGTCCGTCCCATTTTGCAGTGAACTTGCCCCCAGATTTATGGGAAGTGATGATGGGTCTTCTTACTGCAAGGACTTGATCACCAACCTGGAAAGATCTTGGGCGAACCTTTTTATTGAAAGCACGAGATAGACGAGCTTGATAACATTCAAGGCTTTGTTGAGCTTCGAGTCTTTTCTCATCGAGAGCCTCTAACTCTTCAAGGCGTAAGCGAGCATTTTCTTCATCAGTGAGCCCTTCTTGGAGAGCAAGTCTCAAGGATGGTATTTGACGCTCCAGCGGCAACACGGCTTTAACTCCATAAACAAGCGAGTAAGGAGTTTCTTGCGTTGGTGTGCGGTGAGTTGTCCTATACGCCCATAAAGCTTCTTCCATCCTTTCATGCCAATCTCGCTTGGATTTGGAAACAACCTTATTAAGCAAATTGCACCAGGTCTTGTTGAATGCTTCGGCTAGGCCATTGGCGGCAGCATTGTACATGGAAGATTTGCGCTGCTTGAAGCCAAAGAGATCACATATTTTATTCATCAGTCTATTATCGAATGGCTTGCCATTATCCGTTATTATATAACGAGGGATACCAAAGCGGTAAATAATGTTAACTCGGATGAAGTTTGCAACCTTCTCCTTCTTTACTTCCTTGAGAGCGACGGCTTCTGCCCATTTTGAGAAGTAATCAGTTGCAGCTAATATGAACACGTGTCCTTCAGAAGACTTCGGCAATGGTCCAACAATGTCTAACCCCCAAGCATCAAATGGCCAAGATGCGACCGTTGGGTGCAACACTTCAGGTGGTTGATGTATGAAGTTTGCATGGAGCTGACAAGCTTTGCATCTCTGAGCATGGTCCAACCAATCCTTCACCATTGTTGGCCAATAGTACCCCATCCTTTTTATATGAAAGTGAAGCTTCGGCCCAGACTGATATGATCCACATACCCCAGAGTGTGCTTCTTCCAGAGCTTGAAGTGTTTCATCATCTCCTAGACATCGCAAAAGTACTCCCTCGAATGATCTTCTATATAGTGTCCTTGTAGTAAAGGAAACGGGGTGCTCTACGATGGATTTCGGCTCTCCTTCTCGGATTTTCTGGAAGGGTTCCGTGACTGAGGTAATCAATTATAGGTTTCCGCCAGTCTTCCTTCTCAGCCTCGGAAACAGCAACAAGACGCTGAAGTTCATTTTCACCATCCATGCCTTCATCAAATGGTGGTACTACCCATTTTTGGCAGATAGTAACTTGTGTCTGTTCAGGCAAGGTAAGTGTTGACGCCAAAGCCACTAAGGCATCAGCTTTATTATTTTCCTTCCTCGGCACATGCTGGAGAGTTACATCCCCAAGCCATCCTATTAGCTTCTGTGCATAATTGTGATAGGGTTGTAACTCTGGTTTCCTTACCTCATAACTACCTAGAAGCTGATTGATTATCAATTTAGAGTCTCCATATACTTGCAACTGTAACTGCTTCATGTCGACGGCCATTTCGAGACCAAGTATGAGTGCTTGATACTCTGCGACGTTATTAGAGCAACATTGCATTAACGTGAAAGAATATGGGAGAACCTCTCCTTCGGAAGTTACAAAAACCACACCAGCCCCAGCTCCATCACGACGTGCAGCACCGTTGAAGTACATCTTCCACGATGGTTGAACTTCGACGACCATTGCATCTTCATCAGGTAATTCATCGGTGAGCTCCCAATCATCAGGTATCGGATGGTCTGCCAAGAAGTCTGCTAATGCTTGTCCTTTCACCGCTTTCTGAGGGACGTACACAATCTCAAATTATTGAAACTGGAGGTACCATCTCGCCAAACGATCACTAAGGACTGGTTTCGACATCACAAATTTTATAGGATTTGCTTTGAAAATGAGTCGGACGACGTGAGCTTGAAAGTAGTGCTTCAACTTTTGAATGGAGAAGACTAGCGCCAAACACAACTTTTCGATTGGCAAGTACTTCAACTCATTTGGTGTCATCATCCTACTTAAATAGTAAAGGGAATTTTCTTTCCCTTCACTATTCTCTTGAGCCAAAAGCGCCCCAACAGACCTTTCTTGCGCTGCGATATATAGTACCAACGGCATTCCAGGTATAGGTGCAGCTAAAACTGGAGGTTTCATCAGGTACGACTTGATGCTCTCGAATGCGTTGCTGCAAGCTTGGTCCCATTCGAAAGGGACACCTTTCTTCATAAAACGACTGAACGGTTGACATCTTCCGGCCAGATTTGAAATGAATCTCCTAAGATAGGCCAACTTTCCTTGTAGACTCTTTAGTTCATGAATATTTCTAGGCTCAGGCATCTTCAAAATCGCATCGACTTTAGCTTGATCAATTTCAATCCCTCGGTGTCGAACAATGAATCCAAGGAATTTACCAGAAGTAACTCCGAATGCGCACTTTAAAGGATTCATCCGAAGTTGGTATCTCCGCAACAATTTAAACACCGTTCTCAAGTCCTGTAGGTGATCCTTCTTGTTTCTTGATTTCACCACCAAGTCATCAACATAGCACTCGACACTTTTGTGAAGCATGCTGTCAAAGATATTTTGCATAGCTCTTTGATAGGTAGCTCCAGCATTCTTCAGGCCAAATGACATCACCTTGTAGTAGTAAATTCCCTTAGGAGTTCGAAACGCTGTGAGTTCTTCATCCTTAGGAGACATACGAATCTGGCTATAGCCAGATGAGCCATCCATAAAGGACATTGCCTCATATCCAGTAGTGGCATCAATCATGAGTTCTGGGATGGGGAGTGGAAATTCATCCTTTGGACATGCATTGTTGAGATCTCTAAAATCAACACAAACTCGAATTTGGCCATTTTTCTTCCTTACAGGGACTATGCTTGAAATCCAAGTAGGATACTTGACTTCCCGAATAAAACCAGCCTCGATAAGCATGTTGACTTCATTCTCGATCAAGGGTACCAGCTCTGACCTGAAGCGGCGTTGGCTTTGCTTAACAGGCCGAGCACTATTTCTAACCGCCAGATGATGGACCGCTACTTTGGGGTCTAAACCATGCGTCTCTTTGTAGCTCCAAGAAAAGACATCTCTATACTCCTTCAGCAGCTCTACATAGGCACTTTCTTCATCCTTCATCAGTAAAGCACTTACATAGGTGGGTCTTGGTTCTTCATCTGTGCCGAGGTTGATTTTTTTCAATGCGTCAACTGTCGCCTTCACTCCTTCTTCAAGCTTAGGTGGAGCATCTTTAGCATCTTCATCTTCCTGCAGATCTCCGTCATTGAAAGATATGTGGTGACACCAAGAAATATCCTCCGACTCATTCTTGACATTATTTGGATATGAAGCATTCTGTTCTTCTTCTGCAACGACGTAATATGAAGATCCTACACTTTCTTCATCTTCCTCACGCTCCCTTGTGTGGACTATAGTGTGGGTCTTTGCCTTTAACACCTCTCCACATGAAACTACTAGTTTTGCTTGACGCTTCATCCTTGAAGGGATCAGACTTTGGCAATCTCTCGAAAGTTTTGGGTCGTTAGGAGAAATGGTTATCTTCGCCTTTACATCACCCTTTTGGAGCTTGTTCCTCTTCTTCAATAGTCCCAATCTATCAAAGACAGAAGTTCTTGCAGTTGGTTCTCCGAGCCGATCAAAGACAGACTTTCTTTTGTTCGAAGGAACAGACTCATCCTCAGCACCGACATAATTGATGCTTTCCCTCTTTATAGAAATGCGAACTGGTGGAGGTTTTTCGAAACCCAAGCCTTCACGTGATTTATTCATTGATCCTTCTGGTAGGAGCTTCCCTAACTTATATGGTTCGTTGGGATCATACCCAGCCTTTGCAAATAGTTTATAAGCATTCGGATCAAAACCCTCGTTTGTGCGCTTTGTGGGGAGTGAACTATTCTCCGGCGGATTTCGGGCCACAAACTTTCCAAGCAAATTTGAGGACAACTTCAAGGCATCAAGCCGCTTGATAGGAAGGGTTAATCCATTCAGCACATCACTTTGCAGATCAGATGATTGGTCTTTCGTCTCCTTCAGTTTTGGGACGTAGCGGAGCGTAGATCCCGTCTTCTTGCCTGATGGTGCAAAGTATTGCTTATGTGGTTTCCTTTGAATAGAGTGGCTTCTATTTTCATCCTCTACGACTTTTGCTTTCCCAGCTGCAATCTCAGCCTTCTTTATTGCAATCTTGGGATCCGATGTCTTGGCGATGTTATCAACCCTGACTTCATTCATGATATTCTTCAAGTAAAATTTGGCGTCAGCACAGTACGCTTCAGATTCAGTGAATGGCTTGTCATCAGCAACAATTTTCTTCTCAATACCATCTTCGTGATACTTAAGGCATTGGTGATAAGTGGATGGGACGACTTTATTCTCATGTATCCACGGCCTTCCCAGCAAGATGTTATAGGAAGTCTTTGCATCGATCACATGCAACCATGCGCTTGAAGTCATTTCCCCAATAGTGAGGTCTATTTTTGTAGCACCTATGGCCCTTTGTCCCCCTTGGTTGAATCCATGGATCATCAAACGGCTTTCAATCAAATCCTCTCTTGAGATGCCAAGTTCGTTCATTGTGTGAATAGGCAGGATGTTGATTCCGGATCCTCCATCAATCGAGATTCTATTCACTCTTTGTTCATTCACATATCCAACCATGAACAACGGACGATTGTGAGGAACTTCCCTAAGTAGGATATCATCACTCGTGAATGTGAACTTTGCTTCACAAGTATTTTCTTCTCCGGCTGTAGATTCGGTGAGTTTTTCTGACTTTGCAAGTGAAGATGGCTCTGGACTTTCATTATTTTCCTCTACTTTATCAGCATTACAACATGAGGCCTTTGTATCATCTTTAGAGATCTTCATGCAGAGCCAACTTGGTAGAAACTCTTCTAGGGTCACTGGCTGACGCGACTTTTGGTGATGGTGAACCTCCACCTTTGCCTCTTGCGGATGTCCGATTGCTTTTTGCTTCCTTGTCTTCCTTACCATCTTCTTCCTTGTTGGCTTCTCAGCTGGTTCGTCTCGTGGGCTTACCTTACGACGCCTCCGTCGAGTCACCAATATCCAACCATCATCATCTTCCTCGAGCGATGCTTTCTTCATACTTTGTTCACACGGCTTTGGGGGAGAAAATGATCCTTTTGCTGGAACGGGTTCGAAGTCGCCAAACTTGATCATGACATCTTGCCCTTCGAATCCTTCAGTGAAGTTGCAGATCGCAATGGGATCTTGTGAGCCAAAGATGATGGAAACTTGGTTTGCATTTTCCTTTTCATCTTCGAGTATAATCTCCCCTTTGTCGGCCAACTCCATGACTTTGTCCTTAAAGATAAAACATTTTTCAAAAGAGTGACCTAAAAGCCGATGGTACTTGCAGTAGTTTGGATCATTCGTTCTTCCAGCTTCATTAGGACGCTTCATCTCTGGTAGCTCAATGAGATTTAGTTCCAGAAGTTCATCGAAGATTGCAAGAACATCAGAATCAAGGAATGGGTATTCCCTATCTTGCATCTCTCTCAAAGTTGATTTCCGACCTGTCTTATCCTTGAAAGAAGTCGTCTTCACACTTTGTTTCTTGCTAAACTTTGTGGTGAACTTCACAGGTTTGGCATCAATATTTATGGACTCTTTGCTTTTAACCTTGGGTACGACTTTGCTCCATCTCTTGACTTCTTGCTTGTCTTTTCCCTTGCGAGGTTCGGTGAGTGGTGGCCCTTCTTTTCCAGTGGATGCCATGCTTAGCTCCATATCATGAGCACGTGTTGCCAACTCTTCAAAAGTCCTTGGCTTTATGCCTTGCAAGATGTAGCGAAGCCCCCAATGCATACCTTGAATGCACATCTCAATTCCTGAAGCTTCACTGAGTCTATCTTTGCAGTTGAGACTTGCATTTCTCCATCGGTTGATGAAGTCAATGACTGGTTCTTCCTTGCGCTGTTGCGTGTTTGTAAGCTCTATCATGCTTACGGTACGCCTCGTACTGTAAAAGCGATTGAGAAACTCATGTTCCAGCTGCTCCCAGCTATCAATTGAACCAGACTCAAGGTCTGTATACCAATCGAAAGCATTCCCTTTGAGGGAACGGACGAACTGCTTGACGAGATAATCGCCGTAGGTTCCAGCATTGTTGCATGTCTCAACGAAGTGCGCCACATGCTGCTTTGGGTTTCCTTTGCCATCGAACTGCTGAAATTTTGGGGGTTGATAACCGATGGGCATCTTCAAGCTATCGATTCTTGCGGTGTATGGCTTTTCATATGCAAGAGAAGACTTGGAAGAAACCTCGTACTTATCCTTGATTGTTCCCATAATGAACTCCTTCAGTTGGTCAATTTGAATCACCCCATCAGCAGAAACTTGGATTTCCTTAGCAGGTGTTACTTACTTAGCTGGAGTATTAATCACCTCTTGAACTTCTGGACGTTTTCCTGGTGCATGGCTAGATTCTCCCTCCATCATGCTTTCCATCTTGTTGATGCGAGCGTCTTAATCCTTGACATAGTTTGATAAGCTATCAATCGCCTTTGTCAAGTTTGCAAGTTGTTCCTCCACTGTTAAAGTATTAGTTGCCATGGCATGCACTGCTGTTGGAGATGATGGAGAATAACATGGATTCTCCCATAGATTGATCTTTGACTGGAATGACTCGCGTGGCGTAGTTGGAGAGGACCCAATGCTTGAAACTTCATCGTCTTTCTTCACTGCTGGACTTATGGATCTGCAGAGCCTAAGTCGAGCCAAAGTGTTTTCAACCATCTCAGCGATATTTTCCCCTTTTTCCAATGGCTCAGTAGATGATCCTGCTCCTTTGGAAGTTGAAGAACCGAAAGTTGGAGTTGATGCGGGCAGCACCTGAAGTGCTTGTTGTCCCATCAAGTTTGCTTTATTTCTTGTAACTGGTCCAAAGCTTCCCTTAGTAGCATTCATGCAGCTTTGAACCTCTGAAGAGAACTTGGAATTGGCATCAAGGTCATGAGGCCAGACAGATTTTGCAGCGACAGATTTTGAGTTGGTGTTCTTGGAAGCCATCTCAATGTTGCTGAACTTCATGAGTTGAAAAGTTGAGATGAGAGGTAGAGATTGTCCCACTGGGCGTGCCAGAATTTGTAACAACTAAATTCGCGTCAAGAAAATAAATATCGAGACAGGAAAATATTGCAACAATATATTTTATTTATCAAAATATGAGTGTTACAATCTCTATGATTCCTCTGATTCGTCTTTTCAAACTATAACTTCAAGGGCTTTTGAGCTTGATCTTGAAGTTTTGATTTGGACTTTGATTTGGATTTGATCTTGATTTTGATCTTGACTTGATGAGTTCAAGGGCTTTGGAGCTTTGTCTTGAACTTGGTCTTTATCTTGAACTTGTACTTGGATTCAAGGGCTTGAAGCTTGATCTTGAATCTTCGTCTTGATCTCGAATCTTCGTCTTGATCTCTAGAACTTTGTAGAGAAATATTTGAGTGCTTGCAGCTTTTGTAGAAATCTCTTGCTTTGATCCACGAGCTCTTTCTTGCTTCTTGTTGTGGATTCTTGCTTCTGATTTCCTCTCTTTGCAAATGAGAGATTTGACCCCCTTTATATAGATATGGGGTGGAGTAGCTACCAAGAAACCCTGACGGGCCTTGGCCCGTGGACCGGCCAATCAGATTTAAGCAGTGACTAGGCCGTATTTGATTGGCCATAACATGTCACATGTCCACATGGCGTATTTTCATTGGTCTTGGGGTTTGACTTGGATTGCCACATCATTTGACGTGTGGCATGATCCAATTGGCTATTTTATTTGACTTGGCGCCACGTCACTTGCCACGTGGCACATTTTGGGCCTCTAGGAAAACTTATATCCATTGGGCCTTAGGCTAATTTGGGCTAGCCTTTCAAGATTGGACTTTTATTATATTTAAATAATTAGCCCAATTATATTAGCCCATAACATTTATTTGGACCAATATGTCTTCAATTTAATAAATAGCCATATTATTTCATGGATTTAAATCCAATAAAATTTACTTGTCTACAACGGGTACGGCGACATTTTTGAAAAGTCCGAGTAGCTCAGTTGAATTCCATGAAATAGGCATCAAAATTCTGTGTTAACAGAAGAAATGACAGAGCAGCTTTCCCACTCTCTGCACACTCGACATCAGCCCCAAACTTTTTGGGTGCACAACCGACAACCTTGCGATTTACTCAATTATCACCGAAATTTTCTGACCACTTAGCAGGCCACGAAGGGAAGATCCGTTGCACATATCGTTTCTTGTTTCTTGTTTCTTGTTGCCCATTCTGTTTAGATGCTTAACCATGCAGAGATCATACTTGCTCTAAGAGAGAACCTACTGCTTTAGCCTTTTCATCTTCAATCAATGCTGGTTATATTAGTAGCCAGAAGGATCATCTATTGTAACTTTTACACGTGTCCAATTGGTTTGACGTTTGGGAAGTGTAAATTTAAGTCAACATCCTCAGATATCCACAAGTTCTTCTCAACCAGAATCATGTCCAGCGTCCTGTCACTTAGGCAAAATAGCAAATGCTTATTTACATTAATACAACAACAATAACAACTACTACGCCTCAATCCCAAACAAATTGGAATCGGTTTTATGAATCCTTATTAACCAAGTTTCTCCATTTAAGTTTATTTTATCATATGATACTAAATAGAAATAAGTGTGGACAATAAGTTAGATATATACAAATTTTAGGTGATATTACTCGGCAGGGGAAACTGCAGAAATACAAGAATGAAGCAACACTAGTTAATATATTTCTTAACTTAGATCGATGAACACCTTTACTTTTACTCCCTCGCCATTAAGAAAATTATTAAATAGAGTGTGTATTTTACTATGTTACCCCTATTTAATGTTTGACTATTAAATTTTGTTGAGAATTTATTTAATTATTAAGGGTATAATTGGAAAAGACTAACAATTTTTGTCTTGAAATCCTAAAGTGACAACTAATTTGGGACACACTATTTTTCCTAAAACGACAACTAATTTGGGACGGAGGGAGTATCTCTGAAGCGGACAAGAAAGTCAAACTTCTGTATTTATTGATCTTGAACCAAATGTTTAATCTTGAACCTCCTTTTTTCTCCTTATCTTGCCGATCAATATAAGCATCCACTAAACATAAATTCCATTTTCTCTAAACAAGGCAATGGAGCACTACAATGGGCAAAAGCATTGGCTTATACTTGGTCTAAGCACTAAAAGAAAGAACTCTTTCTGATCCTCCATTCAAACAGATGTAATTTTGCAAACAATCTTTAGTTTGTTCAGCCAGATGAACTTACATGGCCTTTTTCAGTGAATTTGCCAAGGAATAAGATAATCATGACGACTCGAGCAAAGACAGATTGCCAAGATCTGAAACTTCTAATTCATTTATTTGAATGTAACATTAGGGAAAAAAAAAAAAAGAAGAAGGAATATTTGCCCTAAGCTAATTTCTTTTCTATACTTCTTTTTTATAAGATAAATAATTTTATTAATCAAAAGGGCCGAAAAAGCCCGTATACAAGGAGTATATCAAAAAGTAGAAAACCTACAAAAAGATATGGTTTTCTACCGGCAACACCCAATCTTCTATACAACATAGAACTGTTGCTGATCTTCTATACAACATAGAACTGTTGCCGATCTTCTATACAACATAGAACTACATGGGTGCACCAAAAGAAATAAGGGATGAGATGCTACTACTCAAAATTAAAAAATTTCTCTAATCCTTCGAAAACTCTCCTATTTCTTTCCCTCCAAATGACCTACATAATTGCCTAAGGAGAAATTCCAAGCCCTGCACGTTTTCCTCCGTCTACCATAATTCCAACTGAAATAACCTCTCACAGAGCCTGGCATCACCCATGAGACTCCAAACCAACTACAAATTTCCCATCATAACCTCGAGGCAACCCGACAATGGACATGAAGATAATCCAACAAATTGCAAAGAGGGCCTAGTGCTTATGGTCCAGGGATGAGGAGATTGCCTGTCTTACTTTGACAGAATTGCCCACCAGCTTTGTTATCAACTGTCTGAATCTTCTTTGAGCACCCACAACAATTTCAGGCACTTTTTATCAGAAACAAAGACAGCCAACTTAAGTTCCAAAAGAATCGTGTACTGTCAGTAAGAACCACCCGCAGCAATTCAATCCACAGGCAACAGATTGCTGAAGCAGAAAAGACAGAAGAATGAAGATATAGTGGCTCAAATAATATTCATAAACCAATGGATAACAACAAACCACTTAGTTTAAGTAAATGAATGACATTATGAATACTTTATCAAAACAAAAAATATATGACATAATGAATCCGTAAGGACCTACCTGAACACCTTTGCGCCTTCACTCATCAGAGAATAAAGAGAGTACATCATCTAGTATTGAGCGAAGATCAAATGGAACTCCAAAAGTTCTAACTTGCCAGCTTCAATCTGGCTCGATCACTGCTATCAGTGACTTTCTACAAGCTTGAGCAGTTTGAGCACAATCTCTTTGAGTTAAACTCAGATCTGTAGAGCAGAGCAAGAATTCCTGAAGTCACAATCAAACAGAAGCTATTTAAGAGGTAAAAAGGGTAATGCGTTAATTTTCTGTTGTTATAATCTTGCAAATCAAATCAAGAATAGCTCCTTACAGAGGATTCCGTATGTGTGTGTGTGTATAAATTTTTTTGTTAATTTCATGTGAAAGAGTAGCCAAGAACTGGGTTTCGCAAAAGAGAAAATGGATGGCAACATCTCAAGATCAACGAGATGAAATAAAGAATCTCAACATGGACAAGATGTTACACACCTAGGATTTGGCAACATCAGCTGCTTCAGCTTGAACCTTTAGCTCTTGCATTATATGGAAATCATCTACTTTGTTATTGTGGTCTGCAGATTTGTAGTCCGCTCATGAAGATACCTGCAAAGGCACAAATATATAAGGATCCATGTGAAATTTAACTTTTCTAACATGGAGCAATTGCTACCCAAGTCAAGAAAGGATGCACACTTACCTACCGATCATCTCATGCTTACGAAATGGATCACCATGATCGAGTTTGCTTACATGTTTTACAGAGGCATCACCTTTTAGGTTCTGGTTTCCGTACATGACTAAAGGATCAAAAGAGTTTGTAACAGCATAGACATGTACAACAATTAGATTATTTACAGCAAGTTGGTATATGCTGGTACTTTTGCTATCCAAGAAATTTTAAGCCTTTAAGATAAATTCTCTTGATTTTAGAAACAACCAGTGGAAATTATTATCGATAATCAGAGTAATTCAACCACTATATGAGTTGCTTAAATCTTTTTGCAAGTAGTTATCAGTTTTACTAGAAACAGGTACATGTAACTATTATTCAAAATACCGTGATAATAAAAGTTATTTACAAGAAAATTATCAGCAAACAAAAAAAGCATCAAAAACATAAAGATGAACAATAGATGGAGGAAGGCAAGAAAAAGTTAAAAAAGCAAAGGTAACTTGTCTGTTACCTGTCAAAAATAGCTGCATATGCCATATGATGACTCCAAAGTGATCTCTTAGAAGGCAAATTCCCATTAAACAGAATAGCCACAGGCATGGAAATATGAGATCCTTATTCAAGCTACAGGATTTCAAGATGCGCATGTAGATCTAGCTGTGGACATCCTTGTCTGAACAAACATATGCAACTGAATCATAAAAGTATGACTTTCATATTTATAGGTTGTCTTTTCTATCAAGTCCCTCTAGCAGCAATGAGTATGTCTGGGCACTGAGCCGAGAACCATTTTTCTCCATAATATCCAACAACTCATAACATCTATCCACAAGTTCCCTCTTAAGTAAGCCATCAATTAGAAGCTTCCAAGCTACTTCATCATTATTGTACCCGCAATCAAGAAGCCGGAGGAAGGTCGACTTAGCTTTCTCATTTTTTCCATCATCATACAACCCACATAACAGGAGCTTGTATGACTCTAAGCATGGTAAAAAACCATGTGCAAGCATAGTATCAAGAAACCTTGATGCATCCTCATACATTTTCAATTTGCAACAACAATTTACCATCAATGTATATATATCTTCACCAGGAGACATTCCACAACTCTTCATATGATCAAGTAACCTCAAAGCTTCCTCAAGGCGTCCTTCCCTACAGAGACCAGCAGTGACCGAACTAAAAGTATTCATATTTGGAGGACAGCTATGTTCCCCCATTTTGTCAAATAGTTTAAGCAAAGTTCCATATTCCACGACTTTCCAAACATCAGCAATATTAATGAAACTGGACCCTGTCTTGAGATCAAGTCCTCCTTGGGACAAATGCTTGATCAAAACCGAATACGTGTATCGCGAAGGTTCATACCCAGCATCAAACATACACTTTAACACATCAAAGGCTTGATTTAATAGTCCCACACGAGCATATCCATCTATCATTACTGTATAGGCCATCAAATCTGGCCTAACTCCCACCTCTGCCATCTTAGCCATCACATCCTCCGCTTCTTTCAATTTCCATTCGTTGCAATATGCAACCAGAAACGAAGTGTAAATGCAGACATCAGGCTTATGTCCTGCAGAAACCATTATATTAAAAACCTTGTAAGCATGGTTAAAGGCACATTCTTTTAGTAATTGCTCTATCAGAATACTATAGGATTCGATGGTGGGTTCAACACCACCTTCTGGCATCCTTTCAAGCAATTTGGTTGCTTCGAGCTGCTTACCCTGTTTACACAACCCATTAATCAGCACATTATAAGTGCATGCATTTGGGGAGCAACCTTCCTCAATCATTTTCTTTAACAGTGTCAAGGCAAAATCAACATTTTCAGCTTTGCAATATCCATCAATTAGAGCAGTGTACACTGCGACATTAACCTTTATGCCCTTCTCTTTCAGAGAACAAAAAATGTTGTGAGCTTCTTCAACTCGGCCTCTTTCACAAAGGCCATCAACCAGAGTACCATAAGTCCATTCATCAGGAGCCAAATCATTCTCTTCCATCAATCTAAGCAACCTATATGCACTACCTATTGCACCCTCTCTACATTGTCCATGAACTAACAAGTTAAAAGTGATATTGCTAGGAGACAGTTTGCGCTCAAGCATTTTATCAAGTAGTGCCATTGCCTTATGCACCTTCTTTGTCCTACAAAAGCCAGAAATCAATTCATTGTATGTACGTACATTTGGGATACAATTACTCGATTCCATCTTGTCAAAAATATCTAATGCAATATCTACCAAACCTTTCTTACAGTATCCATCAATCAAAGCATTGTACGTCACCACATTCGGAACAAGTCCTTTTTCCGACATCACATTTAGTAACACTCTTGCTTCGTCAAGCTTGAAGTCTTTACACAACCCATCAATAAGAACAGTGTAAGTATGAACATTCGGCTCACAGCCTTTCTCCTTCATCTCATCGAACAACTTCAATGCTTCTTCCCTCATATCCAATCCACACAACGCATCAATTAGAACAGTATAGGTCCGAACATTAGGAATACAGCCATCATCACCCATCTCTGAAAACAGCTTCATTGCTTCGTCAATCCTCTTAGCCTCGCATAACCCATGAATCAAATTATTGTACGATACCACATTTCTTCGACAACCCTTGTTAGGCATTTCATTAAAAACCTTAAAAGCACTATCTACATCTTTTTTCCTACAATGCCCCAATATAAACGACGTATACGTATGCGTATCGGGATTCAAACCAGCTTGCAAGATCTTACTCAAATAAACCCGAGCCTCATCAACATTACCCAATTTACAAAAACCATTAATCATGGTATTAAAAGTATAAATATCAGGCTTAATCATATCCTTCAACATCTCAGCATACACACATTTCATATCCTCAACCATAACGAATCGCGACAACGCCATCAGCAAAGTATTATACGCCCATACATTCAGCTTAAGTTTCAACCCTCCATTCTCACTATTCAACTCCCTCACCAACCCCATCACAAAGACAACATCTTGAGGCGTTTCGCAACATTTAATCATCGAAAGGCGGGTCCTTTCAGCGACACGAAACAGATTATTGGATATCAAGATACGCAACAGGGGTGCATAAGAATGAACATTGGGTTTAAAAGAGGGAACACGAGATTTAAGAAAGTCAAATAAAGAAAGCGCAATATGGGGATTAAGATTTGGGTTGTGAGTGAAAAAAGAAGAAAGATGGGAAGGGGATAAGGAAGGAATTAAAGGGTGTTTTTGCCAATTGGGATTTGATAAAATGGAAAGGAGTTCAATGGAAGAAGCAATGGAGAAACACTTCTTGATAAACAACTGACCTGAACAAGAACGGAATGGATAAATCAAGGCCGTCGAATGTATCATTTGGACGGCACATATCAAGACTTCACATTCATTTAGCTGCTGATGGAGATTTGGAGAAATGCAGCGGCTATATGTATGTAATGTTTGTTTCAATAGGGGTTTTGTGGAACGAAGCGAGGTGGTACTGTATTTGCTAAGCTGAGTATTTTTTATTTTTTTTTTTCTTTTTTCATGACTATTGTTGGATTGGAAAAAAAATACTAATATTTTAAAATTCCCTATCTAACCAAAACAATAAAACTAAAAAAAGAAAAGAAAAAAGGCGCAAGATTTAAATAAAAAAAAATAGAGGCTGAGTCTGAAATCGTCCTAGAGTCATCTATTTTTAGTACGATTAAGATTTCTGAATTAAAATACACATTTAAATAAAAAATATTTACATTATTAAGATATAAGTAATTACTAATAATTAAGACGGGTTGTTTTTACGAATGATTATAAACTATAGTATTTATTAATGTTAATATATTTTGAAATAATTTAGATATATATTCACAAATTGATAGGCTGTAAAGTGGTGGTTGTTGGTTGCTTGGTGGTAGTATTTGGTGATGGTGGTCGGTGGAGGTTGTTGTTGTATGATGGTTTGATGTGGTGGTGCTATTAGTAGTTGGATGATGGTGATGGTTGTGATGGAGTAGGTGGTTGGTGTTAGTAACTATCAGGTGGTGGTAGTCACTGTTGCGATTGTTGGGGTGATTGGTGATAGCTGTAGGTGATGGTTGTGGTTGGCTATTACAGTTGTCAGTCGGTGAAAGCTAGTGGTGATGGTGATGGTGGAGGTAATAAACGAGTAGTAACGTCTTCGCAAAAGTAACCTCTTAATGAAATTAAGACCTTTCAAGAATTGAATGATCCAGATTTATTAAAAGTCATTAAATAATTTAACGCTAAGAAAAATAAGTGTAATTAGTGATCTAAGGTCTGAACTACTCATATTCAGATATTAAATAAAATTTTATTTTCTAGACCTAGTTTAATATTATGTAAAGTTACTTTAATTTGCAAAGTATAAAAATTATCATTTTTGATATCGTGTAAACTCAAATTTTCCGGAGTTTCTTTATTTTTCGTGAAATAGTAGGAAAACATTATAACAATAATAAGTTCTGATTGTTATTCTTTATCCCTCACAATGATTATAGATGAAAAGTTTCAAATAATTAGTGCAAGAGCAATTTTAGGTGTGCTTCTATAAACAAATTTTTTTAAACAAAAAAAAAATTATGTATCCTAAATGCATCTCTTAAAACGATTGTTATAGCAATAGTAGAAGTAATTATCATCAATAATATACCCAGTAAAATCTCATAAATAGAATTTGGGGAGGGTGAGATGTACGAAAATATTACCTCCGCCAAAGCGAAGAGGCTGCTCCGAATAAGAAATAGAAGTAATTATCATTTAAAAAAAAAGTTAAAGTTAATTTTGAGATTGATACTTAAACATATATTCATTAAGCAAATATATGATGATAGAGAATCTTAAAAAAAGGAGTTCTTTGGTAAGCTTTTTCCTTGATTATTCTCTATTCCTATTTCTCTGTGTTTTGATGTTGTCGTTTGTTGTTAATTTATTTTTATCCCGTGATAAAATGACTGAGAATCTCAAAAGAAGCTATTTGGTGAGTTCTTTTCTTGATTATTTTCGGCGTTTGAAATTTGTAATTGTCTTTAATTAAATATTTTCCTTATGAGTTCATTATTTAAAAGAATAATTATCATTAAAAAATAAAAAAACAATCCGTTGAACTTAGTATCCCGCATTCATGCAGGGTTCGAAAAAGGGCTGCACAATAATTATCATAAAGTTATAGCATAATATTGTAGATAATTGTTGTACTTAAGAAATGACGAATTATTAAAAAGTGTTCGATTTTTAGAGGATACATCTTTTGGGATGGATTTACCTAGGAATTTTTATATAAAAGTACAATTTTTAGAACTTAATTACCAAACATAGTAATATTTTAGCAAAATCACCATATATCGAGGAAACCACAAGTTAATTACAAACATAGTAATATTTTTCCATAACATACTAAACCCTTGCATTCTTCCTCCTATTTCCCCCACTATCACTTTTGCTCCTCTCATTTCCCTCTTTTTCACTTTTCCTTCTACCATTTTTCCCAAATTCACTTTTACTCCTCCCATTTCTCCCAATTTCATTTTTCCTCATTCCATACTCACTGTATCTCGTTGTATCTCACTGTATTTTGATGTTTCTCAACTACCAACTATCTAGTATCTCATTGTATCTCAACTACCAACTACCTTGTATCTAACCGTATCTCGCCCACCAACCACATCGTATCTCAACTACCAATCACATCGTATCTCTTTGTGTCTCACCGTATCTCAACTATCAACCAACTCGTATCTAACCATATCTCGCCTACCAACCACATCGTATCTCATTGTATATCAATTACCAACCACCGTTATCTAACCGTACCTCGCCTACCAACTGCATCGTATCTCAACTACCAACCACATCGTATCTCGTTGTATCTCAATGTATCTTAACTACCAACCACCACGTATCTAACCGTATCTCGACTACCAATCACATCGTATCTCATCGTATCTCAACTACCAACCACCTCGTGTCTAACCGTATCCCATTGTATCTTACTGTATCTCGATGTTCTCAACTACCAACCACCTTGTATCTCATTGTATCTTTCCATATCTCACTGTATCTGCATTGTTCTGCATTGTACCTAACTATTTCTAGACTGTATCTAGTTGTTTTTTGACTGTTTTAACATTTATTTCATCCCGTTTGTGCGTTGTTTCTCACTGTTTCTAAACTATTTCACCTTTTTGCATTGTTTCATATTATTTTTTACATTTTGTTTCAGACTTTTTCACTGGCCGTTTCAAACTGTATTATACTGTTTCAGCATCGTTTCAGACTGTATTAGACTGTTTCAATAACTGTTTCAAATTGTTTCAATATTAGGCTGTATCAGACTGTTTCAACACCATTTCAGATTGTTTCAACTCCGTTTAGAACTGTATCAACTCAGTTTCAGAGTGTATCATAATGTTTCAATACCGTTTCAGATTGTTTCAGACTGTTTGAACAGCTTTTCAGATTGTTTCAAGGATGTTTCAGACTGTATCATACTGTTTTAAACTGTTTCAACACTGTTTCAAGACTGTTTCAGCATTGTTTAAGTTGTATTAGACAGTTTCAATGGTGTTGTATTCGTTCGGATCAGAAAAAATCCAGCAACTGTGTAATTATAATCGTCAAGTATTTAGAAAATAAAAGATTAAAATATTTTGATGAAAGAAAATGACAAAATAGCAGCAGATACAATAGACCCGTCAGAAGCTTAACAGATCAGGGAGTGAAATCATAAAAAACGACTTCTTATTTCCGCTGAGCCGTGCTTCACGTCCCGATGATAAAAAGAAAGGGTAAGCAAAGTGGGAGAGTAAAATATTTTCAATATTAAACACCTTATGAAACACATGTCTAATAAATTATACAAACACAAATTTTAAAACACGAATCTGGGAGTAAAAGATAAGGTGATGCAACAGTAATAATGCAAAGTAAAATCTTTATTTTTTATAAAATCTCTACTATCATCCAATCGAACCTTTTGTTGCAGAGAACATGTCTCTTTATTCATGCAATTTTTTGATAAAATACAATATCTTATTCTATGTTCAATAGGTATAATCAGTACATGATCTGGTAAGAAAGGTCCTTTAGCAAGTGCATAGTAGTAATATTCCTCAACACAGGTGATGAGATATGATTCAACATTCGGGCTTGACAAACAAAACCAACACTCTCTTGACCTAAAAAACAGTGAAAGTTACCACAACTACCTAATTATATTTTCAAAGAAATAAGAACTGATGAAAGCTTGCTCGATTCCCTTCTCCCCATTTCGATCTATCATCTCCACCACCGCCGATGGTGGTGGTAGTGTATTCCAACGTCCCCTCCGTTACTTACTGGTGGCGCTGTTGTGTATGTATCTGTTCTTCTCTGTTTCTGTATATGGGTGTGCTTAATATTGGTGTGTTGGAGAGAAAAGAGGGCGTTGGGATGATGGTGTGTGTGGTGGTGTGGTAGGGGAGTTGGGAAGGATTTTGGGGGTAGGGATTGAAGTTAAGGTTTGTTTTGGACAAATGTGATTTATCTTACTTGTTGTGAAATATGCTAAAAACATATTGTTATTTGTTGTAATTTGTGAAATATTGCTATATATATATATATATATATATATATATATATATATATATATATATATATATATATATATATATATATATATATATATATATATATATATATATTTTGTAATTTAGGGTGTAAGTTTGTATATATGTGTAAAAATCTCATTTACCTATCAACATTGTTATTACTAGAATCATCCCGGGAGGTAGCATCCCACAAAATTTCGTAATGAGTGACTGTTTGGTTATCACAAATGTGAAATAGAGTTTTGATCCACTTCATAAGTGTGGATATTATTATTAATATTTTATTGATATAAGTGCATGTAATATATGTTGAGTTATCTAGGTTATATTAACTTAACTAGAGTTAGCTAGTTAGATGGTAGTTAGTTAGTTAGTTATGGTTAGTTAAATATTTTGTATAAATATAGTTAGTTGGTTAGGTCATTAACTATGCAATATAATAGTTTTTTCACTCTCTTAGCTTATGATGAAGCTAGTTCCTTCTTCCCCAATCTACCTTCTTCTTCCATTATTCTAGAAGCTTCCATCATAGCTGATCTCTTAACATAGTATCAATGGCTAACAATCTACCTTCTTCCTCCATTATTCAAGCTTTACAATGGCTAACAATGGTGAAACTTCAGCTACTGATGCAGTTGCAGAGAATGCTGATCTTTTTGGAAGGATTCATCATAATCATCCCATGTACATACATCCATCTGATACTGATGGTTTGATTCTTGTTACTACACTGCTTCAAGGTTCGGAGAATTATGCTTTGTTGAGTAAATCTATGAAAATTATGTTACACGAGAAGAACAAGTTAGGTTTTGTGTTAGGAACTTGTAAAAAGGAATTGTTTGAACCAGATTTACATGATCTTTGGGAAAGATGTAATGCAATAGTTTTAGCTTGGATTATGAACACGGTCTCCAAAGAATTGATAAGCAGTGTGATCTATGCATCTAATGCTCATAAAGTCTGGAAAGATCTAAAAGAGAGATTTGATAAAGTCAATGCTTCTAGAGCCTTTTTCTTACACAAGGAGATTGCTTCATTAACTCAGGGAATGACTACTGTGTCTGTTTACTACTCTAGACTTAGAGAATTATGGGATGAGTATAAGGTTTTGATGCCTCCTCCTTCATGTGCATAACCTGAATCTAAGCAGTATGTAGAGCATTTCAAGTTACAGAAATTATGGCAGTTTCTGATGGGATTGAATGACTCATATAATCATGCTAAGAGTCAGGTGTTGATAACTATTCCACTTCCTAATATAAATCAAGCTTATGCTATGATTTTAAATGTGGAAAGTCGGA
This sequence comes from Petunia axillaris subsp. axillaris, assembly GCA_029990575.1. Taxonomy (NCBI): domain Eukaryota; kingdom Viridiplantae; phylum Streptophyta; class Magnoliopsida; order Solanales; family Solanaceae; genus Petunia; species Petunia axillaris. The sequence goes on along the minus strand of JARKNS010000004.1, from coordinate 90,378,732 downwards.
GAATTATTGCTATTGGTTTTAGCAGTAAAGGTAGTATTGTACTAGGATCTGGTGAATCAATACATTATTGAGTGAAACTAGGTACAAGCCTAAGAATAATCACCCCCAAAAGTCATCTGGTTACTCTCAAAGATCTAAGGCACCAGTGAAATGTGGACATTATGGGATCAAAAGTCATGTGGAGGATGATTGTTGCAAACTGCACGGATATCCAGATGACTACAAACCTAGGAAGAACAGGGGGCCACAGCAGCAAGGCTATGCTAATAATGTGAGTTCTGAAGGTTTTCAGACACCTCAGTCTCAATCTCTGGGCTCACAATCCTTGAGTTCTCAAAGTCAGTGTTCTGAAGCAAGATACAATGGAACTTCTAGAGGGTATTCTGACACGACGCAAATTCTCGGCTAGGCCATACGGGCACCCGACTGCCTCCCCTAGACCTATCGGGCAAACTCTATTAACTGAATCGATATAAATAGCGTAGAATTACCTTGAAATTAAAATGAACCTAACCTTAATAACACAAGATAACTCCCAAGAATATACATATATACAAGTTGTCTAAATAATACAGCTAACTATCCAAAATACAAAGGTTTAGAGGTTTTCAAATCAGACATCTAAGAAGTCCAGAAAATATACACATCGTCCGAAGGGAGAAAAAATAAGATAATGTACAATATCTACAGCTGGTGGCCTCAATGAACAAAATGGTTCACCGTAGACAGCTGGGAACGTACTGCTCCTCAATCACGACGCGGATGGCTAGGTCCTGGAGCAGAATCTGCCGAACGAAAAGAAAACACAAGAACAGATAGGGAATGAGTCATAAGGACTCAATAAGCGAGGACAAACTAGCGACCTCAAAAAATAGCTACGCTAGCCAGGAAAACAGAAGCCATAGCAGTCAACCAAATAAGTTATTCGCAGATAATCAATGCAACAAATCCATACAGCTCATAAAACACATATAAAAATATAAAATGAATGTATCATGATGCAATGGGGTCACATGTGCCCGAACTCTATCTCCGGCGCGGGACCCTCATCATCTACTAGGAGATATATGCAATAATAACCCTTCACCAGCATGAGACTCGCATCGACTACTGGGAAGCATATGTCAAGATCACAACCAAAGTACATTGCTTCTATGCTCAATGCAATACCAACAACAAGGAATAACATATAATATACAGTGTACATCCAAAACTAAGGCGTAATAAGTACGTCTATCGGCAGCTACACACATAAGGAACACGTGGTAGAATATCCACAAGGCCAAACACCAAAGAAATGGATAATATCACTTACCTAGTTCCAAAGTTAGTACTGCTACTTAATAACCGCTTTGTCCTTTGGATTCATTTCCAACGGATGGCTAGATTCATTAAGGCTAAAGGCTTCATTCCTTACGTCTTAGAACAATCCAGTCCGGAAGACGACACCTGATTTGCGTATGCAATACACAGTCCATGCCTACGTACATGGTTCAAAATTACATAACCAAGCCCTAAATGAATTACATTTATGGGTTGCCTATAACTACCTGAGTTCAAATATATGATCAATTCCATTATCGGGGTCCAATTAACACTTTAAACTATCAATTTAACTTATCGGAATGATGTCTAATATCACAATTTCTATCATTAAAATATATTCAAACACACGTAATAAACTAAAATAATAAATTAACATCATTACCTGGATGTTTCGGGGTGAAAATCTATTTTTTTTTCCTTCTCCCTTTCCTTTCCTTTCTCTATTTTCTGGCTTTTTCTTTTGTTCTCGGCGTTCTCTTTCTCTCGTTCCTTGTTTCTATTCCTTTTTATGCTTGAAATATTTTAACTCAAGCTAAGGGATAGCCACCGCCTCCATCTTAAATATCTTTTCCTTTTTCTTTCTTTTTTAATCTTTTCCTTTTATTTAAAAACTTGCTTCTATGTTGAAAATTAAAAAGGAACCCTACAAAGCTCGGAACGACGACGAAACTTGAATCCGATTCCCGAAACTCGAGATACGAATTAAACGGAAAAGATCAAATTCTTTAACTTTTGGGACTTTAGCGGAAACTATCTGAACGAGCTCGAAATTCACTTCCAAAAGTCCACACATTCACAAATGACCATACAAACTTAACGACGCTTTCAAATTTCGAATCGAAGCTCATTCACAAAAAACGAGCTTGAAAACCTCTTTTTGAGATTTACCGACAACGGAAACCGAAACCTTCTTCCGATACCTATCAAACGAGGTTCGATTTGGCTCAAATTTTACAAAAAAGTCCTAATGGACCTTACGAAGCTTTTAAAACTGTTAGCATGCCAATCGGAGTCCTAATTCCCAAAATGACTACCTAAGGTTGTTTCATCCTCCCCCACTTAGACTCTCGTTCGTCCTCGAACAAGCAAGAGTGTAGAACCGATTGAGCTCGACTGATAAGAACATTCGAACGAACTTTTCTAACCTATCAATAGATACCATTACACAATTATAAAAGCTAAATCATAAAAAGATCAAGATCGAACCTGAATCATCGAAGAGGTGAGGATACCTCTCACGCATACTAGACTGAAGCTCCAAAGTGTCCTCACGAGGATGATTTTTCTATCGCACTCGAACCATCAGAATCTGCTTCAAACAAAGCTTCTAAACATCACATGCAACTATAGCAACTGGAACTCCTCGTAAGCTAGATTCACATCTAGCTGAGCAGGATCTAACTCAATTATTTCAGAAGGATCCCAGATATATTTTCGAAGCATCTATACAGGAAACACCGGATGAACTGGCATATAAGCTTGCAAATCGAGCCGATTAGCCTCCTTACCAATACGTTTCTCGATATGGAAAGGGTTAATGAACCTGGGTCTGAGCTTCCCTTTTCTCCCAAATCTCTTTACACCTTGCATTAGGGACACTTTCAGAAATACCATGTCATCAACCTCGAACTCTTACTCTCGGCTCCTCCTGTTCGAGCATAAAATCCACCTGCTCTGAGCGATCCACAGACGATCATGAATAACAAAAATAACATCAAGAGTCTGACGAACCATATCTGAACTCATCACCTCAATATCTCGAGACTCGAACCAACCGATAGGAGAACGACATCTACGACCATACAATGCCTCAAATGGAGCCATCTAAATGGAGAACTGATAGCTATTATTATAAGAAAACTCCGCTAAGGCCAAATGATCATCCCAGTAGCCCCCAAAGTCCAATGCACAAGCTCTCAGCAAATCCTCCAGAATCTAAATAACCCGCTCGGACTGACCATCAATCTGAGGATGGAACATCGTGCTAAGCTGCACCCGGGTCCCCAACTGCCTCAGAAAAGACTGACAGAACTGGGAAGTAAACTGGGAACCCAAATTTGTAATAATAGATACAGGAGTGCTATGCAGCCTAACCACGTGCTCAATGAAAACCTGAGCTAACCTCTGAGCTGAATTGGTAGTCTTCACAGGGATGAAGTGAGCTGATTTAGTCAGTCTATCAACAATAACCCAGACTGAATCATGGCACCGCAGAGTCTTTGGCAGACCAACCACAAAATCCATAGTGATATGCTCCCACTTCCACTCGGGAATGGGCAATGCCTGAGCTAATCTTGTCGGTCTTCGGTGCTCGAACTTAGCTTGCTGACAGTTCAAGTAATGAGACACATAATCAAACATATCCCTATTCATCCCCTTTTACCAATATATCTCTCGAAGATCTTAATACATCTTAGTAATGCCAGGATGAATAGAATAATGCGAGTTATGAGCCTTGTGGAGCACTGGCTGCCTCAGATCTCCGATATCAGGGAGATAGATTCTGATCATTAAACCAAATAATACCATCTAAGTCAATCTCGAAGGAAGTAACTCCTCCACTTAGAACAAGACCACGCAACTCCTGCAAATGAGGATCTTTAAAATTGTCTTCCCTTAATCTCACACCGGAGTCACAAAGGGACTACACTCTCGGGGCAAAGGTCTCATGTCAGCATAAAGAAAAGCCATGCTGCCCATAGACTTCATGCTCAAGGCATCTGCTACAACATTTGCCTTCCCAGGATGATAGCGGATGGTGAGATAATAATCTTTAATTAACTCAAACCATCTCTACTACCGGTCATTAAGATCCTTTTGAGATAAGAGATACTGCAAGCTCTTGTGATTGGTATACACCTCACGAGGCTCGCCATAAAGATAATGGCTCAAAATCTTTAAAGCGAAGATCACAGCTGCCAACTCTAGATCATGAGTCGGATAATTCTTCTCATTTGGCTTCAGCTGATTGGAAGCATAAGCAATTACCTTCCTACGCTGCATAATAACACAACAGAGACCCACGCAGGATGCATTGTAATAGACTACAAATCCACCATTTCCAAAAGGAAGGGATAACACTGGAGCTGAAGTCAATAAAGCCTTGAGCTTCTGAAAGCTTGCCTCACACTCATTAGACTATCGGAACTGAACCGTCTTTTGAGTCAGGCGAATCAGGGGAGCTGCAATAGTAGGGAACTTCTCCCTAAACCTCTGATAATAACATGCTAATCTCCATCGGAGTGGTAGGATGAGGCCACTTCTGCACTGCTTCAATCTTCTTTGGATGAGCCTTGATACCCTCACTGGATACCACGTGATCTAAAAATTCCACAGAGTCAAGCCAAAACTCATATTTCGCGAACTTGGCATACAACTTACGATCACAGAGGGTCTGAAGGACCACCCTCAAATGATAATCATGCTTCTCATGGCTAATGTCGTTGATGAAGACAATGACAAAGGAATTGATGAACGACTTAAACACCCAGTTCATGAGATCTATAAAGGCTTCAGGGGAATTAGTTAGCCCAAAGACATAACTAGGACTCGTAATGGCCGTAACGAGTCTTGAAAGCAGTCTTCGGGATATCTGACTCTCAATCTTTGGCTGATGATAACCAGATCGCAAATCGATCTTAGAAAAGAATTTGGCACCCTATAAATGATAAAACAAATCATCAATATGAGGCAAGGGTACTTGTTCTTGATGGTGACCTTATCTTGCTGACTATAATCAATGCACATCCGTATAGTCCCATCCTTCTTCTTCAAGAACAGAATAGGGGTACCCCATAGAGGACTACCTGGCCTAATGAACCCCTTATCAAGCAAATCCTGCAACTGCTCTTTCAGCTCCTTCAACTATGACAGAGCCATACGATAAGGATGAATAGAAATAGGTTGAGTCTATCAATGCCAAACTCGATCTCTCGATTGGGAGGAAGTCCTGACAAATCATCTAGAAACACATCAGGGAACTCTCTCACAATAGGAATATAATTGAGAGATGGAATCTCCATAGTGGTATCTCGAACTATGGAAAGATACGCTGAACAACCTTTATCCATCATCCGATTTGCCTTCAATAAAGAAATAACACGCTCCGTGGGTGGCAAATAAGAGCCCTACCACACCACCGGTGCTGAACCAAAAAGACCACTGAGATACTTGGCATGACGATCTAAGGTGGCATGACACGACACCAACCAATCCATTCCAATAATAACATCAAAATCAACCATATCTAGGAGCAGAAGATGTACCAGGGTCTCACGACCCACGGAAGATATAATACAAGATGGATAAACTCGATCCACCATAATTGTGTCTCTGATAGGAGTAGAAACATAGAATGGATCATGGAGGTGCACATAATCAACATGAAAACCCGTGGCAATATAAGAAGAAACATATGAATTTGTAGGTCCCAGATCCACCAAGGAATATGCATCTCGACCACAAACAGATAGAATACCTGTAACAACATCTGGAGATGCCTCGGCATCCTACCTGGCTGCTAATACATATAGCCATCTCTACGGCTGAGCTGAGCCACTACTCTAAGAACCACCTCTGGAGGGACCACCAGAACCACGCCCACGACCTCTACCGGGTGGTGGTTCACCTTGAGCTGGCTGAGACCCTTAAGAGGCACCCTGAGTGTTTATGCCTAAAATTGTATGTCTAGGTTAAACAATTAATTATGGTTGGGGTCATAAGCAATACATTAAGTACAACATAAAAGTATGTAAGTATAATGAAAACAATAATGACAAGACAAAATAAGCAAGAATAGGTATAGTAATTCTTATTCTTTGAGTATAGCCAGATTTTGTGGTGAGACATACGATGTACAATACAATGTAAGAAGGGATATTTATAGTAGTGATACCCATTCCTATATAATAAAATACAAAGACTAATAAGGCTATGGGCCTATAACTCAAGGCGTGGTATATACTAAATCCTAACTAGGGGACTATAAGCCCTAGGCGGCGGGATATATACATTGCTTTCTATGGCTGAGCTGCCTAAACGGTCGTTGGCTCCAGGAGCGGGCGTGTATCCTCTATGCCCGGTGACTTAAAGATAAGTCTAATTTTTCCAGCTGGACTCATATCCCCGTAAAAGTAGGTAACGTATTTTGCCTACACAGTTAGTCCCCATACTTACTGAGTGCTCACACAAGCAGTCAGGAAATGAAAGCGGCACAGATGTGAAAAGATATCTCACTGACTCCTTGAGACTCGCAGTCTCTTTGACCAATGATGATGTTCATTTCTTCAAGAACTTGGCGTGCTTCCTTCTGATTGGTCGATACCGATCCTATGCACCTTTTTAGGAACTACCATTAACTGCTTCGAATCATTGCATATATCTAATAATAATGACGCTTGACTGTTTCGTGCTCCATCCTTATCCCTTTCTGTCTATAAATAATGACTTCATGACAGTGAAAAATCACAAACTCCTCTTCAGAAAATACTTCACTTCTTCAGAAATTTTTCATGATAAAGAGAAACTTTTCTTCCCTTAAAAATGTTCGTCTTTGATCCTATTTTGATATTTCCAGAAAAACTTCTTTGTTTTGAATAGTGTTGCATGAGGGAACTGTAGGAGGAAATTCGTCTGCAGTTACCTCTTTTTCTTTCTTTGTTCATGAGGAAACAGATATAGTTCCACGAATCATGAAGTTTGATCGGGATTCTAATGATGTCTTTTGGGATGTTTTTATTGCGTCATGTTCACTGAGTACGGTGTACTCATCTTCTAACACAACGGTTGCTGTGATATTCTTCTTGTCATGCGGAGTCAGGACGCTTAGCCCTTTCAGCTTCCGTACGGCTTCTCCGCCAGGATACCTCGTGTGTCCAAGCCGCTTCTTCAATGGTACTGGGCTGGTGATCCACTGCTTGGCTCCATTTCCTGGCATGCAAGAGGATTTAGCTTCATAGAGCCGGGTAACTAAGGTGTTACTGAGCTTCAGATCCCCCCGAGGTTCATGGCTTTCACCTTGGTTATCTGCTTCAGCTGAACCGTTATTGCAACGCTTCATTGGCCGCTGGCTGTGGGATACTTGAGGGAAAAGGCTCCCTTTTGGTAGGTTCCCAGCTCAAAACTTTTCGCTCTCGGCTAACCTCTGTTTGCACTTGAAGATATGCAGGGTTGTGCACTCCGATTTGACCAATTGAGGTTGGCTCAGATGGTCAAAATTTGCGGCAAGTCTCCAATTTTCTCTTTAAGTTCAGCGGACGAGATGGGGGAAGGCCAGGCATCTACTCAGACGCTTCCAAGGTCCCTTGATTTGATCAAGCAAACGGGATTTGGTTGCACCAACATCCGTGTTTCTTGTAGGAAGGCTCGGGCTGACATATCTCGGGCTGTCAGAAGAAAAGAAGAACTCCAGACTGTTTACGCCTTGTAGCTACAATCCAGATGAAGGATCTTCAGCTATGTTAATCCTGAGGAGCTCTTTGTTATTAGTATTTTTTTTACAATTGTTATAAACAAATGTTGTATTCAGGAAGAACTAAGTGTATATTGTGAGCATACGGGCTGTTTGTTATTAATGAACTGGTCGTTCATCAATACTTTTATACGTACTTGTGTTATTACATGTTTTGTAATGTATAGTCAAGCAGTATATTTGCGCACCTAAGGATTAGATGGCTTTCGGTCGTCCCGAATGTTCTACTGTTTAGAACGTTTATTAGTGAACCTGCTTTGGGAAATTACGTCTGTTGTGCACCAATGTTTGGCGGCTAGGTTGCATCTGTAGGAGATGACTTTAGCCCACAATGGGACGACTTTAGCTCGTGTGATAACAGGACCTTCTGTGTCCGACTTCGAATGTCTCTGCTTAGTTACTCGAGTATTTCAGACTTTCTGGCACTATGCGAATAGGTGTCCCTGTCGGCGTATAGGTGTAGTTGTTGAATTAACAAGTTCAACTCACGAATAATGCCTAGTGACTGAGTTAGACGTAATCTAGCTCTAAGCAAGTAGTGTACCCTACTTTTTGTAGCGAAAAGTGAGTGTATTACTTCAACTTAGGTCTGGACGGGGTTAGGAATAGTTGGATCATATATGGATTTGAATAAATAAGTAAAACTAACTAAAAAAACAGTTTTATTAATAAAAAGGGGCCCTAGGCATGAGATGCTATGGGTGAAACCCCGTAACATGATCGATGAGTAAGAGAATATTGTGATCAAAATTAAAAGGAAATAACATAACCAAAGTAAATACTTTTAAAAAGTGAAAGATACTTTATGCCTGATTCTCGGAAGGTTCGGTGGTGTATGTTTGGGCTTCCCTGCTTGTGGGTGCTGAGCCTGAAGATTTTACCTCTGGGACGCTGACAACCTGATAGTATAACTCTGTACCAATCAAACAATAATGAACGACTTGCTTCCACAGTTGTCTGCTTTCCAATTTGTCCTGAGGGAGGATTCATTTGCTTAGGTAGTTGATCAGCGCGTGATGATGCCCCGCGACAGATCCTGTGTCTGGAACTTTGAGGTTCATCAGGTCCACAGGGGTTAACTTAACCACTATCTGCTGGTTGTATGAATCTTTGGACGCTTTGCCACCATTTGAACTTTCTTTCCGACAGGCAAACTCCCATGTATGAAAATTGTTCTAGAGAGCTTTCATTCTCTCCCACCGATCCGATGTGTAGATGCCCTTTGTGGTAAAAACTTCTTTGACTTGATTGACGATAAGTTGAGAGTCGCTGAAGAGGGTGACCTTCCTGGCCCCCAGTATGTAGGCTAAATCAAGAGCTTGAATTATGGCTTCATACTCTGCTTCGCCGATTTGAGCCCTAACGGTCTTGCGAAATGCCATTCTAGTGGGTGTCCTGACCTAGAGATAGAGATTAGCTTCTTCTTCTTTTACGCCGACTTCAATGCCTATCTCCCAACGTCCGGGCTCGATTGTTCCTTCGTTTCTGATTGACTTCTCCGGCTTTGGCTTCAACTTCTCTACGAAGTTTGAGGTGAAACCCTCCAGCTCCTGTGACTCGATGGCTGTCCGGGATTGGTAGATAATGTCATACTCTCTGATATGATCTCAAATAGGATTAGAAAAATAACAAGAATTAAAAATGATAAAAGCAAGAACCAATTTGAATTGACTTGGAATAAGAAAATGGATTAGGAGGTGAGGCCTAATCACCCCCTTAAAAAAACAACCAAAAAGAACCTATGCTAATTAGTCTTCAATTGAATTAACATTCAATTACAAACTAAGGAAAGAAAGTGCTCAAGCAACATGCTTAGCCAATTTTTACTCACAATCATATTCATCATCCAAGTCTAACTCATGAATTACTCCTAATGATACTATAAATAGTAATCCCTAGGTTTATTACAAAATGACTAAGTAGTCCCTAGGTACTAAAATAACAAATTGTCTAAAGCGCGTCTCATCGCGATCGCGTCTCCCATAATCTGAAGCTTCATCGTGATCGCATTGGACTCCTTGCGACCGCGCAATTGCATGGACCGCTTCATCACGACCGCGCTGTGATTCTCGCGATCGCGCAGTTGAGCTAGCTGCCTTCGCGCGATCGCGCCTCTTGCCTCGTGGTAGCGTTGGACCAAATTCTAGTAAGCTCTCATTTGCTTGATTCTTGGTTTCCAAGCCCTTTTGAAGCATTCCAAGCTCCGAATGTTGAGCGTGAACCCTCCCTGGCTTTGAGTACTCTTCCGGATCGCATCATTCCCTCCTTCTTTAAATTAATTCGTCCTCAAATTTTTACCTAACAAAACAAAACCCCGAATCAGTATTAAGCTAACATTAATCCAAGCATGACATCTCCAAGAAAATGGAATAAGAGCTACATGATTCAACTCAAAATTCACACTCGTATGGTATCGCTGTTGACGCCCATTTTTTTCCGAACCCTGGTTAGAGTTCGAAACATGACTCGACTTATTGGGACTCGTGGGTAAAGACTTGGAGTCGCCACCTAACATATTTTTTAACTAGGCGTATTAGGGCACCTACTTTGTTTCTAGCTAATTTTAAATATTAACTCCGATACTTGATCTACGAACCGAGAATTCGAGTAAGGGTTCAGATTAACCCAAGAGGAAGGTGTTAGGAACCTCTCAGGTTCCACAAAATGTGGTTCCCGACCGGACTAAATAATTGGAATTTAATAATAACTAAAGGCAAGTAAAATAATTTCTACTATATTTTAAACACAAATAATTGCATAAATAAATAAATATTCAATATTCGTCATGAACATCGTTCTTTGTGGGAATGTACCTCGCAAAAAGCATAAAGATGAAGTTAGTATTATAATTGATGAAATAATGCAAAACTAAAAGTAGAATAAAGTAATAGTAGTAGTAGTAGTAGTAGTAGTACTAATAATAATAATAATAATAATAATAATAATAATAATAGTAATAAAAAAATAATAGTAATGATAAAAATAAAAATGTTAGTAGCAATGAAAGTAGTAATAATAATAATAATAATAATAATAATAATAATAATAATAATAATAATAATAAAGTAATAATAATAATGATAATAATAATTATAAAAAATAATAGTAACGATAATAATGAAAAATAAAAAAGGGTTAGTAGTAATAAAAAAAATAATAGTTATAATAATAATAGTAATAAAGGGGAAAAAGAGAAAAAGGGAATTTTTGAAAGTTTAGGCTCAGAATATGTATTGCGTCAAGCTGAGGTTAGGGATGTCGGTGCGGCTGCAAATACGGAGCCGGTCGTATTGCCATGCCAAGCACTTTTAATCCCACCACTCCACTATCGCTTACTTTGCAAAGTGATATGCATCGTCATAGCCTTTTTTTTGGTTTGTTTTCGGGATACGTAAAGGACATTGTATCCGTAACGGGACTTGTATTGGCCTCCAAACGTCATTGGCCGTGTAGTATCCGTTCAAATAAGCCCTTATGCCTCAAATTAATTATTTTTTATAGGCAGGCATGGTAACCTCTGTCTGAAACAATAATCCAACAACATAGCCAAATACCCAGCATTGTAAATCGAGAACATGCAAATCTTTTTAAGGAAAAAGAAGCAGCCATTAACAGTGATATCCAAACGAAACCTTCCTGCAATTGACAACTTCAGAATAACCAAACACGGGGTAAACAACAGAAAAAATGAAACACCAGTACAAGATAATCAATTTCAGCAGCGAACAGTAAGGGAAAGAATTCGAGTAAACTGAAAACTCAAAGTGGCGGAGTATTCAATCGAGATTCGAGGCTAATCAATCGACGAAACAACATCATCGACTGAGAAAGAACCCAATAGGATTCTTAAAATCCAGCAACAGTACAGCGGAACAACGAGTGGCGTAACTAGTCAAAACGGAGGAGCGACGCCTCGATCATTCCGGAAAAAGCTACGGCGACCGGCGTCACTGCTACTCCATTTCCACCTCCGTCGTCGTCGGGTTCTCCAGTCACAGTTGCCTCAACTGCGTTTCCGCCACTCATGTCACCGTATCACTGCATCATACCACCAATTTCTTTTTATTTGCTTTGTTTTTCTCCACCGTTCCAATCGTCCCCTCTCTCCACTCCCTATTTTCACTGTGTGTGTCTCTGTATTTTTTCTCTCTGGATTCCCCCTTTCAATTTCAGCCTTCAAGTAAATATATAGTGTAAGCAATGAGAGAGACATTGGAGCAAAGCCCTTAAGCTTAGGGATCTGATGGAGTCAATTGTGGAGTTAGCCGTTAGGGGGTTGATAGGGAGAGATTAAGGGGAGATTTAGGGAAGGAAGGAGAAGATCAGGGATTGATGGAGGAGAGATAAGGGGTTGGGGTATGATTTTATGGGATTGAGGGGGAGGAGATTAGGGAATTGGTTGAGAGATATGGGGATGTATTTGGACTAACCTTATGCCTAGGTTCAATCCTAAAAGGAGTTTTAATAAAAGAAGAAAACAAAATTCTTTTGAGATATGAGATGAAATTTGAAGATTTATTTAAATTCAAGAGAATTCGACGGAGTAAGAAAAATTGGACCGAATATATTAATTATGCTAATATTTTAACTAAAGGTGCGATAAATTAAAAATATATAAATATAATATATAAGGGAAAGAAAAATACGCACACACAAAAAAATAATTGGGGTCAAAATTAAATTTATTACGTATAAATATCCACAAATAATTATTAAATATTGTAAATACAGTAAATTATATAAACAAACATAATTTTGACAAACAACCTAAATGATACAAATTACGTAATATAACCGCACTTAAGTATGTACAGTATAAGTAAGGGATAACACATATAAATGTGTGCTTTCTAATGCAAGTTTTGCTTAAACAATTAATATTGCACCTTTAGGTCAAATATAGCCAATTATAAAAGGAGGGACAAAATTGGGTGTCAACAATCGCCAAGCATCAAAATCATCTATAAAGAACATTTTGCCCATTCCAACACCAAAAGCTCGGCTAGAAAAGCAACCACCATCAAGTTCATTCATATAACAATCTTCATTTTCAAGATCATTCAACTCATTCCAAGTCTCCATTGACAATTTATCGCTCTTAACATTGCAGGCTCTAGCAAAATCCACTTTAAATGTATGCTCAAGACTAGGAATAGAGAAAGTAAAGAAATTGACACTAAAGCTAGCATCTATCAACTTACCACCACTATCACTAGTGCCTCCCTCCTTCTTTAAGGAGCAATCTTCACCTTTGGAAGACTTCCAAACATTGGACAAGCTTTCAACAAATATTTTGGGGGTTAACTTGCTAACATCCACACAATTATCATACTTAAGCAAGTAACAAGCATCATTTTCAACAAATAGTGGGTTGGCAATACTAAAATAACCTTTTAACACTTCTTCTTGCTCATTTTCAAGAAACAGTGGATTGTCAAACACTTGAAGACCTTGACACAAACGACCACCAAAATCAAGGATGCTATTAAATGTTTTCACATCAATATCAATCAATTCACTTTCTCATTTATCAAACAAAGGTGGGGTATTATAACACATTATCTTTTCACAAGTGTGCTCAACTAGTGCATGCTCACAACTTTCACTTTGATTATTAGCAATGCAAGATAAAGAATCATTAATTTTAAAAAAAGTAAAGCTATCAACCATACTCATGTCTCTATCAAGCTCATCCAAAGAAGTACAAGAGTTAGGATTAGCTTTTTTACCTTGTAGCACACCTAAAGATTCTTCTTTACCTTGACTTTTCAAACTTAAGCTCACTTGTTCATTTGGAGACTTCACTTTGATCTCCTCTTTTTCTTCAAGGCATGGAAACACTTCCAAAGAAGGATTCCCTAATTTAGCTCCTCCAAGCATACCTTCAAAAGACACAAAACAACTAGAGAAAGAAGAAAGGTTAGAATTGTTAGAATAAGGAAAATCCTCACCCCCAATCTTTTGTTTTCCCTCTTTCTTTTCTCTCATTTCATTTTCAAGCTCTTTTCTCTTTTCTTGTGACAATTCACTCACTTCAAGCTCTTATTTTTTCTCTCTTGAGTTGTCACTTGCCACTCCCTTACTCCTCTCAATCTTTTCTCCCTCAAGTTCATTCGGATTAGGACATATGCCAAGGATCCCTTTGGGGGAGTAGGAGTACTCTTGACCTCAACTTTCAATTTTTCTCCTTGAGAACCTTCATCCAACCTTTACCTCACCCTATTTTCCTTTTTCTTTCTTGCCACTTTTAGCATTGTCAAATAAAATTCTTTGACTTTCATTGAAGGAGTGGCATTAAGAATAAACTTTTGGTCCCGTAAAGTGAGAGCATGCTTTTCCAACTTCTCACTATACTTGGCATTTCTAGCAAGCTTCCATGGTTTTTCCAACAACAAGTGACAACCTTTTATGGGCATCACATCACATAGTACTCTATCATGATAATTGCCAATTTTGAACTTTACCCACACTTGTTGTGTAATGACCACAAACCCATCTCCATTCAACCAAGGCCGCCAATAGGGCAAAGGGTGACTACAAGTTTCCAACTTTAATTGTTCAACCAAAGAAACACTTGCAACATTAGTATGACTCTTATAATCAATGATCATAGCACAAGCGCGATCTCCAACCTTACATATTGTGTGGAAGAAGTTCTTTCTTTCTTCCAAAAATTGCTCCACACAAACTTCATCACACTCATGGTTGTCTACAAAATAATTCCGTTTAAACATAGCTCTCAAAGCATTGTTAGTCCAAGACAAATCACTTGTAGTACATGTATCACCTTTTCTCACTCTAGGCCTCAAGTTGCCTTTCACCTAAGAATTAGAGACATTAAATCTTTTAGCATAATTAGAAGATGTAGACTCTCTTTTTCTCATGGAGTAATTACCACTTCTTCTCAAACCGATAGAAAGACCACTACTACTCTTTTTTTTATTTTTAGTAACACAAAGAGGGAATGCAAAGAACAATTTCTATAATAAGCTTCATCATCAATTCTCTCTATGTCACTATCTACATTTTCAAGTTCATCACAAGAAGAGTAAGTAGGAATATTGTACTGTGAAGCGTCACTATCAACATCTCCAAAACTAGAAACATAGGAGTTTTCATTATCACATTCATCCTCATAAGCCTCACAGTCTCTACGAACTTCATGATCACCATAGTGACTCACTTCATCTCCATAAGAGCTATAGTTCTCCGAATCATCATAGTAACCATCGTCTCCATAATCATCATACAATCCCCATCATCTCCATAGGAGTTATAACCTCTACAATCATCATCCGAGGACATATTTGCAACAATGAAAAGAAAAGGACCTCACAAATTCACTCCCCCACGTGTATCACTCGATATATGATCACTCAATTTTCTTTCCACTCGTGTATACACTCAAGGTCAATGGCTTTTGTGACTACACTCTAATATTCTCACCACTCAAGCCTTTTTACCTCTCGTTGGCAAAGTCAAGTTGCTTTTCGCACTCAATTTCGATTTGACAATCGAACTCAATCTAATTCAGGATGGAATGGAGTTGAAGTGGCAAAGAACGGACAATGAAAGCTAATCGGACGCAATTAGAAAAAGTCAAGGAAATGAAGAAAGAAAGGCTCGAATCAAATTGGCACGAAATGGATTCGGATTTGGATGAAATTTTGTTTATAATCTAGAAACTCACGGTATTTGATGATATGATAGGGGTTTGGGTGATCTGAAACTGTTGAGGGGCTATTCCGAGCAATCTATGAAGTGACTGAATTTTTGTCCAGTGCTGTCGCGTGAGAACGGGCACTATCGCGAAGAGGACTAATTTTTATTCAGCGCTATCGCGACAGAAGGCGCGCACGCGATGAGGAATCAATAACTTTCTGTTGTCGCATCGCGATCGTGAAGAGAAATAAATAAATAAGCCTACGCAATCGCGACACGTCTCGCGCGATCACGAAGAGCAAATTCTGGGTCTGATGCAGAACTTGAAGCCCGAATTTCTGAAAATTTTCTTCACTTGAATCTTCACAAATCAACTTGTTTTTTATCCAAATTTGAGATATAAGCTCATTATATGTCCATGAACAAACCCCAATGATCAATTCTTCAAGAACAACACCCAAAATGCAAAATTTCCAAATCTTTGTTGAAGAACCTAGATTTTGATTCTTCAAATTAACACCCCAAATATTATTTGTTGTTTAATTCCTTCGAGAATAATCTTCTAGAATCACCAAGGAACAATTGGTAACCAAGATTTCATCCAAATGAAACCTAAACCTATGACTCAATTTTTGGATTTTTGATTTTTTTGTGATTTTTCAGATTTGATAACAAAAACCTAGTTAATGTTTGTAGGAACAAACACTAATCCGAGCTCTGATACCAAATGATATAATCGTAAATAGGATTAGGAAAATAACAAGAATTAAAAATGATAAAAGCACGACCCAATTTGAATTGATTTGGAATTAAGGAAATGGATTAGGAGGTGAGGCCTAATCACCCCCTTAAAACAACAACAAAAAAGAACCTATACTAATTAGTTCTCAATTGAATTAACATTCAATTGTAAACCAAGGAAAGAAAGTACTCAAGAAACATGCTTAGCCAATGTTTACTCACAATCATATTCATCATCCAAGTCTAACTCATGAATTACTCCTAATGATACTATATATAGTAATCCCAAGGTTTATTACAAAATGACTAAGTAGTCCCTAGGTACTAAAATAGCAAAATGTCGGAAGCGCGTCTCTTCGCGATCTCGTCTGGGTGTCGCGATCGCATCCAATGATCTGAAGCTTCATCGCGATCGCGTTGGACTCCTCGCGACCGCGCAATTGCATGGACCGCTTCATCACAACCGCGCTCCGATTCTCGCGATTGCGCAGTTGAGCTAGCTGCCTCTGTGCGATCGCGCCTCTTGCCTTGCGATAGCGCTGGACCAAATTCCAGTAAGCACTCATTTGCTTGATTCTCGGTTTCCAAGCCCTTTTGAGGGAGAGTGTTGAGTCAGCTAGGTTATATCAACTTAACTAGATTTAGCTAGTTAGATAGTAGTTAGTTAGTTATGGTTGGTTAGATATTTTGTATAAATATAGTCAGTTGGTTAGGTCATTAACTATGCATTGTAAGTTTTTTCTCTCTTAGCTTATGAATGAAGTTAGCTCCTTCTTCCCCAATCTAGATTCTTCCTCCATTATTCTAGAAGCTTCTACCATAGCCGAGCTCTTAATAATATACAAGTTGAGAAATGAAATCATCATATTACAAGGAAATACATGATTAGCTTTTATATGACGGTGTAATTTGAGTTTAGACCTCAAATCGGATAAATAATGGACAATGTAAGTGAAGGATTTGAAGTGGACATAATGCTGAAATATTAACCTATACTGTATAAGATCGGAGCGGAAATTGTTCAAGTAAAGAATAAAAGTTGTTGGTCAAATTTGAGGTGTTTATAAATGGGAAATTTTATATTTTGTTTTAAAAAGAAAAAAATATTGAATATCTATCCTCTGTGTGGTAGCCATGTTTAAGAATATTTTTTCCGATTCATGAAGTTCTCGTAAGTCATGGATCAAAATCATGAAATGAACGGGTGATGGATGCCACCAGCAAGTGGCATATAATGCTTTTATGTGATCTTTTAGATTAAAGTCATATTCAACATTTTGTATAATGGGCCAGATTCATTGGACGCGGCCAGAGGGAGGAGTTAAATATCTACTAATAAGGACTCATGTATTCAGTTTAAAAGGTAAAGAAAGTCGATCAGTAACTTAGGTCTCAAAAATGAAAGAAACAAACACATAGTTTACAGTTCCATTTGCGACTTTGTCAAATGTGTTACTGCACTTTCTCTATAGTAGCGACAATTTTTGATGATATATTTAGTGGAATATGAAGTGATTAACATATACAAGGTTTCAAGTTCTCTGCAACCCCAAAAGCTTAAGCACAAATTTACTTCTTGTGACTATTTTATTTGTTGAGATATGAGGATGAATTTTTGAGGTTTAAGATAAGTTATTTGAGCTTAGATGATGCGATCGTGCTATGGGTAGCAGTGGAGCTACAGTTGTATGTGGGGGTTCCGGCGAACCGCATGACTTTTATGCAAACTCTGTATTTGTAATAGTATGTTTGTGTAATTTCTATATTAGTAATACGAACCCCCCAACACAAACTGGCGTCTAGTTCAATTGGTACGGAGGGGGTTCGATTATCTCTGAGTAGCGGGGTTTGAATCCCGGTTTGCAAATTAATTTTATCGATTAAAAGAGGCAAAGTTTTTTTTTAAGCGAATATCACCAAGCTTATAGCTTAGTGACACATTTTATTAATAATAAAATCCAACAAATAAGGTCTTACAAAAATAAAGAAAAACAAACGACATGTAACAACTAAGTAAAGTATAGCTAACAACACCCTATATGCATGCCATTGAGTTACACTTTCCCAATTGGGTTGAGCATTAAAAAATGCTAATACCACCAATATGAAGTTATCTCCTTCAATAACAATGCATTTAACAAATTTAGTGCTAGCTATATCTAAAAAATTGTACAAATATGCAAAAAGAGAAAATACTCCTAGGACATAGGAATCTGCATGTGCTTGTGCATTGGATGAGATATCCATTTGTACCAACGTGTAGCAAGCTTTGACGATGTAACAAAATGACAAAATGGAGCCAGTACCCTCAATGCGAAACTGGTACCACATCGTCATCAAGGCCAATGCACAAATAAAGCCTTTGTCGCGGCTCCCAAACTGAGAATGTAGACAGTACCAAATAGAACTCAAGAGTAAATGAAATACCCAAGCTAGAAAAACTCCTGAAGCAGCATATAGAACTAGAAGAATCTGGACAAGTGCTAAATAAGTCATGAAGCAAAGGTGCTCCACCTTTGAAAAGGTTGACCAATTTAAAACACAAGCCACATCTTTTACTTGCTGCTAAGAAACACCAAAGTGACCAGATCAATGAAGAGCAACGGTGCACAAGCAAACCATTCAAAAAGCCTCGCAAGGTAATATTCGAACAATAAACTCGAGGCCCCACGCTGTAGCTCACTCAAACAAAAGTGATAACTCCACTAGAAATAAACCCAGCAGCTTCCTCATTGATTTGAAAAATCTTCCTCTCAAACATAAGCTCGCACACGACTTTTGTCAACATGAAAACAGTGCCCATCGTGAATGACGAACAACACTGCCCCAACATGCCAAAATAACGCTGCAGCTCCCATTGAATAAATTGTAGGGGGGAACTTAACACCCTAGAAAAAAGATAACCAAGAACAACAAGCATAACACACCTCCTTCAATTTGTAATCCCTGCAAAATGAACGAACATTGTTAGTATAAAACATATCCCCCTTCTTATTGTGATCGCGGACCATGTTTCACCAGTTTGGGTCTAAATGTTGGGAGGTGCGCCTTATCTCAATTCAAAATTCGTTTTCCAACCACGTTTAGCTCATTGAAGCTATGAAGTTCAAGCTCATTTAAATCAAACGCCATGTTAGCCAAGTGATCCGCCAACCTATTCCCTTCGCGCAAAACATGGACAAAGCTAAACTTAGCTAAACTCCTCATTGCTTGAATCTCCTCAATCACCTCAGCTATAGTCCACACAACAGCCCATTCGCCATCAATTATATTCTTGAGGAGCAGCGAATCAGTCTCCATAACAATAGGCGAAGTAACATGAGCAATACAAAATTTCATGGCCTCACAAATAGCCACTGCCTCAGCCCTTACGTTGGTGCCTTCACCTATTAATTTTTCCTTGGCAAAAATCAAATCTCCCTCAACATTTCGTAAACAAAATCCAAATGAGCTCAACCCCGGATTACCTCGACAAGCGCCATCCGTATTACATTTAACTTTACCCAACTCTGGACGTTGCCAACAAACCTTGACATAACTGAATTTTGGCCGATATTCTTCAAGGAATTTAACCAAAAAAGGTCACTCTATTGGAGCAGCAGACAAACCTGGATAGCGAACAACCAAGAGACTATGCAGATTCCAATTTATTGCATGAACAACACGGCAAAGTTTTTAGATTCTTAAACTCGGGTTTTTTAGTGAAATATTATAAATACAACATAAAATGTAAAAACATTTAAAAAGCAATGTGTACTCCTCAAGAAACAATTAAACAAAAGCAGTTTTACACTTTGAAAACTATCCTCCTCTTCTTCCTCCTCCTCCTCCTCCTCCTCCTCCTCCTCCTCTTCTTCTTCTTCTTCTTTTTCTTCTTCTTTTTTTTTTTTTTTTAAAATAAAACTCTAGTCCAATTCCCTAATCAAATCAAATAAAATTGGGAAAACAAGATTGGGTTTTCTTGTTTCTTCAATCCACATCCAAGGTACAGTCCTAATTCCTTTAGCTTCTCTATTCGGCGGTTTTTCCCTATTCTTCTTTAGTCCCTTTTTTTCATTATTTTTTTCTTCATTTGTTTACTTAGACATACTACATAGTTATAGTAGGTTATGTATTGGTCAAAAATCATCCGAACACGTGGTGACAAGTGTTCATTGACGTGGCGAGCTAAGCGTCAAAATCAAGGATAGGTCAGATGTAGCTGAGTAGAAATGATTATGGAAGGCGACTGTTCGTTATGGTTGATCGAGTGATTTTCCCGAAGACATAGGATGACGTTGCGACAGATAAGTGCTAATCAAATCCCTTTATTTTCGGAAGGCATTGGACGTGGACAATAGTCTTATCAGATCGTGGAGAGACGTGTAAGTAGTAGAGTCCTATTAGGGTTTGACTCTACACTTATAAATAGACTCCCTTTCTCCTATTGTAAGGTTACGTTCTTCTAACTCCCTTTTTATTTTATCACCGTGATCTTTATAATTAGCCGCCATTATTACTATATCACCACCATTATTGCTATTATACCACTATTGTTCCGCTACTGATTGGTTCTGATGCGGAGGAGTATTCCATTCTTTTCAACGGAGCCCAAATCATCGACTACGAAATACAATAAGCTTTAGTTTTACTCATCTATTCATTTTTACTTATTTTATTCGCCTATTCACTATTGTTTGTTCGATAGCTCATCAGCTTATCTTGCTACTAATCATCTGCTTGACTACTGATCGCTTACTTCATTTCATTCATCTATTGTTATTGCTGTCATTAAATTAATAAATATATCTTGATCGGAATCTCGCTGAAGTAGAGTTATCGTTTGATTATTGCTGAGAGCATACGACATCTAATTTAATCGACAATTATCAACCGGTTATTTGTTAAGTCTTTTTTATACGTCAACACATTGCATGTCTGTTTAATTTATCTGAAAATAGAATATCGTAAACCACTACTTGTTCGATTATGATTGGTCATATATTTTCTTCAATAACTCATTGTACTATTTCTCCTTGTTTACATTTTCTTTTGATTACATCACCATTTTCATTGTATTCTTTGGTTTGTTTGCTAATCAGTATGTTGTCGTTTACCCTGTTATTGATTGAGAACCTTGCATCGTGACCTCGATCAAGTGTTTGTTAAAACGAACGATCTTGTGAACATAAGATTGCTGATCGATTGATTGAATTTCAATACAAAACGGTCGCCTAAGGCTCAACTAAATATAAATTTAATTGTAATACCTGAAATCAAATTTTAGGAAATATAGTTTAAACCCAACGTGGGGCCTAGGCAATCGATTTGTTCCAAAGTTTGTCGTTGATTATACTTATATTTGATTGTTTTTGTGTGCAATGGCAAACGATCAGAGCAACAATGCTCACAATGCTAACGCCGTTGTCAGGGATGGCGCTCTTCAGCCCAACCCCGCCGACGAGGCCCAGCTTTCAGGCGTTGAAGGGGTCGATGAATCATCCCACTATGAACAGGATCCACCCTTGAAAGCCACTACGAACGGTTCTCAGTCGAATGTTAATCGAGGATGTCGATCCGGTAAGGAACCCGCGATCGAGGTAACATCAGTTGATACGAATACTTTATTGCGAGAATTTTTGGTTAAGCAAAATGAGCAGATGGAGAGAGTAAGTAGGTTTTTGCAGCTTTTGTCTAGCTCTACAAGTCATAGAGTGCTCGCCTTCCCAGCAACACCCCACGTAAGCACTCCGATCTCTGTTCCTCAGGGCGCAGTAATAAAGGGACCTGAAGCGGGAGTGGAGCTCGGAGGGATGGGTTCGGCTGCCGTGGCTAAGGGAACTCTGGCCTTCGTCATGACAGAAGCAAGGATGTTGGCTACGATGCAGACATTGTTGAATGATACAATAGAGAAGAATTTCAATAAAATGAGATCGTTTATGGAAAAATTACCGGGAGTTCCAAAGTTAATGATGGACGCCGCCAAGAAGTCGATCTCAAAGCAACCGTTCCCTCCAAGTCCAGCTCCGCTACCAATTCCAAAGACTTCCAAGCTACCGGAGAGCTTGAGATATGATAGAACTACAGATCCGAGGGATCACATCGATATGTTTTCAATCACAGTGCAGTCGAATTTGACAGCAGATGAGATTAATTCGGTGAATCTAAAGAAATTTTGTGAAACTCTAAAAGGAGAGCATTAAAGTGGTATATGCAGCTTCCTGAAAATGGAATATCATATTTTGATGACATGTTAGCCAAATTTATTATGGCGCATACTGGAGCTAAGAAGATAGAATGGAGAGTGAAGGATATTTTGAACATTAGGCAGTAGCCCGGCGAAATGATCAAACAGTTTTTTGAAGCGGTTTTAATGATGAGAAGATAAGTATTCCGAATTTCAAAGAAAGCTGGGCTTGTTTGTTCTTTATAAACAATCTGAGCAACGACCCAACAGAGGCATCTAGGAAGTTGAAAGATCGGTTGGGAGAAGTCACTCAGTGGACTTTCAACGATCTACATCGTGAGTGTTAGCCAAAGATCAGAGCTGAGGAGGAAGAGTTGCAATTAGCTCTTTACAAACGACGGTATGAGCGACCGGCTCCTCGAAGAATCAAAAACGACTGGCGAAATCACAGGGCTCCGCAACTATTCGAGCCGTACGGTTTCCCTCGTCAAAGTGGGAACGGACATGAAGCTAGTAGTTCAAGGAGTCAGCCAAGAAAGGAACAGTCGGGTCCATCTGTGGCTATGAGGGAACCACTGTCTCCAAAGATCTCAGAGTATAATTTTTGTGTTTCGACAGCAAGCTTGGTGAATGCGCTGAGGGGAATGGGTGATAAACTGGTAAAATTCCCTGGTCGCATGAAAACGAATCCGAACAGTAGAGATGATAATTTATGGTGTGATTTCCATCACGATCATGGACACACGACCGAAGAATGCAAAGCTTTACGTTATGAGGTAGCGAAATTGCTTAATAGTGGGCACTTGGCAGAATTTTTGACGGTAAGAGGAAAAGAGAATTTTAATAAAAAGAAAGATGACCATCGGCCGCCGAATCCTCCAGCCCCGAGGAAAACGGCTAATGTCATTACCGGTGGAGCGGAAGTTCATGGGGTAACATATACAACGAAGAAGTATGCGAAAGTATCATTCACCAGAGATAAACGAACAACGGAGATTATGAACGATGACATTGTGTTCGGGGATTACGATTTCGAAGAAAGGATAAATCCCCATCACGATGCTTTGGTCATTACAATGAGGGTGGATGATGCCGACGTGAGGCGAGTTTTGACTGATGCTGGCAGTTCGGTTAATATAATACAGTCAAGAGTAGTTGAGCAGTTGCAATTTACTGACAAAATAATACCTAGGTCTACAGTGTTGTCAGGGTATAATGATTCGAGTGAAAGGATGTTAGGTGAAATTATGATTAAGACTTATGCCGAAGAAGTTGAGAATGAAACATTTTTTCAAGTAATGGGGGGGGGGGAGATAGCTTACAACGTGATTTTGAGTCGATCGTGGATCCATGCTATGAGAGCGGTTCCATCGACTTTGCAACAAGTTTTCAAGTTCCCTACCCCATGGGGAATAAGAGAATTTAAAGGTGAACAGTAGACTGCCCCAGAATGTTATTTAGCAGCCATGAAGGAGGGCACTACTTCGAACACTTTGAAATAGCAATTACAGTCATCAGAATCTTTGGTTGAGGATGATGAAACAGAACCAAGTCCAATAGATCAGGAACTCGCCAAAATTCTGACATGTGTTAGGGAACCGAACAAACAGAAAGCTGAGGACTCGACGATCGAAGATTTAGAAGAAGTAGTCTTCTTCGAAGACAAACCATAACAGAAAGTGTATGTTGGAGTAGAATTGAACCTTGATATTAAAAAAGAAATAATCACATTTCTCAAAGAAAATGTTGATTGTTTTGCTTGGTCCCACACGGACATGAAGGGAATAGACCCGAAGGTTGTTACTCACAAGTTGAACTTCGATCCATCACATCGGCCGGTGAAACAGAAGAAACAACCTAACAGAGGATTTAGAAGGAAAGTGATCGATGACGAAGTGAACAGGTTGCTGAAGAATGGATTCGTAAGGGAAGTAAAGTATCCAGAGTGGCTGGCTAATACGGTCGTAGTCCCAAAGAAGAACGGGAAGTGGAGAGTATGTGTTGACTACACCGATCTAAATAAGGGATGCCCAAAAGATTCGTTCCCATTGCCACACATCGATCGGATGACGGCAGGGCACGAGATGCTAAGTTTTTTTGGATGCGTATTCAGGATATAATCAGATGCTAATGGAGCTAGAGGATTAAGAGATAACATCATTCATAACGGACAAAGGGACTTACTGTTATCCGTTCATGCCTTTCGGTTGTTGACACCCAATTTTGTCCCGAATTTTTTCAAATTTAATAAATTATGGCAATATTTTATAATTGGGGATAATTTTGAAAATTAAATATAATTGGTTAATTTCTGAGTAAAAGGGTCAAATTTTGCAATGCATACCCTAATTTCTATCCTACCAATGCAATCACCCGATTATCTCATTTAAATCCTAAATTGGGGTCAAAATCACTCCTTCATTTGAATTCCAGCTTATTTATGCAAAGCCCATATCACACACACACAACACACTATTATCATCTCATCTTATACACACTATACAAAAAAAAAAACCCTACACTTCTATAGATCACCAGTCGCGGCACCCCCGCACGATTCCCCTATCGTCTTCACTCAAAAACCCCCTCACTAATCATATACCCACTTAAATCTTCTTCTCCAAAAAATCCCTTTACACAAAAAACCAAATGGAGGCAGTGGGGAAATCGAATAAAAAACAGTGGTCCAACCGGAAAACAGAGTAGTGGTTTAACACCACCACCGTTAGTCACTTCTTCCTGATTGTTTCACTTTGTTCGTTGGTTATTTGGAAAAGGGGAAGCGGGTCGAGGCTGTTAAAGCCACCATCGATGCAAGTTCCATCGGGAAACACCATGTCTAGCCGCTGAAATCAATAGAGGTCGACGGAGTCGTAGCGACGCCACTTCGGCTTGGCAGTCGCTCCTCCGTCTGTGCTCGATGCGTTGTCTTGCTCGTTGTTTTTTATCTCGCCGGAATTTCCACCGGCGATGTCATACCTTGACTGACCACACTTGTTGTTTTAACCTCTGTGGATACTATTACTGTTTGTTTTACAGGGATTGATTGCATTTCTATTGACGCCGTGGATTAATTCCCACCGCCGCGTTGAGATCCTATGGTTGTTGCTATGCTGCGATCTACTTATATGTTGTTTGTTACTGCTCTCGTTTGTGCAGTTTTACTGCGTGCTCTGGTTTTCTTGTGAAAATGTTATGGTGATCTTGACGTTTCTTGCTACTGGGTCTGTGAGATATAGAGAAAAGATCCATTTGTTGGTGTTTTTTTTCTTGTCTTGTAAAACTAACTGATGCTTGCAGCTGTGGCAGTTTTTGAAACTCGTTGGGTTTTGTCTGAGAAAAGTTGAATCTGAGCCTACGTTGTTTGGGTGATTGTGCTAAAAGAATGAGGTTTTTTTTGTGACTCGGAGAATGCAGGAGTTTCTAAGGGTGGTTGCTCTATTTTTCCTTGAGTTCATAGCTGAGAAATTCTGTGGTTACTTTTGATCAACAACCCTTGATTTGCATAATTCTAAATGATTGTGCTCATCTTAAGCTTTTAAGAGATAGTGCACTTCTAGGCCTATTAAAATAACCGACTTAAGGCCTATGCATATAGGCTGATTTGAACTTGATACTACACCTGGCCAATGAAAATACATATACACGTATTGAGGCCTATACAAGGAATTGACGGACAATAAATTGACGGATTTTGAACATGATACTACACTTGAACCGTCCCGTTCCCGTGTCCCTAAAGCAAAAGGCAATGATGAATGCACTATTAATGCAAAGCAAGTTGAATAGAGTAGTGGGTTTGGTGCTTTGGCATGGCAACACGGCCCGGGCTCCGTGTTTGCAACCGTACCAAATCCCGAGCCTCTATTCGACGCGCCATACAAACCTGAGCCTAAATTTTGCAAAAACAACCCCTTTACTATTATTATTATTATTATTATTATTATTATTATTATTATTATTATTATTATTATTATTATTATTTATTATTATTATTATTATTATTACTTTATTACTTTATTATTGTTATTTTATTTTATTAATCATTATACTTTATTATCGTACTAATCCAATTTAATTCCCATTTTATTGCGAGGTACATCTTGGCACGAGCAATTCGGAAACGCTTTTGGCTAACTTACAAATGGGGATAATCTGTTGCATTGGAGTCGTTTGGATTAAATTCGGACTCGAACATTCAGAAATAAGACTTAGGAATTTTAGAAAATCCAAGGCTTCCACGAGTTGATTATTTCTCGGGTTTTATCTTAAAACTTTGCCTTTCTTTCCTTAGAGATATTTATGCAAATAAATGTGTAGAATATTTATTTATCAATAATATTTGATTGTTTGTATATTGCTTTACTTTATGTTCGTTGCCTTTTATTTTTGAAGTCGTTATTTAATTTATTGCAAACTGAAGCCAATTAGCAAAATGCGTGCAAATTAAAATATTTTTCATAGACAAGTTTTATTTCAATTAATTATTTTAGATAAATTTTCTAAAAAATCATATTTTGTAAATATTTTGGAAATCTGTCGGATTAACCGTTTTTAACGGAATTTCGGAAGTGCCTTAAAAACCTTCTTCCGAAATTAATAAAACCTCTTACCTTTAGAATCTCTGAAAGAAAGACCGTCTTTTTATAAAAACGGAGTTTTTGCACGCATTTGCTAATTTGGTTCCCTGTTTTCCTTAAATTGGGTGGCGACTCCAAAAACTCTAAACGAGTTAGTCCATCCTGTCGATATTCCGGAATTTATCCCTTTCGGGGTAATTTTTGGGGTTCAACAGCATGGCGACTCCGCTGGGGAGCAATAAAGGTTTTGACCATAAAGGTTTCCAATTGTTTGCAACTAGCATGCGTAATTTATTTGCTTTATTATATCCGTTTGTTGGGTTTGCCTTATAAAGCATGTATTGTATTAATTTGTGCATAATCTGCATTCCGTTCATATTTCCTCCCTCACGGAGCCCGTCAATTCTCTTTCACCTCCTCGATTTCATCTCGGGGTACCCGCTTGACGGGTAGTTATGCAGGAAGGGCATTGCCCTTACCTCACTCTTTGAAACTTCTTTCGTGTCACCAAAAGTTAGTTCGGGATATTGAGATTGCCTTGTTTTGTCATGGCCAGTTCTACTGCGTTGTGAGGTCAGGTCTATCCCGCATAGGTCGATTCAGCCTCAACCGTTAGCCCACTCTTAAGAAGGAGATTAGGTCATACATGCATATACACCTTAGTTTGGGGGAAAGTTCGGCAGATTTGGTTGGTTTGTGTTGTGGAGATGGCCTGGTGTAGTGAGATCTAAGAGGCGAAGCCCCTGGTGTCTTTAAAAGGATCAGTGGGGTCCCTCTCGTGAATGGCTTTGCATGTGTGCAGGCCTATGTTGATTATCCAGCTGCAACTTTGTAAAAATTGAAGTATGCTTGTCACATACTAGGAGAGCGAAGCCCTTGTGTCTTTGAATGACCAGTGGGGTCCTTCCTTGAAGACCAGTGCGGTCTTGCTGCCTAGGAAACTGAGAGGCTTGATTAAAGCCGAGGACCAGTGAGGAGCCCTATGAACGAGGTCTGTGAGCCTTGCAAAACCTAGGAAGTTGAGAGGCTTGTCTAAAGCCGAGGACCAGTGAGGTTTTGTTTTGAAAGGCCAATTGGCGCCTTTCGTGATTTGCAGTCTGGTATTGTGGAGGCAGTTGGAAATTTCTCCCTGGATGTTGTATAACAATTGGGAGTTGTGCTTGGAGGAGTGTGGATGTTTGCAAAAGCTATGGAGGATTGTTTCGGGTTTTAGGCATTTGGGTTTAGAATTTTGTGCAGATGCTGTGGAGAGCATGAGCTGTATTAAATACTTGTGATTGTCGCATGTTAATTGTTTGTCTTGTCTTATTTGCTCAAAATGCGTTAAATACTAGGTGTTGCTTGCTTGTATGCAATCCTAAACCCAGCTCCTGCTATGGTCCGTACTTAGACAATATGGTCCGTATCGGTATGGAGGAGACCATGCCGACCGTATGGTCAAGAAAATATGAGCACAGCTCCTGGGTTGCCATGATCACGACCGCAATAAATTAAAAGCGTAAAGGAAAAAACCTGTCTCGGTGAGAGGGTCTTTAGCTAGCGTACTTCACGAGAAATTGCCTCCCGTCCTCTTCTTGTACAAGAATCACATTCCACTCTATTTATGAGATCGAGACATACAATAATATATGCTCACCTGGCTTTGGCTTAGTTATCACCGAAAGTTGTAAGAGCTGCATATTTGTTTGGGCCACTGTTAGGTAGCTCTGTATCGGCCATAGGGGCTCCCTGTCTTCGCAGCACCTCAGATAGCTGACATACCAATTCTGTGCCTTTGGGGACTAGCTGGTCCATCACCGCCAACCGATCCCACAATTCGCGGATTTCTTCTCCGACTTCTCGTTCCATGTCCTATAACTCGACGGACTCCTCCTCAACTATATTTATTTTGGCTACTGGCCATTCACCAAGATCCTTGCCATAGGTAGGTCGATACTCTCCAAGCAAAGACCGCTCACCCCGTAAGTCAACAATCCCGCACGAGGTCGGGTATTTGAAAACTTGATGAAGTGTTAAGGGTACTCCCTTGACATTGTGTATCCATGGTCTCCCAAGATGATGTCATATGGTAGATTGCAATTCAATACCTAGAAGGAGGTCATACTAGTCATGCCCGACGGTAGAACTAATTCTCCGATAGGCTCTTCTCGGGATCCATTGAAATCGATTATCTTTCGGGTGCTCGAAGCTACTCGTCGGCATAAGCCAATATTCCACAGTACCTCTTCCCGAATAATGTTCACGCTATTTCCCAGATCGATCATGGCTTGCTGGTGGCAAATTCTGCATGGCAAGCACAATACTTGGTGCCAACAACACATTCTGGGGGAGGTTCAAACATACCATCTCCTGCTAAAGGGTTTAGCACTCTCATATCCTTTAATCTTTCATACAGTTGAGCTTGTGGTTCACCTAAAGAAGTGAATTTTCTGCGCTGTCTCTTGAGATTGTCCCACTGGGCGTGCCAGAATTTGTGACAACTAAATTCGCGTCAAGAAAATAAATATCGAGACAGGAAAATATTGCAACAAATATATTTTATTTATCAAAATATGAGTATTACAATCTCTATGATTCCTCTGATTCGTCTTTTCAAAATAATAATTTCAAGTGCTTTTGAACTTGATCTTGAAGTTTGGATTGGGATTTGGATTTGATCTTGACTTGATGAGTTCAAGGGCTTTAGAGCTTTGTCTTGAACTTGGTCTTGATCTTGAACTTGTACTTGGATTCAAGGGCTTGAAGCTTGATCTTGAATCTTTGTCTTGATCTCTAGAACTTTGTAGAGAAATACTTGAGTGCTTGCAGCATTTGTAGAAATCTCTTGCTTTGATCCACGAGCTCTTTCTTGCTTTTTGTTATGGATTTTTGCTTCTGATTTCTTTTTTTCTTAAATAAGAGATTTGATCCCTTTTTATAGATATGGGGTGGAGTAGCCACTAAGAAACCCTAACGGGCCTTGGCCCATGGACCGGCCAATCAGATTTAAGCAGTGACAAGGCCATATTTGATTGGCCATAATATGCCGCATGTACACATGGCGTATTTTCATTGGTCTTTGGGTTTGACTTGGATTGCCACATCATTTGACGTGTGGCGTCATTTGCTAATTGGCTATTTTATTTGACTTGGCGCCATATTTTTGGGCATCTAGGAAAACTTATATCCATTGGGCCTTAGGTTAATTTGGGCTAGCCTTTCAAGATTGGGCTTTTATTATACTTAAATAATTAGCCCAGTTATATTAGCCCATAATACTTATTTGGACCAATATGTCTTGAATTTAATATATAGCCATATTATTCTATGGATTTAAATCCGATAAAATTTACTTGTCTACCATTATTACTTAATTAATGTTCAGTTAGTAGTAGTAGGTCAATAAGTTATTATTAGATTAATAGTAAAACCATTTATTTGGTATTCAATTACCATTAGATCAACAAGTCAATTTTAAATTAACCACTCAATTAATGTTCAATGGTAATCAAATTAATAAGATAGAGTCTAATATCCGTCTGATCACCACTAATGTTCAAAAAAGATTAAACCAATAAGTTATTGTTAATTATAGTAAAACTCTTTTTGTTTCTTAGATATTGTTACTTAATAGCAGAATTCTTTTTGTTGCTTAGATATTTTTTCGTTGTTTATTAGAGTACAAAGAAAATAAAGTTTCTTGACCGACCATTAATTGTTTACAAAAGAACCGTACCATCAATAAATTAAGGTTTAATTATCTTTCGAAACACCTAATTATTGTTCAATAAACATTGGATCAATAAGTTGTTACATTAACACTAAAACCCTTTAATTGATGTTGTTGTTCAATTAGGTGTCTCATTAGATGCTCATTTGTAATCAAATAAATAAGTGTAAAGATTTACTATATATCGAGTTACTCAATTGATGTTCAAACAACATTAGATGAATAAGTTGTTAAACTAATAGGAATACCACTCAATTGTATTTTACCATAATCAAATTATTAAGTTAAGATTAACTGCCCGTTAAGCCACTCAATAGATGTTTAGTTTGTCATAGCTGATAAGTTAAGGTTTAATTACATGTCGAATGACTCATTCGATATTCAATTATAATTAAATCAATAAATTAAGATTGAACTATCTAGTAAGTCACTCAGTTGATACTCAATAACGATAGGTTAATAAGTTAAGGTTTAAGTATCCATCAAATAAATCAGTTGATGTTTAATAAGTAATAGATCAATAACTTAAGGTTCAATTATTCGTCGATTGACTCGTACGATTTCTAGTTGTAATCAAATTAATAAGTTAAAGTTAATCTATCCGTCAAATGATCCAGTTAAAGTACAATCATTATAACCTCAACATGTTAGTGTTTAATGGTAATTTAACATCAAATCAATAAACAATCAACTTTTTCCAAACAACAACAAATTGTTATAGCTTCGTAGAAGTGTGCGTTCTACATGCAAACAATTAGTGATCGTTTTACAAATGTTTATTGTTTACTGTAAACAATTTGTATTTTTTTAACAAACTTTGCTAGAAACTTCTAATTTCGTCATAATAAAAAAAAAAGAGCAAATGTTTAAGCAACCAAATACCCATATACATAAAAACACAATAGATTAAGTACAAATTACTCAAGTACAACATTTGATTGATGCAAATTGTTACAATTAAAATTTCATGAGTGAGGAAGAATAGTAACAAATTGTTACTACACAACTATCAAGAACAAATAAAATCTACATAGGTTTAATTGTTTAGTTTCTTCACTGATTTGAAAGAGGAGAAAAAGAGAAGAAAATCATTCTATTTTCGTTTAATAAAGATAAATAAATATTTTTTGATATTGACTTTTGTGTTTTAGAAGTTAAAATGGATAGAGATTGATGAAGAAGAAGTAGATGCCAGAAGAATAAAAGGAGGAGATGGAGAACGTTGATGGCTACTAAATGTTTGGATGGGAAGGGATTTTTTTTTTTTTTTTTTTGCTAAAAGAAATCCTATTTATATATTGGGTCTTTCTGCAAATAAGAAAACTTAAGAGTGTAAAATAATTTACTTTTTAAGTAAGTGTATGTTTGCACTTAATAGGGGTCTGAATCGGGATGATTCAAATTAAGGGTGACTAACGGCCCGGTCTGGTCCAGGACCGGTACCGGCAACCGGTTCAGGTCCGGAACCGGGCAAAAAAAATTTAAAATCAGCTAAAAACCGGCCTACCGGTCCGGTCTCATCCGGTTAAAAAAATTGGAGCCGGATCGGGACCGGGATCGGCGACCGTTAAGTCGGTCGGTCCGGTCTGGTTTAACAATTTTTAAAATTTTTTTTTAGTTTGTTTTTTAGGCAAATAAAGTTAAAATTTGAAAAACTTAACAATTTATTTAAACACCATTTGTGATAATTATGTAAATCATATTTTTTAATGAAACAAAATAATTATGTAAATTATATTTTTAAATTTATTAATATAAAGTAAATAAATAAACACTAAATAAATGTTGATTGAAAAAGAAATACACACAATTTATTGAAAATTCGGGAAATACATAATTGAAATGACAAAACAAACTAGAAATTGAAAAATTACAAAGATTCTAAATAAACTCTAAATTCGAATGTACATAATTGAAATGACATAGATATTCCCTTAGCCATCTCTTCAAATTTTCAATCACGCGGAATAAAGCCATTTATTCTATCCCATTCGGTCTTGTGACGTTTTTCTAAGTGTTGCCTAAACTTTCCCGTCCCTCCATTGTAGTTTCCAGTGTAAATTTGTCACTCTTTGTTACAGAGGCTACATTTAACTTTCTGAGTTTCAGTATCTTTCATAATAAGTTGCCACACTAAAGAACGACGTCTTCGTTCCGCAATTCTTATTTCACTAGGACCGGGAGCAGCGGGAGCTTGATTTTCAGCCATTATAATTGTTTGGATTTTGGAAGAAATTTAGAAAATAGCCTTTGAGAGTAATTTGAGAGATAAATTGATAGAAAGTGCTAAATTGTGTGATATAATGATGAAATAATAGAGTATATATAGATAAAAACAGGTTGGGGGGGGGGGGGGGAGGGAGAGGTATGGGGGGCGTATTTAGAATTAAAAAACTTGTAGTATTTTTTTAAACTTTGAATTTTGAAGTAATGAAATTTTTGAAGTGATGATTCAAAGTTCAAACTTTTGAATTAATTTGTTAAGTTCAAAATTTAAAGTTTGAATTAATTTTAGAAAATCGAATTTGAACTAATTTACAAACTAGTAATTAATTGTAGTATTTTTGCGTAAACTATAAATTAAAAATAAAAAGTATGAAGACAATTGTTGTGATTGAATTCCAAGACTTGGAGCAATTTTATTGAATTGTTTAAGACATAAGTAGTGCAACACATACTACAATAGCTAAACTTTCAAACTTGTAATTTCAAAATTCTTATTTAGAAAATTATATTCTTTTAAACATATTAGCTAGTTTCTTGAGGATAGTTGTAGGCTTTTCTTTAGGAACTGGCCGTTGTTGTTCTTGTTCATCATCTCCTTCTGGTTCTTCTTCTTCTTCTTCTTCTTCTTCTTCTTTCTTCTTCTTCTTCTTCTTCTTCTTCTTCTTCTTCTTCTTCTTCTTCTTCTTCATTGCCGGTTTGACTCCCTTCACTTGTTACGTCGCTCAAAATTTGATCGAGATATGCTTTGCCTTTTTTGCTTAGTAAGTTCTGGTAGACAAAAGTTTCCTCGCTCTGCTCTGATCCAATCCCTGAATAAAACTCCTGTCTCCACTGCCTCTTCCTTCAACGAATATCTGTGATCTCCAATTTGAAATCTTCCTTGGCTAAAAGCGCTTTCCGATGCAACTGCTGAAACTTGAATTGTTAATATATCCCGGGTCATTTTTGAAAGAATTGGAAATTGCGATTCTTGATTCTTCCAATAATCAAACAAATGATGAGTTCTAAAGTTGTTAAGTTTCTTTGGATATTGAATTAAATACACTTGGAACTCGTTGTATTCCTTCCCGTACTCGTCCTGTTCTGAAAGCAACTTTTCATCAAGTCCCCCAAAAGTGCTCATCCCCGAGGACCCCGCCTGTGAAAAACTTTGCCCGGTGGATTGTATTGCTTCCGTTGGTGTAGCAGTGTCTGCCCAAGCTCTATACTTTACAAAAACAGCCACTGTATCTGCATAAACTTTAGCAATAGCCTCTTCTGCACTTGGATACCCATTAGTAGCAATTTCAATATGAGTAATTTCTAAATTTCCATATATTTCTCTAACAAGTCATTCAGTTAACTTAATTTTAAAAGCAGGATGCAACACAGAAGCAATGTAAAAAAGAGGAGGAATTGGAAAAAAATATTTTCTAAATTTTTCAATCATTCTCTCTACAGCCGGTTTGTAAATTGTATATTGCTTATATAATTTCAATAATTCCGATATTACAGCTATATAATATACCATGGTAGGAGTAGTTAGATAATATTGACCGGAAAATTCTAAAGTAGCGTGATAAAATTTTTGTAAAAACTGAAGAAGATGTTGAACAAGTTGCCAATCCTCATCTTTAAGGTGATAGATTTCCATAAAATGTTTATTATACATTTGAGAAATAGGCACTCTATATTCATAAGAACAATTCAATGCATCATATAAAGTGTTCCACCTAGTACAAACTTCCTTTGGGACTCTCCTAATTGGCATTCTTAATTCTACACATTTTCTTTCCCATTCTCGTCTTCTTTCTTGGTTTTTATTTCTAAAAGTATAAGTAATAGCTATTTGCACTTTTGCGATAATGTCGTTAAACAAGTCAAGACCATCTTTTACTACTAAGTTGTAAATATGACATGCACACCTAACATGAAAAAATTCCGCAAAAGAGAGGTTCAAAATAGGTATCAAGTTTCTAAGTGTGTCTGTGTTGTTTGTAGGATTATCTACTGTAATACTAAAAACTTTGTTAGTTAAACAATACGTACGACAAATTGATGAAACTTTATTATAAATATAACTTTCCGTGTATGGTTCATCAACAACTTTATAAGCAACAATACGTTTTTGAAATACCCAATCAGGATCTATCTAGTGAACAGTAACAATAATATAATCACGTCCATTAGTAGAACGACCCATATCCATAGTAAGACATACTCTAGTGTCAAAGTTATCAAACATATATCGCAAATAATCCTGATATTCGTTCTTAAATTTAATAATATCATTTTTAACAGTAGTTCTTGGAAAACCTTTAAAAGAGGGATTATATATAGACTGAACATAACGAACAAACCCAGTAGAAGAAGGAAAACTAGAAGGTAAACTCTCGAGGGCAACTAGTTTAGCAATAGCTTCCCTATCCTTTTGTTTATTATAAGTAAGAAGCTCTCCTGTTGTTTGGTTAATTCTTGTTTGGGTACCCGAAGATTCATCATGCTCTACTCCCCCATGTTCGGTCCCTAAATATATACCACCCGCCTGCATTGATCATTCTTTAGGATGTTTATTTTGTAAGTGGGCCCTAAGTTTACCCGTCCCACCCTCATTACCCCCAGTTTTAAAAACCCACACTTTATCTCAAATACCACATATGGCCGTCTGTGATTCAACATTCTTTTTTGCAAATTCCCACACTTCAGATCTTTCCTTACGTTTAACCGGTATCCTAGTAGGAGGTACAGGAGGCACGTCAGACTGAACTTCGGGTGGACTAGCTTGAAATTCAGATGTTTCTTCTAAATTAACCCCGCTTTGATTCCCATATCGTGTTTCTAACATTTCGTGATCAAGTATATTATCAGCACTAATATTATGATAATATTGAGAATCATCTATGTGGGCGAACTGACTAGAACTACCAGCAATTTCTTTACCCCTATTTCCCCTACGACCACGTTCCCGCCCCCCCCACCACTAGTTCTAATTGAACCTCTTTGAGACATAATAATAGCAAATAAAATAAATATATGACAAAAAAATTATAAAAGAGTAGAAGTAGGAACGACCAACCAAATATAACCGTATAATTGAGGTGAAGTTGAAACTTGAGCCTCCACTTCAATTAATTAGCTGAATACTTGATAATCGAAAAATTATAATAGCCAAATTGATATTTCAACCAAGTAGCGCCTCCAATTGACCCAATACTTGATATTTGTAAACTTCACAAAATAGCCAAATATAACTTTGATAGCAACTCCAATTAGAACTTGATAAAGTAGCCAAATTATAAACTTTTAACAAATAGCCAAAGTAGAATAATAGCAATGTTGTAGAAAATTTGAGAGATTTAAAGAGAATTGGAAGATTTGTGTGAAAAATATGATGAAATAATAGGGTATTTATAGGAAAAAAATAGTTATGGGTGGTTATGGGGTGGTAGAGGGGTCAAAATGACCGTTTTTGGTCGTTGGACAACGGCTAGGGGGTTAAAAGAGCCGTTGCCAACGACTAGTTAATTGCTGAATTTTAATTTTTCTTTTTTTTTTTTTTTTGGACCGGTCCGGTCCATTTTTATACCGGTCCATCCGGTTTTTTTCCCTTGCACCGTTTCGGAACCGGGCTCGGAGCCTGTTAAGGGGTTAATGGTCCGGTCTCAACCGGTCCGAGCCGTTCCGAGCCGGTTTCTGGCCTGAATCCGGCCCTGTCCGGTTGAAACCGGACCGTTAGCCACCATTAATTCAGATTCCATCCCATTAAGTTCATTTGTTTTTTTAAGCATTCAGTCACTTAATAGACCTGACCGAATCAGATCTCCAGTAATGTCTTTATAACGTTGAGATTCTTAAAATGGACGCCTTCTTTTGCGGAAGAAAATCTCACGACTTCTTTTCAAGAAAAACATCACGTCTCTCCCCCTTCATCTCCTTATTCACAAAGACATGCTTCTCTTTATCCCTTTCCTCTTGAAGTGATAAAATTATCAAAGTTTTTATTGGATATTGTGGTATTGGAATTTTCTATATC
Source organism: Petunia axillaris subsp. axillaris (assembly GCA_029990575.1). Taxonomy (NCBI): domain Eukaryota; kingdom Viridiplantae; phylum Streptophyta; class Magnoliopsida; order Solanales; family Solanaceae; genus Petunia; species Petunia axillaris. The sequence continues at coordinate 90,341,841 of JARKNS010000004.1, read as the reverse complement.
TATTCTATCGTGTTGTGGTAATTTTTGAGTTTAAAATTGAATTTTAAAGAGACCCGTTTCCAAATATTAGTTGGCAAGAATAGTGGCTAAAAGGTTTTGTTGGAAGAATTATCGCTAAAGAAGAAAGAGGTGACTGTTGATTGAAGAACCAGAGCTATAGACTAAAGTAAAAGAAGGCGTTAGTAAAATGGTGGATATGAATTGATTGGTCAATTCCAGTATAAAGAAGATAGCTTCTCGAACATACCAGATTGATTGTTTATGTATTTAATGATTTACTACTTGCTTTAGATGTATATTTTCTCTAACATTATATTGATATATATTTAGATATTTGATTTGCATATTTATATACATTATTTCAATATAGGTAAATTGTACCTATTCAGATGTTAAAAAAACAAACGGTCTAAATCATTAACTGTTCAGAACTAAATACAACATCTTAATATTCAGATTGGTAATCAGATTCAGACATCTTAATAAAAATAAATGACCCATACATTTTAAATAACTCATACTCATTAGCCTTAAATAAGAAAAGGTCTCTCCTACTATATTTTTAAAAACTTATGTCTTATTTCCTTCATTATGAGACTCAAAAGTCTCTCTCTCCAAAACCCCGAGGCTTGAACCTATTTCTTGCTTGTTTTCCAACCTATCTTGATTTTGATTGCATAAATATTTTGTAACGATTTGTAAATAGGCAGAAACATATTATGGTATAATCTACTCGTTGGTGAAAATATTGTGTTTCGCTTTTGAAACAACTATTAATGCTATTATTATTGAGATACCGTTTAAAATTATTTCTAAGCCTATTACGAGATTTTTGACACAAGACATGCTCTTTAAATTAAGTATGACATCCTAGATTTGATACTATTGTAAAATTGTACTAATATGTACCATTGTTTATCTGTTCCTACTCTTGTTGTGAAATCTATTCATTTGTTATCAAAATGTTGAGATTATGAAATGATAATATCATCATGCTATGTACGGATGATCTGATTCACGCACAGTCCAGCTAGCCACTACAGTTGGTCGAGCTATATTTGAGGAAAGTGTTGGCTATGAACGGTCTATTAAAACACATAGTCCAACATTGAGATTGGATGTGCTCATGGACAGTCTCGTGAAATGAATGGGTGTCACTATTCGATTGAGCTACTGATATACTCTAAGCATCTCCTATGGACACTAGAGGGTGGGGGGTTTAAATAGTGTCCTCCGATTTTTGCCGAAGAACCAGTTTTTTAACTTCTAGAACCTTGTTCTTGTCACAACTGTTTTCACGAAAAACACCGCAACACACACAAACTACAGACTTAAAGAACTTGAAATTTTTACGTGGAAAACTCCTTGCTCAAGGGAGAAAAACCACGACCCACACTCTGGGATTTTAGAATCAATCCACTAACACAAAGAACAAGTTTTAAATTACAAAGCTATGTAACCAAGCTTCTCAGAATAATTTCTCAAAGATTCACCTATAACAATTGCTTCTAAACTAAGCATGTAGGTAAAAACAGGTTTAGCACAAAACAACGACAACTCTAATAAAGAATCTAGATAGAATATCTAAGTTAAACTATTAATTCTTCAACAGTTGTCTTCAGCAGTTAAGTCACTTTGAAAGTTATTGGATCGCCTTGTGATTGCTCTCAACTTTCGTGGTGAATAAATGAATACGGCTGCCTCAATTACTAGCTTTTATATGGGCTTCGTAACCCTAGTAGTGCTTTACAATGAACTTTATAAATATGACAAGTCAAGATTTCCTGTGATCTTTTCTTTTTTTGGCTCCAACTCTCATTCATACTTCAAGACACAGCCACGACACAACTTCTTTTAACTGACTAGGATGCGTAATAGTTCACACGCCCCTACTCCTAGTTCTCATGGATTTGCATTCCATAATCTTTACGATCAGTCGTGCCCTTCTCCGTAAGGATCAAGTTCACCTCCAGAATACTAGGTCCTTCGTTTGTCATACTTCAAAACATTCAGCTCAACAAATTCCCCCTTTTTGATGATGACAAACAAATGTTGCCAAAGAACCTGTACGGACAAAAAACACCAAAAATACAAAAACATAAATACATTTGAAAGAATTTTAAAACAAGTGAGTAAGGTCACAAACACCACCTCAACATTCATTCTTCCTCCTTTTGGCATCATCGAAAAGATTAAAATCATGCAAGAACAAGTTAGTACAATACAGTGTAGAGCACAAGGCAACAAAGTCAACTAAATACATTTGAATGAATCTAAGGGCCCAATCAGATCCATATATATCATAAAAGAACCCAAATATCAAACAAAATAAATTTAAAACCAATCATCCAGGGCGTGTCAAACACACAGCCCAATAAGTAAAGAACCAAAAAATCAATTGTCTTAAAAACATGCATCAAAGGAGGACAAGAGGGAAGATAAGGTAACGATTTGGACAAGGACTCACAAGGAATTAGGAAGGACTCAGTTCTTCAAGTTGAAGTGCTTAACAAATGACTCAATGATGCAATGCAATCCAAGCCAAGACCCTTTACTAGAAGTCAAGCAAAAGCAATCCATGATGCTATCATTCACTTGGTAGGGAAGAACTTGGACGTGGAAGACGAGATCTCCGGAACCACATTGAAGATCATGCATTAGAGCACCATGGAAGGAGGACCGCTTAGGCTCCAAGGGGAGCCACCCCAAGCTCATTTGGAAGCACTCCAACACATCTCAGGAGGAGGTTGAGCGCCTCCTGAAAGGGGTGGAGCGCCTACCTGAAGAAGGGCTAAAATTCAGCTTTCTGGATTTTTGGGAGGTGGACCGCCTAGTTGCTGGAAGCCTTCAGTTTCACTCAGGAGGCGGATGCCTAGTAGGGGGAGGGGGCGGACTGCCTACCCCCCTGTGACAGCATTGCGGGATTTTGTTGCTTTTTACTTGTATTTCCTACTTTAGCCCTAAGTGGCCTTTAATGTTTAAATCAACTTTGGGGATATTTATGACCTTTCATTACAAGTTGTAGAAGACTATAAAAGTCTTCATTAGGTCTTGAACTCATTTAACTTACTTTGAATATAGAAAATATATGAGAATTCTCTCTATTGAAACCCTTGTTTTTGGCTTGATTTCAATTGGCGGATCCAAGTTGAACTTCAAACCTCTTCGATCATTTTATTTGCAAGAACCACATGATTTTTGAGGATAGTTGCATAGCGTTGGTGATTCTTGCCAATCGTTCGGGGTGTAACGAAACATCGTTCTTCGTTGCTGCTTGAACCTTCGTGTGAGTCTCGTCTGGTTTCTTATCTCTTTATCGCTTTCGTAGTCTCGATTGCATCAGTTGATATCAGAAGGGTTACGTTTTTATGAACCCTCGTCCTACTCTTCATTCTTGTCATCTTTGTTTCTTGTTTATTTTCATGTTCTTGTTCGTGCTTATTTGAAAAAAAAAATTCAAAAACAAAAAAATCACTAGTTGTTCTTGGTTATGATGTTTTCTTTGATGATTGTTATCAGGGTTTGTTTGTTATCATATTCCCGTTGATTGGGTACCAACAAAACCCGTTTTAAGGTTGTGAATCGAAAATTTAAAAATCAAAGCCCCAAAAGTTGAAAACCCTAGAAATTGTTCAAAATTTTCTTGATTTTGAATTTGTTGGTTGGTTGTTGTTATAAACCATTGGGGGTCGCTTGTAGTAGTTGAATATACATTGGAGTACCATTGTATTGGAAAAACACCTTGAAAACATTGGAAAATCAGGTGCCTAAAACCAAGAACACGATGTTGAAACTGTGCAGGAATACACAGTAGGCGGAGCGCCTGAATTGAGAGGCGGACCGCCCAAATTTCTGCCTGCTCTCTGGAATTTTGGAGGCGGACCTCCCCTATTCCTAGGCGGACCGCCACCTCCTGGAAGGGGTTCCCGGGTAATTGTTTCGTAGGCTTTCGTGTTTTGTTTGTTTTCGTTACTTCTGGTTAGTACTTTTAGAGTAATTCTCCTACTTAATTAGTACTAATTCATTGAGCTCTTAGGATATTCGTGCGTGTTGGTGATTGATAAATTCCAAGAAGACTCGTAGAATTTCTTTGGCTCAAGTGCTCACTTAAAAGCCGAACGTCCATAGAGTCCCATTAACTCCACTCTTCCTGAAGAGCATTTGGAGCTTGTTGAATTGTTTGGTTGTTGAGGTGGTTGTTCAACTCCGAGGAAGACTTTTGGAATCAAGCAAGAGTGAACCTACCCCAAACTGGAGTGAACCGAGTGACAATCAAGTAAGGGAGTGCGTGAGGACTTTTACTCTAATTTCTTTACTTGTTTTTGATTGTTGTAGGTACAATGGCCAATGAAGGAGATGATACCACGAAGAATGCCTTAGCTACTATCCTTGCCAAATTGGATAATATGAGCCTAAGGATTGAGAACCTTAAGAAGGTGACTTCGAGTGTCCAAATCGAGAAAGAGACCCCGAGTGTCCAAGTTGAGAAAGGGAACTCGAGTGTCCAAGTTGAAACCGGTGAAGGCACATCGAGTTCAACCTTTACCCTGGAACAAGTTGTTGAGTTGCTTAGATAACAACGGGTAAAGGAAGATCGCGATAGAAATGAACAAGTGTTGGGCAATCGCCAACGAGTGGGCATTCCCCACCTAGTGGGCAACCCCCACCTTTTGGTCAATCCCCAAAGGAATGATCCACTCCCAAGAGCCATCCGAAATGTTCTACCTCTTGAGCAAGTTGATGACGCTCAAGGAGGAGAGGAAGAAGAGTATGGTGGTAGTGACTATGGAGCTCCTAATCTGAATGGGAGGGCCATGAATTGGGGTTGTAATGTGTATAGGGGTAGAGGCCGAGGTCGAGGGCGACCCATGGGGTATGTTGGAGGGAACGCTAGGAGGGATTATGGTGGTTATGGAGACAATTTTGGAGGCCAACTGGAGCCTTACCAAGGGGGTCGAGATAATAACAACCTTAATAGTGTGAAGCTTACTATTCCTACCTCAAAGGGAGTAGTGACCCGGTGGAGTACATTGATTGGAAGTTGTCCATGGAGCGAATATTTGACACCAATGATATGACCGAGGAGAAGAAGGCCAAATATGCAATATCTTCTTTTGAGTCCTTTGCTTCTACTTGGTGGGAATCGGCCAAGAGAAATAGGAGGAGAAATGCCATGGCCATCAATGTTACTTGGGGAGAATTGATTCGAGAGATGGATGAGAAGTATTTGACCGAGCAATATCGTCACACCCAATACAAACATCTCTATGAGTTAAAGCAAGGTTACAAGACGGTTGGAGAATACTTCAATGAGTTTGAGCAAATTCAGATGACCCTATACTTGGATGGGAAGATAATGAACCGGCCGTGATCCGTTTTAGAAGTGGTTTGAATCGAGACATAGCCTCTCAATTGAAGTTCCACAAGTATGACAACCACTATGATCTCTATGATGATTAGGTTGAAGCCGAGAGATGGCTCAAAGATGAGAAATCCACTCGCTACAAGAGTATCACTCCTACTCCCATGAGTAAGCCAAAGGAGTGGAAGACTCCTACCCCAAGTGCAATATTTCCAAGTTCAAGTGGTGCAAGTGCTAGTAAAGACGTGAAAAAGCCGTATGAGAAGTACACACCAAATGTGGGAGGTAATTCTAAAACCCAATTAAATACTCCTACTTCTTCTTCTATTCAATGCCATAAGTGCAAGGGGTATGGTCATTTTGCTAGAGAGTTTCCTACAAAGAAGACCATGATGGTGATTGATAGAAATCCTTATGAACAAGATAGTGAACCGGAGGATGAGGGAGTAGAGGGAGATGAGGTGGATGATGTGGAGGAGGATACGGTTGAGGATGATGATCCTCATGCTTTCCCAGTTGTGAGGAGGAGCTTAGGTGCTATGCTTGTGGAGGATAGTGAGACCTTGCAAAGGAAAAACATTTTCCGTGCTAGATGCCGAGTCATGGGTGTTGTTTGTTCCATGATCATTGACTCGGGAAGTTGTGCCAATGTTGTTAGTCAAACACTAGTTTCCCAATTAAAATTACCCACTTTGAAACATCCCAAACCTTATCGTTTGCAATGGCTTAGTGAGTGTGGGGAGCTAAAGGTGGTGAAGCAAGTTATGATTAAGTTCAAAATGGGGAACTATGTGGATGAACACATGTTTGATGTGGTGCTTATGCAAGCTTTCCATCTATTGTTTGGTAGGCCATGGCAATTTGATAGACATGTGGTTCATGATGGCCGTGTGAACACTTATACGGTCAAGCATGAAGGGAAAAGGTTTGTGCTTAAACCGTTGACTCCCAAGCAAGTAAGTGATGATTACAAGCGGACAAGGGAGTTGAGAGAAGCGGCAAAGCTAAGTCGGTTGTTGAGACTAGTCCTTTGGCCGAGAGCTTGGTGGTGACTCTACCATCTTCTAGCGGTAGCATTTGTGCCATGATGCAACCGGGTGAGCTTTTGAAAGGGAATGACGGCAACAAACTATTCATTTGCCTAGTGCACAAAGGTATGGTTCTTACTTTCGAATTTGATTATTCTTCTAACCCTAACCCTTTGCCTAGTGCTATTGAGAATGTTTGAAGGTATTTGAGGACATGTTCCCGGAAGAGATGCCGAGTGGTCTTCCTCTATTGAGGGGGATTGAGCACCAAATTGATTTTGTCCCGGAGTCCCAAATCCCAAACAAGCCGGCCTATAGGAGCAGCCCAGAAGATACAAAGGAATTGCAAAGGCAAGTGGATAAGTTGCTCACCAAGGGCTTGGTTCGTGAAAGCTTGAGTCAGTATGCCGTACCGGTCATTCTTGTGCCAAAGAAGGATGGGACATGGAGGATGTCTGTTGATTGCCGTGCGGTAAAAAAGATAACGGTAAAGTATCATCATCCCATTCCTATGCTTGATGAATTGAGTGGTTCAAGTATCTTTACAAAGATTGATCTTAGGTCCGGCTACCAACAAATCCGGATGAAATCGGGTGATGAGTAGAAAACCGCATTCAAGACCAAGTTTGGTCTTTATGAATGGTTGGTGATGCCTTTTGGCCTCTCCAACGCACCTAGCACTTTCATGCGGTTAATGAACCATGTCTTAAAACCATTTATCAACAAGTTTGTGGTCGTCTATTTTGATGATATCTTGATATATAGCAAATCAATAGATTACCATGTGGGCCACTTGAGTCAAGTTCTTGAAGTGCTAAAAGCCGAAAAGCTCTATGCCAACTTTAAAAAGTGTGCCTTTTGTGTAAAAGGTTGGCTTTCTTGGGTTTGTTGTTAGTGCCAATGGTGTAGAAGTTGATGACTCCAAAGTTGAAGCCATTAGAGATTGGCATACTCCTACTACCGTTTCTCATGTTAGGAGTTTCCATGGCCTTGCTAGTTTCTATAGGCACTTTGTTAGAGACTTTAGCACCATTCCTGCACCACTCACCGAGTTGGTGAAGAAAGAAAAGGCTTTTGTGTGGGGAGAGCCTCAAGAGAAGGCTCTCCAAGAGTTGAAAAGAAGGTTGAGTACCGCCCCATTGTTGCACTTGCCCGACTTCAGGAAGGCTTTTGAGGTTGAATGTGATGCCTTGGGGGTGGGTATTGGGTGTGTTCCCATGCAAGAAGGGAAACCCCTTGCCTACTTTAGTGAAAAGTTGAAGGGTGCTACCTTGAATTACTCCACGTATGACAAGGAGTTGTATGCCCTTGTGAGAGCTCTTGCTCATTGGCAAAACTATCTATGGCCTAGGGAATTTGTGATCAAGAGTGACCATGAGTCACTCAAGCATATTAGAGGCCAAGAGAAATTGAACAAAAGGCATGCCAAGTGGGTAGAGATCATTGAGTCTTTTCCCTATGTGATTCATTACAAGAAGGGAAAGGACAACGTTGTAGCCGATGCACTTTCTAGGAAGTTCGCCCTTGCTACCACTCTTGCTTCTAGGCTTATGGGTTTGAAAGTATAAAGTTGATGTATGAACATGACCCAAAGCTCAAGATCATTCGTGATGCTCTAGTGAGTGGGGAGAGGGTGGCGAAATACTAATGGGTAAATGGCTACATTTTCAAGAATGGGAGAATGTGTGTCCCCGAGTCCTCTTAGAGAGATGTGCTAGTGCAAGAAGCACATTGTGGAGGCTTGATGGGTCACTTTGGGGTGGATAATACTATGGCCATACTTAAGGAGCTATTGCATTGGCCAAAAATGCGGCCTCTTGTGGAACGTTTTTGCAATGCTTGTTTAGATTGTAAGAAGGCCAAGTCTAGATCCAACGCCTATGGCTTGTACACTCCTTTTCCCGTACCTACTAGTCTGTGGGTTGATATCTCTATGGATTTTGTTATTGCTTTACCCCGGAGTAGAGGAGGACACGATAGCATTTATGTTGTCGTTGATAGGTTCTCCAAAATGGTTCACTTCATTCTGTGCAAAAAGACTAATGATGCACAACATGTAGCTTCTTTGTTTATTGATAATGTATTAAAGTTGCATGGGGTGCCTCGCACCATTGTTAGTGATAGGGACTCCAAGTTCCTTAGCCATTTTTGGAAGTGTTTGTGGGGTGCTCTTGGCACCAAATTACTATTCTTTACGTCCCACCACCCTCAAACTGATGGGCAAACCGAGGTGGTAAACCGAACCTTGGGAGCTCTACTTAGAGCCATGACCAAAGGTAAGGTCGAGAATTGGATTGATAAGCTATCACTCATGGAGTTTGCATATAACCGCACTTTACATCGAATGATTAGCATGACTCCATTTTAGTGTGTTTATTGTTTTAACCCTTTGATTCCTCTTGATCTTACCCCTATGCTAAGGGATGTGGTTGTTGATTTTGAAGGTAAAGCTTGGGCCAAGGCATTGCTTGAACTTCATGCCAAGGTGAAGAAGACTTTGGAGGAGGCCTATGAGAAGATAGCAACCAAGAAAAACAAAGGAAGGAAGAAGGTGGATTTCAAGAAGGGAGATTGGGTGTGGCTAAACTTCCACAAGGAAAGATTTCCAAACCATAGGAAGGGGAAGTTGGCACCAAGAGGAGATGGACCATTCCAAGTGTTGTCCAAGATCAACAACAATGCGTATGTGATAGACTTACCGGGTGAGTATAATGTGTCGGCTACTTTCAACGTTAGTGACTTGACCTCTTTTGATGTAGGTGATGATGCCTGGGAGGATGACACCTTAATTTCGAGTAAGAAATCTTCTCAAGAAGGGAAGAATGATTTAATGCAATCCAAGCCAAGACCCTTAACAAGAAGTTCAAGCCAAAGCAATCCATGATGCTCACATTCACTTGGTAGGAAAGAGCTTGGACGTGGAAGACGAGAGCTCCGGAACCACATTGAAGATCATGTATTGGAGCACCATGGAAGGAGGACCGCTTAGGCTCCAAGGGGAGCCACCCCAAGCTCATTTGTAAGCACTCCAACACATTCCAGGAGGAGGCAGAGCGCCTACCTGAAGAAGGGCCAAAATTCGGCTAAGTATAAAATGTCAACTCTCTGGATTTTTGGGAGGCGGACCGCCTAGTTGCTGGAAGCCCTTAGTTTCTCTGAGGAGGTGGGCGCCTTGTAGGAGGGGGGCGGACCGCCTACCCCCCATGACAGCATTGCAGGATTTTGTTGCTTTTTACATGTATTTCCTACTTTAGCCCTAAGTGGCATTTAATGTTTAAACCCACTTTGGGGGTATTTATGACCTTTCATTACAAGTTGTAGAAGACTATAAAAGTCTTCATTAGGTCTTGAACTCATTTTGCTTACTTTGAATATACAAAATATATGAGAATTCTCTCTATTGAAACCCTTGTTTTTGGCTAGATTTCAATTGGCGGATCCAAGTTGAACTTCAAACCTCTCCGATCATTCTATTTGCAAGAATCACGTGATTCTTGAGGATAGTTGCATAGCGTTGGTGATTCTTCCCAATCGTTCGGGGTATAGCGAAACATCGTTCTTTGTTGCTACTTGAACCTTCGTGTGAGTCTCATATCGTTTCTTATCTCTTTATCGCTTTCGTAGTCTCGATTGCATCACTCAATATTTTTTGAAATTTTTGCCCTTTCTACTACCAACTCGGCCTCATATTTGGGACACTCAATCTTCAAGCGATCAATTTCTTGATCCTTCACCTGTAACTGCCTTTTCAGTTCAGCATTTTCTTCATCTACCTCTAACACATGCTGCTCCAGTTCCCTCACAGCTGCAATGGCTTCATCAGGTCCAAAATCTTCACTTTGCTCAGACTGTTCTTCCTTAAGTCATATTGGTCTCTTGGATGTCCTCTTATCTTTAAAGAAATCACAGTTCTTCAGCAAGTTTTGACCAAACATCTGATGCAGAGTTGGCTTCTTTCTATCTTTCAAGGGCACTCCAAAATGCTCAAAGACATGCTGCAGGATGTAGGAATGCACTAAGGAATGTGGCTTTTGTTTAGTATCTGCAATTCTTTTGATATGTCTGATAATCAGACCAGACAGATTGATCTTTGTTCCCCTATCCAACAGATCCATGTATGTTAAGTCAAGAGCACAAGCTTCACTATTTCTCTCTCATCTAGGTAGCAGGAATCTATGGACAAACTCAAAGAGCAACTGATGTGTAGGTTCCATCTCCTTCTTCTCAACCTTTCTTTCCTTTTTGAGTTTAGTCTTTCATGAGAATTTCTTCACTACACTCAGAGGAGTAACACCATCATTTCTCTTAGGCCATTTCAACTTAATGTACATGCAATAACCCTCAGCAGGAACATCAAGAATGACTCCTAGCTTCTTCCTTCCAAACTCCAGTTGCACTCCTTTCACTACAGAGAACACCCTTCTTGCAGCTACTCTATAATTTGTGTAGAACTCTCTGATGTCTTCAGCATATAAGCATCTGTTCTCATTTGCAAAGTGCTTTAGCCAACCTTGATATTCTACTTTCCTCACTAAGGGCCTCATGTAATGCTCTTCCAGGTCACTCAATATGCTCCCAGCCAGTACTTGGTGCCTACCAAAGAAGGCTACCCTGTCAATCTCTTCTTCATCCTCTTTTTTTTTCTTCTTGGCTTCTACTTCACTATAAGTGTCAAAATCATCTGGATGAACATAATCCCCATCCTCATCACTCTCCACCTTCTCCTTAGTAACAATCTCATGTTCCTCTTCTACCACCACTTTGCCTTGCTTCTTATCAAACTTTGCAAGTTTTTCTACCTGTTGTTTCAGAGCAGACCTAGTAGCCATACTCCCAGGTACTGCCTGCTCAGCAGGTTCATCACCACCTTCATTCTCACCCGAAGAGTCTTCATCACTCTCATCTACCAACCTACTTTGGGACACAGCTCTTCCACCTTTCACCAGTATTCTTCTCTTTCCTTTAATTGGCTTAGTTTCACTAACAAAAACTACTTCCTCTTCTCCGTCGTCTTCTCATCTTCCTCACCAAAATTTCTCTTCACACTTTTCTTTGGTTTTTCCACAACTTTCTCACCACTACCATCATCAGCCTGAATTTCCTCTTCTTTGTTTTCATCTGAATCAATCCAATCAAGTTCTGCATTATCAGCTACAGCAGGAACTGAGAAAGAGCCAGGTTCTTGACTCAATTCATTCGTAGCTTTAACAGAACTAGGTTCTTTACCCACTGGACCTTCCAACACAGATTCCACTTGAACTTTCTTGAGGGGAGCAGCCTCAGAACTAGGTTCGTAGACTGGGCCCTTTTGAGATCCTACAGAATCCTTCTCTCTTAGTCTTTCTATCATGTTTTCAACCACATCAAAACCCACCACCTTGTTAGTAACCTTAGGCACATGAAAACCAACCCAAGTTCAAAATTCTCTAATGCAACTTGCACATTCTCCTCAACAACCTTCCCCCTATCAGTTGTGCAACTAGGCTCTACTATTTCTAAACGTTCATCTAACCCTTTAACTAAATTTTCTGTGCTCAATTTTCAGGGCTTACAAAAAATTCTAAAGCAGTAGAACTAGCTTGGGTTGTGTCAGCCCTTACCTTAACTGATTTTACATCGGGAACTGGTGATGTCGACGTTGGAGCAGAAGGTTTTACAACGGCTTTCTTGGGAACCTTCTTTCCCATTTTTTTTTTTTGTGAAATTTCAACCTTGCTTTGGCAAGTCTTTCAGCAAGAGTAAAGGAGGTGGGTTTGAGGGAAGAGTCCTTGGAGGTGTGGGTTTCTGAGGTTTTAGCCGGAGAGGCAGATGACGATTGTGCTTGAGACATGGTGTGAATTAGAGGTAGAATTATGAAAGGAAGGGTTTTCTTGTTTTGAATTTGAGAGAGACAAGTAGAGCGAATATGGTGAATGTTTTTCTTATTTCAGATGAATAATTAAAGAGGAGAGGGTGAGGATGTGTTCAAGTGGATCTAGGGAATAGGCGGTAAAAATGGTAACGTAAAAGTGGAGCAGCTTTTAGAGTTTTGGGAAACCGGGAAAGCTTTAGATTTGACTGTTATTTGAAAGGGTCATTAAGACTTCTAGAGTGAGTGGGGGTAGGTTTGAAATTTAAACCTGTAACCAAAAAAAAAAAAAAAAAATTCCTATGACTTTGGGCGGTTACACAGACATGGAAGGTTTGTTGATGCACGTTAAAAAACAATCAATTCTAACTACAGTACTTACCATATATAGTTGTATGAATGTACCTGGACACGGTTCCTCATGCTTGTCATGGTTCCTTCTACATACTCAGTTGGTTCTTCCCTGGGAACTCATTAGAACACTCAAGTAGTACTTAGTAGAACAAGTGTATTTAACAAAGTACAAAATTAGACTAGACTATAAGAACTATATTTACAAGAAGAATAATGAATACTTAACTAGCCAAACCTTGGGGAGCATGTGCTGGATCATCCATGTATTTTGGTCATCCCTAACTCCAACCTGTTCCTCTCAAATTCAACTTTGTTCAGTGCTTTGGTGAAGATGTCAGCAATTTGGTCCTCAGTCCTGCAAGAATTCATGGTGATTAGACCATTTTCTACATTATCTCTAAGAAAATAGTGTCTAATATCGATGTTCTTGGTTCTTTTATGTTGGACTGGGTTCTTTGCAATGTTTACAGCACTTGTGTTGTCACAGAAAATAGGCACATCTCCACACTTAATTCCAAAGTCCTCCAACTGTTGTTTTATCCACAGCAATTGAGAGCAACATGATACAACAGCTACATACTCAGCTTCTGCAGTAGACAAGGCTACTGAATTCTACTTCTTTGTAGCCCAAGAAACTAAGCAAGGCCCAAGGAAATGTTCCATCCCTGAAGTGCATTTCCTGTCCACCAGATGACCTGCATAATCAGCATCAGCAAAACCAATCAATTCAAAAAAGTACCACCCCTAGGATACTAGAGACATAGATCCTGAGTTCCTTTCAAGTATCTCAAAATTCTCTTCATAGCTGTTAGATGAGACTCCTTTGGCTTGGACTGAAATCTAGCACACAATCCCACACTGTACACAATATCACGTCGACTAGCTATGGGATAGAGGAGTGAACCTATAATCCCTCTATATTTTGTCTCATTTGTAGAAGGACCTAGTTCATCCATATCCAGCTTTGTTCCAGGAGCAATACGAGTAGACATTTCTTTTGCTCCTTCCATGTCGAACTTCTTCAAAAGCTTCTTGACATACTTTTGTTGATGAATCACAGTTCCTTCAGGGGTTTGTTTAATCTGCAATCCTAGGAAGAAATTGAGTTTTCCCATCATACTCATTTCGAACTCACTGCCCATCAACTCAGCAAATCCCTTATATAACTCGTCATTAGTGGCTGCAAATATAATGTCATCAACATATACCTGAACCAGCAATAAATCCTTTTCCTTCTTCTTCAAGAACAATGTGTTATCGATTCTTCCTCTTGAAAACCCATTTTTAAGCAAGAATCCTGATAACCTCTCATACCAAGCACTAGGTGCTTGCTTCAACCCATAAAGAGCCTTATCAAGTTTTTATACATGATAAGGAAATTCACTGTTCAAGAAACCTGGAGGCTGCACCACGTAAACTTTTTCATTCAGATATCCATTCAAGAATGCACTCTTCACATCCATCTGATATAATGTAAACTCCATGTATGTAGCAAAGACAATCAACATTTTTATGGCTTCCATCCTAGCTACTGGTGCAAAGGTCTCATCATAATCAATTCCTTCCTCTTGACTGTATCCTTGGACTACCAGTCTGCCTTTATTTCTTGTTACTATACCATATTCATCCAGTTTATTCCTGAACACCCATTTAGTTCCAATGATTGATCTGTCCTTTGGCTTAGGGACTATATGCCAAACTTTGATTCTCTCAAACAGATGAAGTTCATCCTGTATAGCTAAGACCCACTCTGGATCTTCCAAGGCTTCCTTTACATTCTTTGGTTCCATAGATAATAAGAAGGCAAAGAATGTACAAAAGTTTTTCAGGGCAGATCTAGTCATTATCCCAGTATCTAACTCAGATAACACATTCTCCAGAGGGTGTGAGCCGTTATGTTTCCATGGTCGAGGTTGTATGTGTTGAGAAGAACCTTCAGTGTCAGCTTGAGTGGGTTCTTCCTGATTATTTGATTCATCGTCCTTATCAGTTGTTCCCCCTGACATATTGAATCCTTGTTCCCTTTGAGTTAGATTTCCATCTTCTGCACAAGGTTCCTCATTTTCCGCTGCGATCTCAGTGTTATCTGCACAATCTTCTCGAGTAAGATCAATAGCTTGATCATCCACTTCCTTTTCAGCAATTTCGCTGTCTGACTCGTCAAACACCACATGCATCCTCTCCTCCACCGTTTGGATCCTTTGGCTGAACTATTTATATGCCTTGCTTTGGGTAGAATAACCAAGAAAGATTGCCTCATCACTTCTTGCATCAAATTTTTCCAATGGTTCCTTGCCGTTTTTGTGGACAAAGCATTTACACCCAAAAGGCCTCAGATGTGCAATATTCGGTTTTCTTCCTCTGAGAAGTTCATAAGGGGTTTTGTCAAGAATGGCCTTATGGAACACCTGTTCAGCAAGTAACATCCAGTGTTTATAGCTTCAGCCTAGAAGTTTCTTGCAAGACTACTTGAAAGCAGCATGGTTCTTGCCATATCCTCCAAAGACCTGTTCTTCCTTTCAACTACTCCATTTTACTGTGGAGTTCTGGGTTCAGAGAAATTATGATCAATATTCTGTTTCGTACAATACTCAGAGAATTTTGCATTTTCGAATCCGTGCCGTGGTCAGATCTGATACTAATCTATTCCAGACTCAACCTTTTCTACACAACTCCAGCCCAGTCCTTGAAACTATCGAAAGCTTCATCTTTGGACATTAGGGACAAGGTCCAAGTATACCTTGAGTAATCTTCAACAATCACGAATACAAACCACTTTCCTCCTCTGCTTCTGACTCTCATTGGTCCGCATAGATGCATATGAATCAACTCTAGTGGCTTTGACGTACTCACCACCTTTTTGGATTTAATGGATGATCTCACATGTTTCCACTTAACACAAGCCTCACACATCTTGATGTCTTCAAATTTCTTGTTTGGCAGCCCACGAACAAGCTCCTTCGAAACTAACTTGTTGAGTTATGACAGACTAGCATGTCTCATCGTTTTTTACCACAGCTGGGAATCACTCTCTTGAACATTCAAGCATGTAAGATTATTTTCAGAAAGTGATCCCAGTGATTCTTTGTACACATTATTCACCCTTTTTCCTTTCATGACAATTTTTTCACTTTGTAGGTTCTTCACCATACATCCTACAGATGAAAAGCATACTTCATTTCCTCTGTCACATAGTTGAGACATACTCAGAAAATTGTGTCTGAGACCATCAACACAATATACATTTTTAATTGCATGATCTAAGGATCTTCCAACTTTTCCAATTCCTACAATCTGACCACTCTTTCCTCCACTAAAGGTTACACTGCCTCCTTGAAATGCTGCGAGTGAGAGAAAGTTCCTTCTGTCTCCAGTCATATGCCTTGAACAACCACTGTCAAGAATCCAGCTTGGGTTGTTCATTCTCACTCCAGCTGCAAAACAAATCAAGGGTTAGTTATAGAAACCCAGAAAAGCTTGGGTCCCTTCTTATGAGAAAATGGATGAATTAAATCTTTCCTAGCCCATTCAGGTAAAGTAATCCTCTTATTTTTGGCCTTTGCCTTGATTACAGCCATGTTCCTTTGTCTGTAATGCTCAGTTTTGCCACTAAAGGTGCACAACATGTTATAAGGAAAACCCACATACTTACACTTAGGATTATTGAATCCTAGCCCTTGTTTTCCTTTGTTCTGGTTTTCAAGAACACAGTTCATTGCCTCAGAGGATTTGTTCTATTTTCTTAATCTAGTAAGCTCATAGTCAGCTTTTTCAAACTTTTGCTTGAGAACTCTACTTTTCTCAGTTTCCTGATACAGGATCTCATTTGTTCTCTTGAGCTCATCTTCAAGAAAAGTTTGAACTTCACTGATTACTTTCTTACCATTAACATTTTTCTTTAACTAATTTAATTCGATTTCAAGTTCTGAGATCTTAGAGTTTGACACAAGAGCCTGCCCTTTTAGAAGAGCATTAATTTCTTCAAGTTCAACATTTTGCTCTTGAAAGCTCTTGCATCTTGCTCTTAGATCACTTATATCATCAGTTAGTTTGTCTTTCTCAGCTTTTACTTTTTTATAACCCTCAATTAAGGTGGCAGTTATTAGAATCATATTTTCAGTTGAGTATGTGTGAAAATTTTCTTTTAGTTCAAAATGACATACCTCAGCTGAATGAGCAGCTTCTTCTCCATCAGTTGTCATGAGAGTTGATTCCTTCTTCTGGTCATCTTCAGTGTAGATCTTTTTCAGCCTCTCCCAAATTTCTTTTTCAGACTTGTACTCAACCACCTTTTCTAGTACATCAGTCATCATTCCTTTTCTCAAGTACAACACAGCTTTGGCATTTGCTTGCAGCCAATCCAAATCTTGAGTATCAAGTTCTTCTACCAGCTTTGGAACCAAGGACCCATTTGCTACTCTTTTTACATGTACATGAGGTCCTCGTTTCACAATAAAACATAGACTGTAATCCATTGCTTGAAGGAAGACTTTCATTTTTTTCCCACCATTTGTAACCCGTTCCATTAAACACAGGTGGCTTAAAAGGATCTCTTCCTCCTCTGAACTCCCGTGGATCTTCTCCATCCGAGTTCTCACCAGAGAAACCCATCAATGCTAGTAGAGACTCATCCTCGAATTCCTTTTCTTCATCAGACTCACTTTTTCAGTTGGTCCCCATGTAGCATAGAAGGCTTCCTTCTTTCTGCTATGAAGTTTGGAGGTCGTCTGAATTTCTTCTCATTATCTTTTGATGCCTCCTTCTCCTTCTCCTTTGTGGCTCTATTCTTCATCCACTCAATTTCCCATATTGGACAATCCATAACTGCATGGTCCTCCTTGAAACACTAAAAACACCCTGAGTAGTTTGGATTGTCGACTATGTTCTTTCTACCAGTGTTTTCTTTGTTGTTTCCTTTTGAACCCCTTGAACTTTTCTAGATTAAACTCTTGCCTCAAGGCACTAACCATATCAGCTTCTACTGATTGCAAGTCAACGTACTCCTCTAATTCCTCAGTTGCTTCAAGTGCAAGAGTCATGTCCTTCTTGGGCAATGGTTTACTCTTTGATTCCTTCATCATTTCATGTGTTTTCAAGCTTCCAACCAGTTTTTCAAGCTTGATAGACCTAAGAGGTTTGAACTCAATAATAGCAGTCATTTTGGGTTCCCAGACGTCGGGAGGTACATTCAGAACCTTATCCACTATTTCAACTTTCGGCAGCTCCATATCTAGAGACCGCATCTCGTTTGTGATAATAGTCAGCCTTGCCATCATGTCTTGTATTGAATCCTTCTCTCCTATGGTGAACAGTTCAAACTGTCTTTTCAACATTCCTTTCTTGGAGTCCTTAACTTCAGTCGTTCCTTCATGCGCGACTTCCAGGGCATCCCAAATTTCTTTTGTCGTCTTGTAGGATGAGACTTTATTAAACTCTTCAGGACCAAGCCCACAAATTACCAATCATTTGGCTTTGTGGTTCTTTTCAACTATCTTGTAGTCAGCCTCATTGAACTCCTCTTTTGTTTTGGGTTCTTCTCGAGTAGCAGCTACTTCGCCAACAACTTTTGTTGGCATCAAATTTCCTTCAGAAACAATCAACCAGAGTTGATAATCTTCAACACAAATATAGTTCTCCATTATGTTCTTCCACCATGCATATTATTGCCCATTAAACTGTGGGGGTCTCAGAACCGACTGTCCTTTAGTGATAGCAGGTGGTGAACTCATGATTAGATCTTTCTCAAGGCGTTAGCCTAAAGCAAGAAGACCTGCTCTAATACCACTTGTTATACTTTAAGCACCTCCTATGGACACTAGAAAGGGAGGTTGAATAATATCCTCCGATTTTCGCCGAAGAACCAGTTTCTTAACGTTTAGAACCCTGTTCTTGTTAGAACTGTTTTCACAAAAAATACCGCAACACACACAAACTACAGACTTGAAGAACACGGGGTTATTACGTGGAAAACTCATTGCTCAAGGGAGAAAAACCACGACCCACATTCTGAGATTTTAGAATCAATCAACTAACACAAAGAGCAAGTTTTAGATAACAAAGTTGTAACCAAGGGGCTACACTCTAGGCCCTAATCGCTTAACAAAGCTAAACTCTAGCTTCTCAGAATAATTTCTCAAAGATTCACCTATAACAATTGCTTCTAAACTAAGCATGTAGGTAAAAACAGTTTTAGCACAAAACAACGACAACTCTAATAAAGAACCTCGACGGAATATCTAAGTTAAACTATTAATTCGACAGTTGTCTTCAGCAGTTAAGTCACTTTGAAAGTTATTGGATCGCTTTGTGATTGTTCTCAACTTTCGTGGTAAATAACTGAATACGGCTGCCTCAATTACTAGCTTTTATATGGGCTTCATAACCCTAGTAATGTTTAGTCAGGATTTTGCTGTGATCCTTTCCTTGTTTGGCTCCAACTCTCATTCATACTTCAAGACACAGCGACGACACAACTTCTTTTAATTGACTAGGATGCGCAATAGTTCATGCGCCCTTACTCCTAGTTCTGCATGGATTTGCATTCCATAATCTTTTCGATCAGTCGTGCCCTTCTCCGTAAGGACCAAGTTCTCCTCCAGAATACTAGGTCCTTCGTTTGTCATACTTCAAAATATTCAGCTCAACAACTACTATTTCATATACTTATTATCGTTTATTTTTGTGCATACTTGTTATTCTATTTGTGGGCTTTTCTGAATACTTGCTGATATATGGACATTTTGCCAACATAAGATTCACTTTTAGTTTTGTTTTTTAATTCAAAAGCATCCAATCTATATGAAAGTAATGTATTTATGCTTTATTTTAAGTATTGAAGTCCAAATGGAAAAGATGAAGCCAAAAAAAGCTACAAAACCCAAGTTAAGGTGGAAATGAATAAGTTGCAGAAAAGAGCCATGTGGGGCCGCACAACAGTTATGTGGCAGCACAATCTTGCAAAGGTGTGATCACTTAACTGTCATGCAGTCGGACAACTTAGAACAACGAAGCTGAGCTCAGTAGATTCTCAATGTGCGGTCATCAAATAGTCATTAGATCGAAGAATGCTTGCTCGTTTGGGATTGCGAGCCAACAACGTGGTTACTATTGGTGATAAGATTATTGCACTTAATCAACTTTTGGCCATATACACAAGGATGCGCATGAATTTTTTTAATTCATGTGATCAATGCTAGTGTAAGTTAAAGGCATAGAAATGTGATAGTGATACGTCAGATTTTGGCATCAAAGCACCCAGATTTTTATATAAAAAAAAGTAATGCATGACTTCTCTTTGTAATGAAAAGGATGGACAAATGTGAGATGCAAGAGTATAATTGTAGTTTAGAATTTTCTACTTAGTGTCGCATATTTACGAGAGGCAGACATGAAAAGTTTTGATGTGTGCATTCTTGGCGCATAATGAAACAGGAAGCGGATTCTTGCTATGTGCTAGATTCAACCCATGGACTTCATAACAGCCCATCCTGCTAGTAATATTGTTCGCTTTGCGTCTAGGTTCGCACGGGTTTGAAACACATCACTAGAGTCTAAAGGCATGTATAATTATATATCAGCATCTCTCTTGTGTTGTGCCGTGTAGAATACTCCCAGCTGGGAGTATCACATATACCCCCTCTTATGAATTCAGTATTCTTACTGAGATTTACCCCGCCTTCCTGGGATTCGCCTAGACTCACCACTAAACTCTGTCCCATATCGACAAGGTTGATATGGAGTGGCTCTAATACCATATGTGAATGCCCAGCCCGCTAATGATATTTTCCACTTTGGGTCTAGGCATGCACGGGTTTAAAACGCGTCACTAAGGTCTAAAAAATGTATACTAAAATTCCCAACACATCTTCTATGTTTTTTTGATGTGGAAACTCCTAGTTGGGGTGTCACATACATCCCCTCTTATAGACTTAGAGTCCTAGCTGAGGTTTGCCCCGCCACATGGGATTCACCTAGACTCAACAATGAACTGTATCCCAAATCGACAGGGCTGACACAAAATAACTCTAATACCATCTATAATAAGCCAGCTTGCCAGTTTTATCATTCTCTTTTGGCCTAGCGTCCGCACGGGTTTACAACGCTTCACTAGGGTCTAAGGAATGTGTATTTATATACACAACATCTCTCATATATTTTGCAAATGTGGGATACCCTCCTAGCTGGGGTGTAACATACACCCCTTCGCTGAGATTCGCCCCTCCGTATGGGATTTGACTAGACTCAGCACTAAGGTTTTACTCACATTTTCGGGATTCGTCTAAACTCAACAAACTTTATCCCACATTGACAAGGCTGACACAAAGTGGCCTTATACTAGTGAGCTAGGTTGTTATAGATGGTATCAAAGTCACTCCGTGTCACCCTTGTCGATGTATGACAGAGTTCATTGCTGACTCTAGGCGATCCCAAGAAGACGGGACAAACCTCAGCAAAGACACTGACTCCATAACAAATGGTGTATTCGACACCCCAGATAGGAGTATCCCACATTGGTAAAATGCATGAGAGATACTGGATATATACGTATACATGTCTTAGACCCTAGTCAAGGGTTTTAAACCTGTGCAGGCCTTGGTCAAAAGTGGACAATATCAGTAGATGCTGGGTTTTTAAGTATACATGTCTTAGACTCTAGTGACGCGTTTTAAACGTATGTGGGCCTAGGCACAGACACTGACTCCATAACAAATGGTGTATTCGACACCCCAGATAGGAGTATCCCACATTGGTAAAATGCATGAGAGATACTGGATATATACGTATACATGTCTTAGACCCTAGTCAAGGGTTTTAAACCTGTGCAGGCCTTGGTCAAAAGTGGACAATATCAGTAGATGCTGGGTTTTTAAGTATACATGTCTTAGACTCTAGTGACGCGTTTTAAACGTATGTGGGCCTAGGCACAAACTAGACAATATCACTAGCGGGCTGGGCTATTACAGAATTGGGCCTAACTCAACCCCAAAGCTATCTCAAATTGAGAAGGATTTCCTTAGCCTTATAAATGAAAAATTTTCCCATCCCACAACCGATGTGGGACTCATTTCACAATGCCTCCTATGCATGCCTAATGTAGATCCAACTCAAAAGTGGAGTGTGGACAATATCGTGCACCGGGGGCACCCCTCCCCTCACATACACACCAAGACCCAACTCAAAGATGTACAATTTCTTGTGCATGGGGGCCAACAACCCATAGCAAATATGACTGTAATACCATGTTACATTCAACCTATTGGTTTGGGCATACCCAATTCCAAAAGCAAGCACAAAGAACGAAAAGGTAGCTCAGGCAAAAGTGTCAAAAGAAAGGAGTAATAATCTTTAAAAGATGTGAGTACCATTAGGATCACACTATTACTCAACTTTTGGATGACTACATGCTACAATATTATTGCAATAATAGGGAAATTGTTAAAAAGAATGAATGAAAAGACAAACGCTAACGTTTGGAATTAGAAGCCAAGTGTGTGCAATATGCTTTTTAATAGTAGAAAGTAATATCTTCTATCGAGTGAACATAATAATTTTGGTGCTATCAAGTAATACGCTAACATTAACTCAAATTGTGACTGCCATGAAGGCAAGGGAACAAGCCACATATTACCTGTACGATCCAAGTAAGACAATTACCGTGTTTGACTTTGGAAGAGGAAAAGAGTCATTGGTGATGAATTCAGATGACTACAAGTTGAAAAAGTCTTGAATAGATGTATGATTGCTAGAAATAGCATCTGCAAAGAATGATGGCATCATAAAAAATTGACAATGTACTATCTATGTTTGTGTTATTCGAGCCGAGAGCGGCATATTTGCTATATAAAATTATTTTGAACTGATTTGATGCTTTATTTGGACAATTATATATTTTGGCTTAGTCCAGATACAATGCAGACTCTGTCAAAATTTAAGACGTAAGAGAGTTAACCAAATGTTAATGCCTTACGGAAATTTGTTGAAATTAAGAAAATGCCATGAGATTTGAGGATTTATCTTGAAACTTGTTGTAATCACCTAATTTTAGCACAAAGAATATAAAATTTGCTCAGAATAGCCGTGCTAATATCCTAAGATTTTTGTCGGATTTTTCTAGAATTTTAGTCTTTTATTTTAACTAAATTGGTCATTAATTAAGAAGAAAAATAGCAAAAAATTACTTGTATTGTGTTCAATTGTAATTTTATATTTTTATTATGATAATATTGCAATTTGTGTGGTATAATTTTTACTTGATTAACTATGTTGTTAATTATGTATGTTTAAGTAGTTGGGCTAAGCTTGGTTTTTGTTTAATTAGAAAGTCCATGAAATAATACATACAGCACAATCCTTTAACCTGGTCTAATAAACCAAAGCCTACCCAAAGCCTTAGCTATATAAGCTTTTCTTTTCCTTATTTTCCTCACACCCCCTTAAGCATCAAGCTTGTAGAAATGCTGGCCAAAATTTTTAGGCCACCGGAAACCGTCCCTCTCCACCACTCCTCCGCTGGTGGCCGCCGTCACACCACCTCCTCCGGTGGTCGAAAAATGACAAACTATATTTTTCTGAAAAGCTCTCGACCCCCTCTTTTCATTTCCACCATCGTTTTCCCCAAAAACCTCAGCATTTTGCATAGATCAAGCCTCAAAAGTTTGGTCAAATATTAAATCCGGCAACCGACGACTTTTTTCGGTCAATCCATACATCAACGGGTTCTTCTTCCTCATCTCTACATGCTTCCAAGGTTTGTTTTCTCAAAAAATTCCCCTTTCCCTCTTCATTGCCTCGTTTCTTTTTTTCTATTTTTTTTTTTTTTTGTAAAATATCTGTGGGATTCGTTTTTGATATTGAACGGAAATTGTTAGTTTTGAACTGGTGATGCAAAGGGGGATGTTCAAATGAGACGTTGATTATGATTTTAATGGTGTTTTCATGATGGAAAACTGCATTTTGTAAGGGTGATGTGGTGAACCCGAAGTGAGATAATGGTGATGAGATGATGATGGTTCAGTGATAGGCGAAACAATGATGGAGTTTTGGTGCAGTTGATGGCGCTGTGAGGGCTGTCCTGACGTTCCAATGATGTTGCGATGTCGATTCATTGGAGACACGGAGGCTGAAACAGAGCAATGCTGACAGTGTGTTGTTTTATTGGTGGTTGTTTGGGCATAGCGGTGGTGAGACGATGGTAAATGTGATGTTATGGTGTTGGTTGCTTGGACCTAGCAGCACCAGCAGCATAGCAATAGCGGTGATGATGCTGCCCGTTTTTGCTATGGAGACGCAGCGTTATTGGGGTGGCAGTGGGCCTGTTGCAATGGTAAATTGGTCGCGGATTTGGCTCGTCGATGGGTTAGACATTAGAACCATGAACCTTTTAGTTTCCTTTCGTTATTTATGTTTGTGGTTAGATATATAGTTTAAAATTCATGTAGCTAGTTGTGTATATTAGTGTTGAATATCATGCTTTGTGTATTGCTCCAAACTAATCGGATATGCATATGGTTACCTCTGTTCCTTTGTTCACTTTTGGTGAAATTTAGCATGAGAACGATCTGTTATATGGTGACAAATGTATCAGTGTTAGTCTGTAGTATTAGTCTGTGGCTTATAAATGTTTTAGTTGTAGGTCAAGTGTTAAGAAGGAGTTGGCCTAGCCTCATTTGTGTTTATGTGTGAATCTATTTAGTTCTATTTCTAAAAATGAAGTAGTTGTTTTCTTTGTTTACTATAGCTTTGGTTCAAGCATGAATTATCTTATCTTATCTTAGTCGTACTAGTTTGTTTAATAATGGAAGTTAGTCTTAGGTTTATATGTTCTTGTCAAGTCTAAAGATGTTTTAATGAAGACTTCTATCTTATTTTGAGCATGAAAATTGGTATTTCAGTTTGTAGTATAGTGTGGCATTTGTATGGTGTTGGGTACTGTCACACATGTTTGGTCTAATAATGTCTTTGGTACTGCAGATTTTTTAGGATAGCGCAAAGGGGATTTTGTTTTAAATTTATAGTAGATTTGAGCCTACTATAGCCAACTTGGACAACATGTTCATCATCTTTTAGTGGTAGCTGAAATAGTATCAATAAAAGCCTAAAAGGGGGGATTTGAAAGGCTTTCAAGTAGGGGCGTGAGTCTTGTACCTTTTGTGCAACTTCTCACTCAACCGTCTGACTATATAATAGAGTTTTTTCTCTCATTTAAAGGGAGGACATATCTAAAAAAATACTCCCTACTTCAAAAAGGTTGAGAGCCAAAAATACATGATTTAGTAGAATTAAAAAAATAGAAAGAAAAGAAAACAAAAATATAATTAGAGAAAAACACGTCTTGGTGCTTGAGTTTTAAGTGAGGTTCTAGGAGTCTGTTGCTACTGGTATTGCTCTTTCGTTTTCGGTCTGGTGTAGCTGCTTTGCTAAGAATTTCTGCATTATAAGGTATTCCTTGAACCTTGTAGAAATATTCTCTTATAGTATTGTGTACTTTGGTTATGTTGGTATGTATTTTGGTCATATTTTAAACTCTGCAAATGTATAAAAAGTGGCCTGTTACAAGGTTGAATGTTTTGAACCAAGCCTAGTAAAACTTTACATCTCATATATTGATACTTGTTTTAGCTTATTTTCCATCACCGTAATCTCTTGTATGTATGTTAAATGACAGATCTTTATTGTTTTAAGAAAAGTTCATAACTTAGAAAGATATTTTAAAAACTAGATTTGGCCATTTGAATAACATTATTTGAAAAGATGGGATAGATTTGAAGCGAAAGACAAGATAGGGCAGTAGTGCAAATCATTCAAAAAGTAAAAGGAGGATTTACAGTTTTAATAAGTTTAAAAAATTCAGATTCGTTTAAAAATGTGTCATTTGCTAAAATGGACATATTTGAAATAAGTAGGCAAAAATGTCCCGAATGTAAACATTTCTAAAACCTGTTGCGCAACTGTTAAAATTCTAAAAATGAGGATAAAAATCAGAAATAGAGGAAAAAGGGACAGTTGGTGCAAATCATTTTACAATTGGACTGCAGTTGCAAACTTTTTTCTTTGAAAAGGCCCAAACGGCAGAATCAAATATATATATTTTGCGGGCATAGTCTAGTTTCAAATTGGGTCATTAGCTTATGGCCATAAGAGTTTAATAAAATATTATTTAAAATTTGTCAATGGTTAGGCTATTTGTTTCATTTTTTCAAATTAGTCAGGTCAAATATTTTACTTGGGGGAAGATAACATGTCACATTTAAATTAAAGATAGTCACCATCAAATTAGCGGTAACAAAATTAAGGCAAAATAAAAATATATAATATATCAAAAATTCGGAATGTAATAAACAGAAGCATCTGTACTTAGCACAGGATTCGAGGGTGCCTAATAATTTCTCGTGAGTCAATCGAGATCCTTACCCGAAATTTTTGGCGCAGACCATTAGATGAATCCAAGGTATTTTAAAGGTACCTTTTCGTGACTTGGCACACCATTAAACTTGTCAAATGGCGAATCCGAATTTCAATAACTCTGTACCTTTAAAAACACCAACCATAACCTTAAACACACATGTTTTATCTAATTATAAGGGCGTGACGAAACTTGGCGACTCTGTTGGGGAAGTTTAGAATCTCAAGCTTTTATTTTGTCGCATTTTGGATTTTTCAGTATTATCTGTTGTTATATTGCCTTGAATTTGATATTGTTGAGCTGTGTGTGTGTATATATATATATATATATATATATATATATATATATATATATATTCTATCCCACATGTCTGAGTTTTCTGGAACACTTGCACTTACCAGATTGCTAGTGACATTTGGGACTTCTTACTAAAATTGCCCATGATTTAGGAGGAGGGTGTGTTGGGATTTAAGGCCGGACACACTGTTGCCGGATGGCCACGATGCATTTTCAGCCCGATTTGTCCATCGGGTTCTCAGCCAGTCTAGATAGCGAGTCAGTTGTGTCGCCTAGAGTTTGAAGCCTATAGGACGAATTATCTGTATCACATCCGACTTAGTAAGGTGCAGAATACGGGTACTGCACTTGTCTAGGCTGACTCCTTCGTGTCATGATGTGGCCCGCATTCCAAGAATACATAGTTATGGCATCTTTTGTATTGCATTTGTTTTGAAAAAGGGTTATTATACTCACCGATTATCAAAGAGGCCGATGTCAAGGGAGAAAAAAAATGAAAGAGACTTTAATCCCGAGTCTCAATAGTTTTATCGCTATTTATGCCATTATAATGACGAATTCTTTTAGAACCTTGTGTTTAAATATGTGTCCTTTTGTCACGAATTTTTGCAAATAATTTGTTGTCATTTTCACGCCGTTATAATGGCGGAACTTTTAGGAATCTTTTTATGTCTAGGTTTGTAGATCTGATTTTGGATTTCCAAAATAATTTGTCGTCGTTATTCGCTGTTATACTAGCAAAATTTTTGGAATCTTTTCTGTTTCTCTAGGTCTGCATTCGGGTTTCATCCCGATGTTGCTCCCAACGCACACGCAAGTATACGTGGTCGACAAGTAATAAAGTGATAAGTAGAGTATCGTTCCTACGAGGACTATTCAGACTGGACTCCTAACAAACAATTTCTTAAGAACTATTCAGGGATCTTTTCCAATAGTAAGAGTTTTATTAACTAAAGAGCAATAATTTAAATGATGGAAATTCAGTCAAACAATGGAGCAAACGTTGGTTGTAAACAATATTAAGGAGACGGTCCAGGGTCAGAGTTACGAACAATCCAATTGAGTTTTTCAATTGATTCCACTTCTTAAATCCCGAATTACTAACTAACAGATTAAATGTACCCGTGAAAACCTTTCGATTCTTCACTGTCTATGCAGGCTACTCCAATCCCTATATGTCTGTGGGTTGAATCAC
Organism: Petunia axillaris subsp. axillaris; assembly: GCA_029990575.1. Classification (NCBI taxonomy): domain Eukaryota; kingdom Viridiplantae; phylum Streptophyta; class Magnoliopsida; order Solanales; family Solanaceae; genus Petunia; species Petunia axillaris. The sequence goes on along the minus strand of JARKNS010000004.1, from coordinate 90,314,355 downwards.
ATGCACGCATTAACGAATTCTGTAATTAGTTAAGCTAGGCGAGCAAGTATATGTCTATCCTACTCACAAATTAATTCCCCGATGGCCGGGTTCACAATCTAGCCCTACTCTTTCGTATTGCGTTCATAAATTCCCTCTTTCGAGTTCAATCTAAAAACCACAGGTAATGCATAATTATCGAGCTCTAATAATTAAACAAGTGAAATCAAGAAAGAATAAATAAACCGTTATGGGATTCAATTAATGGAAATAAATCTTCAAACATCAACTTTCATGAAATACTCTAACCCTAGAACGAGAGAATTAGCCACGCATACTCATAATCACAAGGCAATAAATTGAGGAAATAATGATGTAATAGATTAATAGATGAAAGAATAGGAATTAAACCCTTGTTTAATGAAGTACGGTGTTCTCAAGTTGCTCCAAAGTCTGAACTTCCTACAAAAATGAAGTAAAAGAGTATTTATAGTGTTTACAAAAGCCTAGAAATAAGTTACGCCTAAGCCTAGACGAAATAGGACTCAAAAACCCGCTCTAGGGGCTCTATAGCTGGCGCCCCGCGCCTCGGAACGCGCTCAACTAGGCAGAACCCGTCGAATCTCGAACGCAATAGCCATGCACCGCGCCCCAAACCGCGCCAAGCAGCTGGGCGCTTTAGGGGCGGCCCGCGCCAGTAACCGCGCCAGACCATTTTGACTGCTTTCGTCGTTCGCAGCTTGCTTCGTTCCGTGCCTTCGCGTGCTCGATCCAATCCTTAATCAAATTCCAACCTTTTCTTGCTCAATCATGCTCTTTAAACCTCCAATTGCATTTCATAACAACCTACACACATACGACATAAAATCAGTGCAAAATTACATCCATTAACTAGAAAACGCGCGAATAAAGTACTCAGACGTGAGGAAATATTAAGGAAATATAGGCATAAAATGCCAAACATCACCACCCCATACTTGAACCTTTGCTCGCCCTCGAGCAATCACAAATAACTTCCCAACCTAGGTAAAACAGGTCTGCCTATGACTATGGTTGATACCCGACCATTGAACAAATGCATGCATGACTACTATGGGTCCAACAAACATGCCACAATATCACAAACTAAAACGTGAGAACAACCACCCCAAAACAACTCAAATGCACAAACTCAACTGATTGCAACCATGCTCCCACAAAGTCACACCTACCTACTCAACCAAGAAGCCACGACTTCACCTACCTCATGTAAACCGTGTGCCCTCACCAAAATGAAGCAAGAGAGTGTCCCCCAAATATCACACACAACAATGAATATCAAGAATAGAACGGGGACAATAGCATAGAAAGAATTCACTCACTCTCATGAAAAGCTCACATGCCACACACAATGTACCATAGGCTTGCCTGTAGTGTAGGACTCCACTAATGTAAGCTCACTCCAATCGGGATTAACTAGAACATTAAGGGGTTGTAATGTAGGCTAAGGGGCTGGTGGGATACATATGGGTAATAGTGACTACCTTCCTAAGCACTTTAATACATCACAATCAATTTGAGCACATATCTCATCAAAGCCACCCAATTCACTACCCAACAAATTTCACACACACCTTTTCAACAAGTAGCAAATTTTCTTTTAAGCACAACACTAGCAATGATGGATATTCATTTCTTTTCTCTTTATTTCTTTTTTCCAATTTTTTCAGCCTTTTTTCTATTCAATTCTTTCCAAACCTTTCTAATGCTCCTTCAACTACTTCACAATTTATCAAGTATTCCCCTCATTGGTTCCACTAAAAAACCTCCCAATATTTCAACCACAAACTCCACAATAATATACAATTATCAATTAAAGTGCTTAAGGAGTAAAGGGTCAATAGAAAGCAATTTAGAACAAGTGGGTAGGCTTGCGGTGTGGGTACCAACAAAAGGTCAAAGAGATCACAACAATCAATTCCAAGGTGTATATAGGGGTAGGAAAATCAAGGTCAAGAAGGCCTGTATCATTTCCCGACTAGAGCAAACCTAGGATTTCGCTTTGCACACACACGGGGCAAGTTCTAGAGTGCAACTTGTGGAAAATTAAGCATTAATGCACAAAGATTCACAACAAAGTCCAGTGAGTGGACTCAAGCATCTCAAGGGGGTCATTCCATTTCTTTCTAGGCATGCATCACAATTTAAAACCAAAAGACACCACAAATAGCACATGCAACACGTTCAACTCCACCGGTATCAAACAAGTCAAAGGCACCTAGTATTCCACCTATTCCTTTCGTCTAGGGCCACCTATAACTAACTACTCTAATCCTAATAAAAATAAAAATTACCCGGTTCAAAGGCCTCCCCGTGGAAAAGAACCGAGGTCATAAGAAAAACCACGGGGTGGATGACATGTACCACTAATAAAGACTAAAAAAGAAAATCTTTTTACAATTTTTCATTAGTTTTCTAATTTCTTTTTTCATATATTAAAGCAAGCAACAAATAAAAATAAAGTCAAGTGACAAAGGAAAATTCCTAACGGTACATGCATCCCTAACCTCAAAAATAAAGGGGAGTTCCCCCACCCCACACTTAAATCAAGCAATGTCCTCAGTGCTAAAATAAGAAAGTGTAAGGGTAAAGAAACTTCCCTGAAGGCCAATAGGCCTAGCCGGTGGCGCTAGCATCCTCCAAGCTTCTGTATAGCATGAGTTCCTCAGACTTCCCCCAGCAGGTCATCAATATTAGGCAAGGGTGAGGACACCCCACACTTAAACTCGACATTACATGAACCTGCAATCCAACGAAAAACAAAAACTACGTGACACTATAAATAAAATAATACAAGTACAAACTCGGGTTGCCTCCCGAGAAGCGCGTTAGTTAACGTCGTGGCACGACGACACTTTTAGCTCACTTCCAGCATTTATGTCTTCTCTTTTTACGACGAACCTTTGCTTTCTTCCTTTCATTGAGAGAACCCATCTTCAACTTCACATGTGATGTGTCACTGCTATTTTGTTCCACATTCTGCTCACACAGGTCATTTGGTTTACTTCCATGTTCTTGTTTGACACATTCAATCATAGAGCACTCTTCAACCTTAGTTATGTGCTCCTTTTTATTATAAACCTTGAAAGTAACCTTTTCTCTATACGCTCTAACAGTCATCTCTCCCAGCTCCATGTCAATCAGTGCCTTCGAGGTGACTATGAATGGTCTCCCCAAAATGATTTGAGCTTCTCGGCCTCTTCATAATCTAGGACTATAAAATCAGCAAAGAATGTAAACTTACCAACTTTAAGCAACACATCCTCCAACTTACCATCAGGGTGAGTGAGTGATCTATCTGCCATCTTAAGAGTAACTGAAGAGGGCTTGATTGCTCCTAGCCCTAACCTTTTGCAAACAGATAGAGGCATGAGATTTATGCTCGCACCCAGATCACACAATGCACCAATGATATTATGCCCTACAATGGTGCAAGGAATAGTAAACCTCCCAGGATCTTGAAGTTTTGGAGGTAACTTACTCAAGATTGTGTTGCACTCCTCAACTAACTCAACTGTATCTATCTCATGAGGCTTTTTCTTCTTAACTAAAATCTCTTTTAAGAACTTCACAAAGGATGGCATCAATTCAAACACATAAGTCAAAGGAATGTTAACTCGAAGTTCTTTCAACATACACACAAATTTTTGATACTGGGCCAAATCTTTCGATGGTATAAGTCTCTGCGGGAATGGTGGAGGCGGCAGAGGTGCCTCCTTTCTCTCTTCTTTCTTCCTTACCTTCTCCACTTTTTAACTTTTTCTATTTCAGCTCTCTCCTCGGACTTGGCCATCAGCTCTCCACCTTCAATTAAAGTCACTGCATGACATTGCTCAAGCCCCTTTTTAACAGTACTTATTTCTCCCACCAACTGCCCAATTGGTGCTCCAGGTTCTTTTGAGCATTGGCAAGATCTTGTATGGCCTGTGCATGGGCTGCAGTGTCAGTTATCATTCTCTGCTGGCCTGCCATTATCTACTTTAGCATATCTTCAACTGAATTGCTAACCTGCTTTTGTGGGGCTGGAAGTGGGTGGTAATTATTTGGGGCTCTCGTATTGCCTTGATAATAAGTATTACCAAACTGATTTTGACCCTGCAGCCTGTTTTGATTACCCACGTAATAAAATGATTCTGGATTAGAGGAGCAAACCTCTGTAGCATGATCTTGACCACAAACCTCACAAAAACTCTGGAGTTGTTGCACTGGAGCCACCTGTTGCTGAGTCTTTGGCAGAGCTAGCTTGCTAATTTGATTGAAAATAGCATCCATCTTCGCCCTCAGCTCTGAAACTGCATCTAACTGAAGTACCCCAGCAGATTTCTGTGTAGTAGCTCTACCATCACCCTGCCAGTCAAGATTGCACTGCGAGAATTTATCTAGTAACTCATAAATCTGGCCAAAGTTTAAGGCCAGTACTTGGCCTCCAGCGGCAGCATCTACCACGATCTTAGTATGCGTAGTCAACCCCTCAACAAAAGTGTGTGCCAGTACCTCATTTGATTGGTTATGATGTGGACAATCTCTCAGTAAAGCTTTAAACCGCTCCCAAGCTGAATACAAAGACTCTCCTTCTATCTTTCTGAAGGACATAATTCCACTCCTCAGCCGGGCTGTCTTGGCAGATGGATAAAACTTAGCTAAGATCTTCTTAGCCAAATCATCCCAAGTAGTGATAGACCCAGGCTTTTCAGCCTTTAACCACCTCTTTGCTGCCCCAAACAGCGAAAACGGGAACAATGTCAAGCGAACATAATCAATAGGAACTCCCGTCGGTGTATAAGTATCACTGATCTCCAATAAATTCTGAATGTGTTGGTGCGGATCATCATGAAGTAATCCACTATATTTCCCAGTCACATGCAGCAACTGTATCATGCCGGACTCAATCTCAAAGTGCTCGGTGATAGCGGGCTTAACTATGCTAGACGCTACCCCCTCCAGGTTGGGGAGAGCAACATCTCATACTGCTAAGGTGTGTTCTTCTGCCATTCCTGTAGGTAGAGATCAAGCAGGATCTAATACCTGAAACAACAAAAACCTCAAAACAAAAATTAAACCTGCATAGATAATAATTAATCGTTCAAAAAGAAATTCGTCAATTATTAGTCCCCGGCAACGGCAGAAAAAACTTGTTGCTCCCAACGCATGCGCAAGTATACGTGGTCGACAAGTAATAAAGTGATAAGTAGAGTATCGTTCCCACGAGGGCTATTCAGACTGGACTCCTAACAAATAATTTCTTAAGAACTATTCAGGGATCTTTTCCAATAGTGAGAGTTTTATTAACTAAAGAGCAATAATTTAAATGATGGAAATTCAGTCAAATAATGGAGCAAACGTTGGTTGTAAACAATATTAAGGAGACGGTCCAGGCTCAGAGTTACGAACAATCCAGTTGAGTTTTCCAATTGATTCTACTTCTTAAATTCCGGATTACTAACTAACAGATTAAATGTACCCGTGAAAACCTTTCGATTCTTCACGGTCTATGCAGATTACTCCAATCCCTATATGTCTATGGGTTGAATCACGTGCACACATTAATGAATTCTGTAATTAGTTAAGCTAGGCGAGCAAGTATACGTCTATCCTACTCAGAAATTGGTTCCCCGATGCCCGGGTTCACAATCTAGCCCTACTCTTTCTTATTGCGTTCATAAATTTCCTCTTTCGAGTTCAATCTAAAAACCATAGGTAATGCATAATTATCGAGCTCTAATAATTAAACAAGTGAAATCAAGAAAGAATAAATAATCCGTTATGGGATTCAATTAATGGAAATCAATCTTCAAACATCAACTTTCATGAAATACTCTAACCCTAGAACGAAAGATTTAGCCACACATACTCATAATCACAAGGCAATGAATAGATGAAATAATGATGTAATAGATTAATAGATGAAAGAATAGATTAATAGATGAAAGAATAGGAATTAAACCCTTGTTCAATGAAGTATGGTGCTCTCAAGTTGCTCCAAAGTCTGAACTTCCTTCAAAAACGAAGTAAAAGAGTATTTATAGTGTTTACAAAAGCCTAGAAATAAGTTACGCCTAAGCCTAGACGAAATAGGACTCAAAACCCGTTCCAGGGGAGCTAAAGCTGCCGCCCCGCGCCTCGGAACGCGCTCAACTAGGCAGAACCCGTCGAATCTTGCACGCAATAGCCATGCCCCGTGCCCCAAACCGCGCCAAGATGTTGGGCGCTTTAGGGGCGCCCCGCGCCAGTAACCGCGCCATGCCTTTTTGACTGCTTTCGTCGTTCGCAGCTTGCTTCATTCCGTGTCTTCGCGTGCTCGATCCAATCCTCAATCCAATTCCAACATTTTCTTGCTCGATCATGCTCTTTAAAGCTCTAATTACACTTCATAACAACCTACACACATACGACATAAAATCAGTACAAAATTACATCCATTAACTAGAAAACGCGCGAATAAAGTACTCAAACGTGAGGAAATATTAAGAAAATATAGGCGTAAAATGACAAACATCACCCTAGTTTAGAAAAATATTTTTGATCGTCATTTTACGCCGCTATAATGATAAAAATTTCAGAACCTTTTAGTATCCGAGTCTGTGTCTGGGTTTGACCATGTGTTTGAAAATAATTTGTCGTTATATTATAATATTATAATGAAAATTTTTTAGAGGCATTCACGTGTCTAATTCTGTGTTAATGGTTTATCACATGTGTGTCATGTTGTGTCGTTTGTAAGTGTCTGTATGTTATGCTGTTATAATGATGAATTTTCATGAGTCAACTTTTGAGGGGAAAATATTAAGGGTTAATTTTTGAAAATTTCATCCCTTTCAAAAAAAATATTTTTCTCAAACGTCGTGTCATGTCTCAATTTTTTTCAAAAAAAAAATCAAATAAAGAAAGAAAAGGAAAACAAAAGAGAGCAAATTATATCATGTTTGTTACTTATGATGTTGTCAAGTTCAATATTTGAGTCACATCTTGAGAAATTATTAAAGCTCCATTTTCATGATCCGGTCCTGCTAGTTACGCTCGATGTTTTGTGCCAAGTCTCATTTTCGAACTAAGACTCAAGTCATGTGTTTGGTCCCATTTTTGTCTATTTCAAGATCAAATAACAAGAAGGATGGTCAATTGAAATCCATTGGATTGTTTTTTATATGGATCCTCGTGCAAATCCGATTCCGCTTAATGTCGAGTCTCGTTATTTTTACAGTTCAGATGGACCCACTAAATGATTTGTTAGTCTTTTTGTACTTTTAAGTCGTGACTCGTGTCACATTATTATTTTATTTTTGGTATGTCTTTTGTCGTCATTTAAATTATGTTTGTTTTTCCAAGAAAAGTGATTTAAAAAAACGGATAAAAGAAAAAAAAGAGGGGGTCAAGTTTGTTCCTCGTCTCGAGTTGTGCATCGTCTCTGGTTTGTGTTCTGAATTTTCTCAATGCGACGTGTAGACATTCTTTCTGGGATACGGTCGATATACACAGTATGCACCTTGAACCATTTCGGGATAACGCATAACAACCATAGGCTTGTCAATATGTGTTTTATTCTAACCCAATTTGTTTCTCATTAGCATTTGGAGTTATGTGGTAACTTGGGAACGTTTTGGCATCGTATAACCCGTACACAATAGGATCAATTGGGTGTGTGACCATGGCATCTGACGGTTGGAATTCAGATAGGGCAAAAGGAGAGGTTTACCGAAGAGGTAAAAAATCTGAAACTGTTGGTAGTTGAAATGAGAAATTGGCCGAAGAGGTCAAAAATCTGAAACAGTCGGTGTTTGAGCAGAATGGGAGGTTGACCGAAGAGGCAAAAAATATGAAACAGTCGGTAACTGACTTGTATCTTGTTGTTACCATGGGACATGAACCTCCTCCTATGCCAGCCAGTCTCTTAGGATCTGCACCGACTGTCGTGCATCAGGAACATAGCCCGCCTACTACAGTTGAGCAATCCCAGTATTTTTCTGACTATCCTTACTACAACCGTGCAAAAATATTGTGGGATCCTCTACAATTCGTCCCCTGGAACCACCACCTCCACTTGCTTCACCCTCGGCCTCCACTCCACAATTCACTATCCTAGCTACGTCAAAGAGTCTTGGGAATGAAAAAGAAAAGTAACGAGATCCTCGAAGCTGGGGCAAGAGAAAACTCAAACAACCTTACTCATACTTCCAAACCCCACAAAAGCATCATCCAGAGCAATACTCACCACAATGTTCCACTCTTCCACTCCACAGAGCGCAACCATATGCTCCAATATTTTCCTATCTGCAATGGCACGCACCAGCCCTGCAAAATAAATATAACACCTCACACAACAATCAGATAATGGTGGTTGAGGATGAGACACCAAATGAAATCCAAAATCCTTTGCTGGTTCATGATGTTCAAATGACACGGATGTGGTTGGGACAAGGTTCACAGAAGAAGACATAAAAGGGAATACTGCCAAGAAGATTGTGGCAGTTGGTCCTTCCCAGACATCAGAAGCCATGAGCTATTTATTGTTGTAACAATAGGAAATCCAAGTGTATCAGTTGTTAACAAAGCAAAACAAGATATGGCTATTAAGCCAATTCCATGTCTTACCCGGTCATTCGGGTGCTCCAAAGAAAACAATCCCATGCCCAAGGGGGTTCAAGTAAATGAGTTAGAGCAGAAAATGTTGTTGGTTTTTAGGTATGTCGATGGCGAAAACATGGTACAATCTGATGAAGGGCTTCAACAGGGCATGAGTGTAATATATTGGCCCTGACATGAAAATGAACAAATTGAGAAACACTTGTTAACTTATTTTGTTCATCTTTTCGTGCACTTGGTTATTTAAGGTTTGTAATCCAAGTGCATTATTTTGCTTGTTTTGATGTTCAAACCCTCATGTCTTTAATTCAATAAAAAGTGAGATCCACTTCTTGTCTCAAACACTTCGTCTTTTCTGTTTCCTATTTCTATCCTTTTAGCTTTTTTAAGTTTTATTCTTGTCGGCTTTAGTAACATGACATGCGCACGAAATTTGCATCTTGATCTAAACACATGGTCTAATATCCCGCCTATGAACTGTGATGAAGGAATTATGTAAAGAGCTTAAAATCGTGCACGCCCATTTTGGTCGGAAGTCTAAAGTGTAATTTTTAGGATCATTGTGGGAGCGAAAATTAATGATACCAAGTAATCAAGTCTCGTCTCTACGTGTGACTTTAAGTCAACTTATTTTGTTATATGTCTGTGCAAGGCATTCTCAGGTCGGATGACGAACGACTCTACTATCCAAATACTTTACCAATTTTCTAGCCCTTTGAGCCTTGTGTATTTTTACTTTCGGCTACCCTCCTTTAGAATCAATGTTATTGTACTAAAAAAAAGAAAAAAAACACAAAGTCTAGCACTAAGTGCTAGAGCTACGTTAGATCTGATTCCTCTCAAAGGATACGTAGGCAACCATTCGAGTGCGGTACAGGAAAAAATGTTTATTTTTCCCCTGCTTTTTATTTACGCAAACTTGCCTCCAAGTTTGCGACCTGTATAAAGATAATCAAAGGCCCCACCTAAACTAGGGCATAAGTTTTTATTTATTTTTTAAGAAAAGGGGATAAAGTTCAATATCCCTTTTGTTTTCCTTGTGTTTATCATGGGGAAAGAATAATTCAATGTTGCCTTGCTTTTTTGTTTCATAACATTGAAAATTTTACTTTTTTTCCTGTTCCATATTGACACAAAACTTGCCTCAAAGTTTGCGGTTTGTACAAAGAATATCAAAAGGCCTCAGGTTAACCTAAACTGAGGCAGAAGTTTATTTTTTTAAGAAAAAAATGGAAAATTTAATACTCCTTTTGTTTCTTTATGTTCATTTTACGGGGAAAACTCATTATACTCACATGTTTCTTTGTATTCAATCAGAAGAAAAAGAAAAAAAAAGTGATGCCCTGCTTTTAGTTTCACCTTGAAGGAAAAATTCAAATATCCCTTCTTGCTTTTTTCAATGTCATCACCGGGATAAGCTCAATATTTTCATGGTTTCACTTTGACGCAAAACTTGCCTCTAAGTTTGCGGCTTGTACAAAGAAAATCAAAGTCCCAATTTATCCTAAACTGGGGCAGAAGTTTATTTTAATTTTTATAGAAATGATTCCAAAGGTTGTAACATTTGCCCAAATGTCTCATGAGATGCTTTTATATCCTTTTCGTACCAAAGAGAAGGATTCAAAATTTCGCATTTTATGCTAAACTGAGGCGAAGTGTTCACCTAGTCGTCTCATGCGATATTTTTTGAGCTTTCATGTTGAACTTTTCTTTCTAGCCTAACCAAATCTCACACTACAGTCCAAATAAAGAACTTCTAATCGATCTTTGAGAATGTCGCGTTTTGGTGTACCATCGAAAGATGAGTTTGCTCAGGGAAGTTACCATTTTGTTGTGATCATCGCAATCAAGGTATAGGAGTACGATGGCGATAAGGGCAGAAGCCTCTGGGAGAAGTCAAGATAAGGAAAGATAGATCGGTGAGAAAGAATGTGATGAGAGTTCGATTGAAAAAAAATGTTTTGTTAGTGAAAACCTGAAAGGGGGCCACAGGACCACTATGTTGAAAACGAACAAAGAGAGAGGCTAGTTGGTGAAACCCGAAAGGGCACCACTAGTCGAATAAGGAATGTCTGATTTTTTAATTATGATTGGACCAAGCAAGCAATTGCCTCTACATTATCAAACAGGGCAAAATCAAGGATGTACTATGCTGAAAAAGTCAAGACTTTATTCCAAGATATATGTCATGTTCATTGAGGTCATAATTTCACCTATAAATAATTTTTCCTTCTATCTTTCAGGGACATCATTCATTCGATGTCTCCTCTTTGAATTTTTTCAATTCGTCTTTACTTTTCTTGTCGCTTCTCTCCTTATATAATATTGAAACAAGCAAATGATAGTTTGGCAAAATCTTTTTGTATGTCTTCAATTATATCAGATCATTGTCAGAATTCACTTGGACAATAGGAGCCCGACGCCGCACCTCGGTGATAAGAATGACACACCAAGATTGTACTATGAAAAGTCACTATGGAACGACATGTTGTGTCTGCAAAAAGTTGACTAAATATTGGGAGAATTTTTTGGCATTGTGGAGTTTTGGTTGGGAGATCAAAAACAGATCGACATTATCAAGACATTGTTCGTCCTAAATCACTGTGAAGAGCAGAACAAGAACCACCAAACTTGTTTGCAAGGACATGATTCAAGGGCTGTATAGCCAGGATGAAAAAGCCGGTGTGATATCTGCTACATTGCTCGCAAGAACAGGGACCACCCGAATCAGGAGCAGTTGTTCTAAGTTTCAGACGGAACCCCATTTTGAAAAATGGCCGGGGTTTTCAATCTTCAAACAAGACCCCATTAGGTTAATGGGTCAAAGCTTGTAGCTTTTAAGTCAAAGCCACATGGGAGAAATGATTAGGATCTTCAGTTTCCGGACAAGAGTTCATCATAGGGTGGGTGAACAAAGAAGGCATAACCTACCAGAAAGATGTCAACCTCAACAATGGATCCTACCATCATATTGGAAAATGTCACATCGAGCAAGTGGGCCCTCTCTTGACAATAAAGGAGCTCAATTTCATGAACCGGGCCTACCCTCGACAATACAAAGAACTTAGTCTCAACTATTAGAAGTTTTGGTTTCAGCATCAGGCCCTCCCATGATAATTCAGAAGTTCATGTTTGAGTCAGTCTCCACTTCAAGATAACGGCCATTTTCTTTTCGAGTTAGTTTACGCCAAAAAATAGCGACCATTTTCTTTCCGAGTCAGTTTCGCTTAAAGATAGCGGCAATTTCTTTTCCGAGTCAGTTTTCGCTAAAAGATAGCGACCATTTCTTTTCTGAGTCAGTTTTCGCGAAAAGATAGAAATCATTTTCTTTTCGAGTCAGTCTCTGCTAAAAAATAGTAACCATTTCATTTTTGAGTCAGTCTCCGCTAAAAGATAGTGACCATTTCCTTTTCTGAGTCAGTTTTCGCTAAAAGGCAGTGATCATTTCCTTTTTGAGTCAGTTTCCGCTAAAAGATAGCGATCATTTCTTTTTTGAGTCAGTTTCCACTAAAATCGGCGATCATTTTCTTTTCGAGTCAGTTTCCGTTAAAATACAACGACCATTTCCTTTTCAAGTCAGTTTCTGCTAAAAGATAGCGATCATTTTCTTTTTGAGCTAGTTTCCGCTAAAAAGATAGCGATCATTTCCTTTTCGAGTCAGCTTTTGCTAAAAGACAACGATCATTTCCTTTTCGAGTCAGTTTCCTCTAAATAATAGCAATCATTTCTTTTTCGAGTCAGTTTCCGCCAAAGATAGCGACCATTTTCTTTTCGGGTCAGTTTCTGTTAAAAGATAGCGACCATTTCCTTTTCGAATCAGTCTCCGCTCCAAGATAGCGAACATTTTCTTTTCGAGTCAGTTTTCGCTAAAAGATAGCAACCATTTCCTTTTCAAGTCATTTTTTGGCTAAAAAATTGCGATCATGTCCTTTTCGAGTCAATTTCCGCTAAAAGATAGCAATCATTTTTTTAAAGTCAGTATCCGCTAAACGATAGCGATCATTTCCTTTTCGAGTCAATTTCCGCTAAAAGATAGCGATCATTTCATTTTCGAGTCAGTTTACGCTAAAAGACAACGATCATTTCCTTTTCGAGTCAGTTTCTGCTTAAATATAAATGGTCATTTTCTTTATCAAGTCCACTCAAACATGAGGGGTCATTTCCTTTTCAAGTCAAGATCCGCTCAAACATAAGCGGCCGTTCGATTTTTCAAGTCAAGTTCCGCTCAAGCATAAGCAACCACTTCTCTTTCAAGTCAAGAACCACTCAAATATCAGTGGCCGTTTCTTTTTGAAGTCAAGACCCGGCCAAATAGAAGTGGTCATTTAAAGTTTCAGATAGGGCTCAGCTACACAATGAGCTGCAATATTATGTTTCAAGCCAAGATTCACTTTGTCAAGCATGAAGAACTAGTATAGGAATTGTAATTTACATTTTCATGTTGTGTTTTCATTTCTTTGTAAGCAGCAACCAGCAACTAACAACTAACAACCAACAGCAATAGTCCCAAGTGTGTCTAGAAGTGTTTCGAGTCATTTCCAGTTAGCCTAAGCGTCTAGTGTCAATCCATTGTGTTTAGAAAGTGCTTAGTGTTAGTGTGAAGAGTCTAGAAGAGTCAAGTGTCTATTTGTTTGTTGTAGTCCCAGCTATCACATATGAGGAACTACACTGACCTGATTACTTAGTCCGGGGATGTGTAGGTAACCTTGTAGTCAAGGTACGATCAACATTTTGCATGCTCTTGGCTAAAACCAAAACGCCAAAATTAGTTGTTATTATATATTTGCCCGAAAATTCTTCGTAGTTTCAAGGAAAGAGGGGCAGCTGTAATCAGCTAATTTTGGCACAAAAATATAAAATTTTCTCAAAATAGCCTTGCTAATATCCTAGGATTTTTGTCGAATTTTTCTAGAATTTTAGTCTTTTATTTTAATTAAATTGGTCATTAATTAAGAAGAAAAATGGTGAAATTACCCAAAAAATACTTGTGTTGTGTTTAATTATGATTTTACATTTTGATTGTGGTAATATTATAATTTGTGTGGTTTAATTTTTACTTGATTAATTATGTTTTTAATTATGTATGTTTAAGTAGTTGGGCTAAGCTTGGTTTTTGTTTAATTAGAATGTCCTTGAAATAATATATACAACCCAATATTTTAACCAAGTCCAACCAACCAAAGACCACCCAAAGCCCTAGCTATATAATCTTTTCTTTTCTTTATTTCCCTCACACCCCCTTAAGCATCAAGCTTGTAGAAATGTTGGCCAAAATTTTGAAGCCACCGGAAACCGCGCCTCTCCACTGTTACTTCGCCGGTGGCCGCCGCTGCACCACCTCCTCAAGTAGTCAGAAAATTACAAACTATACTTTTCCAAAAGCCCTCGACTCTCTCTTTTTATTTGCACCGTCCTTTTTCCAAAAAAAAAAAAAAAACCTCACTGTTTTGCATAGATCAAGCCTCAAAGTTTCGGTCAAATATTACATCCGGCAACCGGCGACTTTTTTCGGTCAACCCATACATCAATGGGTTCGTGTTCCTTTTCTCTACACTCTTCTAAGGTGAGTTTTCTCAAAAATTCCCCTTTCCCTCTTCGCTGCCTCGTTTTCTTTTTTCCCTTTTTTTTTTTTTTGTAAAAAATCTGTGGGCTTTGTTTTTTCTTGTGAATGGAGGTTGTTGTTTGTTTTGAATTGGTGATGCGAGGGGGGCTGTTCGAATGAAACATTGACGATAATTTTAATTGGTGTTTTCATGATGGAAAACTACATTTTGTGAGGGTGATGTGGTGAAGCTGAGGTGAGATAATGGTGATGACACGATGATTTTTCAATGATAGACAAAACAATGATGGCGTTTTGGTGCAGTTGATGGGGCTGTGAGGGTTGTCCTGACATTCCAATGATACTGCGATGTCAATTCATTGGAGACGCCGAGGCTGAACGGTGCAATGATGACACTGTGTTGTTTTGTTGGTGGTTGTTAGGGCATAGTGGTGTGAGACGATGGTAACTGTGATGTTATGGTGTTGGTTGCTTGGATCTGGCAGCAGCAGCTGCATAGCACTATGACGCTACCCGTTTTTTCTATAGAGACGCAGCGGTATTGGGGTGGCAGTGGGCTTATTGCAATGGTCAATTGGCGGCGAATTTGGCTCGTCAATGGGTTAGACATTGGAACCGTGAAAATTTTAGTTTCCTTTTGTTATTTACATTTTTGGTTTTGAAAAATAATGTAGTTAGTGTTGTATATTAGTGTTGAATATCATGCTTTGTGTATTGCTCCAAACTGATCGGATATGCATATGGTTACCTCTGTTTCTTTGTTCGCTTTTGGCAAAATTTAGCATGAGAATGATCTGTTAAATGGTTACAAATGTATCGGTGTCAGTCTGTAGTATTAGTCTGTGTCTTATAAATATTTTGGTTGTAATTCTTTTTCTTATTTCCGACTGGCCCCTCTCGAAAAAGCAATAGTTTTTCTCAAGTGTTAAGAAGGAGTTGGCCTAGCCTCGTTTATCTGTTTATGTATGAATCCGTTTAGTTTTATTTCTAAATATGAAGTAATTGTTTTCTTTGTTTAGTTAGCTTTGGTTCAAGCATGAATTATCTTATCTTATCTTAGTCGTACCAGTTTGGTTAATCATGAAAGTTAGCCTTAGTTTATATGTTCTTGTCAAGTCTGAAGGTGTTTTAATGAAGACTTTTATCTTATTTTGAGCATGAAATTTGCTATGTCGGTTTGTAGTATAGTGTGGCATTTTATAGTGTTGGGTATTGTCACACATGTTTGGTCTAAAAGGGGCACATATCTGAAAAAATACTCCCTACTTCACAAAGGGTTGAGAGCCAAAACTAGGTGAATTAGTAAAATTAAAAAAAAATTAGAAAGAAAAGCAAATAAAAATATAAGTAGAGAAAAACAAGTCTTGGTACTTGAGTTTTAAGTGAGGTTTGAGGAGTCTGTTGCTACTGGTGTTGTGTACTTTGGTCATGTTGGTATGTATCTTGGTCAAATTTTAAACTTTGCAAATGTATAAAATATGGCATGTTACAGGGTTGAAATTTGAACCAAGCCCAATAGAACTTTACATCTCATATATTCATGTTTGTTTTAGCTTATTTTACATCAATGTAATCTCTTGTATGTATGGTTAAATAACTGATCTTTATTGTTTTAAGAAAAGTTCATAACTTAGAAACATGTTTTAAAAACTAGATTTGGCCATTTAAATAACATTAACTAAAAATATGGGACAGATTTGAAGGAAAAGACAAGATAGGACAGTAGTGCAAATCATTCGAAAAGTAAAAGGAGGATTCACAGTTTTAATAAGTTTAAAAAATTCAAATTCGTTTAAAAATGTGGTTATATGGTAAAATAGACATATTTGAAATAAGTAGGCAAATAGGCCCTGAATGTAAATATTTCCAGTACATGTTGCGCAACTGTTAAAATTCTAAAAATAGGATAAAAATCAGAAATAGAGAAAAAAGGGACAGTTGGTGCAAATTATTTTACAATTGGATTGCAGTTGCAACCTTTTTTCTTTGAAAAGGCCCAAACGGCAGAATCAAACAAAAAATTTCACGAAGTGTCCTCCATAAGCACTGGTCTTACCAATTTGCTCCCACTTTCAAATGTTTTAAGTAAATGCCCTCCATATCATTTTTCACTATGCGAAAGGACTATTTTGCCCCTGCCTAAACCCAATTCACATGGAACATTCTCCCTCTCTCTTTCCTCCTTCCTTTTCTTCTCTCCTTCCACCTTCATTTCCTTCTTTATTCTTTGTGTCCTAAAGAGTTTTAGGAAATCTGTAAAAGTTTTATTTAATTTATTATTATTTTTATCTGTGTTATAATGTAGTTTTTATTTTGCCTAATCCTTTATTTGTATTTATTTTTTTCTGTATTTTTTTGATAATTATTATCTAGACACTTATCTATAAGTTTTTTCCATTTTGATTGATGATCGTTGAATTAAATTTGACGTTCCTGTGAATTTTTTTTTTACTTCTTATGCTTGATTAAGATGATTTTAAGGTTCTTAGTGGCAATAGCAATTAGATATTGTTGTTGCTCATTGCATAGTCTTGGCTATTGCCATTAATGCAGAGACTTTCTCTCCAAGTAGCCTCTATTGCACAGAGATTAAGGTCTTGGCAATAGACTTGAAGAGACTTTCTCTGCAAGTTGCCTATTGCATAGAGCTCAAAGTCTTGGCTATTGCCAATACTTGCAGAGACTTTGTATGCAGGTTGCCTATTGCACCAGATCGTAAAGTATTGGCAACTGCAAATACTTTCAGAGACTTCCCCTAGGAGTTGCCTCCTCCCACCCGACCTTAATGTGTTGGCTATTGCCATAAGTTGCAGAGAATTTGGTAACATTACTTGGGTGGTGTTACCATTGATAAAAGAAGTTGGTTTCTTGATTTGTCCAGTGAGAAGTCGACCTTTAATGACGATGTTCGTAACTTTCATTCAATCTTGTTTTTATTTTTCTTGTATTGGATTCCACTTTGATTTCCTAGTTAAGGAGCTCATTGCACCAAAGCTTGAACCCTTGGCAATAACCAAGATTTGCAGAAACTTTCTCGCAAATTACCCAATGCAGCAAGGCTTGAAGTCTTGGAAATTGGCAAGAAATCTGTGTAAGGTGCTCATTGCACCAGAGCTTGAACTCTTGGAAATAGCCAAGACTTGAAGAGACTTTCTCTGCAAATTACCTACTGCAACAGGGCTTGAAATCTTGGCAATTTCCAAGAAGTCTGTGCAAGGTGCCCATTGCACCAGATCTTGAACTCTTGGCAATAGACAAAACTTGCAGAGGCTTTCTTTGCAAATTGGCCACTACAACAGTGCTTGAAGTCTTGGCAATTGCCAAAAAGTCTTTGTAAGGTGCCCATTGCGCCAGAGCTTAAACTCTTGGCAATAGCCAAGATTTGCAGAGACTTCTTTTGCAAGTTGACCACTACAATAAAGCTTGAAGTCTTGGCAATTGCCAGGGAAGTCTTTGTAAGGTGCCATTGCACCAGAGCTTAAACTCTTTGCATAGCCAAGACTTGCAGAGACAAGTTGCCCATTACAACAGGGCTTAAAGTTTTCACAATTTTCAAGAAGTCTGTGCAAGGTGCTCATTGCCAAGAAGCCTGTGTAAGATACCTATTTTCATAGATTTTCTACAAGGTTATCCAAATGAATGTAAGAGAGTAGGAATTTGAAGGAATCTAACGTTGAATCTTCGTTTCAATAGAGGAATATGTAAAAGTTCAAGGTTTTTAGGGTTTAGAGATTGTTTGAATGGAGAAAAAGAAGTGGAGGATTGTGTGGGTCTTTTTATTAGTTGTGAGGGATATTTTCGTCCGAAATAAATTTCATTAAACTAATAGAGGGCAGTTTTGCTAAACCACTGTTATTGAGGGCATTTTGGCAAACCATTGCTTCCCGTGTCATATTTTTGCAATTCACCCTGAATCAAACATATATATTTTGCGGGCATAGTCTAGTTTCAACTTGGGCGATTAGCTTATGCCTATAATTGTTTAATAAAATGTTGTTTAAAATTTATTAATAGTTAGATTATTTGTTTCATTTTTTCAAATTAGTCACATCAAACGCTTTACTTGAGGGAAGATAGCATGTCACATTTGAATTAAAGATAGTAAGTTAGTAACCATCAAATCAGCGGTAACAAAATTAAGGTAAAATAACAACAAATAATATTTCAAAAGTCGGAACGTTATAAACAGAAGCAGTTGTACTTACTACAGGATTCGAGAGTGCCTAATACCTTCCCGCGAGTAAATCGAGTTCGTTACCTAGATTTTCTGACGCAGATCATTAAATGAGTCCAGGGTGTTCTAAAGGTACCTTTTGGTAACTTGGCATACCTTTGAACTTGTCAAGTGGCGACTCTGAATCTCAATAACTCTGTACCTTTAAAAACACCAGTCACAACCTTAAACACACATGTTTTAGTTAATTATTAGGGTGTGATACTTGTTGGCCAACTTAATGGACATTTGAGGATAAATTGTCTTAAGTGGGGCGAAAATATAGTGCTCGAAAGAATTTCGTTAAGTACGAATGCAATTAAATGTTCGAGCAGTTCTATTATTTTTTGGATGTAATAAGAGGTAATTTCATTAAAGGCATCAGGTATTAATTACAAAGATGTGGTTATTGAGATCAGCTTACAAAAAAAATATTGATAGTTCTGGCATCTATGTGCTAGGCTATTACAACTAAACTGACAAAATCTAAAAATTGGTCAATGTTAGAAATAGGAGATAACTTGAGGGTTCCATAATGTCCATCTCTATTTTGAGCTACTGTTGAGTTGTTAGATGCTTTCATCTATCTTACACCATGAAATTCTTTTAAAATAGTGAGTTGAAACTTTTTCTTCACATGCAGTTGTTACAGGTCCGCGAGACTACACTTGTCGATAGTCATGGACGCGTAAGAGTTGGATACCTCGATATAATAGCTTCTATTTATTTTGGAAATCTTCAAACTTGGTTGACTATGTTAATAAAGATAAAGAAGTGGACTCTTCTGATGCTGCACCAGCAATTGTGATCGACTTTACATACACAGTTTAGGGAGACCTGAAGGCTCAACAGTTTGGTGGTATCCCATATGATCAATTCAAGTAGAAAGTTGGGCACATTTACTTCAACGGGGAGTAAAAACCGTTTGCTTTTCGTACGCTGTTAATATAAATATAATTTTTTACCATACATATCATATGGAAACTTTAGATACCAAAAGAATTTACGGAAAAGAAACACACCATACCATTTTGCCGTCCAAATTACCACACCCGACGTGGCCCGCATATATAATGACAAAAATATCTTCGAATCATATTTTGTTCTTTTCAGCGCGTGCTTCAAGATAGTTTCTTTTTGTAGTCTAGTATTGGTTGATTCATCAACCAAAGACAAAATCAAGAAGTGGAGGGCAAAATGGCTTTGGTTGATGGTGCAACCAAATGTTACGCTAACAATTTCTCCTAGCCCCACTTTTCACTCCCTTTCTTTCTCTAGCCATTGGGTAATTTATAAATTCACCCATTTTATAAATTAATAAACATTGTATTTTTAACCTTTAATTTAAGAATTTAGTTAATGCCGATCTCATATTTGTTAACGTTATTTTAGGGATTTAAAATATATAATAATAAAAAATGTAAATATCATATATATATATATATATATATATATATATATATATATCATACATATATCGTGTATCTAATAAATATTAATATAACAAGATATATGAGTGAATTAAAAAATAAATTTTGTTTATCTTTAATAAAAGTGGAAAAAAAGGTCTTGGTTGACCCATCAAACAACAACAATAGTCTTTTTTTGCAGTGTAGTATTGGTTGATCCATCAACCAAAGACAAACTCGGAAAGTAGGGGCTAAAATGGCTTTGGTTGATGGTACAACCAAATGTTATTCTGAGTATGAACACAAAGAGTGGAAAGATGCTAACAACTTCTCCTACTCCTACTTTTGATGATCTCATACAAAATATATCCAAATAATGGTTTGGTTAATTATATCATATATATATATATATATATATATATATATATATATATATATATATATATTCTTGATAATATATTGTCTTATATATAATAGTTCCATAATAAATTTATTTCTTTTTTTTTAATTCATGCATAATTCTATATTACTGGTATTGGTTAATAAAATCTATTTATACTATATTTAATCAAATATGATTTTTTTATCGTATTTCAAGACCAAATTCAAATTTAATACAACCTTAGAAAGGATGTCTGACTTTTTAAATTTACTTTTCCTAGCCCCACTTTTCACTCCCTTTCTTTCTCTAGCCATTAGGTAATTTATAAATAATTCACCTATTTTATAAATTCAATAAACATTATATTTTTATCATTTAATTTAAGAATTTAGTTAAGGGTTCTTTACATAAATAGCAGCCCATATGAAAATATTTACTATCCTTTAGTCCTTATTTTTTTAGCCACAATATTGCACTAAAATAATGAAAAAAAATCTTAGTGTTAATAATTATTCAATACAATTTTTCTTAAATAAAAGATATATAATATTAAATACTTGTATTGATATTTGATATTTATTTTTTTCTTAAATTTAAGGGATATTATTCAATTCAAAATAATATGTCATGAGATAAATTTGGTATATACCAACAGACACTCATGTTTTAAGAAAGATTTTTAGGCGATTTTTTTCTTTTTTCTTTTTCCTTTTTAATTGCCATGTTTAATATTTTCATAAATGAAATACATATCACCTAAAAATAAGAATAACAAATAATAAAATAAATAAATATTAAATACACAATAGATTGAAAGAGTGATATATTGTATTAAAAAGGTATTAAAATTCATTTATTAGATATTTAATATTTTTTAAATCCCTAAAATAAAGTTAACAAATATGAGATCAGCATTAACTAAAGAGAAAATTTCCCCATAAACACATGAGTAGTACTTATTTATATTGTATATCAAATAAATAATATTAAAATATCATACATATATCGTATATCTAATAAATATTAATATATAAAATAAATATTAAATGTCATACATATATCGTGTATCTAATAAATATTAATATATAAAATATTAATTACAATATTACATACATATGTTAAAATATTAAGTGATTAAATATTAAATATACAATATGTAATATATAAATAATACTAAAATACCATACATATATCGTGTATCTAATAAATATTAATATAACAAGAATTATGAGTGAATTTAAAAATAAATTTTATTTATCTTTAATAAAAGTGGGAAAAAAGGTCTTGGTTGACCCATCAAACAAAAACAATAGTCTTTTTTGTAGTGTAGTATTGGTTGATCCATCAACCAAAGGCAAACTCGGAAAGTAAAGACTAAAATGACTTTGGTTGATGGTACAATCAAATGTTATTCTGAGTATGAACACAAAGAATAGAAAGATGCTAATAATTTTTCCTACTCCTACTTTTTATGATCTTACACAAAGCATGTCCAAATAATGGTTTGGTTAATTATATCACACATATATATATATATATATATTCTTGATAATATATTGTCTTATATATAATAGTTCCATAACAATTTTTTTTTAAGTCATGCATAATTCTATATTAGTGGTATTGGTTAATAAAATCTATTTCTACTATATTTAATCAAATATTATTTTTTTATAATATTACAAGATCAAATTCAAATTTAATACAACCTTACAAAAGATGTCCGACTTTCAAATTTACTTTTCCTAGCCCCATTTTTCACTCCCTTTCTTTCTCTTGCCAATAGGTAATTTATAATTAATTTACTCATTTTATAAATTAATAAACATTGTATTTTTATCCTTTAATTTAAGAATTTAATTAATGCTGATCTCATATTTGTTAACGTTATTTTAGGGATTTAAAAAATATAATAATAAAAAATATAAATATCATATACATATATGTATATATATATATATATATATATGGTTTTGCTAACCTACTACATGGTTGTAGTAGGTTAGCATTGTACCCACTTTTTGAATTCTTAAAATATCCTTACTATCTCATTAGTAGTAGGGGCTATTTCGTCTTTTGACCAAAAGCATATAAGAACCCATCACAATTCTTCTTTCACCGTCAGTATTCCCTTCTCTCCTTAGACACCCACTATGCCAACCGGAGGCAGCAGCTGATGTATTTTCCGGTGACATTCAGAATATACTTTTTAGACAGCTTTTTCAGATTTATGTTTTCGGTGAATTCTGAATAACTTGGCCATTTCCTTGATTTTGACTCACAGGTGAAGTAACTTCTCAAGAAAAGCCAAACATTAATATTGAGCTCCACCGTACTCACCCCATCAATTCCATTAACGCCAATTTTTTTGGCTTTATATCTGAAATTCTCCTCTTTCATTGTTTAGTAATTTTTGTTATCATTTCTTAAAAAATGTCTTTACCACTCTTCTAATTTGTCAATAGTTGTTATTAATATTTTAACAGTTAGCTTTCAAATTATTGTATACTGAAAGCTTGAACAAAAATTTCACAAATCAATAATTAATAAAATAAGTGATGTTGCAATTTTTGTTGAACGTTTTACAAGCTTAAGCTTTAGACTGCGGCGGCGGGGAGAGTTGCGATAAGTAACCTAGAGAGCAAAAGCTAAGAGGGGGAAATGAATGAATCAGACTTAAATTTTTGGTGGATATACGAAAATACCCCTTTAATTATATTCACTTGTGTTGTGTAGTTAGGGGTTTTTAAGGGATTCAAAAAGTGGGTACAATGCTAACCTACTACACTCATGTAGTAGGTTAGCAAAACCCATATATATATATATATATATATATATATATTAATATAAAAAAATAAATATTAAATGTCATACATATATCGTGTATCTAATAAATATTAATATATAAAATATTAATTACATATGTTAAAATATTAAGTGATTAATTATTAAATATACAATATGTAATATATAAATAATATTAAAATATCATACATATATCGTGTATCTAATAAATATTAATATAACAAGAATTATTATTGAATTAAAAAATAAATTTTGTTTATCTTTAATAAAAGTGGGAAAAAAGGTCTTGGTTGACCCATCAAACAACAACAATAGTCTTTTTTGTAGTGTAGTATTGGTTGACCCATCAACCAAGGGCAAACTCGAAAAGGCCTAATTAATTCGCGTGGGCCAGAAGTCAACTCAGCCAAAATCAAAACATTGCCCACTCTCGGCGAGTAGAAGTGAGAGTTGGAAGCCCAAGTGCATTTAGGACTTTTCGCATGTGGGCCACGTCGGGTATGGCAATTTGGGCGGCAAAATGGTATGGTGTGTATCATTACCCAGGAATTTATTGTTTTTCCTACCTTTTTTTTGCACAAATGTCTGAGCTACTAGGGGCTTTGGCTTGGCAGGACTCCCCAAGTGTTTTTTGAATGGAAAAAGGCTCAAGTTTTAAACATGAAATCTAAGGTCCTCATTTAATTAGTGGTATTAACTATCTAACATTCCCACCCCAATGTTTTGTAAGTTACACAATAGTCCATGTGTAAAAGCTTGTTTTTTGCCAAATTTGGCCATTGACCTAGCTGCTTCCCTCTCTCCTGATAAGCCCCAAATCGAGCCAAGACACCTTTCCAACATGTATCAAGCTTGGAAGAGCCAAAGGATGCAAGGGAAAGAGCTTCGGAGATGATTCAAGCATGTTTAGGCGATGGAGCACCGGTGCTCTACCCCACAGGCAGCCAGGCGCTCCGCCCAGGCAAACCAGGCGCTCCGCCTGAGATACACTTGGCTCAGGCGCTCCGCCCAGCCCTCAGGCGGTCCGCCCAGCCCCCTCCACTGATCAACTTTGTGGGTGCTCCGCCCAAGAAACGGGCGCTCCGCCCGATTTGCTGAAGCACGGGATTTCAAGTTTAAAGTTACTATTTTGACCTTGCATGGTCTTTTAGCTTAAAGCCTAGCTTGTGGGCATTATAGACCTTTTACTTAATGCCTAGAAAACCTCTATAAATAGCTAGATAGCTTATTTTATTCCTTAGTCTATTTTGAATGATGAATTAACATTGTAAAGAGGGATCTCTTTGGGTTTATGGAAAAACCAACTTTTGATTGGGATTTGTGTGCTTCTAGTGGATTCTAGTTGGACAACGACCCCGCCCCGACCATTCTACTTGCGGGTCCTAGTTGGCTCGAGGGTAGTTGCCTAGCGTAGGTGTTCTTGACATTCTCTTGGGGTGTAACGGAACGAGTTCTCCGTTGCTACTTGAGATTATTGATCGAGTTACGTCTCGTTCTTTATCCTTTTACCTTTTTCCGCGTTTGATTCTTATCAGTTTGGTATCAGAGCAAGGCTCGGGTTTTGTTTCTACAAACCCCCGACCCTTGATTCTTCGTGCCTAGTATCTTCTTTTAGTTTTCTTGTTGTTGAAGTTATTGGAAAGAAGAAAAACACAAAAAAATAGAAAAGTGAAAAAAAATACAAAAATTGGTGTAACTTTGTGGTGTGATCGATTCGTGTTATGGGTGTTATAGAATCTTGATCCTTGTTGAAAACCCAACGTTTGGGTACCAAAATTGTTTGGATTGGATTGGATTGAAAAATTGAAACCCCAAATATTGTTAAACCCTCCCAAACCCTTGTTCTTGAGGAATTTGAATGATTTTGGGTTGTGTGTTTGTGGGGTTTTGGAATTTATTATTGGGGATTGATCTCTATTGAAAACCGAACAATTTGCAACAAGAATCGTCTGATTCGGAGTTCGGTAACATAGTTTTTGAAGAATCGAAACCCACCTTTGAACCTTGAAACCCATGTTGAAACCCAAAACTTGAAAACTTTGAATCTTGATTGAACCTTGTTTGTTGGTTGTTTGGGTGTGAAATTGACTGGGGTTTGAAGGTTGTATCAAGGAACAACTTTGGGTACCTTGAATTTGTGCAAAAAACGTTGAAATCGGACCAAATTTTGGCTTGAAATCGAGCAAAATCGGAGTTGGAAAAGCAGGGGCCTGACCCCCAGGCGCCCCGCCTAGACTTTGGGCGCCCCGCCTGACTTACTCTTGGTCCAGGCGCTCCGCCCAACCCCTGGGCGCTCCGCCTGCCCAACCCCACTGCCCCATTTTTCTTCAGGCGCTCCGCCCCACCCTTTGGGCGCTCCGCCTGACCTCTGAAGGTGTTGTTTGGGTAGTTTTTCCTAGGTTTTCCTATTTCTTTGTTGCCTAACCTCTAATTAGTGCCTATCTAAGTAATATTTCTACTGAATTAGCACTAATCTTTCATTGCTTTTAGGTGAATTCGTGCCTTAGTTGGAGAGTAGAACTCCAAGAAGATCCGTAGAATCCTTTGACTCAAGTCCTTACTCTAAATTACTTATCGTACATCGAGTCATATCAACTCCACTCACCCCGGAGTACACTTGACTTGTGAGTTGATTGATTGAGTTGAGGATTGTTGTCCAACTACTTGAAGCTTTAGTACTCAAGTCCGAGTGAAATATCCACCACCACTAAACGAGTAAACCGAGTGCTATACACGTGAGGGTGTGTGTGAGGTGATTCACTAATGTTTGTTCTTTTGTAGGTACAATGTCCACCGAAGGAGAAGAATTTGCTAATAGTGCCCTTGCTACTATCCTTGCCAAATTGGATAGTATGAGCTTGAGGATTGAAGCCATTGAGAGGAGGACCCCGAGTGTCCAAATTGAATCCGGAGAAGGCACAAGTCATAGTACGCCTATGACTCCCGGACACTTTATCGAGGTAACCAAAAGATATGAACAAAAGAAAGTTGAAGCTCTTCAAGAGTGTATGTTGGGCAATACCCAACCCGTGGGCAATCCCCACAACTTGGGCAATCCCCAAGGAAATGCTCCACTTCGAAGACCCGTTAGATTTGTTCCACCTCTTGAGCAAGTTGTTGAGGCTCAAGAAGAGGAGGAGGCCGAGTATGGTGATGAAGCCTATCGGTATGATGCTTCTTATCAACCTAGGAGGCAAATGACTTGGGAACGAAATGTGGATAGGGGTAGAGGCCGAGGTCGAGGGCCACCCATGGGATATTTTGAAGGGAATGTTAGGAGAGATTATGGTGTGTATGGTGACCCTTATGGAGGCCAACCGGAGCCTTACATTAGTGGTCGTGATCTTAACAATCTCAATAGTGTGAAGCTTAATCTTCCAATCTTTAAGGGAACTTGTGATCCGGAGGCATACATGGAATGGGTACTACTCATGGAGAGGGTGTTTGACACAAATGAGATGACCGATGAGAACAAAGGTACTTATGCTATTTCATCCATGGAGTCTTATGCCTCTACTTGGTGGGAGTCCACAAAGAGGACAAGAAGCAGAGCGGGTGTGCATGTGAATGTGACTTGGAATGAGTTGAAGGACCTCATGAACACCAAGTATGTGACTCCTAGGTATCGTCAAGAGCAACTCAAGAAGCTTTATGATCTAAAGCAAGGTGTCAAGATGGTTCATGAGTACTATGATGAGTTTGAGAAGACCTGGATGGCATTGGATATGGAAACCGAGGAGGAAGAACAAGCCATGATCCGTTTAAAAATTGGCTTGAGCTATGGTATAGCTTCTCAATTGAGGTTGCATTCGTATCCTTCACTCCAAGATCTATTGGAAGCCGCTATTGAAGCCGAGCAATTGCTTAATAGAGAAAAGTCCAACCGTTACAAGAGTAGCAATCCTACTCCGGTGAGCCAACCAAAGGAGTGGAAGACTCCAAATGCAAACTTCTCAAGTGCAAGTGGTGCAAGTGCTAGCAAAGAAGTGAAGAGAACATATGAGAAGTCTACACCACCATTGGGAGGTAATTCTAAAACCCACTTGAGCAATTCTACTTCCACTTCTACTCAATGCTATAAGTGTAAGGGGTATGGCCATATTGCTAAAGATTGTCCTACAAAGAGAACCATGGTTGTGGTAGGCAATTTGGTGTATGAGCAAGAGAGTGAGCCCGAAAATGAGGAGGATGAGGAGATTGAGAATGCTTGTGAGGAGGGTATAGAGGAAGGAGATGACCCCCAAATGTTCTTGATGGTTAGGAGGAGTTTGAGTACCGTTCTCATGGAAGAGGAGGTGGAGAATGATCAAAGGGAAGCGGCTAAAGCCAAGTCACCCATTGTACTTGTACCCGAAGCAAACAATCTTGTTGTCTTGCCAAAGCATGATGAAAATGAGAGTCACTCCATTTCAAATGAGAGAGAAAAGATAGAGAGAAGTGAGGGAGTGACCGGTGACAATCTAAGAGAAGAAAAAGGAGAGGAATTGAGGAGTGATGTGAGTGGATTGTCACCACCAACTACACTTGACCATGAGGTAAAATTGAGTGAGAAGAGAGGTGAGGAAATAAAAATTGAGAGTGAGAGCACCCATTATTCTAACAATTCTTCATCTTCTATTCTTTCTTGTGTTAGTTCTTGTGTAGGTACAAATGAAGACAAGCCATTGGAGCCTCAACCATGTGCTTGGAAGGAAAGACAAGAGGAGGAAAGTTCTCAATGTGAGTTTCATGAAGGGGTAACACATGACACTTCAAGCCTTGTAAGTGATCGAGGACGTACTACGAATGTAAGTGTTGCTCCACCTTTTCATGAGCCTACTAGCTATTTGTCTTGTGATGACTCAATATTAGTTGGTGCTTGTGTTGCATCTAGTAAATGTGCCACTAGTGGAGAGTCTAAAAGTCAACTTGTGTGTGCTTGTATAACATTAGTTGAGAGCCTTGCTAAGCCACATCATGATGTGAGCTCATTGTTCCATGAATCTCTCACTAGTGTAGACTTGGTACACAATGAATGCGACCTTTGCTATAACACACCGCCAATCTTTGATAAAGGGGTAGATGAGATAGTTGATCATACCCTTGTTGATATGCTTCTATTTGGTGGGTCTATGTGTTGTGGTGAGGATGTTAGTGGCATTGAGGAGTCCAAATTGCATGTATAGGACAAAGTTGTCTATGATGACTCCTCAAGTGAACCTAGTCTTGATAACTTGTCTATGCTTGATCATGATGTTGAGATGCATGTTTTTACATTTCCATTGTTTGAAGATAATCTCATTGGTGGTAGCGAATTGTATGGGACTAGGGTTGATAATACGATGGAACCTCCATGGTGTGAACGGTTTGACCCCTTAGGCAACCCATTGTGTGAGGATTTGAATGAGGTAAATGACTCTTTGAGTGACCCTACTATTGCTTGTTTGGGTTATGATGAAGAAGAGGCCATTATCAATACATTTCTTGATAGTTTGTCTTTTGAGGCGGGTTGCTTAATTGATGAAATGGGAGGTGAAAGGGAATCCCTTGGTGTGAGTAAGAATGCTCAGAAGAAGGGGAGTGGAGTACTTGATGTTACTTGCATGTTGGGTTATTTGACTCACTCCACTCCGCATGTTGATCTCACTTTGAGGAGGGATTGGTTTGTTGATCTTGAGCTTAAGGTTCAAGGGGATTTTGATAGCTTGATCTTGCATTTTCCATGTCCCCATGACCTATTTGTTCCTTATTGTGTTGCATGCATATTCTCATTGAACCAAGCACTTGATGATCTTATTGGAGATTTGGTATTTGTTCTTAACATAGATGCTTGGTTATATCACAAGAGTGTGTTTTCCACACTTCTTGCACTAACCTACTTTCAAAGTAGGAAATCTTGTGTTTGCTTGTCGTTGCTTGTAGGTTCTAAGCTCCATGTTAAGGCAAAGGAGACCTTGGAAGAAACCTATGTCAAAGTGACGATCAAGGGTTACAAGGGAGGAGAGCATTGGGCACCCCGAAGAGATGATGCCATGTACGTGAATGCATTGATTTCGAGGACGAAATCTTCTCAAGAAGGGGAGGATGATAAGCCCCAAATCGAGCCAAGACACCTTTCCAACATGTATCAAGCTTGGAAGAGGCAAAGGATGCAAGGGCAAGAGCTTCGGAGATGATTCAAGCATGTTTAGGCGATGGAGCACCGGTGCTCCACCCCACAGGCAGCCAGGCGCTCCGCCCACTCAAACCAGGCGCTCCGCCTGAGATACATTTGGCTCAGGCGCTCCGCCCAGCCCTCAGGCGGTCCGTCCAGCCCCCTTCACTGATCAACTTTGTGGGCGCTCCGCCCAAGAAACAGGCGCTCCGCCCGATTTGCTGAAGCACGGGATTTCAAGTTTAAAGTTACTATTTTGACCTTGCATGGTCTTTTAGCTTAAAGCCTAGTTTGTGGGCATTATAGACCTTTTACTTAATGCCTAGAAAACCTCTATAAATAGCTAGATAGCTTATTTTATTCCTTAGTCTATTTTGAATGATGAATTAACATTGTAAAGAGGGATCTCTTTGGGTTTATGGAAAAACCAACCTTTGATTGGGATTTGTGTGCTTCTAGTGGATTCTAGTTGGACAACGACCCCGCCCCGACCATTCTACTTGCGGGTCCTAGTTGGCTCGAGGGTAGTTGCCTAGCGTAGGTGTTCTTGACATTCTCTCGGGGTGTAACGGAACGAGTTCTCCGTTGCTACTTGAGATTATTGATCGAGTTACGTCTCATTCTTTATCCTTTTACATTTTTCTGCGTTTGATTCTTATCATCCCCTCTCCCCCCCCCCCCCCGCCCGTTTTCCCTCCATTTTTTTCCTATTCCATTCCCGCCGAAAGTTTCACCATAGCTGCTGAGCTTCCTTTCGTAGATCGAAATAATACCCATTCCACCATAGCTGCTGAGCTTATTTACTAAATATCCTTTCCAGCTTTAGGCAATTCAAGCTGAGACTACCCACATTTGGGTTATACGGCATTTTGTTAAATCTGGTCATTTCTTATCCATTAAAGGGGATTTCTTATTCCTCTAATTTTAATCATATCAATCCAGTCATCTCCGGTAAGTGTATTAACTTTAGAACATGTTTTTAGCTATTTTTGTTGATTCGAGGATTTACGGATTCAGTTCATCCGAACAATCTGCCTGAAATTCCAAACATCACTTTGACGTTCCTATGGTCGTAATTGTAATTCCAAACATATCGCTAGCATTTTACACGGCGTATGTATTTACTGGAATTTTCACATATGATGTTCGGAAAATCTTGGTAGATGTTTGAGAGTTCTATTAGCAGTTTGGAACATCTTGCATTACGCAACGAAAAAGTGTAACGTGATGTTCAGAACGTCTAGTCCGATGTTCCAAACGTGCAACAGTGAGGTTTGGAACATCTTGCATTAAGCATTGAAAAACTGTAATGTGATGTTCAGAACGTCGATGAAGATGTTCCAAACGAGCAAGTGAGGGTTGGAACATACTGTATAAATATTAGTAATACTAATAGCTGGTCATTCCAATTTATTGCAGGTGGACCATCGATGGGTGAGGTTATATTAGGATTTAATTATCAAGGTGAATGGGTGGAGCGTTCTAAATGTTTTGCTTGGGTTCCGAAGGTTAAAGAGTCGAGACCCATTCTTGTGCCTAGAGATGTTACGTATGATGTTCTACTTAACAAAATCATCAGAAGTTGGGGGATAAGAGACAATCCGAGGGACATTTGCATTACTTACATGCTGAGTGTTGCTGCAAATCAAAAGACTCCTCCCGTTACAATAAGAAATGATGATGATGTACGCCTTTATATGGCTGACGTTGATCGTAATGGTGCTAGGCCCACTCTAAGGGTAATTGTGGTTTCTACGACGGAGGAATGTGTTGGTTCTAATGACCAAGAAATGCCAAATAGTGGAGGGCATGATTGTAGTCAGCGATTGGATGACTTACACGAAGAAGTAGAAGAAGACAAAGGAGGAGCGGTAGAAGAAGATAGATGAGGTGTAGATGTAGATGAAGAAAAAGAAGAAGAATTGGATGAAAAATATGTAGAGGAAGATCCTGCCAATTATACCCCTGCTTTTCCAACAAAAAGCAGCGAGCCGATATTTCACTTCTTCGATGGCACAGGTTTTGAAAAAGGTATGACTTTCGCCAATAAGAAAGAATTGGTCACCAAATTGAAGATTGCAGCAGTTAAACATCGTTTTAATTACAAAGCATTGAAGAATACTGCAAATATTTTTAATGCTAGATGTGTAGATGTGAAATGCAAATGGTGGCTAAGGGCAATGAGGTATAAAAGTAATGATAGGTTCTACATTAGCGTTTACAATAACTTGCACACATGCGGTGTCCAACATCATTCCAGTCATAGTTCACACGCCTCTGCCCAGATAATTGGTGAGTTCATGAAAGGTAAATATTTAAAGGGAAAAGGTCCAACCACAAAAGCTATCAGGGAGTCCCTTAAGAACGATTTTGGATGTAAGGTTAGCTACTGGAAGTGTCTAAGGGGCTGTCAATTTGCTAAAGCTTTGACACGGGGTACACATGAGAAAGGTATTGAAATTCTTGATGCTTATGCCTATATGGTTAGGAGTAAGAATCCAAGAACCAAGACAGATTTGAGGCTTTCTAGCACAGGGAAGTTCTTGTATTTTTTTCTCTCTTATGGAGCGTGGATCAGGGGATTTACTTACGTGAGAAAAGTCCTAGCCGTTGACGGTACACATTTGTCTGGCGAGTATAGAGGGGTGTTGTTGTCTGCTGTTGCTCAGGATGAAATGAGTCACGTATTCCCTGTTGCTTTTTGTGTTGTAGACAAAGAGTGTGACGCCTCATATGAGTATTTTTTCGAACAATTACGCTGCATAGTTTCAGATAGTGTAGAGTTGTCTATTGTTTCGGATAGACATCCGAGCATCTCGAAAATGGTCGCCCAAGTGTTTCCTTCTGCACACTATGGAGTTTGCATGTGGTACCTAGGTGAAAGCATCCGAACAAAGTTTCAGTTTGGATTCAGTCTTCATAAATACTACACTGCAGCAAAGGCATACAGGGTAGAGGAGTTCACTGATGCTATGAATGAGATCAGGACTATTGATTGGAGGGTAGCGGATTATCTTGAAAATGTTGTTGGCTATCATAGATGGAGCAGATTATATTTCCCAGAAAACAGGTAAAGTATAATAACAAGGTCTGATATTATTGTCTGCTTTCAGTATGTTCCAAACGTCACACTACGCGTTCCGAACGTAACACATATGTGCCCGGAACATTATGAAGAAATTTTATTTTCTATACATGTTCCGAACCTCCTACTGTCGTTCTAAACTTATGCTTCATGTTAGGAACATCTTTTGATTATTATAATATATATTCTTTTTAATAGGTTTCAAGTTATGACATCAAACATAACTGAGTCCATTAACTCCATGCTGAAGGAGCAAAGAGAATACCCCATTGCTGCACTCATGAAGGATATAGGTAGGAATTTTGCGGAAAAATTCTACACTAGGGCTATGAAGTTAATCAACCACCCAAATTTATGCATCCCAGACGTTGAAATAAAAATAAGGAAGAATAAAGAAGTGGGAGACAAGCTAGTTGTCAACAGGAAGGGAACTTATGGTTTCGAAATCATTAGTCCAGGGTATGAGGTAGAAGTTGATCTACATGAGAGGACACGTACATGTAGGGAGTTTGATCTTGATCAGTTACCTTGTGTACATGCTATGGCAGCAATTAGGGGGTTGCATGGCGATGAATATGGAAGTAGAGTGTATGAGTACACTTCTGGATATTACACAACACAAGCATACATCCTTGCCTATGCAGAACCTGTCAATGCAGTGCCTCCTGAAGAATCATGGGTCGTCCCTGCTGAAGAGATACTTTATCCAGTGCCTCCGCCCCCTAAAGCCGAACAACCGTGGAAGAAGAAGGGTTAACCGGATTCGATCTATTGGGGAACGTCTTCCAAAGAGGAGAAATAAATGTGGCAACTGCAAGAGATATGGTCACAAGAAAACTACATGCCCCGTTGTTCGTAGTGGAACTGAGGCGACAAGCCAGCCTACAAATTGAGTTTGTGAATTAGACGAAGCATCGTCCTCGTTATAATTTCGATTATTTGAATTTCTATTTGAATTGCATAATGGACTATTCGTCCTACTTGTATAATTTATATTGTGTTCATATTTGCTTTACTAGTTTCTTGGGTTAGTTGTGCACATATTTGCTTTGCTGCATCTTTTGCAATTATGTTGTGCCCATATTTGCTTATTATTCGCAACACATCCATGATCGTTTAGGATATTACATTTGATGTTCTGAACGATGACAAGGAATGCGAAAGCTTGTGAGTTCTTTATTTCACAATTCATAGTCGTAGCATTCACCAAGTGCTACCTTCGAGAAGCTGTTCGGAACATCTTGTCAAGAATATTATATTATACTTTTATACGTGACGTTCCGAACAAGCCATTCGAAATTTAAAAGACACAAACGGCTACAATGAACAGTTGGGATGCTCAAATACCAATACACCTAACGACTAAAATACAAGTTGGTTGCAGCAACAGTCACGTCAAAACACATGCACACTTGTAAAATATGCGCCCCTTCATTTGCCAATTATACTAAAAAGGCGTGCAATAGAAATTAAAAGCCACTTCAAAACATCTATAAATACCTCCTTGATGAATACCCAATTCACAATTCATTTTGCATTAACCAAGTATCAAGTTCAGTTTTCAGCAGTTTCTATTAAGGGAAGAACAAGTTGAGGTACTCAATTTTTTTGTATTATCTACGTTTTTCATAAAACAATTTCAAAATCTAATCTGTTTATAATTCCATAAACATAACTCCACTTTGAATCTTTTAGAAAGTTTAAACAACTTTTCATGCAGATGGCCAATAATGCATTTAACGACCCATGGAATAAGTACCACCGAGTCCGAGAGCCTCCAAACAAGTCGCTTCCTACAAGACTGCTAGACGTGCACTTTGAAGTTGTTGACATCAAGGAGGTAGCAGATAATTGCGATAGGTCCATTCGAACACTCGAGACAAAACTTGAGCAGATGCAATTGCAGTTAGATAGGATTGAGAGGGTTTTGCAAAATCATTTCGGTGGAGGGCAAAACAATAACGAAGACGCTATTATATATTAGTTGTTTAAGTAGTTGTACTGTTTATGAATATGCTTTTGTATCTCTTTTCAATTAATATTATTATGAAGGTCTTTAATTAGTACTGTTAAATCGTCTCCAAACCATCATATTTGCTTATTGTTCGCAACATATCCATAGTTGTTTAGGATATTAACTATGATGTTCCAAACGACGACTTGTTCTACTCCATTTCTGGATAAGTTAATAAATTCGTAAACAACGTTCGGAACATAACGATTGTGTTCCAACCAAAATATCTATGTTCGGAACGCAATTGTATGTTCCAGGTATAAATGATGATCATTAACATTATACACGTCCAATTATCCATAATATAGTGATAAATGATGTTCATTTTAACTAGAAAGTACAATTTATACTTGTTTGGAAAACAACGTGACAAATGATGCTCGTTTCGCTTGAAAGGACCAAATATAGTTGGTAGACTAATTAGAGTGATAAATGTTGACAATTACCAGTAGTGACGACCAAATGAGTGACAATGATGATCATTTATTGTAAGGTTGTTTTAGAACAACCTATTGATTTTCGTTGCATTAAAAGGCTGTTCGGATTGCACAATAGTTAATGTTGCTATCTTCATCGTATGATGATCCATACATGTATCTAGTTTCGAACATCATATTGACATTTGTCACATTTATGTGTCGTTCCGCGCGCCCTGTTCACTTTTTCACAATTAGAGTAGCTAGCGCGATAAAATATGATGATTATGTGACTATAAGTGACCAATTATACTTGGAAGAGTGATAAATTCATCAAATTTCATCAGAAAGACCACTTAGAGTAGTTATAAATTCATCAATTATGATGATCATTATAAGTAGAAATGGCCAACTAGACTTGTAATAGCGAAAAATGATCACCATGTAAAGAAATGACCCACTATACTTGTAATAGCGAAAAATGATGATCACTATCACTATAAATGAACCACTATACTTGCTAGAGTGACAAATGTTTATCCATACATGCATCTTGTGTCGAACATCAACTAGAAGTTTGTTGCTTATGTGTGTTGTTCTGAGCGCCCTTTTCAATTTATTATGTTTTCATCATACTTTTTCAACATTAGAGTAGTTAGCGCGACAATATATGATGATTATGTGACTATAAGTGACCAATTGTACTTGGAAGAGTGATAAATTCATCAAATTTCATCAGAAAGACCACTTAGAGTAGTTTGTGTGACAAATGATGATCATTATAAGTAGAAATGGCCAACTAGACTTTTTTAGAGTGACAAATGATGATCAATATACCTACAAATGACCAAATAGACTTGTTAGAGTGACAAATGATGATCATTATAAGTAGAAATGGCCCACTAGACTTGTTAGAGTGACAAATGATGATCAATATACCTACAAATGACCCAATAGACTTGTTAGAGTGACACATGATGATCATTATAAGTAGAAATGGCCAACTAGACTTTGTTAGAGTGACAAATGATGATCAATATACCTACAAATGACCCACTATACTTGTAAGAGTGACAAATGATGATCATTATAAGTAGAAATGGCCAACTAGACTTGTTAGATAGACAAATGATGATCAATATACCTACAAATGACCCACTAGACTTGTAAGAGTGAAACATGATGATCATTATACCTACAAATGAACCAATAGACTTGTTAGAATGATAAATGATGATCACCATGTAAAGAAATGACCAACTATACTTGGAGCTCAGACAAATGATGTTCACTATCACTATAAATGCCCAATTAGAGTTGTAAGTGTGACAAATGATGATCAATATGATAAGAAATGACCCACTATACTTGTAAGAGCGACAAATGATGATCACTATCACTATATATTCTTATTATAGGGAGAAATGATGATCCATACATACATCTTGTTTCGAACATGCACGTGATGTTTCTGAAAATAATCGGGATGTTCCGAGCGCAAATATCTATTGTTTATATCATCATCAATCTTTCCACAGTTAGAGCAGTTAGAGTGACAAATGATGATAATTATAGAACTATAAGCTGTGACCAATATACATATATATATTCATAAACTTCCATCAGCAAGAACACTTAGAGTAGTTAGACTTAGAACTGATGAACATTGTTACTATAAATGGCCAGTTACACTTGTAAAAATTACAGTATGACATTATAATTAAAGGGCTATGATCATCAAATTCACAACAAATTACCAAGTATATTTGTTATAGTGACAAATCATTATCCATCTATCTTGTTGTTTCGAAAATGCTATTTATGTTTGTCACATGAACATGTTGTTCGGAGCGCCTTATGTCCGATGTTGCTATCTTCATCGTATTGTTTTTGATAATGTTTAGAACAGATAGCGATATGATTGAAACAACTATATTGTCGTGCGGAACGTCGTCGGTACAATTGTAATTTACAGGACAACAATACAATTTCAATTGAAATTTCTTGATCATTAGTACTCAAATCATAATAATTGGAAATAAATAATAGAACCTAAATTATGAACAAACACTTGATCCAAGTACAGAATATGAGAACAAGTAGCACCACAACTAGCAGTACCCCAATACCCAAAATTTTCCGCCATAACCGTGCCTCTTTCCTCTCTTCTTCAAAAGCTTTCAACTTCTTAAGTAGACCGCATATTAGTCTCTTCGCTTGATCTGACATCACTTCATTGTGCCATCTAAAGTAGTTGCAATGATTTGCCTACATAAAAATAAATAAATAAATAAATACCACAAACAAATGACTGCAAGAAAAAAAATAAACCCATCGCCTAACCTGACCATATTTGCATCCGTAAAACCTCCTTCCTGGGTTTAGTTGAGTCCACAATGTTGTTAATTTCGCATAATCGCCACATCGACAAAATGGTACTACACTGCCACTATTAACGGATCTACTAGACATTTTAATATAGCTGTTTGATTTAATTCTGTAAATTGGTTTTATAAATAATGAACGGATATATAATGTGTTGGGTGGTGTATTTTTATTACCGTTGGTAAATAAATATTTTTTACGCGCCCAATGTTATAATTTATAACGCGTTTGGTCTAGATCGATAGATGTTCGAAACATCAACCAAGGTAAATTCAAAAATGGCTGCAATACCGATGCACCTATCAGCTAGACTAGGCTGCAGGTAGGTAGCAGCTAGGTCGCAATGATGTTCGGAACATCTTTTCAAGGATACGTTACACGAATTCTACTCCCTACTTATATAGGCTGACGTTCGGAACCACGTTCAAAATTTGAAATACATAAACGACTACAATTAAGCCGCTCAAATACCAATACATACATCAAACGGCTGCAAACGTTTTGTTTGCCTCTCTTTGCTTCTATAAATACCCCCTTCATTCAAAGTATTTCAATCAACATTCATCAACTTACAATTCAAACCATTTCAATTCAAACCATTCATCATCAAAAATGGCACGTCAACCAAGAACTAGAGGTGGCAACACGGCCAGAGGAGCCTCCACGCCCAGAGGAGCCTCCATGACGAGAGGAGCCTCCGCGGCTGGAGGAGCCTCCACATCAAGGCAAAACACAGCTGTTGCATTAGCATTTGCAGACGAACCACAAGCTGAAAGAGCTATTGACAAATTGGAACAACTAAGGGCAGAAGTGTGGGGTTGGAAGTTCCAGTTTGAGGGATTCCTACATGGCTACAGAAAGGACGTCAGAAAGATGACGAAGGAAATGCGAAGGATGAAAAGAATGCTCAAAGGGCTGCTAGCTGATAAGGCGATGCATTACCTTGACTTCTACTCCTCTCCTTCACACTAGATGTGGATGTTCCTATTAATGTTTATTATATAATTTCTTTTTGAATGTTTATAATCTAGTATCTTTTGTTAGAATGCTAGTATAAGTAGCATTCCTTTTGTAAAGCACTGGCAGTAATGTGTAGTTTCTCCATTTGAATACTAATATAACTAGCATTCTTTTTGTAAAGCTCTAAAATGATGATTAATGAAAAATATGTTTTAGTTCCGGTAACTATGTTCAAAACAACCTGTTAACGTTCAGAAAGTTACACTGTCGTTCGGAAAATAAATCATGTATACAATGAGATATTCATGTTTCGAACATTAACTATACGCGCAGAACATCACGATGTCGTTCTGAACAGAAAGGAACAGTTTATACGCCCTGTTCAATTTCTATAATTAAATAAACACAATGATACCGAGCGACACTCAAAATGTTCCGAACTGCATGTTAAAATCTAAAAGGTACAACGGTTACGAGTTTCGTCAAAAGTCACTTTCAATAAAACCATTCCCAACAGACTCGTCGATTGCCATTTTACTCTTATAATTACCCAACAGTCACACATTGATTCCACATATTTCAAAATGACTCGTCGTCCAAGAACAAGGGGAGCACTGATAAGAGGAGCATCGAGTTCAAGATGGCCTAGGGTTCCTTCCGCGAGTTCACATTCAGATTCTGAAAATTCGAACGATGGTTTGGAGCAGCTGAGGTATGAAGTGTGGGAATGGAAATTCAAATTCGAAGAATTCTTCCATGATTATAGAAGGGACATAAGAAGGATGAAGAGAATGCTTAAAGGGCTACTTGCTGAAAAGGGAATTGATTATGTCCCGTACTCCACACCACCAGGAACACCACCTGAAGCACCGCCACAAGCTCCACAACATGCACCCTAATTTCGATTGCTTATGATTATTTTACTTATAATTTTATATGTCAGTGGTTATATTAAGGAACTATTGTCGTTCCTGAACGAAGTAATATTGTTCCAGGGTAAGCTTAATTAAAAGTTTCTAATGTTTGGAACATCATCTAGTTTTTTCGAAACAATTGAAAATCGTTCTGGAGCTTATGTAATAATCGTCTAAATTTTACTCTCATTTCTGTTGAATGCTGAACAACTGAACAATATATAAGAATGTTTGTTTTAATTGCGACTAAAGATGGTATCCTTTTAAGCACATCAAAAGCTATTACTTGGTAAAAGTCATCCATACATAATTACATAACCAAAATAAAAGTTAAAAGATTATCCAAATATTACATATTACCCAAATCAAGGCTTCATTTTGCCGTCATAAATACAAACGGCTAAACGTCACCTCCACTCATCAGCCATGTTGTCACAAATTTTGTCCATGGGGGTGTCTGTAATGAGATGCTCAATGTACATCAACGCGAACACTCCACAGGATTGCGCTGTTAGATTTTGTGGACAACGAGATCTTGGCACTCTCTCAAATGACCACATGTCTCCTTCCTTACACATCGCCTCCAAGTCTTTGAATAACTTAGAATTTCTTATATAGATCGGGAACATGTAGAGAATGGGGATAATTATTGTCAAGAACTTTTCATCATCATTGCAACCATGATTGCAATCATACACCCAAACCTTCGCTTCAACCATGTCAAACACCACCATCACGTAGTGATTGTCGTTGATGTTGAAGACGGTGAAGATCCTCTTAGCACCAGTCCAACACCTACCCCCTAGGTAGGGTAGCTTTCCATGTGCATACTTCAGATAATCCTCGTCAAACTCATAAGCATTCAACACCTCATCAAGCGGTATCTTATCAGTGTGCGCGTCTTGTTCCAGTTTGTAGTAGCGTTTTTTCATATTTGTCAAGAATGCCATATCCAAAATGAGGGCACTTTGATCGTAATGATCGGGGTAATTCAAATGCCTCTCCCGCATCATTGTCATCACAGCTTCTACATACTGCATACCATATAAGAGACACAAATAAATTGGAGTATAAGTGAGTGAAGGAAAGGTCTGTCTTTTCGAACATCATTCAATGTTCGGAACTACTGTGTGATGTTCTAGAAACAATGAGAAGCTAGAAATACTT
Organism: Petunia axillaris subsp. axillaris; assembly: GCA_029990575.1. Lineage (NCBI taxonomy): Eukaryota > Viridiplantae > Streptophyta > Magnoliopsida > Solanales > Solanaceae > Petunia > Petunia axillaris. The sequence continues at coordinate 90,274,311 of JARKNS010000004.1, read as the reverse complement.
TTGTTGTTCCAAGCATACTAAGAATGTTCCGAATACAGTTAGAATGTTCCCTACAACGATGTGAAGTTCAGAAAATCAGTCAAAACTAAACTTACAATGTCCCACAGCCACTTAGTCTTGTTCATCAGATCTTTGAAATCAAGGTAATTCATCGGCAGTCCGAGAAAAACATCTTTTTGTTTCTTCCTCTTTTTGATAAACGCGTTCAACGCCGCCACTTTTTTCCACTTCAGTGGCTTGTAAATATCCACTAGAAGCCTCGGACAAACTTCTTCCTGCTTCTTCTTCTCTTTTGTTTCTACTGATTTCACAGCCTTTGCAGGTTTTATAATAGTTTTTCTCTTCAACTGCTCAATCGTCTCCTACACGGATGCCATCTCAATCTCCAGGTCTTTATGCCAACCGTCGCACTCTTTGCAATTGCAACTGCTACATTTGGGGATGTCGAATCCATCACCACCAGAAGAATCACCTTTGATTTGCTCAGAAGCACCATCCTTTGTCTCATAAGGCACGATCTGTTGCTCATAAGCCACCATCCTTTTCTCATAAGCCACGATCTTTTCATCATAAGCAACAATCTTTTGATCGTAAGCCAAAATCTTTTGCTCCATTGCTTCCCTCCATCCGCTGCATTCACCACATTTGCAGCCTCTACATTTGGAGCTCCTCTTTACTATACCAACTTCAGTAATACCGGCAACTTCACACTCACCGCCAACTTCATCACCATCAGCTTTGTTTCCAATATCAATATTTACATCTTGTAGGCCACCAATTCCCTCTTCATTGTATTCACCATCACTTCCAAACATCATCATTTCTGGGGCTTCCATAGCTTTAATTTCTATCACTTGTCTTGGAGGGGTTGCAGGATTGTTCTTGAAGATACAAATTGTAGTGCCACCAACAAGGCCAATGCTGCAAGCATCCTCAAACACTTTACAAAAACAATCTACTGTGTCGTCCTCGGAGTCATCAAATGGCATGAGGTCTAGAAAGTAATCCATTTCCAGATCTACATCAGTAGGAATGAGGAAAGGGTGAACAACATGTTAATATACCCAACAACATTAAATAAATATCAACTAAATTTTAAAAATCTTTTAATGTTGTTTGGAACAAAGTCATGTTGTTCGAAAACATCAGAAAAGGATGTTCCGAACATCGTTCACTGAAGCAGTTGAGGGTTCTTCAATAGATGTTCCGAACATCAATTAGAAATATCTCAGCAAACGCGAGGTTGTTCCAAACATTACATAACATATATGAAAAACGGAAAACTTACAGGAACATCTTGTTGGTCAAACAACCTGTCCGTATCTCTTTCACAAATTTCAGTAAGCCTGTTTATGATCCTTGGCGTTGTTTTTTCTTTTGGAAAATCCTTTGGTCTCAAGGCAGGAATAGCTTCATGAGCCCAGGCCATGAATGCCCATGGAAAGCCATAAAGATTGTAAGTCTGGCTTCCTTCTGCACGAGGTTCCATTGGCTTGATCAGATATTCAATTGTTAATTCAAAACTCATCCTACCCCAAGGATAACGCTGGAATGCCTCAAGATCGGCGGACAAGCACACCACCCATTCCTCTATTCCATATTTGGAATCCCTCGCACAGAGAATAGTATGAACAAACTTAAAAAATAATTTGACATTATGGCCATCGAATGCTGTTGAGTATATGATATTTTGATGATAATAAACAAAATGCATTTGTTATATTGAATTAAATTAAGATCTTATTTGTGGAACTAGTTTTTCTTGAATTATTGGTAATTTGGTGAATATAATTTAATTACTAATTTTGGTGAAATTATTGTATGGCTGACTTATGGATTAAGCTAAGTATTCTTGATAAGATTCTTTAGCTATTTGATTATCTGCAGGATTTGGAGAATGAAGTAGAGTTGGAGTAGAACTCTATAAAATCCAAAATGATAAGGAAAAGGGATTAGAATTAAAGCTATATGGTTATCCCTAATATACTTGGACTTTGTTTTACTTATCAGGTCTTTAACTATAAAAGAAGTCCATGTACATATGGAGAGAGGGTGTCCAAACACTTCAGCGAAAAAAGAGAAATTGAGTGTACAAGAGAGAAAAGTCTGAAGCAGTTGGAACGGGTGTTGGAACAGTCTGGACAAGTGGTCAGTCCCGAGACCCTCCTTGCTTCGTGCCGGACCGGTTCGCCAGCTGATTTGTTCGACAATCAACCCCAAGACCCTCCTTGCTGCGTGCCCGACCGGCTTGCCAATTGATTTGTCAAAAATGTTCAAATTGCCTTGCACTTGCTTTCAATTATGACTTTGCACTTGCTTTATATTATGAACCGCTTTACTTTTAGCTTAACAGGTTAGCAGGTCAGCCCCGAGACCCTCCTTGCTTTGTGCCCGACCAGATTGCCAGCTGATTTGTCGACAATCAGCCCCAAGACCCTCCTTGCTGCGTGCCTGATGTTTGGCATTTTATGCCTATATTTCCTTAATATTTCCTCACGTTTGAGTATTGTATTCGCCCGTTTTCTAGTTTATGAATGTGGTTTTGCACTGATTTTATGTCGTGTATAGGTAGGTTGTTATGCATTGCAATTGGAGCTTTAAAGAGCATGATCGAGCAAGAAAAGATTGGATTTTGATTGAGGATTTGATTGAACACACGAAGGCACGACACGAGGCGAGTTGCAGACGGAGGAAACAGAAAATTGCCTTGGCGCTATAGGCCACGCGGCGCGCCCAACTTCTGGCGCGTTTGGCTGCACGGCGCGGGGCAAAAGCGTGCGAGTTTCGACGTAAATTGCTTTCGGTCGCGCGTACGGGGGCGGGGGCGCCAGTTATAGCGCCCCTGGAGCGTATTTTGACGTCCTATTTCGTCTAGGCTTAGGTCTAACTTATTACCAGGCCTTTGTAAACCCTATAAATACTCTTTTACTTAGTTTTTGATAGAAGTTCAGACTTTAGAGAAAATTGGAGAGCTCATAACATCTTGAACAAGGGTTTTTCTTCCTTCCATTAATCTATTACATGATTATTTCATTATTTTATCAAATCTTTGTGTTGTTATTATGAGTATGCGTGGCTAAATCTTACGTTCTAGAGTTAGAGTATTTCATGAAAGTTGATGTTTGAAGATTGAATTCCATTAATTGAATCCCATAACGGATTGCTTATTCTTTCTTGATTTCACTTGTGTAATTGTCAGGGCCCGATTATTACGCATTATCTGTGGTTTTTAGATTGAACTCGAAAGAGGGAATTTAATTACGTAATAAGAAAGAGTAGGGCTAGATTGTGAACCCGGGCATCGGGGAACCAATTTGTGAGTAGGATAGACATATACTTGCTCGCCTAGTTTAACTAATTACAGAATTCGTTAATACGTGCACGTGATTCAACCCATCGACATATAGGGATTGAAGTAGCCTGCATAGACTGTGAAGAATCGAAAGATTTTCACGGGTACATTTACTCTTAGTTAATAATCCGGTATTTAAGAAGTGGAATCAATTGGAAAACACAACTGGATTGTTCGTAACTCTGACCCTGGACCATCTCCTTATTACTGATAACAACCCATTTTTACTCCATTATTTGAATTCACTTTTATCCTCTTAATTACTGTTCTTTAGTTAACTAAATCATCACTATTGGAAAATGATCCCTGAGTAGTTGTTAAGAAATTGTTTGTTAGGAGTCCAGTATGAATAGTCCTCGTGGGAATGATACTCTACTTATCACTTTATTACTTGTCGACCACATATACGTGCATGTGCGTTTGGGTGCTACAAGTTTTTGGCGTCGTTGCCGGGGACTAAACAATTGACTGATTTCTTTTTGAACAGTTTATTACTTTCTATTCAGGTTTAATTTTTGTTTTGAGTTTAGTGTTGTTTCAGGTATTAGGTCCTGCTTGATCTTTACCTATAGGAATGGCAGCAGAACTAGCTTTAGCTGTGCGAGATGTTGCTCTTCCCAGCCTGGAGGGGGTAGCGTCTAGCATAGTTAAGCCCGCTATCATCGGGCACTTTGAGATTAAGCCCGGGATGATTCAGTTGCTGTACGTGACTGGGCAATATGGTGGATTACTTCATGAAGATCCGCAGCAACACATTCAGAATTTTCTGGAGATCAGTGATACTTATACACCAACGGGAGTTCCGACTGATTATGTTCGCCTGACGTTGTTCCCGTTTTCACTGATCGGGGCAGCAAGGAAGTGGTTAAAGGCTGAGAAACCTGGGTCTATCACTACTTGGGAGGATTTGGCTAAGAAGTTCTTGGCTATATTTTATCCATCTGCCAAGACAGCCCGGCTGAGGAGTGAAATTATGTCCTTCAGACAATTAGAAGGAGAGTCTTTGTATTCAGCCTGGGAGCGATTTAAAGCTTTATTGAGTGATTGTCCACACCACAACCAATCCAATGAGGTTGTTGCACATACTTTTGTTGAGGGGTTGAATGCGCATACTAAGATCGTGGTAGATGCTGCTGCTGGAGGACAAGTATTGGCCTTAAATTTTGACCAGATCTATCATTTACTAGATAAGTTTTCGCAGAGCAATCCTGATTGGCAGGGAGATGGTAGGGCTATTACGCAGAAATCTGCAGCGGTACTTCAGTTAGATGCAGTTTCAGAGCTAAGGGCGAGGATGGATGCTATTTCCAATCAAATTAGCAAGTTAGCTCTGCCAAAGACTCAGCAACCAGTGGCTCCAGTGCAACAACTCCAGAGTTTCTGTGAGGTTTGTGGTCAAGACCATGCTACAGAGGTTTGCTCCTCTAATCCAGATTCAGTTTATTACGTGGGTAATCAAAACAGGCTGCAGGGTCAAAATCAGTTTGGTAATGTTTATTATCAAGGCAATATGAGAGCCCCAAATAATTACTACCCACTTCCAGCTCCACCACAGCAGGTTAGCAATTCAGTTGAAGATATGCTAAAGAAGATAATGGCGGGCCAGCAGAGAATGATAGCTGACACTGCAGCCCATGCACAGGCCATACAAGATCTTGCCAATGCTCACAAGAACCTGGAGCACCAGTTGGGAAAGTTGGTGGGAGAAATAAGCGATGTTAAAAAAGAGCCTGAACAATGTCTTGCAGTGACTTTAATTGAAGGTGGAGAGCTGATGGCCAAGTCCGAGGAGAGAGCTGAAATAGAAAAAGTTGAAAAAGTGGAGAAGGTAAAGAAGAAAGAAGAGAGAAAGGAGGCACCTCTGCCGCCTCCACCATTCCCGCTGAGACTTATACCATCGAAGGATCTGGCCCAGTATCAAAAATTTGTGAGTATGTTAAAAGAACTTCAAGTTAATATTCCATTGGCTGATGTGTTTGAATTGATGCCATCCTTTGTGAAGTTCTTAAAAGAGATTTTAGTCAAGAAGAAAAAGCCTCAAGAGATAGATACAGTTGAGTTAGTTGAGGAGTGTAGCACAATCTTGAGCAAGCTACCTCCAAAACTTCAAGATCCTGAGAGGTTTACTATTCCTTGTACCATTGGAGGGCATAATATCACCTGTGCCTTGTGTGATTTGGGTGCGAGCATAAATCTCATGCTCTGTCTGTTTGCAAAAAGTTAGGGCTAGGAGCAATCAAGCCCTCTTCAGTTACTCTTAAGATGGCAGATGGATCACTCACTCACCCTGATGGTAAGTTGGAAGATGTGCTGCTTAAAGTTGGTAAGTTTACATTCTCTGTTGATTTTGTAGTCCTAGATTATGAAGAGGACCGAGAAGCTCCAACCATTTTGGGGAGACAATTCTTAGTCACCTCGAAGGCAATTATTGACATGGAGCTGGGTGAGATGACTGTTAGAGCGCATGGAGAAAAGGTTACTTTCAAGGTGTATACTGAGAAGGAGCACATAGCTAAGGTTGAAGAGTGCTCTATGATCGAATGTGTCAGACAAGAACATGGAAGTACACCACATGTGAAGAGGGGTTCTCTCAAAGAAGGGAAGAGAGCAAAATTTCGTCATAAGAAGAGAAAACGTAAATACTGGAAGTGAGCTAAAAGTGTCGTCGTGCCACGACGTTAACTAAGGCACTTCTCGGGAGGCAACCCGAGTTTGTACTTGTATTATTTTATTTATAGTGTCACGTAGTTTTTATTTTTCCTTGGATTGCAGGTTCATGTAATGTCGAGGCTAAGTGTGGGGTGTCCTCACCCTTGCCTAATATTGATGACCTGATGAGGGAAGTCTGAGTACCTCATACTATATGGAGGCTTGGAGGATGCTAGCACCAAGGACTAGAGTCTTCAGGGAAGTTTTCTTTACTTTGCACTTTCTTATTTTTAGCACTGAGGACAGTGCTTAGTTTAAGTGTGGGGTGTGGGAGCTACCCTTTTATTTATTTTTGAGGTTAGGGATGCATGTACCGTAGGATTTTCTTTCGTCACTTAACTTTATTTTGATTTGTTTCTTGCTTTAATATATGAAAAAAAAATTAGAAAACCAATGAAAAATTACAAAAAGATTCTCCTTTTAGTTTTTATTAGTGGTACATGTCATCTACCCCGTGGTTTTTCTTATGGCCTCGGTTCTTTTCCACGGGGAGGCCTTTGAACCAGGTAGTTTTTATTTTTTTTAGGATTAGAGTAGTTAGTTATAGGTGGCGCTAGACGAAAGAAATAGGTGGAATGCTAGGTGCTTTTGATTTGTTTGATACCGGTGGACTTGAACTTGTTGCATGTGCTATTTGTGGTGTCCTTGGTTTTAAATTGTGATGCATGCCTAGAGAAAAAATGGAACGACCCCCTTGAGATGCTTGAGTTCACTTGCTTGACTTTGTTGTGAACCTTTGTGCATTAGTGCTTAATTTTCCACAAGTTGTACTCTAATTGCTTGATTGAGAGTTGTGATGGAGCCTTTTTGTGTAGATTGTGTGCAATGTGTGTTGTGAGGCATATTCTTATTTTGTGCTCCATGTTTGCATATTGGTGTCTAGAACTTGCCCCGTGTGTGTGCAAAGCGAAATCCTAGGTTTGCTCTTGTCGGGAAATGATACAGGTCTTCTTTTGATTTTCCTACCCTTACATATACACCTTGGACTTGATTGTGTGAATTCTTTGACCTTTTTGTTGGCACCCACACCCCGAACCTACCCATTTATTCGAAATTATTCTCTTTTGGCCCTTTACTCCTTAAGCACTTTAATTGATAATTTGATATTATTGTGGAGTTGTGGTTGAAATATTGGGAGGTCTTTGAGTGGAACCAATGAGGGGAATATTTGAAATAATTTGTGAAGTAGAGAAAAGCATTGGCAAGGTTTGGAAAGTAATGAGTTGAAAAGAAAAAAAAAAGAGCAAAGTTGAAAAACAAATTGGAAAAAGAAATAAAGAGAGAAGAATATCCATCCTTGCTAGTGTGTGCTTAAAAGAAAAAAAAAATTGCTACTTGTTGAGAAGGTGTGTGTGAAAGTTGTTGATTGGGTGGCTTTGATGAGACTTGTGCTTAAATTAATTGTGATGTATTAAAAGTGCTTAGGGAGGTAGTCACTATTACCCATATGTATCCTACCCGCCCCTTAGCCTACATTACAACCTTTTTAAAGTCCTAGTTAATCCCGATTGGAGTAAGCTTACTTTAGTGGAGTCCTACACTATGGGCAAGCCTATGGTACATTGTGTGTGACATGTGAGACTTTCATGAGAGTGAGTGAATTCGTTCTATGATATTGTCCCCGTTCTATTTTTTATATTCATTGTTGTGTGTGATATTTGGGGGACACTCTCTTGCTTCATTTTGGTGAGGGCACATGATTTGAATGAAATAGGTGAAGTCGTGGCTTCTTGGTTGAGTAGATAGGTGTAATTTTGTGGGAGCATGGTTGCAATGGGTTGAGTTTGTGCACTTGAGCTATTTTGGGGTGGTTGTTCTCATATTTTTTAATTTGTTAAATTGTGGCATGTTTGTGGATCCATAGTAGTCATGTGTGCATTTGTTCGATGATCGGTATCAACAATAGTCATAGGCAGACCTGTTCTACCTAGGTTGGGATGTTATTTGTGATTGCTCGAGGGCGAGCAAAGGTTCAAGTGTGGGGTGGTGATGTTTGGCATTTTATGCCTATATTTACTAAATATTTCCTCACGTTTGAGTATTGTATTCGCCCGTTTTCTAGTTTATGAATGTGGTTTTACACTGATTTTATGTCGTGTGTATGTAGGTTGTTATGCAGTGCAATTGGAGCTTTAAAGAGCATGATCGAGCAAGAAAAGATTGGATTTTGATTGAGGATTAGATTCAACACACGAAGGCACGACACGAGGCGAGTTGCAGACGGAGGAAACAGAAAATTGCCTTGGCGCTATAGGCCACGCGGTGCACCGCCCAAAGCGCCCAGCTTCTGGCGCATTTGGCTGCGCGGCACGGGGCAAAAGCGTGCGAGTTTCAACGTAAACTGCCTTCGGTCGCACGTACGGGGGCGCGGGACGCCAGTTATAGCGCCCCTGGAGCGTATTTTGACGTCTTATTTCGTCTAGCCTTAGGTCTAACTTATTACCAGGCCTTTGTAAACCCTATAAATACTCTTTTACTTAGTTTTTTTATAGAAGTTCAGACTTTGGAGAAACTTTGAGAGCTCATAACATCTTGAACAAGGATTTTTCTTCCTTCCATTAATCTATTACATGATTATTTCATTATTTCATCAAATCTTTGTGTTGTTATTATGAGTATGCGTGGCTAAATCTTACGTTCTAGGGTTAGAGTATTTCATGAAAGTTGATGCTTGAAGATTGAATTCCATTAATTGAATCCCATAACAGATTGCTTATTCTTTCTTGATTTCACTTGTGTAATTGTCAGGGCCAGATTATTATGCATTATCTGTGGTTTTTAGATTGAACCCGAAAGAGGGAATTTAATTACGTAATAAGAAAGAGTAGGGCTAGATTGTGAACCGGGCTTCGGGGAACCAATTTGTGAGGATAGACATATACTTGCTCGCCTAGTTTAACTAATTACAGAATTCGTTAATGCGTGCACGTGATTCAACCCATAGACATATAGGGATTGAAGTAGCCTGAGACTGTGAAGAATCAAAAGGTTTTCACGGGTACATTTACTCTGTTAGTTAGTAATCCGGGATTTAAGAAGTGGAATCAATTGAAAAACTCAACTGGATTGTTCGTAACTCTGATCCTGGACCGTCTCCTTATTACTGATAACAACCCATTTTTTCTCCATTGTTTGAATTCACTTTTATCCTCTTAATTATTGTTCTTTAGTTAACTAAATCATCACTTTTGGAAAAAGATCCCTGAGTAGTTGTTAAGAAATTGTTTGTTAGGAGTCCAATCTGAATAGTCCTCGTGGGAACGATACTCTACTTATCACTTTATTACTTGTCGACCACGTATACTTGCGTGTGCGTTTGGGAGCAACAGTGCCGGACCGGCTTGCCAGTTGATCTGTCAAAATTGTTCAAATTGCTTTGCACTTGCTTTAAGTTATTGCCTTCGCATTTTCTTTGTATTACGTCTTGTTTACTTTTCAGGTTAACAGGTCAATCCCCCGAGACCCTCCTTGCTTCGTGCCGGACCGGTTCGCCAGCTGATTTGTTCGACAATCAACCCCAAGACCCTCCTTGCTTCATGCCCGACCGGCTTGCCAGTTGATTTGTCAAGATTTTTGAAAATGCTTTGCATTATGCCTTCGCACTTGCTTTATTGCTTCTCCAGTTGATTGAAAGACAACTTATCAATGATATCGCAACCCGCGCTTGCAAATTTGTATCATCAATATTTGCTCATTTCTTAGTTTGATTATGAAAATTTACTAGCAGTTGCTCGCTTACTGTTTGTCGAGTTTATTACAGGACTTTAGCAGCACCGCAGCAGCACTTGGAGCATAACATGAAACTTTTCTTAGCAGTGAACTGGGGCAATCGTTGATATGAGCTAGACTCATCAACGAGGATTTGAAGAATCGCACTCGAACAAGCAAATCTTACCTAATATTTCATTCCAGATTAGGAGTCAGTCTGAACTCTTTCCTATTCATGCGTCCTTTTCTGTCCATCGTGCGAGTTTTCGTATCTAAGTGTCATTGAACTACATATGGCCTGATTCTCTTTCAGCCCGAGATATGTAGGCAACTCGAAAATCGGAGCTCGGCCATATCCGTAAGCCTTGCACTTTGGTCCTTGGAATCAAAGTCCTTGGCTTTATCGTGACAAAATTGATTTTCCGTCAACTTCTTTACCCTGAAAACTCTTTCATGTTTTTCGGGTAAAGAGGGGTAGCTGTTGACACCCAATTTCGTCCCGAAGTTTAATTGATGACCAATCATTTAAATGAAAATCAATTATTTAAAATAAAATTAAAATTAATTAAAGTAAATTAATTTATTTCAAAAAGAAAGGGCTAAAATTGTTGTAAAACCTATTTCTAGCCTACTTCTGCAACTACACATATAATACACATATAACACACACACTTCATCCCCACTTCATCAGTTAACCTGATTCCCAAAGCCCTCACCCGTTCCCTATTGCAAGCGACCCGCGAAACCCTTCAATCAAACCCGATTACCTCCTCAAATCGGTCCAAATCTCGTACGATTTGGTCCCCCCCCCCACGTTCTCTTCTTCACCATCTCCGTACCGTAGCTAGCTGTTTCAAATCCAATCGTCCATTTCGAACTCAAGTTTCAATCCGAGCCGCAAATAATTCAAACGGGCAAATCTTTTGGAGAAAAAGGTGAAAATGGTATAATCCGAGAGGGATATACCATTTTCACCCTTGTTTTCCAAAGAAAAGGTGAAAAGCGAGTAAGGATCGTTTGGGAAATTCAAAGGCCCTAAACCCTAAGCGAGCAGGTATATAATGATACGATTTCATTTTTTTAGGGGGGATTTTGGGGGGGAGCAGAACTAAAACAAACGGCAGAACATATACATTTTTCTCAGTTTAAGTTTTCTTAAGAATACATAGTGTTACATGTTTTCCGGGTTGGTTCCTTGTATTTGTCTTGGGTTATAGCTTCATTATTTGTGTCGTCAACCTTGCTCGAGTCGCTTCTTTTCAGATCCCTCGCCTTAGCTCACTGCACCAAAGCAGGTAAAGTACTTATCTCTTTACAATTTTATGATATTATATGTGTGTTTGTATCACTGCATTTTGTTCTTGGTCTAGTAAAAAAAAAATTAGAGTTTGTTTTTGTCATTTGCGAATGGAATCTGATAGTAATTTCAAGGGAGTACATTGTTGTGAAAAACTAATAGACCTGTATTTGATTCATAAAAGATGAATAGAGAACTCAGCCTATAGAAAACACTAGAATCTGTTAAAAAAAAAGTGTTAATGTTTGGATCTTGATATCTGCTTGACTTCTCAGTTATGTTTTCCTGTTTGATTTAAATTAAAAGTTGTTCCTTTCAGTTCTTGTCTTATTTCTGAAATGCTATAGGAGTTGGCTTTGTTGGTTTGTTGGTTCAGCTATCCTAGAGAGTTTAGGAGGTGAGTTCTAGAAGGAGCAGGGGTCTGTTTTCCAATTTCTGCAGTTAAAAGAAGGAGTAGTAGGGGTTACATTGAGGTTATTCTGGTGGATTGAAGGTTGTTCTCAGGTTATTTATAAGTGGAGGTATTCTGGCAAGTTTTAGGGAGGTTTGCAGGAATTCAAGATTATTTTCTAGAAGATGAAGTGGTGTGAAGTGTGTGCAGGTGTTCGGAAGTAGTTCAGGGCAGTGAGGGAGTAATTAAGGAGTGTAGGAGAGAGTGTTGAGTTTAGGATGAGAGGAGTGGCCTGGGAGCTTGTAGAAGAAGTTCTTGGTTTGCAAATTGTTATGTGAGCAAGTCTGATATAGGTCTTAGAGGTGGTTCAGACTGCAAATTTATGTTGTCTAGTTTAGGAGGGGCTAGGCAGAGGGTAGGGTGATGTATAGGGTCTAGATTGGTTTCTAGTGCTTAAGAAGAGCTGTAGGTCTGGTTTCTTAGCTATTGATGAAAAGGAATTGACTTCTAGTCATAGGTTCTATTAAGTTTATCTTTGTCATTTAAAGTTTGATGGAAGGTTAATTTTTTTAAGCTTATTCCTGGATAAAATATTGTTTGCATCAGCCTTGTCATGGCCATTCAGCTTACATGTAGTACCTGTTCAGCTTGCTCCTGTTTTTATCTTTAAAATCTTATCCTTTTTCTAGAGAACTTGATTATGCTGGACTATTTTCTTCCTAAGACACCCTAGTATCATAGCATAATATTTATTCCCTGATTTTTGTTCGTGTGTATAGCATTCAATCAGTCAGCTTCCATCATGTTTGTCATAGTTGTATGGTAATAAAAGGTTTTCCATCTTTTCATGTGTTATTTTACCTAAAAGTCATGTCTTTAGTTATCGATGAATAGTTCAGGCTGCCTAAGTGATGTTATGAGGTTCCTGCTAGCCTTCCCCTAGTTTCAGTTTTTTCTATCAAGTGTGAGTGTCTGTTCTGTTCATGTTTCTTCCTGTTGTCCAGAGGTATTTTGGAAGTTGAAGTGAAGGTGATTCTATAGCCAATGCAGTGCAACTATATCACTTTTGGTATGGGAGTAGGTTCTAGGGTTCTAGCTTTGAAGATGTTTGAAATAGCCCTTAGTTGGTATCAATAGTCAGTTCCATATATTTGCTAAGTCCTTGCATTAAGAAGATCAGTGTTTTCATCTCTTTAGTCATGATAGGATTGTTCTTTAGTTGAGTAAAAGACCATCTTCCCTTAAATGTCAAAGTTATAAGCGCATCACGGTTTATTTTTTATCAACAACTAATATAATAGTTGCTAATTCTCGGAAAGTTTGTTTGGTGTATGGTTTGAAGTAATCACCTACTCTGTTAATAAAAGGAGTTCAGTTTGCCATCATTCTTTTGTAAATAGTGCATTAGGTGAAAGCTTGTTGGCCAGTCATGTAAATTTCACAAGCAGCTGCAGGTTGTTCTAAGTTTTATTTAACTGGCTCACTTCTGTTTTTGTTTGGTCTGTCAAGTTACATTTTTTAATCCAAGTCGTAAATTATGATAGTCTGTTTTTGTATTTCTAAAATGGTACACTGTATGAAGTTTCATTTCATCATATGAAAGTTTGCTCAGTGGCTTAAAGATCAACTTGGATGATTTTCTTGCTTATGTATCCAATTTATTGCTTGGTTTGTTTCTGTTCAAAAAGATAATCTACCTTGGAGCTTCTCTTTTAGGCTTACTGTTCATTTCTTCATTCTCTTTGTCAATTTGAAAAATTATCTCTATGATTTACTTCCTTGCATGTACTAATTCCTTCTTCCCCTTTTCTTTCTCTGGCATGAACTCTCCGGGGACGAGTTGAATAAAACTCACAAATTGGGACGGCTGTTTGCATTTGAAGTTATTTGATCCTCTCCGCATTTTCGGGACTTCATATCCCCGAAAAATGTAAAAGAAAGAAAAAATAAAAATCACAAAGTCCAAGGCTCAATGATTGAGCTGCGCTTCCGGGTTCTATCTTCTAAACTCCCTCTTTCCCGTACCCTTTAGAAAAGCCTGTTTTAGGAGCCCTGTAGAATAGAACTGGTATTTATTGTGAATAATTATTGTAAATTACTTAAATTGTTTTTATATGAATGCTTTGTATCATTTCTTTGCGAATCGCCCCAATTAATTTATGGATGTTTAGAATCATTTGTCAATTAATGAGTGCAAAATCAAAATACGACTAAAAACCCTACCCTCATCATAATTTGCATTCGAATTGCTTCTTTATTTATTATATTAAATATTCATTTTTTATTTATCTAATCTAATTTATTTAGCCAGTTAATCAATTAAATTTTGATCCTTTATTTATTTATTTACTTAATCTAATTTATTTAATTTCAATTAATAATTTATTTATTCAATTAAATATTTATTCATTTATTTATTTAATTAATCAATTATTATTCATTTACTCCTTTATTTAATTAAAATTTATAAGTATCCATTTATTTTATTAAGTTATTCATTTGCTTATTTAGTTATCTATTTATTCAATCAATTAATTAATCCTTTATTATTATCCAATTATTTATCTAGTTTATTTTATTTAATTATCTAACTCCATTTAACCTTTACTTATTCTACTAATTAATCAATCAACAATTATTTCATTATTATTTAATTAATCTTAAGTTTTGTTGTTTGTTTATCTAAGTATTGGTGTAATCAAATCTTATCTTATTTATACTATTTATTATTTATTTATTTTTATTTAAAATTTATCCTAAATTAATTATCTTTAAGTAAAATTCGTGAAAATCGCCGGATTAACCGCTTTTAGCGGATTTTCGAAAGTGCTCCCGTTAGGGACCTTCTTTCGAATTTAATAGAAAAACTTACCTAAGAATCTCTGAATTTAATTTCTTTTAAATAAACAATAAATTGCACTCTTTAGTTAACTTAGGTTCCTAATAATCCTTAAATTAGGTGGCGACTCCAAAGAAACCCTTTGGAGTCCCATTTTGTTGAAATCAAATTCCGGTGCACATTTGTGTGCATTTATTTCTCGGGAGGGTTCAACAGCTGTTTCTGCCGCCTTCCCTGCGTGACAATGCTCCGGTGGACGCGACATCGATGTGGTTGAAAGGCGTCAGCGCCTGGTGGGGCGCGATAGTGCAAGTTCGTAGGGGTATGAAAGGGTTGGTCGGATATTTTCATTTCATATTCGATCCTATCAAGTTTCAGGTATCAAATCGTGTCTTTTGATCAGGTATCAATCGCATATCATTAAATTGTGTTAATTCATAATTCTTGAGTTAGAATTTCTTGAAATTGAATTGGGGAACTTGGGGTTCGAACCCTAAAGTTATGAAATTAGGGAATTTCATCAAATGGACTTAAATATGTCATCTAATGGTATATTTGGATTTGTGGGACTTTGCAAAGTTTGAAAATTCATAGTGTATGTGCTTTCGACTAAGCCCTGTATAGGGTTTTTTTAGTAATTTTCCCTTATTTTCGTATAAAGGTTAGATATTCCTTCTTCCAGCACTTATGAGTGCGATTATGTTTCTTTAGCTCAGAAATGGATTATATTGAGAGGAATAATAAAGGAAAGGAAGTCCTCCAGTGACTGATTTGACCCAGGACTTGAGGTAAGTGATAGTATCCACTTCTTTGACGTCCTTTGGCCTTTACGGATATTCTATTCACATGTTCTTTACGAGAATAGTTTCCGACATGGCGTACATACTAGGCCACAACCTTGATATGTTTATTCTGATTTCAGTTTCGAATTTGCGATGTTCTGTCATACTGAGGGCATGAGAATTTCGCCCTAGGAGCAGGAGGATTCTGCTTCTTGCATACATATTAAGGGTAGGAGGATTCCGGCCGGAGCGAGAGGATTCTGCTCAATTCATTGGGCGCATATTACTCCATTGCATCATGTTTCATTCATTTCAGACAATTTTATGTGTTTGTTATCTATATATTACTACTGCTTGACTATCTGTGCATTGTCTATCTATTGATTGTTGTTGTCTTCTATTTGCCTGGCTAGTTTAACTATTTCTCGAGTTAATTAGCTATTAATCGCTTACTGAGTTGATGACTCACTCTCTATCTGTTCTTGTGTTGTCTTTTCATTTTGGCAGATTACGTCCAGGACCCAGCCAGCAGCGCGATTGAGGAGCGAGGATGTTCTCAGCTATCTGTGGTGAGCCAGCTTATTCGTTGAGGCCACCAACTATACTTGTAATAGTTGTATCTTATTTTTGCTTTCTTCGGGAGATGAACATATTATTTTGACTTCTTAGATGTTTGATCTGGATAGCTTTAGAGCTATGTATATGGGTAGATAGCTGCATTACCTTTGGCAGCTTGTATATATGTTGTCATATATGTATAGCCTTCTTATATCGTTTAAATTTTATTCAATGTTGCTATATAGTTGAATTTATATCATTTTTGTTAAGTTGATCTATAGAATTCGCCCGACGGATCTAGAAGAGGTTGTCGGATGCCCGCACGGCCTAGCCAGAAATCTAGATCGTGTCAGTAAGCTCATAAGGTGATGCATCTTTAAAGATGATACATCACCTTATGTCCAGTTTGCAACAAGTCTCTGACGTGGAAGTTAAGAATGCACAGCTTTGCAAATGCTTGACATTCATAGTGTTGATGTTTCATAATATTTTGTATACCTTGCCAAGTTTTTCTGCTCAATAAATCAACTCAGAAATGTTGTTTGTTTTTTCCTTTAATTCAATTAAAGGCTTAAAACCTTCAGGAGCTTCATTTTATTTTTGAAAATTTCTTGTTGTGCAGATGTTATGTTTTAAATTAAAGCCGAATGAAAATTAAGAAATAGACAAGGTGAATATTTATCAACTCGATTAATGCATATATATGCTCTTCATTGCGCCAACACATCAGATGTTCTATACTCTGCTATCATTATTTTTTTGGCAGCTTTATGATTTATACAGAGTGTTGGTTCTTGAAAAAGATAAGAAACGGGAACTACATTTATTGTAAAAATAAGTTGTAAGGTTCTTTAACTTGTGTAAACGCAAACTTTGGTAGTCTACATGGTTGTTTTTAAAAAAAATTTACATGTATAACAAATTTAAAAGTTCCCCTCTAAGGAAATTCATGTACTCCCTATGTCCCAAAAAAATATCTTCTTTGTTATTCTAGCCATAATAATATGCATTGCACTTACCTTAATAGGGAGCCCCTATTCCAGTTGGTCATGCTGTAGAGGCAGCGGGTGTGTTGCCTCTAGTTGTCGAGGCTGGTCAGCCAACCCAGGTAGTCGTTCAGTCCGAGAGCTCAGAGAGATTGTTTTATTTTACCAGGCTTAATCCTCTGACATTCTCAAGCCTTGCATCATATAATCTTCGTGAATTCCTAGATCGATGCTAACGTATCATAGAGGCTATTCGTTATCTCGAGCAGTATGGTGTGTATAATATTTTCTTCCATTTTAAGGGTGCAGCCTTAGATTGGTGGAATGTGCTTCTATTAGCTAGGCAGGGCTTCCCTAAGTTGACTTGGTGTGAGTTCTCTCGCAGGTTTATAGAAAAGTTCCTTCCTCATAGCAAACTTGATGAAAGGCATCGCCTGTTTGAGAGGATTGGATAGGGCAACCTTTTGGTTTCAGAGTATGAGATCGAGTTTTCTAAAATTGCCAGATATGCTTCAGATCTTGTTTGTGAGCCTTCCGAAAAGGTCTGGAGATTCATTGACGGGCTTTCCCCTTCTCTAAGGTCCGAGATGGCTTGAGAGATAGAGGTCGGGACTTCATTTGATATTGTTGTCGATATTGCTCGGAGGTATGAGGAATACCATAAGTTAGAGCAGGAAGAGTTAAAGCGAGAGAGTAAGAGATCCCATGCTCCAGGGCATCCTAGTACCTCATCTGGAGGTAAGAGTTATCAGCAGCAGACCAGACCACCTATTAGGCCAGTTCAGCCTCTGGTGTGTGGTTTTAAGAACGCATCTGTTCCTCCTCAAAGTCGGTTTCTATTCCAGTCTTGCCCTCAGGATCAGTTGTAGTTTTAGCAGCGTAGGTATTCTTTTGGGTGCTTCATATGTCAAGATCCAGGGCATCATAAGAAGATTTCGCTTGTTTTCATCAGTAGGGTAGTGGTTGTCCTTTCCCTCGCCTTCCGACACTTATGCAGGCCCAGGGTGTTCCTTCACTGCCTCAGCCAGCTCGAGGTGCATCACTACCCGATAGAGGTTGTGGGTGTGGTTTTGATGGTCCCTCTAGAGGTGGTTCTCAGAGTAGCGGCTCAGCTCAGCCGTTGAGGCAACTATATGTATTGCCAGCTAGGTATGATGCCAAGGTATCTATAATTATTTTTACAGGTATTCTATCTATCTGTGGTCGTGATGCATACTCTTTAGTTGATCCAGGATCCACCTATTCATATGTTTCTCCTTATTTTTCTTTGAGTTTTCATGTTGATCATATACATCTCCGTGATCCATTTTGTGTTTCTACTCCTATTTGAGTTTATCCAACCTATATTGTATCATTTGTGGGTTGTGAGACCCGGGTGAACCTTCTGGTTCTGGATATGGTTGACTTTGACATGATTATCGGCATGGATTGGTTGTGTGGCTTTATCCTTTCTTGGCTTGTCATGCCAAGTCTATTCAGTTGTCTCTTACTGGTTCAACACTGGTGGTGTGGAAGGGCTCTCATTTGCCACCCAAGGGGCGTGTTCTCTCTTTCTTAAAGGCGAAGCGGATGATGGGCAAAGGGCGTGTATCATATCTTTCCATGATTCAGGATACCACTATTGAGATTCCATCCCTTAATTCTATTCTTATTGTGAGAGAGTTCTCTGATGTGTTTCCAGATGATCTTATAGGACTTACTCGGGAGATCGAGTTTGACACTGATGTGGTTCTAAGGACTCAGCCTAATTCTATCATTCCATATCGCATGGCTTCATCAGAGTTGAAGGAGAAGTTGCAGGCCTTGCTTGATAAGGGATTCACTAGGTTGAGTGTATCTTATTTGGGTGCTCCTGTCTATTCGTGAAAAAGATAGATTGGACTATGCGGATGTGCATTGATCATCGGCAGCTGAATAAAGCCACCATCAAGAAAAAGTACCCTTTGCCTCGCATTGATGATTTATTTGATCAGTTGTAGGGTGCCAAATTATTTTCTTAGATCGATTTGCGGTCTGGTTACCATCAATTGAAGATTCGGGAGTCAGAATTCCTGGAGACTGCTTTTAGTACTCGTTACATGCATTACGAGTTCCTAGTCATGTATTTCGTGCTGACTAACGCCCCTGCAGCCTTTATGGATCTTATGAATTGAATATTCAAGCCATTTCTGGATTCTTTTGTTATTGTATTCATCGATGATACTCTTATCTATTTTTGCAGTTGCGAGGAACACTAGTATCATTAAAGGGTAGTTCTTCAGATCCTCTGTGATTGTAAGCTATATGCCAACTTTTCGAAATGTGAGTTTTGGCTTGATTCTATGGCTTTCTTAGGTCACGTGGTATCCAGTGAGGGTATCAAGGTTGATCCGAAGAAGATTGAGGCGGTTCAGAATTGGCCTTATCCTATGTCGCCGACAAAGATTCGTAGCTTTCTCGATCTAGCATGTTATTATTGGCGGTTTGTTGAAAAGTTTTCTTCTATTGAAGCTCCCTTGATTCACCTGACTTAGAAGGCTATTTAGTTTTGGTGATCCGATGAGTGTGAGGCGAGCTTTTAGAAGCTCAAGGCCTTATTTACTTCAACTCCAATCCTATCCTTTCCTTTTGGTACTGATCGATTTATGGTCTATTGTGATGCATCCCGTATGGGTTTTGGATGTGTTCTTATGCAACACGAGAAAGTAATCGCTTATGCTTCCAAAAAACTGAAGACAAATGAAATAAATTATTCGACTCATGATTTAGAGTTGTCACCTATGGTCTTTGCTCTGAAGATCGAGAGGCTCTATCTTTATGGCAAGCCTTGTGAGGTGTATACTGATTACAAGAGCATGCAGTTTCTTTTATCTCAGAAGATCTTAGTGGCTAGCAGTGGAGGTGGCTTGAATTAATTAAAGATTACGATGTCACCATCTGTTATCATCGGGAAAAGGTGAATATAGTAGCAGATGCCTTGAGTAGGAAGACCATGGGCAGAATGTTTTTCTTTATGCTGATATGAGACCTTTAGCTCGAGAGTTGCAGTCCCTTGGCGACTACAGAGTGATTTTTGTTCACCTAGATTCCAGTCGAGTCTTGGCATGTATTGCAGCTCAATCTTCCTGAGTCAGCCATATTAAGAAGAATCAGTTCGAGGATCCTTATCTGTAGGAGTTTTGTGTCTTAAGTGGATGAGTTCCTTCTTTCGAGCTTGATTCAGATGGCATTCTTCAGTTTCATGGCTGACTTTGTGTTCATAATATTGTAGATTCGAGGTAATTATTGCTCCACGAGGCTCATAGCTCACGTTATTCTATTCATCCTAGTATTACTATGATGTATTAGGATCTCCAAGAGCTTTATTGGTGGAAGGGAATGAAGATGGATGTGTTTGATTATGTGTCTCATTACTTGAACTACTAGCAATTTAAGTTCGAGCACAGGAGACCGGTAGGGTTAGCTTAGGCATTGCCTATTCCCAAGTGGAAGTGGGAGCAGATCACTATGGATTTTGTAGTTGGTTTTCCAAAAACCCTGCGACGCAATGATTCAGTCTAGTCTATTGTTGACAGACTGACTAAATTAGCTCACTTCATCCATGTGAAGACTACGAATTCAGCTCACAGATTGGCTCAGATTTTCATTGAGATGGTGGTTAGGCTGCATGGCACTCCCGTGTCTATTGTATCTTATTGTGGTTCCCTGTTGACTTCCTATTTCTAACAACCTTTTCAGAGGGAGTTGGGGATTCAGGTGCAGCTCAGCTCAACATTTCATCTACAGATTGATAGGCAATCTGAGCAGGTTATTCAGATTCTAGAAGACATGCTGAGAGCTTGTGCATTGGACTTTAGAGCCACTGGGATGATGATCTGGCCTTAGCGGAGTTCTCTGATAATAATAGCTATTAGTACTCCATTCAGATTACCCATTTGAGGCCTTATATGGATGTCTATGTCATTCCCCGATTGGTTGCTTCAAAACTAGAGATGTCAAGGTGATGAGGTCAGAGATGAATCATCAAACTCTTGGTGTTATTCATGTGATTCAAGATCTTCTGCAGACTATTTAGAGAAGGCAAATATCATTCTCAAACTGGAGGAGCCGAGAGTTAGTATTCGAGGTCAGCGACATGGTATTTCTAAAAGTGTCGCTGATGCAAGGTGTAAAGAGGTTTGGGAGGAAAGAGAAGCTCGATCCTAGATTAGTTGGCCCTTTCCATATCGAGAAGCGTACTGGTAAATTGGCTTATCGCCTCGATTTGCCAGCTTTTATGCCAGTTCATCTAATGTTTCATGTATTGATGCTTCGAAAGTGTATCAGGGATCCGTCTGAGGTGATTGAGTCAGATCTTGCTAAGCTAGATGTGAATCTAGCTTGTGAGGAGTTCTAGTTGCAAGAGATGTTTGGAAGCTTCATTCGAAGCAGATTCTGATGGTTCAAGTGCATCGTCATTATCATGCTCACGAGGAGACACTTGGGATCTTGAGTCCAGTATGCATGAGAGATATCATCACTTCTTCGATGATTCAGGTTCAGTCATGATCTCGGAAGCTTAAGAATTCTTATCATTTATTTACGATTTTGATTCCGAAATTGTGGGATAGAGTTTGTTGATATGTTAAAAAAGTTCGTTCAAATGTTCTTGTCAGTTGAGTTCATTCTGCTTTAGACTCTAAGTGGAAGAAAATAAAACGACCTTAGCTAGCCATTTTTGGAGTTAGGACTTTGATTAAAGTGCTGACAGTCTTAAGAGATCTGTAAGCTCCATTGGATCTACCTGTAAAATTTGAACTGAATCGATCTCATTGATAGGTCTTGGAATAAAATTTCAGTTTTCGGTTGTTAGTAAAGCTTAAAAGAGGGTTTCGAGCTCGATTTGAGCAATGAGCTCCAATTCGAAATCCGAAAGCGTCCTTAGGTTTGTATGGTCTCTTCTGACCTGTGTGAACTTTCAGAATTGAAATCCGAGATCGTTCGAATAATTTTTGCTAATGTTTTGAAAGTCAGAAATTTAACCCCTTCCCTTTGGACTCCTATCTTGTGTTTTGGGGATCAGATTTAAGATCTATTTTTGGGAGTATGTCATATAAGTGTTTCATGACTTGTATGCAAAATTAGAGGTCATTCAGAGCTTCGTAGGGTCCGGTTTGGACCCAAATTGGAGCACCGGCAGGTGCCGGTGCATTTTCTGAACAACATCATTTTCTGGACAGCTTCTGCGCTACAGCTGATTTCTGCTGCTTCCCAGCGCGACAATGATGTGGTTGAGGAATGGCACCGCCTAGTGTGGTACGATAGCGCTAGTTTGGAAGGGTATAAAAGGGTTGGTCGGGTATTTTCATTTCATAAACAATCCTATCATGTTTCAGTCGGCTCTAAGATAATTTTCAAGTAAAAAATCGTGGACTTTGATCAGGTATCAATCCTATATCATCCAATTGCGTCAATTCATGATTCTTGAGAGAATTTCTTGAAATAGAATTGGGGAAGTTGGGGTTTGAACCCTAAAGTTATGTAATTGGGAGTTTAATCAAATGGACTTAAATATGTAATCTAATGACATATTTGGATTCGCGGGACTAGGGAGTTTTGAAATGTATAGTTTATGGGCTTTCAGGTAAGCCCGGTCCAGGGGTATTTTGGTAATTTTCTATCTTTTTCTGTATAAAGATTAGGTATTCCTTCTTGGGGCACTTATGACTACGATTGTGTTTCTTTGACTAAGAAAGGGATTATTCTAAGAGGCGTAAGAAGGGAAAGGAAGTCTTCCAATGAAAATTTTGGCCTAGGACTTGAGTTAAGTGATAGTATCCACTACTTTGACGGCCTTTGCCCTTATGGATATTCTATTCACATGTTCTTTACGTGAATAGCTGCCGACAGGGTGTAGTTGACACGCCATAGCCTTGATATGTTTATTCTGATTTCACTTTCGGATTTTGGGTTGTTATGTCATACAACAAGCATGAGGATTCCGCTCCCTACATACATATGAGGGTAGGAGGATTCCGATCCATTCATTGAGCATATATGGCCTCATTGCATCGTGTTTCATTCATGTTATGCCATTATATGTGTTTGTAATCTGTATATGATTGTTGCTTGACTATTTGTGCATTGCCTATATATTGATTATTGATGCCTTCTATTTCTCTGGCTAGTTTAAGTATTTCTTAAGTTAATTAGTTATCTCTCTCTTACTGAGTCCTTATGACCTACTCCATATTTGTTCTTGGGATTCGTTTCAGCATATTCTGCTCCACGACCTAGCCATCAGCTCGATTGAGGACGTCCTCAGCTATCTGTGATGACCCAGCTTGTTCGTTGATGCCACTAGCTATACCTGTCATAATTGTATCTTATTTTTGCTCCTTTCAGGATATGTACATATTCTTTTGACTTCTTAGGTGTGTGATCTAGATAGCTCACGACCTATGTATGTGGGTAGATGGCTACATTCCCTCTGGTAGCTTGTATGTTTGTTGTCATATATGTATCAAAAAATATTTTGAGCCTTCTTATATCATTTAAAGTGTATTCCACGTCGTTATTAGTTGATTTTATATCATTTATGTTAAGTTGAGTTTATAGGATTCGCCCAACGGGTCTAGGGGAGGTTTTCGGGTGCCCCACAGTCTAGCCGGATATCCGAGTCGTGTTAGTAAGCTCATAAGGTGATGCCTCTTTGAAGAGGATGCATTGCCTTATGTCTAGTATGCAACAAGTTTCTGTCGCTGAAGTTAAGAATTTACAGCTTTTCAAATGCTTGACATTCATAGTGTTCATGTTTCATAATATTTGGCATACCTTTCAAGTTTTGCCGCTCAATAAAGTATTTGTTTATAATACCATGCCTAAGCTAGAGATTGTGAAGCTAATCCAAAGTGAGCTACATGTGAGAGTAAGCAGATGCAAGGAGACAAAAATTTGGAAGAAAGTGTGCTGGTCTGATAGATTGAATCTGGTTAGGAGTAAGCTAGTTTTAGTAGGGACTGTGTCAATTAGAACGGTAATGTTAGGTGATTGACACTGAGTCTGTAATGTTCCCTTGTTATTTGTTCTAGTTTTTGTGTTTAGTAGTGTAATTAACTTGTTTGATTAAGGTCCTGGTTCTTTGGTACAAAAAGACCTAGGATAAGGGATGCTCTTTAGGCTGTATTTTGTTTTGATGTTAACAGTACCTTACAATTTACCAAAAAAAGAAAAGAATGGTATGGTTCTGTTCTTTTAAATGTCCCCCTTCCCAATAACAGTTGATTTTTCCACCTAAATTGTTGTAAATGCTAAAGGAAAATCTTCAAGACGTTTGAATTACCTTGAAGACCTTTGACTAATTGGCTTGACAGTTAAACTTTAAGCTAGCTCCCTTATTTTGGCCTTTGTAAAATGGTCATTGTTTACTGTCTCGGTTCTATTTTTAGTTGTTGCCCTTAGTTCTATTTGAGCCCTTTTTTATGGTTCATTTGCTGCTTAATGTTCTTGAGTTCTCATTTGCTTCATTTGGTTACTTTATTAAGTCCAGTACAATATAATTCTTGGTAAAAGGGCTTCCAAGATAGTGTATCTGATGTTTCCTCTCTGTAAAATTAAATATTCTTCACTCAAGAATATGGTATCAATGGTTTAATGAGTAAGTACTTTAGAACCAGGCATCTCAATTTGCACTAATGCTCAAAATTTGGGCTAATTTTGCTGCAGTTATATATAGCTTTTAATGAGTATGGAGGGATTGAAGTAGCATGGAATCAGGTGAAGCTATATGACTTTATGCAAAGTTCAGAAGATCTTGAGAGACTGTAATATGGTACTCATCTCCTTGGGACCTTGAAGCATAAAAACATCATGAAGTTCTACACTTCTTGATTGATGTTGTCAACGGAAACATTTACTTTGTCACAGAGATGTTCAGTTCTGGTACAGTGAATAAATATGTTTTGATATATTTTGCTAAGGCAATTTAGATTTACAATAGACAAATTGGTTACAATGAAGTATTATAATATCAACAGTGTTTTTGTGTACATAATCTCAAGAGCATTCAGAATGAGTAGCAATTGAAGTAGTCATGTCATTGCTCATAACAAATTTATTATGTTGCTACAACCAAACTTGAAAATCTTGGCTTAAAATATTTAAGACTAATTCCAAATTTTTTAGTGCCGGTGGGATTTTAGCTGGTTTATTAAAAATAAATAGAAGAATAGACACCCAAGTTAGACACGGAAGGATGCCTTCTGTAGCTAGGACATAAAAGGACTTGAATGAAATAAACTTCTCCACAGTAAGAAGGAAATGCCTAGTCGTAAAAATTATCGGTCTTGGCTTGTTTGATAATAGATCTCAAGCTACCAACTGGTGCTATAACTACTAGTTGAATTCCAAATATTATGCAAATTTGTTATACAAAAAGATATTATCTTGTCATTTTAAGCATAACCAATAGAATTACAAGTTCATATATAAATGCAAGAGTTAAGCATTCCATACCACATCTACATGGTTGAGCATTCAGCATAGGAGTTTTGTACTCTAGTTATGGGTTTGATATATACTTCTCGGCAGCCGATGAGAGTCCCGTGCCGATGAAGGGTTATTATTGTTGTACTTCCTGGCAGTCAATGAGAGTCCAGCGCCAGTGAAGGTTTATTATTCCGTATATCTCCTGGTATACTGTGAGAGTCCCGCACTAGATATAGGTGTTGAGCACATATGATCCCATTGCATCATACTATATTCATCTCATTTCATTGCACTGGCTGCTGATATTTAGGTGATTTTTGCACTATGTTTGGTTATCCGATATGAATATATGGTTGTGGATATATATCGGATTGTCTATATGTTCATGGCTATCTTGTCTCCCTAGTTGTTTATATGCTTTAGTTGCTTATACGTTTCTGGTTAGTATTTGCTTTTCTTCTCCCTGACTAGCTAACCCATGCTTCGAGGTGGCTAGTCAGCTCCTAATTATTGAGTCCTTTCGACACCCTAATTTAGCTAACCCTGCCCGCACGTCCTAACAAAAAATCTAGATCATGTCAAAAATTTAAAAAAATTTTACTTAGTGGCATAATCGAGGTGACATGTCTTTTAATAAATACTTTATGAAGGAATCCATTTAAAATTTTCAAATATTATACGGGAATAACAGATCTATTCACATTCTCTCATCTTCTTCTCTATCATTTTTCTTTATCTTCGCCGATCATTTCTCTTATCTAATTGCATGATTTCTTATTAAGATGCTCTTTCTTCACTAACAAGGTTAGTATATTTCTTATTTTACTAGCTTTTGTCTATTCGATTTAATTTGAAATGTTAAGATTAGATAACTTTTATTTAAGGTAGAGTTATATTAAGATAAAATTTTACGTATGAAGATGTTGCAACTTATCTTTGTTTTTTTCTAGATCTAGTGGTTGAAGGTGATATGAAATATGATGAAAATCATAACTTCATTTTATTCTTTTTCTAAATCGATGGTATGAAGGTGAATGGTGGCAAGAAGGATGTTTATGGTAGAAGCGGTGGAAAAGCAGGACCGTCTTAATCAGATTGGGGGTCCAAAGCCAAACCTCACAGAGAGGTCCTAACTTTCTTTTATCTCAAAAAAAAAAAAAAATAATAATAAGATCGTCTTATATAGTTTTATTTAAAGTCTACTTTTCTCACTTTTTTTAGATGTGAAGTCATTAGTTACCGTTTTATAATCAATTTGTTCTACAATTCCTTTTCAATTGAAAATATAGCTAATCTATTTAATCTCTCTTGACACATCGTTGATCTTAGATAAGATTTTATCAATTTTAATTTTGAAAATGATAAGCTGATATAATAATATCAAAGTAGTGTTGGTGCTGCTTCAATATAATGATTGTTGTTGCAATTACTTGAATTTTTTGAAGAAGACACCATAAAAAAAATTTGATCTTTGTAACTTGGAAGAAGCAAATTTGTAGAAGTAGAGAGTTTGAGTTTGAATTTAGAAGACTCAAAATATTCAGTAAGAAAAGAATAAGAATGGTAAAAAAAGGTAAATATAGAATGTAAATAAGCCAACAAAATAGGTACCCACCTATATAAAGATACAACAATTACCACAAACGTAATAATTTTTCCACTCTCCTATTATGGCAAGTTGGCAACGGTTCCCATGCTAATGGAATACGTTATTATGCTTTCCCTTAAATTTTTCTTCAATTTTTTAAAATAATATACTATATAGTAATAGTAGATCTTAAGAAAAAAGTGGGGCCCCAATAATGGCTTTATGGTAGACACGCCCGTGGAAAAGTGCGGCAAAATGATGGTTGAAGGTGGCAAGACAGTGATTAGATTTATCAAAAAACATACTTTTCTAAAATTATTTTGAAATGATTGTAAGGGGGCGTCAAACCCCTTTTTTAATAGGTTAAGATGTGTTATTGGTTACCTGATTTAATCAATATAAAAGAAATTCCGTTCAAATACAAGGGAAAAGATTAATTAAGCTAAGCAAGGATATAATTTTTGTATGTTAAACAAGAACATTTAAGAAGAAAAAACAAAAACAAAAGAAATGTGAACATTTGAAGCTTTTGATTTAAAATGTGAAGTTCTCATGGACATGATATTAAACTTCATATATAAAGATTACACAAAATCAGATTACTAAAGAAACAACTTAAATTTGCTTTTGAACTATGCAAAATGATCTAAAATGGTAATGACACATTTGAACATGATTTCTCTTATTAAAATGCCTACATGTCGGAAGATTTTTATCATTTATCAACTATGGTAAATCAAACCCACCTTTGTAATGGTGACCCCAATTATTAACGAAGTGTAAGTTCTACCATTTCATAAGATTCATCACAAATTTCGACATTTTACCTTTCTTTAATTACAAATGTTAGTACTTTAGTTACCCCCATTCACTCGTAGAATCTAGATTGTTATTTAAATTGCATCATGTATGATTTTTAATCTAACTAATAAATTTCTCCAAACAGTTTTTTTTTTAATCAATCATGCATATTTGGAAAAAAATTGATTTTTTTTGGCTACCAGAGTAAAATTTAGACAATTTTTGACAAAATTCAATTATGGTACGATTTACAGGACTGTAAGCTAGTGAATGGTGAACCATTTATCCTGTACAAGCTCTATTGTGTGCACCCAAACATACATTACAAGTAGATTTCAAATTTTGATCAAGTACAGAGGTTTTATCAAACAAATATAACTCAACTAGAAGATGTTTGATTTTAACCCGACAAAAATAGATTTCCTGTTTAAGATATATACTTATTTTATTCCGTTGATCAAGAAAGCTATCATCAAATTATGTTTTAGTTCAATTCTCAGTTCTGCAAGCAAAATATGAATCATAAAAATGATATACTCCCTCCGTCCCACTTTATTTGTCATACTTTCCTTATTAGCTTGTCCCAAAAAGATTGTCATACTTCTAAATTTGGTAATAATTCAACTCTAAAGTTACTTTTTGACTCATTTATAGTCACACAAGTATTCATGGCTTATTTTAGACCACAAGTTTCAAAAGTCTTCCTTACTTTATTAAACTTTGTGCCAAGTCAAACGATGACAAACAAATAGGGACGGAGGGAGTAATATCGAAAGGGATCCCAATACCTTTTAAAAAGAGGTTTCACATACAACACCCAGGGGCGTATCCACTCAAGGCTTATCGGTGTCATCTGACACCGCTGAATCCAATTTTTTTTGTTAAATATGTATATATAATATTAAGCAAAAGCAGAAAATTACCCATAAAAATAGAGAATGACATTAATAGAAGGATAGGAATAGTAGTTGAGCTGGTATAACTACATTCATTTCAATTGCAGAATCCAACGTTCAAATCTCAAGAGTGGTAGAGCCATAAGTAATTTTTTTTTAAAGCTATATTCCGACACCACTAACAAAAATTTCTGCGTACGCCACTGACAACACCCTTCTGATGGACCTTACAATACGAGAATACGAATTTATATATTAATGAAATGAGGGAGGGACTTCTTCGCTCAATTGGTTCACACTGTTCACTAGTTCAATAAAAGGCTTTTATATATTTACCAATCTAGACAACATAAAAGCATCACTGAAGAATAAATATTAAAAATAAAAACATAAAATTTTCAGAGCATATCAGTACAGGAGAAGAGTTTATTTTATCAGATTTTGCCCGATAAGCAAAGGCAAAGGGAAAAACACAACAACAAACTTCTTTTAGTGTTGTCACAACCTTAGATAGTTGGACAACTAAAGACTAACAATAATTGACTCAATAATAAAAGACACAACAATTGACCAATCTGAAACACTCAAAACATTAGAAACAAACAAACTTGACTAACCATCCCAAATAAGAAAACAACACAAGACTCAATAGCTAGTAAACTCTCCTCCAAACATAATCAATTACTTCGTACCAGAACACTCCCCCTCATCTAGCCCAGGTAAAATATTCAGATCAAAACTGAGGCAAGGTTTTGCAGAAGTAGATTGAACACTCCTAGATGTACTAGGCATGAGCTCTTGAAGACGACTTGTTAATTTCTTCAATTTGTCCAACTGCAACTTGCATCCAACCAACCTGTTCAACATGTTTTTATCAGGTGATATTTTTGAGCCAGGGTGAATAATATTATACCTCCGTTTTCGGCCTTTTTCTAGCTCGAATATTGTTTTTATTTCGTCACGAAGATCATCAAATGTCTTAAAGACACGTGACAGTTTTTCTGGATTATCGCTTTCATCATCATCAGACTCATCTTGTTTCCATTGAAAAAACTTGTCTATTATTTCTTCAATGCTAGTGGAACAATAGGAATATGTTTTTCCACTAGGTGAAAAAAGCAGAACACCACTTTCTGCTCCTGTCATATTTGAAAGTTCTTCTGCTTTCTTAAACAAGCTTGCTTTCCTTTTTGAGAAGGAAACACAGCGTGCTTGTTTTGACTTGATCAACTTCATTTCAATCTTTTGCCTACCCATACTCCTCTTTCTTTCCATTGCAAAAGTAATAACGAAAGAAAGAAAGAAAGAAAGTATTTTGGCTGAATAAGCCTGAGCAATTTTGAGAGAAATATCGGGATAATTTATAGTTGGTGTGTAGACCTGTCCATCACGTGTATTGTCATGTCTAGTTAATGAATGTATATTATATGAGTCTAATGGGATTTTGAGAATCCGAATACTAACTGTACTCTCACTTATTCATTATGATTGTAAAGTAACAGCTAAAGCTGACTTGAATTTACCGAAAAATAAAAACATAATGATTACTTTGTTACCTATTTAATGGTGATGATATACTATTTTACGATTAATGCTATATACTTTACTATGAATAGAATGTTAGAAAACTTTTTCTGTTTCATAGTCTACTTTAAGTCATCTTGGCTGTTATATGACTAGAAATACTTAAATTGACACTAGGCATGGGCACAGAGCTGAGTTGGCTCGTAGCTCGGCTCGGCTCGGCTCGGTGAAGTTGCATTTTAGCTCTGCTCGGCTCCTTTGGAAATGAGGCTCGACTTGGCTTGATCAAAGTTCGTTTACATGAATGATGAATCTTTCTCCGGCTTAGAAGCTTAGAATATGAAATTATAATTATTTTATTTATAATGATGTATCAAAGTTTTAAGTAGAGAATAAAAGGCTTAACTTTAATATACATCTTATGCAAAGCTTTTTATTCTATTATTACCGTTTTAGCTATAAAAATTATGTTTTATATTGTATTTTGAGTTAATAATTCAAATTTATTTTTATAGTTCATAAATTCCTTTTTTGGTAGTCAATTATAAATCAAATCAATTTAGATTAAATAACATTTTTAACTTATGTATTATAAGTTAAAGCTAATTATCATGTTCTTAATATCATCTCTAAAAATTCTTTTTTATGATTTTGATAAAAAGAAAAATTTAAATATTATTTTTTATATTATTAAGTATGAAGACATAAAATAAAGTCCGCTCAAACTCGGCTTGGGCTCTGTCAAACTCTAGTACAGCTCGGCTCGGTAGTATAGTAAGTTCGATTAGGTTTAGCTCTCACTCGGCTCACTCGCTCTATGCCCATGCCTAATTAACATAATGCAAATGTTATATCACACATAATAGATTTATGACCCCCCGCCCCAAAACCACCAACCTCTATGGGACCCTGTCTTTTTCAATAAAAAGGAAAAGTTAGGCCCACTCTTCCAAAACCCCTCAACACCCCCCCCCCCCCACAATAGGGTGTGTGATGTGGAATTATGTCTTTCCCTGATATTTTAGTCTTGAGAAAGAAAAAAGAAGTCTTTCTCAGACCTTATACTTGAGATAGTTTGATGACTTTGAATCTTTTCAGCATTAACTAAAGGTTGTAAAAGTGATAAAATCCATGCATATTACTTTTTGGTTTAAATTTGAAATAGATTTTTTTTATAAGAAGTATTTTATCCTTACAAACTACTCTATCCGTTCTAATTTATATAAACCCATTTTTCCCCGTTCCAAATGGAATGAATCCTTTCTAAATGTGGAAATAATTTAATTTTAAATTTACCACTATGCCTTTAATGAGATGATTCATAACTACACAAATACTACAGACTTATTTTAGACCACAAATTTAAAAAGTCTTCCTAATTTTATTAAATTTTGTGCCAAGATAAACAAGTTTACATAAATTGAAGGAGGAGTATTTTTTTTTCTATGCGAATTCAAATGAACAAACCCCTAAAGTAATATCAAACAACAATTATAAAATTAAAAATAGGGATTCAGGATTGTTCAAGTGGTAGCATTCAAAATTTCACCTTGTTTGGGGGGATTCTTTACCGTCTTTCCTATTATACAGAATTGTTCAAATGGTAGACATTCCAAATTTTTACCTTATGGGTGCAAGGTCCGGATCCCATGTCCCCTCCCTATTCCCCATTCCCTTATCCCCTATGTAACAAAAATATTCTAAAAAAAGAATATTCATTTAAAAAAATCAAAAAAAAAAAAAAATAGCTCAGATTTTTTTAAATGCATTTAACATAATGGTAAGAGGTGTCTTAAATATATTATATTTGAAGTATTCATAAGTACGAAATATCAAGTCAAACTTTATTAGAACAAGTAATTGGATATAAAGTAAATAACAAAATTTCGATAAATAATATGTTGAGCTGAATGTTTTGAAGTATGATAAATGAAGGATCTAGTAGTTCTGGAGGAGAACTTGGTCCTTACGAAGAAGGGCACGACTGATCGAAAAGATTATGGAATGTAAATTCATGCAGAACTAGGAATAGTGGCGCGTGAACTATTGCGCATCCTAGTCAGCTAAAAGAAGTTGTGCGGTGACTGTGTCTTTGAAGTATGAATAAGAGTTGGAGCTAAACAAGGAAAGGTTCGCAGAAAATCTTGACTTGCCATATCTGCAAGGTTTCCTAGTGGAATACTACTAGGGTTACGAAGCCCTTATAAAAGCTACTAATTGAGACAACCGAAGGTAGTTATTCACCACGAGAATTGGGAGCAATTACAAGGCGGTTCAATAACTTTCAAAGTGACTTAACTACTGAGGGCAACTGTTGAAGTATAAAGAGTTCAAATTAGATATTCTGTCTAGGTTCTTTATGAGAGTTGTCGTTGTTTTGTGCTAAAACTGTTTTACCTACATGCTTAGTTTAGAAGTAATTGCAATAGGTGAATCTTGAGTGATTACTTTGTAAAAGCTAGAGTTTAGCTTTTTGAGTGATTAGGGTCTAGAGTGTAGCCCCTTGGTTACAGAGTTTTGTAATCTAAAATTTGCTTTTTGTGTTAATGGATTGATTCTAAAATTCCAGAGTGTGAGTCGTGGTTTTTCTCCCTTGAGCAAAGAGTTTTCCATGTAAAAATCCCGTGTTCTTTAAGTTTGCAGTTTGTGTGTTGCAGTGTCTTGTCGTGAAAGCAGTTATGACAAGAACAAGGTTCTAGGCATTAAGAATTTGGTTCTTCGACGAAAAATGGACACTATTCAACCCCCCCTTCGAGTGTCCATAGGAGGTGCTTAGAGTATAACAAGTGGTACCAGAGCAGGTCTTCTTGCTTTAGGTTAACACCTTGAGAAGGATCAAATTATGAGTTCACCACCTGCTATCACTGAAGGACAGTCGGTTCTGAGGACCCCACAGTTTAATGGGCAATACTACGCTTGGTGGAAGAACAAAATGGAGAACTATATTTGTGCGGAAGATTATCAACTTTGGTTGATTGTTTCTGAAGGAAATTTGATACCAACCAAAGTTGTTGGCGAATGAGCTGCTGCTCGAGAAGAACCCAAAATAAAAGAGGACTTCAATGAGGCTGACTACAACATGGTTGAAAAGAATCACAATGCCAAACGATTGGTAATCTGTGGGCTTGGTTCTGAAGAGTTCAAAAGAGTTTCATCCTATAAGACGGCAAAAGAAATTTGGGATGCCCTGGAAGCCGCGCATGAAGGAACTACTGAAGTTAAGGACTCCAAGATAAGAATGTTGAAAAGACAATTTGAGTTTTTCACCATGGGAGAGAAGGAGTCAATACAAGACATGATGACAAGGTTGACTATTATCACAAACGAGATCAGATCTCTAGATATGGAGCTGCCGGAAGTTGAGATGGTGGACAAGGTTCTGAATGTACTTCCTGATGTCTGGGAACCCAAAATAACTGCTATTATTGAGTCCAAACCTCTTAGGTCCATCAAACTTGAAGAACTGGTTGGAAGCTTGAAAACACATGAAATGATGAAGGAATCAAAGAGTAAACCATTGCCCAAGAAGAACAAGACTCTTGCACTTGAAGCAACTGAAGGATCTAAGGAGTATGTTGACTTCCAATCAGTTGAAGCTGCTATGGTTAGTGCCTTGAGGCAGAAATTTAATCTGGTAAAGTTCAAGGGGTTCAAAAGGAACAACAAAGAAAACACTGGTAGAAAGAACATAGTCGACAATCCAGACTACTCAGGGTGTTTTAAGTATTTCAAGAAGGACCATGCAGTTGTGGATTGTCCAATGTGGGAAATTGAGTGAATGAAGAATAGAGCCAAAAAGGAGAAGGAGAAGGAGGCGTCAAATGATAATGATAAAGACAAGAAGAAATTCAGACGACCTCCAAATTTCAGAGCAGAAAGAAGGAAGACTTCTATGCTATATGAGGACCAACTGCCAGTGAAAGAGATACTTTTAAGCCACATGTGTTTAATGGAACAAGTTATAAATGGTGGAAGAAACAAATGAAAGCCTTCCTTCGAGCGATGGATTACAATCTCTGGTTGATTGTGAAACGAGGACCTCATGTACCTGTGAAGAGAGTAGCAAATGGATCCTTGGTTCCAAAGCTGGTAGAATAACTCGATCCTCAAGATTTGGATGGGCAGCAAGCAAATGCCAAAGCTGTGTTGTACTTGAGAAAATGGATGACGACTGATGTGCTAGAAAGGTGCTGGAGTACAAGTCTGCCAAAGAAATTTGGGAGAAGTTGAAAGAGATCTACACTGAAGATGACCAGAAGAAGGAATCAGCCCTCATGGCAACTGATGGAGAAGAAGCTGCTCAGTCAGCTGAGGTATGTCTTTATGAAATTAAAAAAAAATTGCACATATACTCAAATAAAAATTTGATTTTAATAACTGCCACCTTAATAGAGGGTTATGAAAAGGTAAAATCTGAGAAAGACAAAATAACTGAAGACATAAGTGATCTAAGAGCAAGACACAAAGGTTTTCAAGAGCAAAATATTGAACATGAAGAAATTAATGCTCTTCTGAAAGGGCAGGCACTTGTGTCAAACTCTAAGATCTCAGAACTTGAAATTGAATTAAATCAGTTAAAGGAAAGTGTTAATGGTAAGCAAGCAATCAATGAAGTTCAAAATTTTCTTGAAGATGAGCTCAAAAGAAAATATGAGATCCTATTTCAAGAAACTGAGAAAAATAGGGTTCTCAAACAGAAGTTTGAAAAAGCTGACTATGAGCTTACCAGATTAAAAAAATGGAACAAATCTTATGAGGCAATGAACTGGGTTCTTGAAAACAAGAGCAAAGGAATACAAGGGCTAAGATTCAAGAAACCCTTGCCTCCATATAATCCCAAGAGTAAGTATGTGGGTTTGCCTTGTAACATGTTGTGCACCTTCTGTCGCAAAACTGGGCATTACAGACAAAGGTGCATGGAAGCAAGCAAGGCAAAGACCAAAAACAAGAGGATTACTTTACCTGAATGGGCTAAGAAATATTTGATTTATCCATTTTCTCATAAGAAGGGACCCAAGCTTGTCTGGATTCCTAAAACTAACCCTTGATTTGTTTTGCAGGCTGCAGTGAGAGTGAATAACCCAAGTTGGATTATTGACAGTGGTTGTTCAAGGCACATGACTGGAGACAGAAGGAACTTTCTCTCACTCACAGCATTTCAAGGAGGCAGTGTAGCCTTCGGTGGAGGAAAGAGTGGTCAGATTGTGGGAATTGGAAAAGTTGGGAGATCCTTAGATCATAAAATTGAAAATGTATATTGTATTGATGGTATCTGACATAATTTTCTAAGTATATCTCAACTGTGTGACAGAGGAAATGAAGTTAGCTTCTCATCTGTAGGATGTACTGTGAAGAACCTACAGAGTGGAGAGATCGTCATGGAAGGAAAAAGGGTGAATAATGTGTACAAAGCATCACTGAGATCACTGCCTGAAAATAATTTAACATGCTTGAATGTCCAAGGGAGTGATTCTCAGCAGTTGCACAAAAGGATGGGACATGCTAGTCTGTCACAGCTCAACAAGTTAGCGTCAAAGGAACTTGTTCGTGGATTGCCAAATAAGAAATTTGAAAACAGCAAGATGTGTGATGCTTGTGTCAAAGGGAAACATGTGAGATCATCTTTCAAATCCAAAAAGTTGGTAAGTACGTCAAAGCCACTGGAGCTGATACGTATGGATCTATGTGGAACCATGAGATTTAGAAGTAGAGGAAGAAAGAGGTTCGTGTTTGTGATTATTGATGATTACTCAAGGTATGGACCTTGTTCCTTGCATCTAAAGATGAAGCTTTTGATAGCTTCAAGGATTGGGCTGGAGTTGTGCAGAAAAGGTTGAGTCTGGAACTGGTCAGTATCAAATCTGACCACGGCACGGAGTTCGAAAACATAAAATTCTCCGAGTATTGTATGAAACACAGTATTAATCATAATTTCTCTACTCCAAGAACTCCACAGCAAAATGGAGTAGTTGAAAGGAAGAACAGGTCTCTAGAGGATATGGCAAGAACCATGCTGCTATCAAGTGGTCTTGCAAGAAATTTTTGGGCTGAAGCTATAAACACTGCATGTTACTTGCTGAACAGGTGTTCCATAAGGGCCATTCTTGACAAGACCCCTTATGAACTTCTCAGAGGAAGGAAACCAAATATTGCACATCTGAGGCCTTTTGGGTGTAAATGCTTTGTCCACAACAACATCAAGGAACCATTGGGAAAATTTGATGCAAGAAGTGATGAGGCAATATTTCTTGGGTACTCTACTCAAAGCAAGGCTTATAAAGTGTTCAACAAAAGAACATAAACGGTGGAGGAGAGCATGCATGTGGTGTTTGATGAGTCAGACAAGGAAATTGCTGAAAAGAAAGTGGATGATCAGGCTATTGGTCTTGCTCGAGAAGATTGTATAGGTAACACTGAGATCTCAGAGGAAAAGGAGGAACCTGTTGAAGAGGATGGAAATCTAACTCAACGGGAACAAGGAGTGAATATGTCAGGGGGAACAGCTGATAAGGACGATGAAGCAAATAATCTGGAAGAACCCACTCAAGCTGTCGCTGAAGGTTGTTCTCATCACATGCAACCTCGACCATGGAAACATCAAAGCTCTCACCCTCTGGAGAACGTGTTATCTAAGTTAGATACTGGGATAATGACTAGATCTGCCCTGAAAAACTTCTGTGCATTTTTTGCCTTCCTATCATCTATGTAACCAAAGAATGTAAAGGAAGCCTTGGAAGATCCAGATTGGGTCTTAGCTATACAGGGTGAACTTCATCAGTTTGAAAGAAGCAAAGTTTGGCATCTGGTTCCTAAGCCAAAGGATAGGTAAATTATTAGAACTAAATGGGTCTTCAGGAATAAACTGGATGAACATGGTATAGTGACAAGAAACAAAGCTAGACTGGTAGTCCAAGGATACAGTCAAGAGAAAGGAATTGACTATGATGAGACCTTTGCACCAGTAGCTAAGATGGAAGCCATAAGAATGTTGATTGCCTTTGCTACATACATGGGGTTTACATTATATCAGATGGATGTGAAGAGTGCATTGTTGAAATGATATCTGAATGAAGAAGTTTACGTGGTACAACCTCTAGGTTTCTTGAACAGTGAATTTCCTGATCATGTATACAAACTTGATAAGGCGCACGATGGACTGAAACAAGCACTTAGAGCTTGGTATGAGAGGTTATCAAAGTTCCTACTTAAAAATGGATTTTCAAGAGGAAGAATTGACAACACACTGTTCCTGAAGAAGAAAGGAAAGGATTTATTAGTGGTTCAGGTATATGTTGATGACATTATATTTGGAGCCACTGATGAGGAGTTATGCAAGGGATTTGCTAAGTTGATGGGCAGTGAGTTCGAAATAAGTATGATGAGAGAACACAATTTCTTCCTAGGATTGCAGATTAAACAAACCCCTGAAGAAACTATGATTCACCAACAGAAGTATGTCAAGGAGCTTCTGAAGAAGTTCGAAATGGAAGGAGCAAAAGAAATGTCTACTCCTATTGCTCTTGGAACAAAGCTGGATATGGATAAACTAGGTCCTTCGAAAAATGAGACAAAATATAGAGGGATTATAGGTTCACCCTCTATCTCACAGCTAGTCGACCTGATATTGTATACAGTTTGGGACTATGTGCTAGATTTCAGTCCAAGCCAAAGGAGTCTCATCTGACAGCTTTGAAGAGAATTTTGAGATACTTGAAGGGAACTTAGGATCTATGTCTATGGTATCCTAGAGGTGGCACCTTTGAATTGATTGGTTTTGCTGATGCTGATTATGCAGGTCATCTACTGGACAGGAAAAGCACTTCAGGGATGGCACATTTCCTTGGTCCTTGTTTAGTTTCTTGGGCTACAAAGAAGCAGAATTCTGTAGCCTTGTCTACTGCAAAAGCTGAGTATGTAGCTGTTGCATCATGCTGCTCTCAACTGCTATGGATCAAACAACAGTTGGAGGAGTTTGGAATTAAGTGTGGAGTTGTGCCTATTTTCTGTGATAACACAAGTGCTGTGAACATTGCAAAGAACCCACTCCAACATAAAAGAACCAAACACATTGATATTAGACATCACTTTCTTAGGGATAATGTAGAAAAGAGTCTAATCACCATGAATTTTTGCAGGACTGTGGACCAAATTGCTGACATCTTTACCAAAGCACTGAACAAAGTTCAATTTGAGAGTAACATGTTGGAGTTAGGGATGACCAAAATACATGGATGATCCAGCACCTGCTTTCCAAGGTTTGGCTAGTTAAGTGTTCATTATTCTACTTGTAAATATAGTTGTTATTGTCCATTCTAAATTTGTACTTTGTTAAGTACACTTGTTCAACTAAGTACTACTTGAGTGTTCTAATGAGTTCCCATGGAAGAACCAATCGAGTACGTAGAAGGAACCATGACAAGCATGAGGAACTATGTCTAGGTACATCTATACAGCTATTTATGTTAAGTACTATGACTAGAATTGATTGACTTGTGAACGTGCATCAAGGAAACTTTCCATATTTGTGTAACCGCACAAAATCATAGGAAAATTCCTTTTCTGGTTACATGTTTAAATTTCAACCTACCCCCACTTACTCTAGAAGTCTTAATGAGTCTTTCAAATAATCGTCAAATCCTAAGCTTTCCCGGTTTCCCGAAACACTAAAAGCTGCTCCACTTTACATTACCATCATTATCGCCTATTCCCTAGATTTACTTGAACACACCTTTACCCTCTTCTCTTCCATTATTCATTTGAAGTAAGAAAAAACATCCACCATATTCTCTCTACTCCTTTCTCTCTTAAGTTCAAAACCAGAAAACCCTTTCTCTCATAACCCTACCTAAAATTCACACCATGTCTCAAGCACAATCATCATCCGCTTTTCCGGTAAAAAGAAACCCACACCTCTAAAGAGTCCTCTCTTAAACCCCTCCCCCTCCCCCCCCCCCCTCCCCCGCCTCTACTCTTGCTGAAAGAATTGCCAAGGCAAGGTTGAAATTTCACAAAAAGATGGGAAAGAAGGTTCCCAAGAAAGCCGTAGCAAAACCCTCTGCTCCGATGTCGACATCACCAGTTCTCGATAAAAAATTAGTTGAGGTAAGACCTGATTCGAACCAAGCTAGTTCTACTGCTTTAGATTTGGTTATAAGCCCTGGAAAATTGAGCACTGAAAATTTAGTTAAAGAGTAAGATGAACTTATAGAAACAGTAGAACCTAGTTGCACAACTGATAGGGGAAAAGTTAGTGAGGGAAACGTGCAAGTTGTGTTAGAGTATTTTGTACCTGGGGTTGGTTTTCATGTGCCTAAAGCAACTGATAAGGTGGTGGAGCTTGACGTGGTTGAAAATATGTTAGTAAGATTAAGACAGAAGGATTCTGTAGAGTCTCAAAGGGCACAGTCGACGAACCTAGTTTGGAGGCTGCTCCTCTCGAGAAAGTTCAAGTAGAGTCTGTGTTGGAACTGAAGGTCCAGTGGGTCAAGGACCTAGTTCTGTTGAAGCTATAAGGAATTGAGTCAAGAACCTGGTTCTTCCTCAGTTCCTACTGTAGCTGAGGATACAGAACTTGATTGGACTGATTCAGAGGAAAACAAAGAAGAGAAAATTTAGGCTGATGATGGTAGTAGTGAGAAAGTTGTGGAAAACCAAAGAAAAGTGTGACGAGAAAGTTTGGTGAGGACGATGAGAAGATGATGGGAGAAGAGGAAGAAGAGGAAGTAGTTTTTGTTAATGAAACAAAGCCAATGATAGAAAAGAGAAGAAGACTAGTAAAAGGTGGAAGAGTTGTATCTCAAAGTAGGCTGGTTGATGAGAGTGATGAAGACTCTCAAGGTGAAAATGAAGGTGGTGAGGAACCTGCTGTGTAGGCAGTACCTAAGAGAGTGGCTACTAGGTTTGCACTGAGAGAGCAGGTAGAAAAACTTGCAAAGCTTGATAAGAAGCAAGGCAAAAAGGTGGTAGAAAATGAGTAGGAGAAAAATGTTGTTGAGGAAAAGGTGGAGAGTGATGAGGATGGGGATTATGTTGACCCAA
Source organism: Petunia axillaris subsp. axillaris (assembly GCA_029990575.1). Taxonomy (NCBI): domain Eukaryota; kingdom Viridiplantae; phylum Streptophyta; class Magnoliopsida; order Solanales; family Solanaceae; genus Petunia; species Petunia axillaris. The sequence goes on along the minus strand of JARKNS010000004.1, from coordinate 90,234,397 downwards.
GTAATTTTGACACTGATAATGAAGTGGAAGCCAAGAAGAAAAAGAAAGAGGGTGATGAAGAGGTTGACATGGCAGCTTTCTTTGCTTGGCACCAAATACTGGCTAGGAGCATATTGAGTGACCTGGAAGAGCATTACATGAGGCCCTTGTTGAGGAAAGTAGAAGATCAAGGTTGGCTAAAGCTCTTTGCAAATGAGAATAGATGCTTGTATGCTGAAGAGATCAGAGAGTTCTACATAAATTGCAGAGTAGCTACAAGAAGGGCGTTCTCTGTAGTGAAAGGAGTAGAGCTGGAGTTTGGAAGGAATGAGCTAGGAGTTATTATTAATGTTCCTATTGAAGGTTATTGCAGGTACATTAAGTTAAAATGGCCTAAGAGAAATAATGGTGTTACTCCTCTGAGTGTTGTGAAAAAATTCTCAGGCAAGACTAGACTCAGAAAAGAAAGAAAAGTTGGGAAGAAGGGGATAGAACCCACATATCAGTTGCTCTTTGAATTTATCAATAGATTTCTGCTACCTAGAGGGGAAAGAAATAGTGAAGCTTGTGCTCTTGACTTAACATACATGGACCTGCTGGATATGGGAACAAAGATAAATCTGCCTGGTTGATTATCAGACATATCAAAAGGATTGCAGACACTGATCAAACGCCACATTCTTTAGTGCATTTCTACATCTTGCAGCAGGTCTTTGAGCATTTTGGGGAGCCATTGGAAGATGGAAAGAAGCCAACTCTGCATCAAATGTTTGGTCAAAACTTGCTGAAGAACTGTGATTTCTTCAAGGAGAAGAGAATGTCCAAGAGGCCAATGCCAGTTAAGCAAGAGTAGCCTGAGCAAAGTAAGGATTTTAGACCTGATGAAGTCATTGCAGCTGTGAAGGAACTGGAGCAGCATGTGTTAGAAGTAGACGAAGAAAATGCTGAACTGAAGAGGCAGTTACAGGTGAAGGATCAAGAAATTGATCGCTTGAAGATTGAGTGTCATAAGCATGAGGCCGAGTTGGTAGTAGAAAGGGAAAAATTCAAAGAATATTGAGGCACTTGTCAAGCAGTTCAACCTGAAGACCTGAGTCCTACCCATTTCCTTCTGTGTCCTTGTCCAAACCCTCTATTTTCCCTTCCCTCCTGTCCTCCTTTGGGCTGTGTATTTGTCATGCCCTGGATGATTGGACTGTGTGTTTGTCATGCCCTGGATGATTGGTTTTAAATTTCTTTTGTTTGATATTTGGGTCCTTTTATGATATATCTGGTTCTGGTTGGGCCCTTAGTTTCATTCATGTGTATTTTGTTGACTTGATTTCCTTGTACTCTAGACTGGACTGTACTAACTTGTTATTGCAGGATTTGAATCTTTTCCATGATGCCAAACGGGGGAATAAGGAATGTTGGGGTATTTTTGACCTAACTCATCTGTTTTAAAATTTTCAAATGTATTTTTGCTTTTGTCTTTGGTGTTTTTTGTCTGTACAGGTTCCTTGCCACCATTTGTTTATCATCATAAAAAAGGGAGAATTTGTTGAGCTGAATGTTTTGAAGTATGACAAACGAAGGACCTAATAGTTCAGGAGGAGAACTTGGTCCTTTCGAAGAAGGGCACGACTGATCGAAAAGATTTTGGAATGTAAATCCCTGCAGAACTAGGAATAGTGGCACGTGAACTATTGCGCATCCTAGTCAGCTAAAAGAAGTTGTGTCGTGGCTGTGTCTTTGAAGTATGAATAAGAGTTGGAGCTAAACAAGGAAAGGTTCAAAGAAAATCTTGCCTTGCCATATCTGCAAGGTTTCCTTGTAGAATACTACTAGGGCTACGAAGCCCTTATAAAAGCTACTAATTGAGACAACCGAAGATAGTTATTCACCACGAGAGTTGGGAGCAATCACAAGGCGGTTCAATAACTTTCAAAGTGACTTAACTACTGAGGGCAACTGTTGAAGTATAAAGAGTTCAACTTAGATATTCTGTCTGGGTTCTTTATGAAAGTTGTCGTTGTTTTGTGCTAAAACTGTTTTACCTACATGCTTAGTTTAGAAGCAATTGAAATAGGTGAATCTTGAGTGATTACTTTGTAAAAGCTAGAATTTAGCTTTTTGAGTGATTAGGGTCTAGAGTGTAGCCCCTTGGTTACAGAGTTTCGTAATCTAAAATTTTCTCTTTGTGTTAGTGGATTGATTCTAAAATCCCAGAGTGCAGGTCGTGGTTTTTCGCCCTTGAGCAAGGAGATTTCCACGTAAAAATTCCGTGTTCTTAAGTTTGCAGTTTGTATGTTGCAGTGTCTTGTCGTGAAAGCAATTGTGACAAGAACAAGGTTCTAGGCATTAAGAATCTGGTTCTTCGACGAAAAATGGAGGACACTATTCAACCCTCCCCCCCCTTCTAGTATTCATAGGAGGTTCTTAGAGTATAACAAGATAGAAATACGATAATTCATTTAATACAATCAAAAAGTGAAACATGACATAATTTGCATTATAAAGAAAAAACTAATGGATGTCCTCCCTATTCCCCTTCCCCTTATCCCCTATGTAATAAATATATTCTTAAAAAAGAAATATTCCAGTTAAAAGAAAAACCAAAAAAATAACTTAGACCCTTTTAAATGCATTTAACTTAATGGTAAGAGGTGTATTGAATATATATTATTTAAAATATTGGCTAAACACATTGACAACCCCTTAAAGTTGTCCACACTTTTTACTTAGACACTACATCTTAAGATCCTCTTTGGGTAAGCTTAAAAGTAGCTTATAAGCACATATATGCTTTTTGAGTGTTTGATAAGTCAAAAAGCAGTGTGCTTATAAGCACATATATGCTTTTTAGGTATTTGGTAACTCAAAAAGCAGTGTGCTTATAAGCACTTTTATTCTTAAAATAAGCCAAAAGTGAGAAGTTAGGAAATTCTAACTTCTCAAAAGTAGCTTATAAGCAACTTTTGTCTCATAGGCTACTTATAATAAGCCAACCCAAACAGGCTCTAAGTCTGTTTCATTTGAACACTTCAACGACATCTCCAATGTGTCATTTGGACACCTTTTGTTAAACAATCAATAAAGTATAAGCGTGTGTAATACAGTCGTGTTGGTGTGGCCAAATAACTAATAAAAAAGATACACGTGGCCTTTAATGCCAAATAGGCAAAGAATTATTAAAAAAAATTTGGATATAACTAAAGCAAAGCAAAAAAAAAAATAAAAAAAAAAAAATAATAAAACCACGTACGATTCCCTTCGTCCCCTTCCACCCCTTTGTTTCTTCAATACCATGATTCCTGTTGACACCTAGCTTTGTCCATCATTTTTTCTATAATTGACCATAATTTAACTTAAAGGTGCAATGTTGACTGTTTAAGCAAATTTGCATAAGAAGTCATGCATTTACGTGTGTTATCCTCTATTTATACGTTATATACTTAATTGTGATTATATCATCAATTTAGACTATGTGTTAACTCTATGATGAGCTCCGACTATTTGTGCAATTTACAGTATTTATAATATTTAAATATTTACCTATGACTATTTATAATTATTTGATTTAATTTGACCCCAATTATCTTTTACGTGTGCATCTTATTTTCTTACATAATATATATTTATATTTTTTATTTATTTGGCACATTAGTTAAATAACAGTCCAATTAAATATATCCAGTTCAAATGTCATTCATAATATACCACCCATTTTATTTTATAATTTTGGCACATTTATTTGGATTCGAAATTTCAAAATCTCATTTGAACCTGGACAAAAGTTTGACCAGATACATCCATTTTTGCACCATACATTTTTCTTTCCACATATTCACTTTATTTCATGATAATTGAATTCTTTCAAATTCTCTTTAAACCTAGACAAAAGATGGTCTAGGTACACTCTCTACATTCAAAATCTCTTCCATATTTTATTAACTGAAAATCACTCTTTTATTCTATATACAAATCTTCTTCCTCCTACCTTGAACCTAGCCAAAAGGTAGTCTAGATACATTTTCTAAATCTCTCTCCCATCTCCCATAATCTCTTTAATCCCACAAATCGCTCCAACATTCCTATTCTCTAATCTCTCCATCTTTCCCACTTTTGAGTCTACATACATCATTACTACTTAAAGAAAATATCCCCTCATCAAATCCCTTGATTCACTGAAAAGACCTCGGTTAGTCGTTTCGGAAGTTAAGACTCCGATTGACGTGCTGATAATTTTAAAATATTTGTAATGTTCATTAGGACCTGTCTGTAAAAATTGAGCTAAATTAGACCTCGTTTGGTAGGCATCGGAAGAAGGTTTCGATTTTATTATCGATAAATATTAAAAAGATATTTTTGAACTCAATTTTGGTGAATGAGCTCCAATTCGAAATTCCAAAGCGCCATTAGGTTTGTATGATTAATTTGACTTTTGTGAACTTTTGAAAGTGAATTTTGATATTGTTCGGCTAGTTTCCGCTAAAATGCCGAAAGTTAAATAATTTGATCTTTTTCCATTTAAATTGCATATTGAGTCTGGAGAGTCCGATTTGAGATTCACCTTCGCGAGTATGTTACATATATTTTTTATAACTCGTATGCAAAATTTGAAATTATTTTGAATATCGTAGGGTACCATTTTAATTTTTGTCACGAAAAGAAAAAGGAAAAGGAAAAGAAATAAGTAAAGGCGGTGGGAGGGGGGTCCTTAGCAACTAAGGACGAACAGAATGTAAACATACGTACAGAAGTAGAGAAAAATGAAGGAGAACTTGGGGACCATGAGAAAAATGCCAGAAAATGAGAAAAGGGACCGGAGAAAAGTAGGATTTTCACCCTGAAACATTCAGGTAATGATCCTAATATATTATTTAAGTTTATTACGTGTGTTTGAATATATTTTTACAGTAAAAATTGGGATATTAGCCATCATTTTAATAAGTTTAATTAATAGTTTAAATGGTCAAATGGACCCCGATAATGAAATTGATTATATATTCGTACTCAGTGAGTTATGGGCAACATATAAATGTAATTTATTTGGGGTTCGGTTATATGGCTTTGAACCCTGTACATAGGTCTGGCCTGCGTATTGCGTATGCCAATAGGGTATCAGGTTCCTACCTGGATTGCCCTAAGATGTGAGGATTGAAGCCTTTAGCCTAATTTGATATATTTTTCTGCTTATTGAATAGAGTAGGATCGTTTGGCAATGAAACCGAAGGATAAAGCGGTTGTTGATTAGCAGTGGCAACTTTTTGGGAGAGGTAAGTATTTGTATCCATTTCTTTGGAGGCCCTTGGCCTTGTGGATATTCTACCACGTGTTCCTTACTTGTGTAGCTGCCGATAGGCGTACTCGTTACGCCTTAGCTTTGAGTTTACACTGTATATTATATGTTATGCCCTGTTGTTGGTATTGCATTGAGCATATGAGCATTGCACTCTAGTTTTGAGCATTGTATATACTTCCCGGTTGGCGATGAGAGTCCCGCACCAGTGAAGAGTCATTATTGCATATACTTCCTGGTAATCGATGAGAGTCCCGAGCCGGTGAAGGGTCACCATTGCATATACTTCCCAGTAATCGATGAGAGTCCCGAGCCGGTGAAAGGTCATTATTGCATATACTTCCCGGTTGGCGATGAGAGTCCCGCACCGGTGAAGGGTCATTATTGCATATAGTTCCCGGTAATCGATGAGAGTCCCGAGCCGGTGAAGGGTCATTGTTGCATATACTTCCCGGTTGGCGATGAGAGTCCCGCACCGGTGAAGTATTATCATTGCATATACTTCCCGATAATCGATGAGAGTCCCGAGCTGGAGAAGGGTCATCTTTGCATATATCTCCTAGTAGACGATGAGAGTCCCGCGCCGGAGATAGGTATCAGGCATATGTGACTGCATTGCACTGTACCGCATTCATCCCATCTCATTGCACTGCATACTGACTATTGTGTCTATTGTGTTATGTTTTATGTACGCGGTATGTTCACTATGTCGTGGACATATCTCAGTTTGCCTATACATTTCTGGCTCGTATTCTGGGTTGCGGGGATCGGGTTGCATGCCGCAATGGTGTAAATATATGGATCGGGTTGCACGTTGTATCGTTATAAATATATGGATCGGGTTGCACGTCTCAACAGTATAAATATATGGATAAGGTTGCACGCCGCGACAGTGAAGGATCATTATTGCATATGCTTCCTGGTAATCGATGAGAGTCCCAAGCCGGTGAAGGGTCATCATTGTATATACTTCCCGGTAATCGATGAGAGTCCCGAGCCGGTGAAGGGTCATCATTGTATATACTTCCCGGTAATCGATAAGAGTCCTGAGCTGGTGAAGGACCATTATTGCATACATCTCCTGGTAAACGATGAGAGTCCCGCGCCGGAGATAGGTATCAGGCATATGCGACTGCATTGCATCGTACCGCATTCATCCCATTTTACTGCACCGCATACTGACTATTGTATGTTTTGTGTTGTGTTTTATGTATGCGGTATGTATAATATGTCGTGGACATATCTCAGTTTGCCTATATATTTCTGGCTCGTATTCTGGGTTGCGGGGATCGGGTTGCACGCCGCAACGGCATAAATATATGGATCGGGTTGCACGCCGCAATGGTATAAATATATGGATCGGGTTGCACGCCGCAACAGGATGAGTATATAGATCAGGTTGCACGCCGCAATAGGATGTATTGCTGATTGTTGATATGTTCGGGATACCTATATGTTCTGGCTATCTCACGTTCCTGGTTGTTAATGAGTTTGTGATTTCATACATGTTTCTAGTTATTATCTGAATCTGCCTTTTCATAATTCAAATAAGAGGAATTTAGTTTATCTGTTTCTTTTCTCCCTGGCTAGCTATCCTATTCTTTGAGGTGGCTAGTCTGCCCCCACTTATTGAGTCCTTTTGACTCACCCTTGTTTGTTGTTTGTTTTTGTCTATCTATTTCGTTTCGACAGGTTCGCCCCAGGATTGACTTCACCATGTTGTGAAGGAACGAAGACTACTTTAGCTGTCAGGGTGAGCCAGCTTTTATTCTGGATGGCCACAAGTTTATTGTCTATTATTTCAGCTGCATTTTGCTCCCTTCAGGAGGTATGTGTCTTCTTTCCTACTCTTAGATGTCTAGTCTGGATAGCCCTAAACCGAGTGTGTTGGGTAGTCAGTTGTAGTTTCTTTTGTACAGCTTAGAGGTATCAGTATGTCTGTATTTTTTTAAGTCTTGTTCTTATTTATGAGTTGAATTATATTTATTTTCCTAATTTAATTGGTAAGGGTTCGCCCGACGGGTCTAGGGGAGGATGTCGGTTTCCCGCACGGCCTAACAGGATTTTGAGTCGTGTCAGTTGGTATAATAGCCTGGTTTAGAGTCTATCCAGACTAAGACAGTGTCTAGTAGAGTCTTGTTGATGGGTACGTAGACGTCCGTACTTATCTACGAGTGGCTATGATGGCATTTAGGAAGTTTCACTTCCTTCTTTTCTGATCTTGCGTCGGTCTAGGATGTAAAAGTATTTTCGTTAATTCCTTCGTGGTAATTGTGAAACCTTCGTGCGAAAAATAAGCAAATGGTATGAGTTCAAGACGAAACAGTCTGGCCTGGGGTTAGCACTGACGAAGCCCCGAGAGTTTTGATCGTGCTGACGATCTAGTTACGGAGGTCCCGCTGTACGAGCTCACGATGGGCAAGGGAGCAGAGCCTTGTGGTTCCCTTGGCTCTCTACGATGCTTTTATGAGAATCTTAGCAACGCAGATACCAAAATAACCTATTATTCGCTAGGCAACTTATCAGGTTACCGCAGATGCAGATGTTCGGACTCAGAGGGCTCTTGTTCCAGTTCCTGATGTTGCCCCAGTAAATTATGTTCCAGAGGCAGCATGTGTTGCACTAATTATTCTGGTTGGTTAGCTAGCCCAAGTAATAGCTCGGTCCGAGTGTCTGAAGATGCTGTATTATTTTATTTGGTTGAACCTTCCGATATTCTTAAGCAATGCATCAGATAAACCTCGTGATTTTTTTTAAAAATAAAATGATGCCAGCGTATCTTTCAGGCTTTTGATTATATCGAGCGGTATGGTGTTGATTATTCTTCTTTTTAGTTTCAAGGGTCTAGCCTTGAATTAGTGGACTGCTCTCTTATTAGCTAACTTGGTTCGATCTTTCTTCTAGATTCGGGGAAAAGTTCCTTTCGAGTAGCGAGCGAGATATAAAGTGTTGCTAGTTTGAGTGGATTGGACAGGGTAGCCTGTCGGTTAGCCTGTTGGTGCTTCAGAATATGAGATTGAATTCTATAGAATGGCTGAATATGCGCTAGAACTAGTCAATGAGCCTTTCGAGAGATTAAAATATTTATTGGTGACATTTCTCCTTCCTTGAGATCCCAAAGGGCTCGAGAAATCGAGGTTGGGACTTCATTTGATGTTGTTATTGATATTGCTCAGAGGTATTAGGCATACCATAAGTTAGAGCGGGAGAGCAAGAGATCCCGTGGCCCTGGTGGGCAACCATGGTACCTCATTTGGAGGTAAGAGTTCTAATTATTTTGGGAGGTCACCTTCCGGGTTATCTCAGCTTGTGTCACGTGATTCTTAAAGTGCGCCAGTAGTTCGTCAAGATCAGACCTAGTTTTTCTCTTTATAGCTATCAACAACCTGTCCAGCTTCCATTTTCACTAAAAAGGTGTTATCATTGTCGTGAGCCTGTCATTTTATAGTGGAGTTCTTCCTTAGTCCGGCAAGTAGGCAGTCGTCCTTTCTCTTGTCATCAGGCACCTGCACCGTCGCAGGGAATTTTATTTAGATCTCAATCAGCAAAAGAAATTCCACCATCCAGTAGAGGTTGAGAGTGTGGTGGCAGTGGTTCTTCAGAAAGTGATTGTCAGGGTAGTGGCTCAACTCAGCTGCAGGGGCAGTTCAATGAACTGCCAGTCTGGCAGGATGCTGAGGTATCCGATGTAGTACACCCAACTATTTCTAGCTCAATTATATGTGTGTAAGCTTTGATTTTTCCGATCGATTTGGAAATGATTGTCTTATCATATTTCCAGTTTCCTGGGATGGCGTTTCTATTAAGAATCTGTTGCGGTAGAGGGGTGAGCTTCTTGTATGATTTATTCCTGGCATTTATGATGACCCTACTAGTTTATTTGGTTTAAATGCGAGAGATCTGTGAGTGAGTATCGGTATTGTTTGCTTGGCATTTTGTTATGCCTCATTCTGTTATAATGTCAAATCAGTCTACCTCTCTTTAGAACTCAGTGTCGATAGGATGATGGGATTCTTATTTGTCACCATCAGAAAGTGTCATTGTTTCTTCCGGTATAAAGTGGTTAGTAAGTAATACTCGATCTATGTGTCTCCTCTTGGTTCGAGACGCTAGTAGAGTCATGTTATTCTACAAGTTTGTGTCGGTATAAAAGGGTTTTCTGGTAAATTGTCGGAGTTTCCTTTTTATAGGAAGGTTAAATTGACATAGATTTTGTTCCATAAAGCTCATTCAATGTCTATTTCTTCAATTGCGATTCTTCGCTAGCCTGACTCATAAATAGTCTAGCTCTGGTAGCCAAATAAATAAGAAGAAGAGCTTCCTATAGCTCTAATTATTTCTATTCTCAGTCTGTTTCCATCTCTTCTTTGTTCGGCACTAGTAAGCTTCAGGTGGTCAGTAGTCTTTTGATGTTCCCTGTGTTGAGCCATAGTGCGTGTCAAGGTAGCAGGGTAAGCATATGGTTGTTTTTCAAGGCTACTAAGGGTAATGAGAGGCGTCATTTGATCTTTGATTTGATCCATCAAGTGGTGGTGCTTATAGAAAATGTATGGAGTTGTGAACTCGAGAGTTGCAGCTGTTTGGCAACTCGAGAGAGTAATTTGGTAGCTCAGGTCTGAGCCGCGTACTCTACTCAGCTATGTCTTCCTTAATCCAGCAGGTTGTGCGAAGATGACTATTTCTATTCGAATTATTTGTATGAGTTTATGCTCTAAGTGGAGGAGTCTTCTTCCAATTGATGCTGAATCACAATATTAAATCTCTAAGGCGTTGCTGAAGCGTAAGCTAATTCTTTGTTTCATCGACCTGTTCTATATCGAAAGTATATCGACAAGGTGATTCGTTGGTGGAATCATGTTAGCCCATCAAGAGTTGCGTGTCCCTTCATTTCGAAAATATAGAACTCTTCTCTCATGATCGAGAAAGGGTCAGCTTAGTCCGAATAAGTTGGGCAATGATGTTATCATATTATTCAGATATATTTTATTCCAAGAGTTCGGTGTTCGTGTTATAATTCTGATTCTGCAATCATGAGATAATGTTCGTGGAGTAGCTTATGAAGGTCGTGCAAGATTTTTTGTTATCTCTGCGAATTTTTCTTTTGACTTAGGCTCGTTCGGGGACGAATGAGAGTATAAGTGGAGGAGAATGAAACGACCTCGGTTAGTCGTTTCGGAAGTTAAGACAACAATTGACGTGCCGATAATTTTGAAATATTCGTAATGTCCATTAGGACCTGTCTGTAAAATTTGAGCTAAATCAGACCTCGTTTGGTAGGCATCGGAAGAAGGTTTCAATCTTATTGTCGACAAATATTAAAAAGAGATTTTCGAGCTCGATTTTGGCGAATGAGCTCCGATTCGAAATCCGAAAGCGCCGTTAGGTTCGTATGATTATTTTGACTTTTGTGAACTTTCGAAAGTGAATTTCGATGTTGTTCGGTTAGTTTCCGCTAAAATACCGAAAGTTAAATAATTTGATCTTTTTCCATTTAAATTGCATATTGAGTTTCGTGAGTCCGATTTGAGATTCGCCTTCGCGAGTATATTACATATATTTTGTATAACTCGTATGCAAAAGTTGGAATTATTTCAAATATCGTAGGGTACCGTTTTAATTTTTGTCACGAAAAAAAAGGAAAAGAAATAAGTAAAGACGGTGGGAGGGGGGTCCAAGGACGAACAGAATGTAAACATACGTACGGAAACAGAGAAAAATGAAGGAAAACTCGGGGACCAAGAAAAAAATGCCAGAAAATGAGAAAAGGGGCCGGAGAAAAGTAGGATTTTTACCCTGAAACATTCAGGTAATGATCCTAATATATTATTTGAGTTTATTACGTGTGTTTGAATATATTTTTACGGTAAAAATTGGGATGTTAGCCATCGTTTTAATAAGTTCAATTAATAGTTTAAAGTGTCAAATGGACCCCGATAAAGAAATTGATTATATATTCGTACTCGGTGAGTTATGGGCAACATATAAATATAATTTATTTGGAGTTTGGTTATATGGCTTTGAACCCTGTACATAGGCCTGGCCTGCGTATTGCGTATGCGAATAGGGTATCAGGTTCCTACCTAGATTGCCCTAAGATGTGAGGAATGAAGCCTTTAGCCTAATTTGATATATTTTTTTGCTTATTGAATAGAGTGGGATCGTTTGGCAATGAAACCAAAGGATAAAGCAGTTGTTGATTAGCAATACCAACTTTTTGGGAGAGGTAAGTGTTTGTATCCATTTCTTTGGAGGCCCTTGGCCTTGTGGATATTCTACCACGTGTTCCTTACGTGTGTAGCTGCCGATAGGCGTACTCATTACGCCTTAACTTTGAATTTACATTGTATATTATATGTTATGCCCTGTTGTTGGTATTGAACTAAGCATATGAGCATTGCACTCCAGTTTTGAGCATTGTATATACTTCCTGGTTGGCGATGAGAGTCCCGCACCGGTGAAGGATCACCATTGCATATACTTCCCGGTCATTGATGAAACTCCCAAGCCGGTGAAGGGTCATTATTGAATATACTTCCAGGTTGGCGATGAGAGTCCGCACCGGTGAAGGGTCATTATTGCATATACTTCCCGGTTGGCGATGAGAGTCCCACACCGGTGAATTTTCATCATTGCATATACTTCCCGATAATCTATGAGAGTCCCGAGCCGGTGAAGGGTCATTTGCATATATCTCCTGGTAGACGATGAGAGTCCCGCGCCGGAGATAGGTATCAGGCATATGTGACTGCATTGCACTGTACTGCATTCATCCCATCTCATTGCACCGCATACTGACTATTGTGTGTACTGTGTTGTGTTTTATGTATGCGGTATGTTCACTATGTAGTGGACATATCTCAGTTTCCTACATATTTCTGGCTCGTATTCTTGGTTGCGGGGATTGGGTTGCATGCCGCAACGGTTTAAATATATAGATCGGGTTGCACGCTGCAACGTTATAAATATATGGATCGGGTTACACGTCGCAACGGTATAATATATGGATAAGGTTGCACGCCGCGACAGTGAAGGATCATTATTGCATATGCTTCCCGGTAATTGATGAGAGCCCCGAGCCGGTGAAGGGTCATCATTGTATATACTTCCCGGTAATCGATGAGAGTCCCGAGCCGGTGAAGGGTCATCATTGCATATACTTCCCGGTAATCGATGAGAGTCCCGAGCCGGCGAAGGATCATTATTGCATATATCTCCTGGTAGACGATGAGAGTCCCACGTCGGAGAAAGGTATCAGGAATATGCGACTGCATTGCATCGTACCGCATTCATCCCATCTCATTGCACCGCATACTGACTATTGTGTATATTGTGTTATGTTTTATGTATGCGGTATGTATACTTTGTCGTGGACATATCTCAGTTTGCCTATATATTTCTGGCTCGTATTCTGGGTTGCGGGGATCGGGTTGCACGCCGCAACGGCATAAATATATGGATCGGGTTGCACGCCGCAACGGTATAAATATGGATCGGGTTGCACGCCGCAACAGGATGAGTATATGGATTGGGTTGCACGCCGAAATAGGATGTATCGCTGATTGTTGATATGTTCGGGATACCTATATGTTCTTGTTATCTCACGTTCCTGGTTGTTAATGAGTTTGTGATTCCATACGTGTTTCTAGTTATTATCTGGATCTGCCTTTTCATAATTCAAATAAGAGGAATTTGGTTTATCTGTTTCTTTTCTCCCTAGCTAGCTATCCTATTCTTTGAGGCGGCTAGTCTGCCCCACTTATTGAGTCCTTTTGACTCACCCTTGTTTGTTGTTTATTTTTGTCTTTCTATTTCGTTTAGGCAGGTTCGCCGCAGGATTTTGTTCAGCACGTTGTGAACGAACGAAGACGATTTTAGCTGTCAGGATGAGCCAGCTTTTATTCCGGATGGCCACCAGTTTATTGTCTATTATTTCAGGTGTATTTTGCTCCCTTCAGGAGGTATCTGTCTTCTTTCCTACTCTTAGATGTCTAGTCTGGATAGCCCTAAACCGAGTATGTTGGGTAGTCAGCTGTAGTTTCTTTTGTATAGCTTAGAGCTATCAGTATGTCTGTGTTTTTTTTAAGTCTTGTTCTTATTTATGAGTTGAATTATATTTATTTTCCAAATTTAATTGGTAAGGGTTCGCCCGACGGGTCTAGGGGAGGATGTCGGGTGCCCGCACGGCCTAACAAGATTTTGGGTCGTGTCATTCACTCTCATTCAAAATCCCTTCAATTAAGCTCCAAACCTCGCCCAATCTCTTTCCGCAAAATCACTCAAAATCAAAGATCCCACAAATCATGCATTCAATAATTTCCTACCATTCTTATTACCATATTCCTCTACTATAAATTCAACTCAATTGTCACTATGGAAGACACAATTTCTCTCTACTTCTCCCTTATCAAAACACATCTATATTCCTTCTCTATACAGCTTTTTGTATAATTTAAATTTGTTCCAAGACAACTCTGCAAATTTCGAAAATTATTGTAACATAAAACCGGACTTTGCGATTGGTAAGTGAGAAAGTATCATTGCTTTTCTTTGAATCTTGAAAGGTATGTTTCTCATCTATTCTTGAATTATGACTCAATTTTATTGTAGTATTTTTAATTTTATTTGACAGTCGGCCTAATATTTGAATATTCCTTGAATATAATTTGTTCCTATATTTGATCACAACTAGAATACTTAATTAATCCTTTTGTGGTATGCAATTTTTAGATAACGAAATGAGAATTCATTTTAAAGTCATTCTTCGCAGTAGTTAAGTAAATATCTTTTCATTCTTTAGGAATGGCGTGGGGTCTTTAAAATTAAAAGTTATTTTTTATTATTTTGTGACTAGCCTATTATTTTAATTTGGAGGCTTATTATTTTTAAATCTTTTTTGAAATTATTTTACTTGATATAATTTTCTTTTATTTGCAAAGCATGACCGTATTTTTACTTGATGCCTAGTTCGAGTCTAGATTGGGGCATTAAATCAAATGAATGGGTCTAGTTGATTTTATTTTAAAATTAGTTGTCCCAATGGCCTCTGGGACTTCAAGTTGGGACGTTAGTAAAATCTTTAGGACATTTAAAATATTAAAAATTCACTCTAGCTACATACTTAAAGAGGGTATGTGGGTTAAGGGTAAATTAAGCCGCTCGGGGATGATGGAAATTACCCGACCTACATATATGATAGTGGATTCTAAAACTATCCTTTACCGATAAAAGCCGGGTTCTGATCCGAATAGGCTAAACAAACCTAGGGTTATTTATGTAAATGGTTAATTAGTTATTGTTTAATTTGTGGTTATTTGTGCAATATAATTATTACTTCAGATTGTTTATGCAAATACATGAAACTGCTTATTTATTTATATTGCATTACATATCCTTTTTATTTAATTTATTTAGTTTTTATCCTCTTATAGGCAACATGTTAAACCCAATATAGAAATCGGCCGGGAACCACGTTTAGTGGAACTTAGGAGGTTCCTAACCCCTTCTAGGTTATTTCGAACACTTACCCGAATCTCTGACTAGTAGAATAATCCGGAGTTTATTATTTAAATTGAATTAGAAATTAATAGGTGACCTAATACGCGTAGGAAATTTATTATGTGGCGACTCCAAAACTCTAACTCCAAATGAATTACCCCAAGTCGAAAACCACTTTAAGTGGGGTGCGACAGAATGGCGACTCCGCTGGGGAATAAATGTTCTAACCATCACAGTTTTTATATTGGGTTTATTCTTGCTTTGATTATTTTGTATGCAATACTAACTTTTTTTATTTGCAGGTTTGTAATCTTTTATGTTCTGTAATTTTTTAATTACATGATATTTAGTTTATCATTGAATTATTTGTTGCATTCCGTTCATACTCCTTCACTCCTAAAAAATTGACACTTGCACACACACAAACGATTACGTAGATCTCACGGTCGTTTCACTCTCAAAAGACCCTTTAGGAGGAATGGTTAGAGTCTAGTTGAACCATGGTACAACCAGAAATTCTAAACATTCTCACCCCATGGTTGTCCGCCTGGGAGACCATGTCCTTGTCTAGATTACTCAACTCTTAGTTACACTCTGTTTAGAAATCATGCATCATGCCATATTTAGGAAAATTTCGACTTCAGCTCGTGTTTAAGTCTATTAGTTCACCCATTTGAACAAACCGACGGGTTTTCAACCCTACGGGACGTTTAATATGTTATGTGTGTATTTATTTAAAGTTGAACGTGTCTAATGTAGACCATTTGTTCATATAACAGTGGGTTCGATTATTTATTTTTATTTGCCTAAAATTGTTATTTCTACATTTATACAACAAAACCAACTAATTTTATAAAATTATTTTTGGGTTATGAACAAAATTAATTTTTCTACTTTTATGAAAATAAAATCATAGACTTTAAATTAATTTCTTTTACTTTTAATGTAACAAGATCACTTATTTATTCCTATTTACCTAAAAAAATAGAAAATGTATTATTTCTATATTTATTTAATAAAATTATTTTATTCATTTTTTGGGTTATGAGAACAAATGGGATAACGCAAAATACTCGTTCAATTTTAAATACCATGATTAAAATTAGGAAGGCTTAATATCCTTGGCATGTTAAAGTCCATTAGCCAACTTCGTCCAAGAGCGTCTTCATATAACGCCTATCATGCATATTATGTGTGTTGATCTTGTTAGGTCTACCTCTACACAAAAGAGGTTCCTTGCATTATAAAACATGATATACTTTGCATATAAAAATTATTATCTCAACACTGACTTGTTGTTTCATGTGTAAGTTTTACTCCCACTCCCGAGGTTAACTTGTGCATTCTGGCCAATCATCAATACCAGACAAGAGTCAAAGGACAAGTTACAACTCCTCCCCCTCTCACAAACTAGAAGAAGAGGAAAGCGAAACATGATGTTTGAGTTGAATAATGCTACTC
Source organism: Petunia axillaris subsp. axillaris (assembly GCA_029990575.1). NCBI lineage: Eukaryota > Viridiplantae > Streptophyta > Magnoliopsida > Solanales > Solanaceae > Petunia > Petunia axillaris. The sequence goes on along the minus strand of JARKNS010000004.1, from coordinate 90,218,181 downwards.
TTAGTGACGATAACATTGGGAATAATGGGACACCCCGCAAACTTGCCCTGGTTGGGCATGATGAACATGTTGCTACCTATGAGCAAAGAATTAGAGAACTTAAAGAGAAACTGACAATAGCCAGTTTACCCGTTATTAACTCCGCCTATTCAGGAGAACCAATCGATCCAAGTGGGTCAGCCCGCCCTAATGGAAAGGACCTTATACACCCATCAGATCCACCTGTTATTTACCAAACAGCACCACCTGCCACATACCAAACAGAACCACCTGCTACTTATCAAACAATACCACCTGCCACTTACCAAACAGCACCATCTGCTGGTTACCAAATCGCACCAACTGCAACACACCAAGCACCGCCTCCCTATCAAGAACCACTAACTACTTATCAAGCATTGCCTCTTGTACATCCTACTTACCTAAACACAAACTTATCCCGCACCCACACCACATATCTACAGCCTTACAATCCCATGTTCACTGCTGAAACCAAACAACTCACTTTCCCAGTCAAAGACCATGGAAATTATGAATGGGCGGAGGATGAAAGAAGGGTAGCCAATGATGATGGGACAAAAGAGAAATTTCGTAAGCTGGAGTCAGCCTTTAAGAAATTTGAGTTAGGCAAAACCACTAGAGATTTAGCTTATGAAGATTTGTGTATCTATCCTACTTTGAAATTACCTGACGAATACAAGATACCAAAGTTTGACTTGTTCAATGGCACTGGCGATCCTATGTCACATCTGAGAACATATTGTGACAAGTTGATTAGAGATGGGGAAGATGAAAAAGTACGAGTAAAGCTATTCAGCCCCGAAGCCTGACTGGAGATGCTTTAAGTTGGTTTTCTAAACAAAAACCAGACACGTGGCTCGATTGGGAAGATATGGCAGCAGAATTTATAGAAATATTTGGGTATAATACCGAAATGGTACCAGATTATTTCTATTAAGAAAAATTGAAAAAGAAACCCACAGAGACGTTAAGGGAATATGCTACTAGGTGGAGACCAGAAGCTGCGAAGGTGCAACCCGCTATGAATAAGAAAGAAATAGTTAACATATTCATTCGCATATAAGAGGATGTCTACTATGACAATTGTTGCATATGAAGAACCAAAAGTTTACAGATGCAGTGTTGATGGAAGATGACGTAGAAGAAGGATTAAAAAGTGGAAAAATAATTAGCTTAGCTTCTCTACAAGCTGCTAATAAGGCTATTCATGCTGGAAATATAAGTCTCTCCAAAAAGAAGAAAGATGAAGTCTCTTTTACTGCAACCATTCAAGACCCTACTTTCAACCACTATTATTAAACACCGCCACCATTCTATCCCTACCCTCACATACCGTCTAAAATTCTGTTTATAACACTCAATCCACTCGGCATGTATTCCACACCCCAGCACCAAGCCGTCAATCATACTACCAAAATACTCAACCCAACTACCGAAATGCATCACCATACCTTCCAAGGCCTCGCCCTGATGCAAACCAAAGACCTAAAAGGAACTACACTGCGTTAGCTAAATCCCGCACCCAATTGTTCGAGAGGTTGAAATCTGTCGGGCTTATTGTCCCAATACCTCAAAAGGTGCCAAACAATCCTTCACTACACTTTGATTACAACAAAAGGTGTGCATACCACTCAGGTGGACCTGGGCATGAGACAGGGAGATGTTTTGCATTGAGAAATAAGATTCAAAACCTAATAGATGAAAAGGTCATCCATTTGAAGACACCAAATGTGCACAATAACCCACTACCCAATCATGGGGATAAGAAGGTGAATATGATTGACTTCGGCGAAGAATGCAATCTAGAAGGAACAATCATAAAAGCAAAAACAGGGTTTGATGAATGCAAGTTTGGCATAGGGTATATCTTGGTTTGGAAAGGAAAAAGTAATACAAATGATACAACAGGTTATTATTCACTAGAGCAGTTTATTCCAACTCTGAAACAGGCATCCATCTTTTCAAGTTACATGCAGACTCTCGAGGGAGAAAGAATTGCCAAAGATGTTCATGAGCTGACCGGTCTAAAGGAGCTATTCATGGAAGAATATGGTACTGAAGCCCTGGATATCCAGGAAGCTGAACCTGGAGTTATGCCGAACAACTGAATCTGCATCACATTCCGAGCATGCCGAGAACCTTCGTGGAGCTGGGGCATTAGTGTTTTTCTTTAAATAAAACACGATTCTGAGTCGTTAGCTTTTGTTTCCTTTGTTTTTTTAGCTTTGTTGCATCGTGTCTTCTTTTCGAAGACTATTTCTCAAGTCAAATAATAAAAGCATTTCCTATTTTTCATTTTTTGTGTATGCATCATTTACTTTCTGGAAAATTATTTTAATTCCATTGAATCTGCGACTACGATGTGAGAGAGCAGTCCAAAACGACGAGTACATTCCATGCTATGATGATTCAACAAAAGACATTCAAGGAACTTCATGGTTAATCACGGACGTCTAATAGGAGACAACTGAGGCAAGAGCATATTGAGGAGGATGACTTACAATTCAAGGCGAAACAATAGAAATACATATAAGGAGCAGAATTAGACAAACCCAAATGGACTAAAAGAATGCTCGAGCAAGTGACGCTCGTGGATAGCAAAGTATGAGCACAACAAACAATAGAATGACAAAGGCGTTTATCGAGGAAGTTAAAGCAAGACAGTTGATCCTAAATTGGAATTCTCTAAATTGAGACAAAATTAACAAGATCCTTTACTCAGATACAATCAAGAGATACTACAAATCGAGCAACATACATCTCTATTGGATTCGAACTACATAGCGACCTGATTCTCAAGAGGGGATACGTAGGCAGCCTACTGGAAGCACAATGTCACGACCCAAAATCCTGGATGGTCGTGAGGACACCCGAACAAACCCCATCAGGCAGACCCACTCGCTATATTACCAATTAATCTCAATAATATAAAAGAAATAATATAATAAAATACAAGTTGTGAATTTTATTACTGATATGCAGAATATCCTATAGTGCAAAGGAAAGGTCTAGACCTCTACCATAAGCCATGAACATCTATAAGATAAATGCTGAATAAAATATCCCGAATATCTGAAACAATAAATGACAGGAATGAAATAATGGTAATGTGTGCCACTACGGAATGAGAATGGTTGGTTCACCGCTGATCAATAGGAAAATCTTCAACTCTGGCCACGGGGCACACTGTTACTCGGAACCGTATCTGCCCGAACAAATAATAAGAAAACAATAAAGAAAATAACGTAAGTCAAAAGGACTTAGCAGGTGGGTAGACTAGTTCCTATGAAAGACAGGAAACTAGTCTAAGCAATGAATTAACAGAATAGAGGAGGGAGAAAAAGAAACATGTTATAATTCGCTATTTAAATAGTCCATCCAATCACATCATTCAACATCAATAAATCTCATTCAAGAACCAACAATTAAACTCAATTAATAAACCAGCAGAATATGTGGGCTAACTCCGAAAAGATATGATAGTGGACCAACTCCGAGGCTATCAAATGTACCAACTCTAAAATAGATAGTGGACCAACTCCGAGGCTATCAAATGGACAAACTCCGAAACATTATCAATTGGACCAACTCCGACATATCAAAGTAATAATAAATTTTCATGTCAAACATACACATACCTTGCAATACTTTAAACAACAACCAGGAGTAAACACAATCCAGGAAAAACAACACATATTCCAATTAAATATTAAACACAACGAAAAGGTGTCAAAGGTTACACCTAGGGCAGTGCACATACAAGGAACGTATGTACAATATCCCGCGTGGACTAGTTCCACCAAAGAAAGGGATAGAACCACCAACCTCTATTCGAAGAAGCAACCACTACTCAACAATCTCTCTTCCCCGTCGAATCTCCTCCACACCGTCTCGCTCTAAGTAAAAGAATAGATTACATAATTAAATTAATATATTGATTCAAAATTTGAGTATAAAACTTGTTCCGAGTCTTACGACTAAGTATCTTACCAACTCACCCTCAAATTCATGAGTCCAAAATTATGATTTGCTTCAATCTTGATACAAAATTTATATAGTCGTGATAATAATATTCTAATCTCAATAATAATTACAGTGTATAAAAGAAATAATCATACTAAAAGGTAAAGTATTAAAAATGAGTATAATTTGATACATCGCTGGTGTACTAGTTTGGCGACATTAGTGAAACGTCAGTTCCAATTTCGTATAGCTAACCTCTGCTTTTAAAAGTTGGTTGCCTCCAATCCAACTATTAACTTTTTATATTAGTATTTTATACTCTCAATGACTCCATAACCATGGCTAATAAACTACTATAAAGAGAATAAAATGAAAGTACAACAATAACTTGAACGTCAAAGCCTGGACAAATTCACTAAATTTAACCCTCCATCCCCATATACTAATCATTATATAATAATTATGCCTCCTTTTTATCATAAGAAAATCATTAACTAATAATGATGGAACTTTTGGAGAAAAGATAATACATGTACATATTCTAATACAAGTAGCAATTTAGGAATGGAATTCTCTAACTTCTTTGGCCTTGAACTGAACTGAAATGGCCGAATCAATGCCTAGGCAGACGCCCTTTCGGCCTTACGTTTTATCCCAAGTTCTCTACTTGAAAACCTAATTCTGTATTTTGTATCTCTAAAATAAGTAAAAGGATTTATTTAACGTGCGAATCCCACTCCTCCACTATTTTTTTCACTTAAATACCAAATAATAAGCGTAATGTCTAATTGGTCGAATAACTACTCCTAATTATATTTCTAACCCTTTTCCAACCCATAATTAACATAAATAATTATTATATAATAATAATCAAAATAAATGTATTAAAACTAACAGAATAACTAGGAAAAATAATATTTGTAAAATATCGGGTCATTACATTCTCCCCCACTTAAACTCTCGTTCGTCCTCGAACGATACTTGAATAATCTAAGCCCTATATGATTGCACAAGAGGCAATAGCAAAAGATATAAGCAAATCTCGACCAGTCAAGTGTCATGACACATACCTGGAGTCTCAAACAAGTGTGGATATTTCTCTCGCATACTCGCCTCAATCCCCCAGGTAGCCTCATCTTGTGGACGATTTCTCCACTGCATTTTTACTAAAGGAATTTCTTTTGATCTCAACTTTCAAATATCCCTCTCAACTATAGCAATCGGGACACCTTTAAGTAAACCAAATCACCCTCCATAAACACCAAGTCCCGGGTCCTCCGATTTGCATATGATATCTGCCTACTCTGAGCAGTCCGTAAGAGATCTTGAATAATCCGTACCCTATCCAAAGTCTGCTGCACATAATCTGGACCTAAAGCAATCACCTCACCAGACTCAAACCATCCCACTGGAGAGCGACACCTACGCACCGTACAAAGCCTAAAACAGTGCCATCTGAATAGAAGACTGGTAGCTATTATTATAAGCGAATTCTGCTAGGGATAAATGGTCATCCCAATGACCACCAAAGTCCAGCGCACAAGCTCTCAACGTATCCTCTAGTATCTGTATAGTCCGCTCTGACTGACCATCCGTCTGTGGGTGAAATGCAGTACTAAGCTGAACCTTAGTCCCCAACTCTCGCTGAAATGACTACCAAAACTGTGCTGTGAACTGAGAGCCTCTATCAGAAATAATAGAAAGTGGAGTACCATGCAATCGGATAATATGCTCAATAAAAATCTGAGCCAACTTTTTTTGCTGAATATATAGTCTTCACTACAATAAAGTGAGCAAACTTGGTAAGTCTATCAACCACCACCCAAAACGAGTCATGTTGTCTCAAAGTCCTAGGCAAACCAACAACAAAGTCCATAGTGATCATCTTCCATTTTTACTCGGGAATAGATAATGCCTGGGATAAACCTGCGGGATTTCTATGCTTGTATTTGACCTGTTGATAGTTTGAGCATCGAGCCACGTGCTCAACAACATCCTTCTTTATTCCCTTCCACATGTATAACTCACGAAGGTCATGATACATCTTTGTGGTACCGGGATAAATGGAATACCGCGAACTGTGTCCCTCATCCAATACCAACTGCCTATCATCAACATTAGGAACACACAAACGACCATTGAGACGAAGGACACCATCATCACCAACTATAAACTCTGACACTCCCCCACTTAGGGCCATATCTCACAACTCTAGAAAATAAGGATCCTCATATTGTCTCTCCTTGATCTGGTTGGCAAGAGAGGATTGGGTCATCATACAAGCAAACATTATGTCAGGCGCTGGGCTGAATACTCTAACCCTCCGATTAGTCAAAGACTGCAAATCAATCGTCAAGGGCCTCATATAAGCATCTAAATATGCAAGACTACCCATAGACTTCCGGCTCAATACATCAGCTACAACATTGGCCTTTCTCGGTGATAACGAATGGTAAGGTCATAATCCTTGATCAACTCGAGCCATCTACGTTGCCTACCATTTAAATCCTTCTGATTAAATAGGTATTGTAAGCTCTTGTGATCGGTGAAAATCTCACAAGGCTCACCATAAAGATAGTGCCTCCAGAGTTTCAATGCAAACACAACCATTGCCAACTCTAAGTCATGGGTAGGGTAGTTCTTCTCACTCACCTTCAGCTGCCTCGATGCATATGCAATAACCCTGCCATTTTGCATTAAGATACACCCCAAACCGATACGAGAGGCATCACAATATACTACAAACCCACCTGAACCAGTAGGAAGAGTCAATAATGGAGTAGTAGTCAATAAGGATTTGAGCTTCTGAAAGCTCGCCTCACACTCCTCTGACCATCGAAACTGCACAGCTTTCTGAGTCAAATGGGTCAGCGGAGCTGCAATAGAAGAAAACCCCTGAACAAATTGCCGGTAGTACCCTGCCAAGCCAAGGAAATTACGTATCTCTGTCGGAGAAGTAGGTCGTGGCCACTTCTGAACTGCCTCAATTTTCTTCGGATCAACTTTAATGCCTTCACTAGACACAATGTGACCCAAGAATGCCACATAATCTAACCGGAATTCACATTTAGAGAATTTGCATACAACTGTGGTACCGAAGTGTCTAAAGAATTGCTGTTGGGTACTGCTTATGCTCTACGAAAATAAATCAACATATCGTCGACAAAGATAATCACAATCCATGTATGGCCTAAACACTCAGTTCAACTAATGATACCCAAATCTCATGTCAATCTTAGACAAGAACTTAGCTCTCTGCAACTGATCAAATAAGTCACCAATACGAGGCAACGAAACTTTTTTTTTATCATAACCTCATTCAGCTGCTTATAATCAACATACATTCACATCAAGCCATCCTTCTTCTTGATTAATATATATAATAATGGAACTCCCTAAGGTGAAACACATGGTCTATTAAATTCCTTACTAAGTAAGTCTTGTAACTTCTCCTTTCATTCTCTAAGCTCGGCAGGAGCCATTCGATAAGGAGGAATAGAGATAGACTGCGTACTCGGAACAATATCTATGCCAATTTCAATATCTCTATAAGGAGGAACACACGGCAAATACTCTGGAAACACTTCAGCAAACTTACAAACAATAAGAATAAAATCAATAGACGAGGACTTCATGTTGGTGTCCAGAATCAAGAAAAGATCAGTCTTGAGCTTCCAACTAATGTTATCCAAATTTCGAGTGGATCTTAATGAAAAATACAATCAACCTGTAACAGATGCAGCAACTCATCCCGACATAGAAACGATACTAAAAATTACTATGCTTACCAGTAGAATACACACCATGTCCTCGAGAAAACATAACCAAAACCGAATCAATCCAAGAAAACTCAATAGCACAAGATATGCCAAACATTTGATACCTATTTTCCAACCAATTTTTGTATCATTTGATGCAACACCAACATTCAGTACCTGTCTCGATAAAAATAGAAGACCAACCATATCAAGAAGAAACAAATAAACAAAAGCATCCGATCCCTGAGCTAAGACTACACACACCGGTCAAAACTCGTTCCACATCCAAGAGCCTCCAATATGTGTGAAAGATTACCAAGGTGTACACAATTCACAATACCACCTATATAAAAGAATGGAGATACATCGAAACCAATTGAACTCGGTCAAAAGCTAACTATCGCATCTGCATTAGTCAAGTTCAACTTAGTTATACACCATAGGCTCCTCCACTTGAAGCTAAAAGTCATCAATAACTTACGCAAGCAACTACACTCTTACCTTGTACAACCTTGGTGTTTTACCATCAATATTTTGTCAAGCTCTCCAAATTAAAGTAGTGCCTAGCACAACACATACCCAGAAACACACTTACAAAAAAAAGATGAAATAATATGTCCCTCAACAGTCGTAGCACATCGCTTAAATCTGAAACTTCCAATGAAATCATCTTCAATGGAAAGAACTCATCTTCAATGGCAAGGACATCGGAAAATTAACGTTTAAGTCTTAATCAAACATTGACCCATGCGAATATTAGCGAATTCCTGTTGGTATAACTTTCCATTTTTCAAACTCCTCTTAGAACCGCCACACCAAACATATTATATGGGCCTATTGGCTTCCCTTTCACATTTCTAAAGCCCAAGAATCTCACTTATACAATTTATAAACTTGCAAGAGTACAAATTTTATACCGCTATCAAGAGAAATTTTCATTGCATCTTCATTCCCAAGAGTAATACCCTAAAACATGAAATCTTTATAATGCACAGCAATCTCGGTAAAACTGAACAAACCACGCTATAGTCGAAACCATTTCCTTATTCCCTTATTGATTTATTGAAATCAAAGCAGTATGAAATAAGAAACTCATTTTGAATCTATGAACCTTGCATTCGACATATAACATTTCTTTCCTTCATAATGATGTTCCCAAATTCGTCAATGCTTTGCTAGAACAGTGATCCTTAGTAAACGTAAGGAAAAAAAATCGAAAAATTTAGTCCTCCACTTTTAAAACTCAACGCACGAGATAAGGAATGAAAGAAAGGGAAACTTTCACTAAATGCCATATAACCCCTCGTAGATAAGTACAGACGTCTCCGTACCGATCAACAAGACTCTATTAGGCACTGTTCATGACTTATCAAGACACTAGACCTGGGCTCTGATACCAATTGTCACGACCCAAAGTCCTGGATAGTCGTGAGGGCACCCAAACAAACCCCATCGGGCGGACCCACTCGCTATATTAATAATTAATTTCAATAATATTACAGAAATAATATAATAAAATTCAAGTTGTGACTTTTATTACTGAAATACGCAGAATATCCCATAGTGCAAACGAAAGGTCTAGTCCTCTACCATAAGCTATGAACATCTGTAAGATAAATGCTGAATAAAATATCTCGAATGTCTGAAACAATAAATGACAGGAATGAAATAATGGAAAGGTGCGCCACTACGGAATGAGGATGGTTGGTTCACCACTGATCAATAGGAAAATCTTCAACTCTGGCCACAGGGCACGCTGGTATTCGGAACCGTATCTGCCCGAACAGATAATAAGAAAGCAATAAAGAAACTAGCGTAAGTCAAAAGGACTTAGTAGGTGGGTAGACTAGTTCCTATGAAAGATAGGAAACTAGTCTAAGCAATAAATTAACAGAATAGAGGAGGGAGAAAAAGAAACATGTTATAATTCGCTATTTAAATAGTCCATCCAATCACACCATTCAACATCAATAAATCTCATTCAAGAACCAACAATTAAACTCAATTAATAAACCAGCAGAATATGTGGGCTAACTCCGAAAAGATGTGATAGTGGACCAACTCCGGGGCTATCAAATGTACCAACTCTAAAATAGATAGTGGACCAACTCCGAGGCTATCAAATGGACAAACTCCGAAACATTATCAATTGGACCAACTCCGACATATCAAAGTAATCATAAATTTTCATGTCAAACATACATATACCTTGCAATACATTAAACAACAACTAGGAGTAAACACAATCCAGGAAAAACAATACATATTCCAAGTAAATATTAAACACAACGAAAAGGTGTAAAAGGTTACACCTAGGGCAGTGCACATACAAGGAACGTATGTACAATATCCCGCGTGGACTAGTTCCACCAAAGAAAGGGGATAGAACCACCTACCTCTATTCGAAGAAGCAACCACTACTCAACAATCTCTCTTCCCCGTCGAATCTCCTCCACATCGTCTCGCTCTAAGTAAAAGAATAGATTACATAATTAAATTAATATATTGATTCAAAATTTGAGTATAAAACTTGTTCCAAGTCTTACGACTAAGTATCTTACCAACTCACCCTCAAATTCATGAGTCCAAAATTATGATTTGCTTCAATCTTGAGACAAAATTTATATAGTCGTGATAATAATATTCTAATCTCAATAATAATTACAGAGTATAAAAGAAATAATCATACTAAAAGGTAAAGTATTAAAAATGAGTATAATTTGATGCATCGCTGGTGTACTAGTTCGGCGACATTAGTGAAATGCCAGTTCCAATTTCGTATAGCTAACCTCTGCTTTTAAAAGTTGGTTGCCTCCAATCCAATTATTACCTTTTTATATTAGTATTTTATACTCTGAATGACTCCATAACCATGGCTAATAAACTACTATAAAGACAACAAAATGAAAGTACAACAATAACTTGAACGTCAAAGCCTGGGCAGTAGGTTTCTCTATTATTGTGGTCAACACAATAGCAAATTCACTAAATTTAACTCTCCATCCCCATATACTAATCATTATATAATAATTATGCCTCCTTTTTATCATAAGAAAATCATTAATTAATAATGATGAAACTTTTGGAGAAAAGATAATACCTGTACGTATTCCAATACAAGTAGTAATTTAGGAATGGAATTCTCTAACTTCTTTGGCCTTGAACTGAACTGAAATGGCTGAATCAATGCCTAGGCAGACGCCCTTTCGGCCTTACGTTTTATCCCAAGTTCTCTACTTGAAAACCTAATTCTGTATTTCGTATCTCTAAAATAAGTAAAAGGATTTATTGAACGTGCGAATCCCACTCCTCCACTATTTATTTTTCAATTAAATACCAAATAATAAGCGTACTGTGTAATTGGTCGAATAACTACTCCTAATTATGTTTCTAACCTTTTTCCAACCCATAATTTACATAAATAATTATTCTATAATAATAATTAAAATAAATTTATTATAACTAACAGAATAACTAGGAAAAATAATATTTGTAAAATATCGGGTCATTACACACAATCACATCATAAGAGAATTTTATTGGACACTGGGGCAGAATATTTTGAGTTTCCCTTAAAAAATTCATAGAATACATCACAACACACTGGGGCAGAATTTTTGAGACCTCAAAAATTCAAGGAAAATACAAGCAGCACACTGGGGCAGAAATTTTGAGCTTCCCTCAAAATTTCAAAATAGAGAATCTTTGAGCAGCAAATGGATATAGAAGGGATTATGTCCAAACAACATGTCGCATTCTATGCTTCAATGGAATGAATTTGTATTACTCTTTAAACATTATTTTTCTCAAAACACATACATATCCCCTTTCTTTTTCTCTATTGCTCACAGCTCAACTAAGGTTCGACGTTCGAAAAGAAAGGCATTACATAGGAGACAATTATACAAGTCAACCTCCTCCCAAAAAAAAAAATCACAAATTTTCTTTGATTGCAGGTTTACACGGGTACCGAGTATACCTAACAACTCTTACAACGCAAAATTTGACATCAATTTGAGAAGCATAGAATCTATATCGATGGATATATAGGGTCCGCGTCTATGGACACGATATCAATTTGAGGAGCATAGAATCCATGTCGGTGGATATATAGGGTCCGCGTCTTTGGACACGACATTAATTTGAGGAGCATAGAATCCATGTCGGTGGATATATAGGGCCCGACATCAATTTGAGGAGCATAAAATTCATGTCGGTGGATATATAGGGTCCGCATCTATGGACATGACATCAAATTGAGGAGCATAGAATCCATGTCGGTGGATATATAGGGTCCACGTCTATGACATGATATCAATTTGTGAAGTATACAATCAATGCCGGTGGATATATAGGGTTCGCGTCTGTGGACATGACATCAATTTGAGAAGCATAGAATATGTGTTGTCGGATATATAGGGTACGCGCCTGTGGACATGACATCAATTTGAGAAGCATAGGATCCATGTCGCTGGATATATAGGGTCCGCGTCTGTGGATATGACATCAATTTGAGAAGCATAGAATCCATGTCGATGGATATATAAGATCCGCGTCTGTGGACATGACATCATTTGACAAGCATAGAATCCACGTCGGTGGATATATAGGGTCCGCATTTATGGACATGACATCATTTGACAAATATAGAATCTGTGTCGGCGGATATATAGGGTTCACGGTGGTGAACATGACAACAGGGTAGGGTCCGCGTTTGTGGGCATAGTTCAACAATTTACAGCAGAGTAGAATACGCGTTTGTGGCCATAGTTCAGCAATTTGAATTGTTAGGTCCGTGTTGGTAGGCATAGCATTTGAAAGGTACATGGTTTGCATATGTGCATGAGACATCAATCGAACAAGTATAAGATAAGACAACTACTCAGCTCAACAGGGAAGTTTACTTTATCTTTATCTTTATTTGCACTTATCTTGATTTTACTGAAGGACACTCTCCGATCTCTCAACAAACCTCTGCGTCATTTCCCATACGCTCAAACTTGCACCCCAAAACTCTTACCACTTTTTCTGTCCTTTGTGACAAAATTGGCTGCTCCGTCAACTATCTTTGCCCGAAGATTCTGTCATCATCCTCAGGCAAAGAGGGGCAGCTGTTGACACCCAATTTTGTTTATCATTCTTTCTATAATTGGCCATAATTTAACTTAAAGGTGCAATGTTGACTGTTTGAACAAATTTGCATAAGAAGTCATGCATTTACGTGTGTTATCCTCTATTTATACGTTATATACTTAATTGTGGTCAAATCATCAATTTAGGCTATGTGTTAACTATATGATAAGCTCTGACTATTTGTGCAATTTACAGTATTTATAATATTTAAATATTTACATGTTACTATTTATACTTACTTGATTTAATTTGACCCCAATTATATTTTACGTGTGCATGTTATTTTCTTACATAATATATATTTATATTTTTTATTTATTTGGCACATTTAGTTAAATAACAGTCCAATTAAACATATCCAATTCAAATGTCATTCATAATATACCACCCATTTTATTTCATAATTTTGGCACATTTATTTGGATTCGAAATTTCAAAATCTCATTTGAACCAGGACAAAAGTTTGACCAGATACCTCCATTTTTGCACCATACAATTTTCTTTCCACATATTCACTTTATTTCATGATAATTGAATTCTTTCATATTCTCTTTAAACCTAGACAAAAGATGGTCTAGGTACACTCTCTACATTCAAAATCTCTTCCATATTTTATTAACTGAAATCCCTTGATTCACTCTCATTTAAAATCCCTTCAATTAAGCTCCAAACGTCGCCCAATCTCTCTCCGCAAAATCACTCAAAATCAATGATCCCACAAATCATGCATTCAATAATTTCCTACCATTCTTAGTACCCTATTCCTCTACTATAAATTCAACTCAATTCTCACCATGGAAGAAACAATTTCTTTCTACTTCTCCCTTATCAAGACGCCTCTATATCCCTTCTCTATACAGCATTTTGTATAATTTAAATTTGTTCGAAGACAACTCTGCAAATTTCAAAAATTATTGTAACATCAAACCGGACTTTGCGATTGGTAAGTGAGAAATTATCATTGCTTTTCTTTGAATCTTGAAAGGTATGTTTCTCATCTAGTCTTGAATTATGACTCAATTTTACTATAGTATTTTTTAATTTTATTTGACAGTCGGCCTAATATTTGAATATTCCTTGAATATATAATTTGTTCCTATATTTGATCACAACTAGAATACTTAATTAATCCTTTTGTGATATGCAATTTTTAGATAACGAAATGAGAATTCATTTTAAAGTCATTCTTCGCAGTAGTTAAGTAAATACCTTTTCATTCTTAGGAATAGCGTGGGGTCTTTAAAACTAAAAGTTATTTTTTTATTATTTTGTGACTAGCCTATTATTTTAGTTTGGAGGCTTATTATTTTTAAATCTTTGAAATTATTTTACTTGATATAAGTTTCTTTTATTTGCAAAGTATGACAGTATTTTTACTTGACGCCTAGTTCGAGTCTAGATTGGGGCATTAAATCAAATGTATGGGTCTAGTTGTTTTTATTTTAAAATTAGTTGTCCCACTGGCTTCCGGGACTTTAAGTTGGGACGTTCGTAAAACCATTAGGACGTTTAAAATATTATAAATTCGCTCTAGCTAAATACTTAAAGAGGGTATGAGGGTTAAGGGTAAATTAAGCCCCTCGTAGATGATGGAAATTATCCGAGCTACATATATGATAGTGGATTCTAAAACTATCCTTTGCCGATAAAAGTCAGGTTCTGATCCGAATAGGCTAAACAAACCTAGGGTTATTTATGCAAATGGTTAATTAGTTATTGTTTAATGTGTAGTTATTTGTGCAATATAATTATTACTTCAGATTGTTTATGCAAATATACGAAACTGCTTATTTATTTATTTTGCATTACATATCTTTTTTATTTAATTTATTTAATTTTTACCCTCTTATAGATAATATGTTAAACCCAATATAGAAATCGGCCGGGAACCACATTTAGTGGAACTTAGGAGGTGCCTAACCCCTTCTTTCTATGTTATTTCGAACACTTACCCGAATCTCTGACTAGTAGAGCAATCCGGAGTTTATTATTTAAATTGAATTAGAAATTAATAGGTAACCTAATACGTCTAGGAAATTTATTAGGTGGCGACTTCAAAACTCTAACTCCAAACGAGTTACCCAAGTCGAAAACTACTTTAAGTGGGGTGCGACAATTCCTCCGCTATTGATACAATGGATTAAGTTTTCAATTTCTTCTCCCCTTTTAATTTTATTTATGTTTATTGAATACATTTAATGAAAAAATTTAATTGATCAAACATTGGCATTTTTCAAGTATTTTCATTGCATCATTAAACCCAATTGGCACAATGAACGTCCAACCAGTAGAGACGCCGATTTCTTGCTTATGTTGAAATGATTACGCATTATGAAATTGTGGGGGAAATTGCTAAAGAGTATGCTACTTCTAAGTTTCTGTTGGGTGGAACATGAGGTAATGAAGAATCTATTCTTTGACAAGCTTAGGGAAAAAATTGCTTCTTTTGGAGAAAATTTCGAGAGATCTCCTGATGTAGTTGAAGTGTTCAACTGGAACAACCTTAAATTAGAGTATCAAAGTGAAAAGTCTATACAACTTTAAGGGTCTATTTATATATTTTACCTAAAATATTCATAACTACGAAATATCAAGTCAAACTTTATACGAATAAATGACCGAGGATAAAGTAATACAACAAAATTTAGAAGTTTTAAATAATAGAAATACACAATTCATTTTATACAACCAAAAAAAGTGAACATTTTGTCATATATAAAGTAAAAATAATGGCTGTATTTACTGTTTAGTGTGAATTTTGTTATAATCAGTTTACATTTGTTTGAGCCGTTTAACCTATCTAAGGAACCCGCAGGATCCCCATCATGTTAAAGCACCTTTTTCTTTTTCCGAACTAACCCTTTCCGTAAGAAGATTAAGAACTTGTTTAAAGGAAAACTTACTCCTCTGGTTAAAAAAAAAATAAAAATTAACCTCTCCCTACTTGGTGAAGGTGTCCTGCCAAGATAGGAAGTATGTTTTGTTTTTTTTTTTTTTTTTTTTTTTTTTTTTTTTTTTTTTTTGGGGCGGGGAGAGAGTTTATTAAAAGTGTTTGAATATAGTAATAACTATTAACCAACTTTTTATTTTTTTCGCTTATAGTCTTTAACAGGATAGATATAGATTCAATACTCACTATTTTCTTCCCTCCTCCTCCTCCTTCATCCCTGCAATAGAAATTTTATTTTATTTTTGTTTTTTAAACGATTATCATTTTATTCGGTTTCATAAAATGATTGTAATAAAAGTGATTAATATTTATTGAATATTATTTTTAAATGGGTTATTTGAAAGTTTAAGATTAAAATACAGATTTATTCATTACCTTACTCTTTTGTACAATTAGTTGTTGGAAGTTCGCAAAGAAATTAAGAATGTGGTGGAGGGATAAATTTTTTAAATTTAATTAGTGTAGAAGTTATTTACAGATGATATAGTTTGGGTCGATGAGACTCGCAGCGGAGTTAATGATAAGCTGGAAGTTTGGAGACAGACTATAGAGACCAAAGGTTCCAGACTGAACAAGACGAAAATAAAGTACATGGAGTGCAAGTTTAGTGGTGCATTTCGTGAGTCTGAGGTAGTAGTGACGCTTGATACTCAAGTCATCTCCAAGAAATATAGTTTTAAGTATCTTTGGTCAATACTCCAAGAAAATGAAAAGATTGACCCACATCGTATAGGAATGGATGGACGAAATGGAGGCTCACTTCCGGGGTCCTATACTATAAGAAAGTTTCATTTAGACTTGAAAGTAATTTCTATAATGTAGTCGTAAGACCAACTATGTTGTATGGGGTGGAGTGTTAGCCAGTCAAATAGGGGCAAACTTGCAAAACCACTCCTTATGGAGGGTACGCGGTGAAATTTTTTGAACTAGAGGTAGATCGAAGAAGAATTAATTGGGGCGAGGTAATTAGACATGACATGGCCCACCTCCACATTAGCCTTGACATGACCCTAATTAGGAAAGCGTGGAGGGAAAGGATTCAGGTAGAAGGTTAGGTAGGACTCGCGCACTTTCTAGGCATATTAACATTAGTATTATCCATTTATATACTACTTTTATTTTATTCATTGTCTGTAATATTATTGGTGTTTTGTGTTTACTTCAGTTGTCTTTAAGTTTCATGACAATATTCACTTTACAATGGTATTCTCATCATGTTTTTTTCTTTTCTAGCATATTTTCATAATTGTATTTTCTTTTAGTCGAGGGTATATCGGAAACGGCATCTCCACCTTGGTGGAATTAAGGTCTGCGCACATGTCACCCTCCCAAAACAGCACATGTGTGATAGCGTCGTCTTTTTCCCTCCTCACCGATTGTTGAACTTACTAACATACACAGAATATAGCGCAATCCAAGTACAAGATGAGAAGATGCAAAAATCCTCATGTGAAGGATGTTTCTACTACTGTAGAGGAAAATAGTCTCAAATTAGCTCTGATATAGTACATGAATAAGAAAGGTGATGAAGTAGTAATCGTTTTTGGTACCTTTTTTTGGTAGGCAAGGAGCTTGAAGGGGTTATTTTTGGAACTGATCAAGTATTAAGAGTCAAGACGAGCTCGAGTTTGTAGGAGCTTGAAGGGTTATATTCGGATCTGATCAAGTTTTAAGAGTCCAGATGAGCTCGAGTAAAAACGTGTGCTCCAAGTTTGGTACAGCTTCAGCAGTTTTAGTCTCAACATAAAGCTTCGATTGACACCAAATGAGTTGTATTGTTCAAGCTTTGTCTTGTCATATAAGAAATTACCGGCCCAAACCCCGTACCTATCCCCTGTAAAAGAAATGGAATTGAGTAAGCTTTACCCTAAGAGTTCAATAAAATGGAGACGGATTTCGCAACAGCAAAACGTTTCTATCCTTCTTACTTACTAGTTCTCTAGTTTCCAAAGTCTTATTTTCCAGGCTTTGTCTTGTCTATAAATCTTTCCATCTTTCTTACTTCTCTAGCTAATCATACACGTTTGTTCGGAATGATGTCAGATGATTAATGTTCCCAAAGGGTAGACAGAATTGGCAGCCAAAATCGCCGATCAAACTGTGGACATTTTATTGTATTTTAAAAGATTGGCACTTATTATGGACACTTGTTGATATTTTATGAAGTGTAGAATTTCATCTAGCTAGGTAGCAAATGTATGTTTAAGGGTGCATGTTAGTTGATTAGTGTCATGATATGTGATTGTTTTCTAAATAAGTGACACGACCCGAATTCTCGGTTAGGCCGTGCGGGCACCCGACCACCTCCCCTAAACCTGTCGGGCGAACCCTATTGACTGAATCGATATAAATTGTGAAGAATTACCTTGAAATGAAAATGAACCAAACTTTAACAACATGAGATAACTCTCAAGGATAGACAAACATACAAGCTGTCTGAATAATACAAATAACTACCCAGAAGACACATTTTTAAAGGTTCCCAGATCAGACATCTAAGAAAGCCAAAAAATATACACACCTCCCGAAGGGAGAAAAAGTAAGGAAAACTGTAATATCTGAAGTTGGTGGCCGCAATGAACAGGATGGCTCACCGTAGACAGCTGAAAACGTACTACTCCTCAATCACGATGCGACTAGCTGGGTCCTGGAGCAGAATCTGCCGAGCGAAAAAAAAACACAAGAACAAATAGGGGTGAGTCATAAAGACTCAATAAGTGCGAACAAACTAGCAACCTCGAAAAATAGATACGCTAGTCAGGGAAACGGAACCAGGCAACAATCAACAAATAAGCAATGCACGTATAAGCAGAACAGTAGTCATGTACAGAAAAATCTACACAATAGTATGAAATGAAATGGAATGAGATGAAATGAAATGATATGAAATGAGATGAAATGAAATGATATGAAATGAAATGAAATGAAATGAAATGAAATGAGATGAAATGAAATGAGGTGCAAAGGGTCACATGTGCCAAATAAATGGAGCGGAATCCTCCTGCTCCGAGGGCGGAATCCTCCTACCCTCAATATGATGCGATGGAGCGGAATCCTCCTGCTCCGAGGGCGGAATCCTCAAACCCTCAATATGATGCAATGGTAAACCTTCACCGGCGCGGGACTCTCATCGACTGCCGGGAAGTATATGTCAACTCACAGCCAGAGTACAATTCTCAAATCCTCAATGCAATACCAACAACAGGACATAACATATAATATAGAATGTAAATCCAAAGCTAAGGCGTAATGAGTACGCCTATCGGCAGCTACACACGTAAGAAACACGTGGTAGAAAATCCATGAGGCCAGGTGCCTCCAAAGAAATGGATATAAACACTTACCGTATTCCAAAGCTAGTCCTGCTACTCAACAATTGCTTTTTCCTTGGGATTAATTGCCAAACGATCCCGCTCTATTCAATAAGCAGAAAAATTATATCAAATAAAGCTCCTTATTAGGGCAATCCAGTTAGGAACCTGATACCCTATTCGCATACGCAATACGCAGGTCAGGCCTATGTACAGGGTTCAAAGTCCCATAACAAAACCCTAAATAAATTATATTTATATGTTGCCCATAACTAACTGAGTACGAATATATAATCATTTCCATCATCGGGGTCCAATTGACCCTTTAAACTATCAATTTAAGTCATTAGGGCGATGTCTAATATCCCTATTTTTACCATAAAAATATATTCAAACACATGTAATAAGCTAAGATAATGAGTTAACATCATTACCTGAAGATTTGGGGTAGAAATTCCACTATTTTTCCACCTCGTTTTCCCTTTTTTCCTCTCTTTTTCCGAACCTTTCTCTTCTCTGTTTTGTTATATGTTTCTGTTTTATTTCTAACGTTGTTGAATCCCTTAGCCACCGACTAATCATTTTAAATTTTTTTTAATAATAAATTCGCTACGATGATTAAAATAAAAATGGAACCCTAGAGAAGTCAAAATGATCCCAAACTTTTCAAGTAAGTTATACAAAATATGTGTAACATACTCGCGAAGACGGATCTCAAATCGGACTCCTAAAACTCAAGATGCGAATTTAAAGGAAAAAGGTCAAATTAAATAACTTTCGGCATTTTAGCGGAAACTAGCCGAACAACATCGAAATTCACTTTCGAAAAATCACAAAAGTCACAAATAATCATACGAACCTAACGGCGCTTTCGGATTTCGAATCGGAGCT
This sequence comes from Petunia axillaris subsp. axillaris, assembly GCA_029990575.1. NCBI lineage: Eukaryota > Viridiplantae > Streptophyta > Magnoliopsida > Solanales > Solanaceae > Petunia > Petunia axillaris. Next base: position 90,198,154 of record JARKNS010000004.1, on the reverse strand, counting down.
CATTCGCCAAAATCGAGCTCAAAAATCTCTTTTTAATATTTATTGACAATAAAAACTGAAACCTTCTTCCGATGCCTACCAAACGAGGTCTGATTTAGCTTAAATTTTACAGATAGGTCCTAATGGACCTTACGAATATTTTAAAATCATCGGCATGCCAATCGGAGTCCTAACTTCCGAAACGACTGACCGAGGTCGTTTCATTCTCCTCCACTTAGACTCTCGTTCGTCCTCGAACGAGCAAGAGTCTAAAGTAGATTTCACACCTCTAATGAGAATGCTTACACCAATTTTTCAATGACATTTACTACGAAACCAAAATCATATACAATGATAAGAACTTTTAGGCTTTAAAGATCAAGTTCGAACTTGAATCGTCGAAGAGGTAAGGATACCTCTCACGCATACTGGACTCAAGCTCCCAAGTGTCATCCTCACGTGGACGATTATTCCATCATACTCGAACCATTGGAATCTGCTTCGAACGAAGTTTCCGGACATCACGCGCAACTATAGCAACTGGGAACTCCTCGTAAGCTAGGTTCACATCTAGCTGAGCAGGATCTAATTCGATTACTTCAGAAGGATCTCGGATACACTTTCGGAGCATCGATACATGGAAAACTGGGTGAACTGGCATAGAAGCTGGCAAGGCGAGCCGATAAGCTACCTTACCAATACGCTTCTCGATACGGAAAGGGCCAATGAACCTGGGACTAAGCTTTCCTTTCTTACCAAATCTCTTTACACCTCCCATCGGTGACACTTTCAGAAATTCCATGTCCCCGACCTCAAACTCTAACTCTCGGCTCCTCCGGTTCGAGTATGAAATCTGACTACTCTGGGCGGTGCGTAAACGATCCTGAATAACACGAACAACATCAAGAGTCTGACGAACCATATCTGAACTCATCACCTCGACATCTCGAGACTCAAACCAGCCAATAGGAGAACGACATCGATGACCGTATAAAGCCTCAAATGGTGCCATCTGAATAGAAGACTGATAGCTATTATTATAAGAGAACTCTACTAACGCCAAATGATCATCCCAGTAACCCCCGAAGTCCAGTGCACAAGCTCTCAACATGTTCTCCAGAATTTGAATAACCCCCTGGGACTGACCATCAGTCTGAGGATGGAATGGTGTGCTAAGCTGCACCTAGGTCCCCAACTCTCTCTGAAAAGACTGCCAGAACTGAGAAGTAAACTGGGAACCACGATCTGAGATAATAGATACAGGAGTACCATGCAGCCTAACCACCTACTCAATGAAAATCCGAGCCAGTCTCTGAGCTGAATCAGTAGTCTTTACAGGGATAAAATGAGCTGATTTAGTCAGTCTGTCGACTATGACCCAGACTGAATCATGGCGCCGCAGGGTCTTTTGCAAACCAACTATAAAATCCATTGTGATGTGCTCCCACTTCCACTCGGGAATAGGCAATGCCTGAGCTAACCCTGCTGGTCTCCGGTGCTCGAACTTAACCTGCTGACAGTTCAAGCAACGAGATACATAATCAAACAAATCTCTCTTCATCCCCTTCTACCAATATAGCTCTCGGAGGTGTTGATACATTTTAGTAATATCAGGATGAATGGAATAACACGAGCTATGAGCTTCACAGAGCACTGACTGCCTCAAATCCCCAACATCAGGAACACAGAGTCGACCATTAAACCGAAGAATTCCATCTGAATCAAGCTCGAAGGAGGGAACTCCTCCACTTAGGACACGACCACACAACTCTTGCAGATGAGGATCCTCGAACTGTCTTCCCTTAATCTGATTGACCAAGGGAGACTGAGCTGCAATACATGCTAAGACTCGACTGGAGTCTGGGAGAAGAAATCTCACGCCAGAGTCGCCAAGGGACTGAATTCTCGGGCCAATGGTCTCATATCAGCGTAAAGAAAAGCCATGCTGCCCATGGACTTCCTGCTCAAAGTATCTGCTACTTCCCAGGATGATAGTGGATGGTGAGATCATAATCTTTAATTAATTCAAGCCACCTCCGTTGTCGGCCGTTAAGATCTTTCTAAGAAAGAAGATACTGCAGACTCTTATGATCCGTATACACCTCACAAGGCTCGCCATAAAGATAATGCCTCCATATCTTCAAAGCGAAGACCACAACTGCCAATTCTAAATCATGAGTCAGATAATTTTTATTGTTCGGCTTCAATTGTCTGGAAGCATAAGCAATTACCTTCCCGTGCTGCATAAGAACACAACCAAGGCCCACACGAGATGCATCACAGTAAACTACGAATCCACCGGTGCACGAAGGAAGGGATTATACTAGAGCTGAAGTCAATAAGGCCTTAAGCTTCTGGAAGCTGGCTGATGCAGGGAAAAACGAGCGGAAGCTAGAAATGATATGAAAATGCAGAAGCGATAAAGATAAAGATAAAAACGAGACGAGACTCGAACGATTACCTAAGTAGCAACGAGGAACTTGTCTCGCTACACCTCAAGTGAATGTCAAGGAATCACCTACGCTATGAAACTATCCTCAAGAGATACCCGACTCTTGCAAATAGAGTGATCAAAGATGGATGAAGTTCAAATTGGAATCCACCAATTGAATTCAAGTTCCCAACAAGGGTTCAAAGAGAGCATAGCTCAAGTTTCTTCAATATTCAAGGTTGTGTAATGAAATGAAAGACTAAGAGAGATATTTATAGTCTTCTCCTATGCCTAATGTAATGTCTAAAATACTCCCAAAGTGGGTTAAAACAATAAAGGCCACTTAGGGCTAAATTAGGAGATACACATCAAAATGAAGGAAAATCCCGTCATGCTAACACAGCGGTAGGCGGTCTCCCTCCCTCCTCTAGGCGCTCCGCCCTGTTTCTACTTTTCAGAGGTGGCTGCACACTAGGCGGTCCGCCTAGTGCCTTTAGGCGGTCCGCCTCCTTGGATCCTGAGACTTGAATTTGTGTAGGCGGTCCGCCTCTTTGTGTAGGCGGTCCGCCTCATCCTGGGAGGTCTTGAAATGGCTCAAAATGGACTCTAGGTGTTCCTCTTTGGTCCGTAATTTGTCCTCCCTCAATGGTGATCAAGTTCATGACTTCAAATCACTCTCAGATCCTCCTCGGGAGCCTTTGATGTATACTCCTTGTGCTCTTGAGCTTGGCTCTTGATGGTTGGCGCTTTGGCTCCAATTTGCCCGGCATCATCCTACCCTTCTTGAAAGGATTTCGTCCTCGAAATCAAACCATCAAATCCTACAATCAAAGACAAGCACAAACAAAAACAAAACTCCTACTACAAGAGTAGGTTAGTGCCACAAGTGTGGGGAAAATACACTCTTATGGTATAACCAAGTATCAATAGCCAGAAAGAAGTTCATGTTCCCAAGGGAACTAGCAATTACTTGGTTCAACAAAGAAGTGCACCCAACACAAGAACAAACAAAGAGATCAATAGTGCGTGAGATATGCAAAAGCAAGCTATCAAAATCCCTATGATCCCCAAGTTCAAGATTAGAACACCAAGACTTTCCACTACATGAGTAGGTAAGTCCAACAAGAGTGAATGCAAGTGATGTAGAAAATTCACTCTTGTGATAGAGCCAAGTATCAATACAAATCAAAAAGCTTATGTCTCCAAAGGAGACAACAAGTTCTTGGCTCTATAGTGACAAGCACTCTCTCATATTCTGAAACACCAACAGGCTAACCGACAGGCTACCCTGTCCAATTCACTCAAACTGGCAACAGTTGTCATCTCGCTCGCTACTCGAAAGGAACTTTTCCGCGAATCTAGAAGGAAAACTGAACCAAGTTAGCTAATAAGATAGCGGTCCACCAATTCAGGGTTGGACCCCCAGAAACTGGAAAGCAGAATAATCAACACCATACCGCTCGATATGATCAAGAGTTTGAAGGATACGCTGACATCATTTTATTTTAAAAAAATCACGAGGTTTATCTGATGCATTGCTTAAGAATATCGGAAGGTTCAACCGCGTAAAATAATGCAATCAGTTTGGTCCAAGTGTCTGAAGAGGTAACTTAACTGGGGATACGAGCCAGAAACATATCAACAAATAAGCAATGCACATATAAGCAGGACAGTAGTCATGTATCGTAAGATTTGACTCTTCCGATCGATCTGGAGATGGTCTGTCATATCATGTTCCATGGTTTCCTTGGATATTGTTTCTAATAAGAATCGGTTGCGGTAGAGGGGCGAGCTTCTAGTATGATTTATTTCTGGTATTTGTGAGATCTACTAGGTTTAAATATGAGAGATTGGGAGTGAGTGGCGGTATTTTCTGCTTGGCATCTTATTGTGCCACATTCTGTTACAATGTCAAGTCAGTCTACCTCTCTCTTTGGAATTTAATGTTGGTAAGATGATGAGATTTTTATTCGTTACCATCAGAAAGTGTTATTTTTTTTTTTTTCCGGTGCAAAGTGATTAGTAAGTAATATTCTATCTACGTATCTCCTCTTGGTTCAAAACACTAGTAAAGTCATGTTATCCTATGAGCTTGTCTGGGTTATAAAAGGGTTTCTGTTATATTGTCAAAGTTCCTTTTTATAGGAAGGTTAAATTGACATAGATTTTGTTCCATAAAGCTCATTCAATGTTTATTTCTTCGATTGCGATTCTTCGGTTAGCCTGACTCATAAATAGTCTAGCTCTGGTAGCCAAATAAATAAGAAAAAGAGCTTCCTATAGCTCTAATTATTTCTATCCTCAGTCTGTTTCCATCTCTTCTTTGTTCGGCACTGGTAAGCTTAGGAGGTTAGTAGCCTCTTGCGATGTTCCATGTATTGAGCTAGAGTGCATGTCAAGGTGGAAGGGTAAGCACAGAGTTGTTTTTCAAGGCTACTAAGGGTAATGAGAGGCATCATTTGACCTTTGATTTGATCCATCAGACGATAGTGCTTATAGAAAATGTATGGAGTTGTGAACTCAAGAGTTGCAGCTGTTTGGCAACTCGAGAGAGTAATTTGGTAGCTCAGATCTGAGCCGCGTTCTCTACTCAGCTAAGTCTTCCTTAATCCAGCAGGTTGTGCGAGGATGACTATATCTATTCAACTTATTTGTATGAGTTTATGCTCTAAGTGGAGGAGTCTTCCTCCAATTGATACCGAATCATAATATTAAATCTCTAAGGCGTTGCTGAAGCGTAAGCTAATTCTTAGTTCCATCGACCTGTTCTATATCGAAAGGTATATCGAAGAGGTAATTATCGGCTGAATCATGTTAACCCATTCAAAGTTTCGTGTATCCTTGTTTCGAAAATATAGAACTCCTCTCTCATGATCGAGAAAGGGTCGGCTTAGTCCGAATAAGTTGGGCAATGATGTTATCATATTATCCAAATATGTTTTATCCAAGAGTTTGATGTGCGTGTTATAACTCTGATTCTGTAATTATGAGATAATGTCCGTGGAGTAGTTTATGAAGGTTGTGCAAGCTCTCTTGTTATCTACGTAAATCTTGCTTTAGATTTAGGCTCGTTCGAGGACGAACGAGAGTTTAAGTGGAGGAGAATGAAACGACCTCGGTCAGTCGTTTCGGAAGTTAGGACTCCGATTGGCGTACCGATAATTTTAAAATATTCGTAATGTCCATTAGAACCTGTCTGTAAAATTTGAGCTAAATCAGACCTCGTTTGGTAGGTATCGGAAGAAGGTTTCAGTTTTTATTGGCGATAAATATTAAAAAGAGATTTTCGAACTCGGTTTTGCCGAATGAGCTCCGATTCGAAATCCGAAAGCGTCGTTGGGTTCGTATGATTATGTATGACCATTGTGAACTTTCGAAAGTGAATTTCGATGTTGTTCGGCTAGTTTCCGCTAAAATGCCGAAAGTTAAATAATTTGACTTTTTCTATTTAAATTCGCATCTTGAGTTTCGGGAAACCGATTTGAGATCTGCCTTCGCGAGTATGTTACATATATTTTGTATAACTTGTATGCAAAAGTTGGAATTATTTCGAACATCGTAGAGTACCATTTTAATTTTCGTCGCGAAAATAAAAAGAAAAGAAGAAAAGGACAAAACGTGAAATTCTAAAAGCTAATGACGGTGGTTAGTTTCTAGGATAAAAATGAAACAGTACATGAACAGAAACATTAAGAACAAAAACGCAAAACAGAGAAAACAGAAAATACGCAGTGGAAAAATGCCAGAAAATAAGAAAAGGGGCCGGGAAAAAGTAGAATTTTTACCCCCAAAACATTCAGGTAATGATCCTAATATATTATTTGAGTTTATTACGTGTGTTTAAATATATTTTGACGATGAAAATTGAGATATTAAACATCCTCCTAATAAGTTCAATTAATAGTTTAAAGGGTCAAATGAACCCCCGATGATGGAATTGAATATATATTCGTACTCAGTGAGTTATGGACAACAAATAAATGTAATTTATTTGGGTTTGGTTATGTGAGCTTAAACCCTGTACATAGGTCTGGCCTGCGTATTGCGTATGCGAATAGGGTATCAGGTTCCTACCTGGATTACCCTAAGATGTGGGGAATGAAGCATTTAGCCTTATTTAATATAGTTTTCTGCTTATTGAATACAGTGGGATCGTTTTGCAATGAATCCAAAGGACAAAGCGGTTATTGAGTGGTTGTACTAACTTTGTAACAAGGTAAGTGATTATATCCATTTCCTTGGAGGCACCTGGCCTCGTGGATTTTCTACCACGTGTTCCTTACGTGTGTAGCTGCCGATAGGCGTACTCATTACGCCTTAGCTTTGGATTTTCATTCTATATTATATGTTATGTCTTGTTATTGGTATTGCATTGAGAATCTGAGTATTGTACTTTGGCTTTGAGTTGGCATCTACTTCCCGGCTGTCGATGAGAGTCCCGCGCCGGTGAAGGGTTATTGTTGCATCACATTGCATTCATATGCATTACATTGCATATCATATTAGGTGCAGGAGTATTCCACCCCAGGAGCAGGAGGATTCCGCTCCATTGTATCATATTGAGGGTAGGAGGATTCCGCCCCAAGAGCAGGAGTATTTCGTTCTTATGTCAGATATTGAGTGCAGGAGTATTCCGCCTCTGGTTTACATTATATCGGGTGCAGGAGTATTCCGCCCCAGGAGAGTGCAGGAGTATTCCGCCTCTGGTTTATATTATATCGGGTGCAGGAGTATTCCGTCCCAGGAGCAGGAGTATTCCGCTCCAGTTGGTTATCAGATTGGATTCCCCTCGAATGCAGAAGTATTCCGCTTCGGGATGGGATTACAGGCACATGTGACCCTTTGCATCATATTTCATTTCATTTCATCTCATTTTATTTCATTCCATTCCATTTCATTTCATACCATTGTGTAGACTTCTGGTACATAACTGATGTTCTGCTTCTACGTGCATTGCTTATTTGCCTATATATTTCTGGCTTGTATTCTGAGTTGCGGGGATCGGGTTGCACGCCACAATGGTATAAATATGTGGATCAGGTTGCACACCGCTACAGTATAAATATATGAATTGGGTTGCACGTCGCAACGGTATAAATATATGGATCGGGTTGCACGTCGCAGCGGTATAAATATATGGATTGGGTTGCACGCCGCAACAGGATGAATATATGGATCGGGTTGCACGCCGCAACAGGATGTATTTCTGATTGCTGATGTGTTCGGGATACCTATATGTTTTGGTTATCTTACGTTCCTGGTTGTTGATGAGTTTATGGTTTCATACATGTTTTCGGTTTTTATCTGGCTCTGCCTTATTATAATTTAAATAAGAGAAATTTGGTTTATCTATTTCTTCTCACTGGCTAGCTATCCTATTCTTTGAGATGGCTAGTATGCCCCACTTATTGAGTCCTTTTGACTCACCCTTGTTTGTTGTTTGTTTTTGTCTATTCTATTTCGTTTCGGCAGGTTCGCTCCAGGATTGAGTTCGCCACGTTGTGAAGGAGCAAAGACGATTTCAGCTGTCAGGGTGAGCCAGCTTTTATTCCGGATGGCCATCAGTCTATTGGTTATTATTTCAGCTGCATTTTGCTCCCTTCAGGAGGTATCTGTCTTCTTTTGTACTCTTAGATGTCTAGTCTAAATAACCCTAAACCTAGTATGTTGGGTAGTCAGCTGTAATTTCTTTTGTACAGCTTAGAGGTATCAGTATATCAGTGTTTTTTTAAGTCTTGTTCTTATTTATGAATTGAATTATATTTATTTTCCTAATTTAATTGGTAAGAGTTCGCCCGACGGGTCTAGGGGAGGATGTCGGGTGCCCGCACGGCCTAGCCGGATTCCGGGTCGTGTCACACTCGCATCCGTAACAAGCAAAGAGATCATTAGGACATAGAAAATTCAAGATTAAGTAATCAAAGTTCCTATGACCCCTAAGCTCATGATCAACATACCAAACCTTCAATGCATTACTTTCACATTGCGGCACAATGGTTTTGGCATGCTCAATTCTCAAAGTGTGGTTAACACGTGGGATGGGATAGACAAAGTAAGTCAATTCACAATTAGAATCAATTACCCCCACTCCCCTTCTTAAAAGCCCTCATACTCACACTAAGAGAGACCTCCTCACCTCCAATTTCATTCTTAAGACAACCCCCCTCACAAGGTAAGCTATCAAGGAAGGCATTATTAATGGCCTCTTCATCATCATAACCCGAACCAACAAGAGTAGGGTCACTAGAAGAATCATCTTCCTCACTCGAAGCTTCAAACAAAGAGTTGTCTATGGGATCAAATCCCTCACACCATGGAGGTTCCAACTCATTCCTAACTCTAGCTCGATACAACTCACCACCACAAGTAAGGATGCCCTCAAACAAAGGATTAGTAAAAGTACACATCCCATTCTCAAGGTCAAGCAAAGTTGAAGTATCATAGCTAGATTCATCACTCGCACTTGAGGAGTTATCGAATATAATTCGATCCATCTCATCCACTATGGGCTCCTCAAGGTCACTACTTTCCCCACTACGACACATAGGTCCACCAAAGGCAATTAAATCAATAAGGGCATGATCAAACAACTCATCTTCCCCTTTATCAAAAATTGGTGGTGTGCCATAACAAGGCTCACAAGTATAGTCAACTATTAAGTTCTCACTAAAGAGAGGTTCATTGAATATCGAGCTCACATCTTGATGTGGCTCATCAACACTCTCAACTAGTGGTTTACATGCACACACAAATTGACTAATCGACTCTACGCTAGTTGCAATTTCATCAAATGCATTACAAGTACCAACTAGCATTGATTCTTCACAAGACAAGGGATTAGCATGCTCATGAAAGGGTGAAGTAACACTTACATTTGAGTCGCTCCCGTGAGTACTCGCATCGCTTGAAGTGTCATGTTCAAGTCCTCCTTCATGAAACTCACAATGAAGATCTCCATTCTCTTGTCTTCCTTCCAAGGCAAACAGTTGAGGCTCCAATAGCTCGCCTCCAAGAGTACCTACACAAAAGCTATGGCAAGAAGAAGAAGATAAAATATGGTTAGGACAAAGGGTGCCCTCACTCTCAATTTGTTTTTCCTCTCCTCTTCTTTCTTTCAATTCGCTCTCATGTGCAAGTGTGTGGGGATGAGGTCTAATAATGTTATCACCTCGCTCACTTTCCCCAACTCCCTCATTTGCTATTGGTTGGCTCATAGGAGTAGTAGAATTACTCCTAGTGTGAGTATTTACATCTACTTGGGGAATGCCCAAGTTGTGGGGAGTGCCCACTTGTTGGGGAGTGCCCAACGGTTTGGGATTGCCCAACTTGCTTTCACTAATGCCTTCTCCAGCATCCTTTTGGACACTCGGGGTCCATTCCTCTTTGAGGCGATCAAACGATGAGCTTATGGATCTCACCTCGGCCAAGAGGTTGGCCAAAATGCTTACCGGTACCTTAATGGTATCGTATACGTCTCCGGCCATGTACCTACAAAAATCAAGGACAAGATAAAGAGGTTAGAGTAAAAACCTCACCCGCTCCCTCACTTTTGAATGTCACTCGGTACACTCGTTTGGTGGTGGGGGATTTGTCACTCAAACTTGATTCAAAGGCTTCCTCGTAGTTGAACAACCTCCTCAATAACCAATCAAATTCACAAGAACCAAATACTCTTCGGGAAGAGTGGAGTTGATGGGACTCGATGAACGCTAGGCTATTTAGGTGCGCACTTGAAGCAAAATAAAACTACGAGTCTTCTTTGAGGCCTATTCTCCTCTAAGCACGAGAACCCTATACGCTCAATGCATTAGTACTAGCAAAGTAGGAGTGTTACTTGAAAAGTACTAGCCGGAAGGGATACAAGCCAACAAAAAGCGAAAACCTACGAAAAACTACAATCCGGACAGCTTCCAGAAAGAGGCGCTCCACCTCCAAAATTCCAGAGAGCAGCCCAGAGGGAGGCGGTCCACCTCAAAATGTAGGCGGTTCGCCTACTTGGTTTTCCTGCAGCTTTGCACTCCGCGTTTTTTTATTCTTTAGCACCCAAATTTCCAACAAAAACACATTGTTTTCCCAATCTAATGGTACCCAAAGGTGTATAGGATGAATACAAACAAACCCCAATCGTTTTTAACCCCAATCAAACAACAATAGATCGATTTCAATTCTTGAAGCAAAGTTTCTAGGGTTTTGAAAATTTAGAGATTTGATTCTTCAAATTTCGAATCACAACACCAAATCAAGATATTTTTGTACCAAAAGAACGGGAATCAAACATATATCAAACCCCAATGATTTTCAATGTTTGGGTGTTCGAATCCAACGAGTTTCACCAAATTTTGTGAAATTTTCAAGTTTTTCTATTTTTTTGTTTTTCTTCAATTTTTCAAGAACAAACACAACAACAACAATGATACTAACATAATGAACAAGGAACGGGGGTTTGTAAGAACATAACCCGATCTGTGCTCTGATACCAACTGATGCAGGGAAAAACGAGCGGAAGCTAGAAACGATATGAAAATGGGAAGCGATAAAGATAAAGATAAAAACGAGACGAGACTCGAACGATTCCCTAAGTAGCAACGAGGAACTTGTCTCGCTACACCTCAATTGAATGTCAAGGAATCACCTACGCTATGCAACTATCCTCAAGAGATACCCGACTCTTGCAAATAGAGTAATCAAAGATGGATGAAGTTCAAATTGGAATCCACCAATTGAATTCAAGTTCCCAACAAGGGTTCAAAGAGAGCATAGCTCAAGTTTCTTCAATATTCAAGGTTGTGTAATGAAATGAAAGACTAAGAGACACATTTATAGTCTTCTCCTATGCCTAATGTAATGTCTAAAATACCCCCAAAGTGGGTTAAAACAATAAAGGCCACTTAGGGCTAAAGTAGGAAATACACATCAAAATGAAGGAAAATCCCGTCATGCTAACACAGGGGTAGGCGGTCCGCCTCCCTCCTCTAGGCGCTCCGCCCTGTTTCTGCTCTTTAGAGGTGGCTGCACACTAGGCGGTCCGCCTAGTGCTTTTAGGCGGTCCGCCTCCTTAGATCCTGAGACTTGAATTTGTGTAGGCGGTCCGCCTCTTTGTGTAGGCGGTCCGCCTCATCCTAAGAGGTCTTGAAATGGTTCAAAATGGACTCTATGTGTTCCTCCTTGGTCCATAGTTTGTCCTCCCTCAATGGTGATCAAGTTCATGACTTCAAATCACTCTCGGATCCTCCTCGGGAGCCTTTGATGTATACTCCTTGTGCTCTTGAGCTTGGCTCTTGATGGTTGGCGCTTTGGCTCCAATTTGCCCGGCATCACTGGCCTCACACTCATTGGACCATCGAAACTGAACCGCCTTCTGCGTCAGGCGAGTCAGGGGAGCTGCAATAGTAGAGAACTTTTCCACAAACCTTCGATAATAACCTGCCAATCCAAGGAAGCTGCGAATCTCCGTCGGAGTGGTAGGACGAGGCAATTTCTGCACTGCTTCAATCTTCTTCGGATCAACCTTGATACCTTCACCAGATACCACGTGACCCAAAAATGCTACAGAATCAATCCAAAACTCACATTTCGAGAACTTGGCATATAACCTACGATCACGGAGGGTCTGAAGAACCATCCTCAGATGATAATCATGCTCCTCGCGGCTACGAGAATAAATAAGAATATCATCAATGAAGACAATGACAAAGGAATCAAGGAATGGCTTAAACACCCGGTTCATGAGATCCATAAAGGTTGCAGGGGCATTAGTCAGCCCAAAAGACATAACTAGGAACTCATAATGGCCGTAACAAGTCCTAAAAGCAGACTTTGAGATATCTGACTCGCGAATCTTTAGCTGATGATAACCAGATCGCATATCGATCTTAGAAAAGAATTTGGCACCCTGCAACTAATCAAACAAATCATCAATGTGAGGCAACGGGTACTTGTTCTTGATGGTGACCTTATTTAGCTGATGATAATCAATACACATCCGCATAGTCCCATCTTTCTTTTTCACGAATAGAACAAGAGCACCCCCATGGAGAAATACTCGGCCTAATGAACCCTTCATCAAGCAAATCTTGCAACTGCTCCTTCAGCTCCTTTAACTCGTATGGAGCCATGCGATAAGGAGGGACAGAAATAGGCCGAGTCCCTGGCACTATATCAATGCCAAACTCGATCTCTCGATCAGGAGGAAGTCCTGGCAAATCATCTGGAAATACATCAGGGAACTCCCTAACGACAGAAATAGAATCGAGAGATGGAATCTCCACAGTGGTATTTCGAACCATGGCAAGATACGCTAAACACCCTTTATCCATCATCCGTTTTGCCTTCAGAAAAGAAATAACATACCCCCTCGGAGGCAAATAAGAACCCTGCCACACCACCGGTGCTGAACAAGGAAGAGACAACTGAAGAGACTTGGCATGACAATCTAACGTGGCATGACACGACGCCAACCAATCCATGCCAATAATAACATCAAAATCAACCATATCTAGGATTAGAAGATCTACTAGTGTCTCATGACCCCCAAAAGATATGGTACAAGCTGGATAAACTCGGTCCACAATGATAATATCTCCAATAGGAGTAGAAACACAGAATGGATCACGAAGACACATATAATCAACATAAAACCCAAAGCAAAATAAGGAGATACATATGAATACATATACCCCAGGTCCACCAAAGAATATGCATCTCGACCACAAACAGATAAAATACCTGTAACAACAGCTGGGGATGCCTCGATATCCTGCCTGGCCGGCAGTGCATATAGCTATCTCTGCGGCTGAGCTGAGCCGCTACCCTGATGACCACCTCTAGAGGGACCACTAGGACCACGACCCTGACCTCTACCAGATGGTGGTGCACCTCTAGCTGGCTGAGACCCTGAAGGGGCACCCTGAGGCTGCTGCTGCATAGGCGCTGGAGGGCGAGGGAAAGAACTGCTACTACCCTGCTGATAAAGATAAGGGCAATCTTTCTTATGATGCCCTAGCTCACGACAATGGAAACACCCTGGGCCATACTGGCGCTGCACAAACTGCTGATGACTACTAGGAGGAAGCTGGGGATGACCCCGTCGAGGTCCTGGCGCGTCCTGAAAACCACGCGCTGGAAACTGAGCTGGTCTGACAGGAGGCCTACTCTGCTGCTGATAACTCCTACCTCCATACGAGGTACTAGAATGCCCTGGACCACGAGATCTCTTACTCTCCCGCTCTAACTCCTCCATCTCCAATCTATGATAGGCCTCATACCTCCTGGCAATATCAACAGCGACATCAAATAGAGTACCAACCTCAATCTCACGAGCCATCTGGGACCGCAAATAAGGAGAAAGCCCATCAATAAAACGTCTGACCCTCTCAGAGGTCTCCTGCACAAGATCTGGAGCATAGCTAGACATCTCTGAAAATAAAAGCTCGTACTTCGTGACTGACAGGTTACCCTGTCCAATCCTCTCAAACTGTCTCCTCTTCTCATCCTGCTGACTGCGAGGGAAAAACTTCTTCCTGAATCGATGAGAGAACTCACTCCAGGTCAGCTTAGGTAAGCCCTGCCTAGCTAATCGGAGTGCGGTCCACAAAGCTAAAGCTGGACCCTCAAGCTGGAAAGCAGTATAATCAGCTCCATACTGCTCAAGATATCCAAGGGCCTCTAAGATACGCTGACATTGATCAAGAAACTCACGAGGCTTAAGCTTATCTGATTCCTGACCAGAGAACTTTGGAGGACTAAGTCGGGTAAAATAATGCACCCTTGCCGGATCATCAACCTAACCTATTACCGGAACTGGCTGACCAGGCTAAACAACCGGAGGTACAACACCCACTACCTCTGGAACATGACCACGTGGAACATGAACTGCTGGGGCTACCTGTGGAGCTGGAATGGGGGCTTCCTGAACCTGAGAACCAATATCTACCGCAGCCTGAGGAGCTGCCTGAGGGATAGGAGCATCTACAGCAGCCTGAGGAATAGGAGCATCCACAGCAGCCTGATAAATATGAGCATCTACGGCAGCCTGAGGAATAGGAGGTCCCTGGGGCATCTGCGTCGCTAAGAATCTCATAAAAGCATCATGAAGTGCGAGGGGAACGAATAATCCCTGCTCCCCCTGCCCAGCAAAAGCTGGCACTACCGGAACCTCTGCAGCAGGATCAACACGATCCACCATCCTCGCGGCCTGGGCAACTCTACCTCTGCCTCGACCACGACCTCTTGATGTAGGGTAAACCTACGAAAAGCGATAAAAGATAAAAGCGAGACGAGACTTACACTAAAGTTCGAGTAGCAACGAAGAACTTGTTCCGTTACACCCCGAACGATTGGAAAGAATCACCTATCACTATGCAACTATCCTCAAGAATCACGAGGTCCTTGCAAATAGAATGGTCGGGAAGGTTTGAGGTTCAACTTGGAATCGTCCAATTGAAATTCAAGCCAAGAATCAAAGGTTTCATCAAAGAGTATTCTCTTGTGTTTTTGTATTCAAAGATAGCTAAAATGAGTTCAAGACCTAATGAAGACTTTTATAGCCTTCTACAACATGTAATGAAGTGTCTAAAATACCCCTAAGTGGGTTTAAACAATAGAAGCCACTTAGGGCCAAAGTTGGAATTACACACACAAAATAGCCAAAATTCGGATGGAGGCTCAGGGAACTAGGCGCCCCGCCTACTAGGGGAGGCGGTCCGCCTCTGTATGGCGTGGAGGAGCAGCATAGGGGAGTGGGCGGTCCGCCCATTGCACCAGGCGGTCCGCCCATAGAGAGATCCAGAGAGCTGTCAATAAACAGGCGGTCCGCCCACTTGGGGAGGCGGTCCGCCCCTTGCTGAAGCCTCTTGAGGCGCCTCACTTTGTGTCTCTTGAGCCTCTCCCTTGGGTCTAAGTGGTCCTCCTTCCATGGTGCTCCAATACATGATCTTCAAGGTTGTTCCGGAGCTTCCATTTTCCTCGTCCAAGCCTCTCCATACCAAGTGAAGGTGAGCATCATGGATAGCTTTGGCTTGGCTTCTCGTAAAGGGTCTCGAGCTAGTTTGCCCGGCATCATCCTCCCCTTCTTGAGAAGATTTCGTCCTCGAAATTAAGGCGTCATCCCCCACGGCATCACCTACATCACAAGGAGCCAAGTCACTAACATTGAAAGTATTTGACACATTGTACTCACCCGGTAGATCAATCACATAGGCATTGTTGTTGATCTTGGATATCACTTGGAACGGGCCATCTCCTCGGGGTGCCAACTTCCCTTTTCTAATGCTTGGGAATCTTTCTTTCCGGAAGTGCACCCACACCCAATCTCCTTTCTTGAATTCCACTTTCTTCCTCCCCTTGTTCTTCTTGGTGGCTAACTTTTCATAAGCTTCCTCCAAGTTCTTCTTTGCTTTGGCATGGAGGTCCATCAAGGCCTTAGCTCGGCTTGTACCTTCAACATTAACAACCATTTCCCTTGGCAAAGGGGTGAGATCAAGTGGAATCAAAGGATTAAAACCATAAACGCACTCAAATGGAGTCATGCCAATCATTCTATGCAAAGTGCGGTTATATGCAAACTCCATGAGTGGTAACTTCTCCACCCAAGTCCCGGCCTTACCTCGGGTCATAGCTCTAAGAAGAGACCCCAAGGTTCGGTTCACCACCTCGGTTTGACCATCCATTTGAGGGTGGTGGGACGTAGAGAACAACAATTTGGTGCCAAGGGCACCCCACAAACATCTCCAAAAATGGCTTAGGAACTTAGTGTCCCTATCACTTACAATGGTTTGAGGCACGCCATGCAATTTTAACACATTATCAATGAACAAGGAAGCTACATGGTGTGCATCACTACTCTTCTTACAAGGAATGAAGTGAGCCATTTTGGAAAACCGATCCACGACAACATAAATGCTATCATGGCCCCCTCTAGACCGCGGCAAACCCATAACAAAATCCATCGAAATGTCCATCCACGGGCTAGTAGGAATAGGCAAAGGAGTATACAAGCCATGGAGATTCGACTTAGACTTGGCGTGCTTGCAATCTAAACAAGCATTGCATAGCCGCTCAACATGCATTCCCATCTTAGGCCAATGGAATTGCTCCATAAGAATGGCCAAAGTCTTATCCCTCCCAAAGTGACCCATCAAGCCTCCACAATGTGCTTCTCGCACTAGCAATTCTCGCCAAGAGGACTCGGGGACACATACTCTCCCATTCTTGAAAATGTAGCCATATACCCATTGGTATTTTTCCACCCTCTTCCCACTCACTAGAGCATCATGAATGCTCTTGAACTTAGGGTCATGTTCATACAAAGATTTGATACTCTCAAAACCCATAAGTCTAGAAGCAAGAGTGGTAGCAAGGGCGAACTTCCTAGAAAGCGCATCGGCTACAACATTGTCCTTACCCCGTTTGTAATGAATTACATAAGGGAATGACTCAATGAACTCTACCCACTTAGCATGTCTTTTGTTCAACTTCTCTTGACCTCTTAGATGGTTGAGTGACTCATGGTCACTCTTGATCACAAATTCCCGAGGCCATAGATAGTGTTGCCAATGGGCCAAAGCTCTCACTAGGGCATACAACTCCTTGTCATACGTGGAGTAATTCAAGGTTGCGCCCTTCAACTTCTCACTAAAGTAGGCAACGGGTTTCCCTTCTTGCATGAGAACACCCCCAATTCCCACCCCCGAGGCATCACATTCAACCTCAAAAGCCTTCCCGAAGTCGGGCAATTGTAGCAAGGGGGCGGTACTCAACCTACTTTTCAATTCTTGGAAAGCCTTTTCTTGCAGCTCTCCCCAAACAAAGGGCTTGTCCTTTTTCACCAACTCGGTGAGTGGTGCGGCGATGGTGCTAAAGTCCCTCACAAATTGCCTATAGAAACTAGCTAGGCCATGGAAACTCCTCACATGAGAAACGGTGGTAGGAGTAGGCCAATCTCTAATGGCTTCAACTTTGGACTCATCAACTTCTACACCATTGGCACTAACAACAAACCCCAAAAAGACAACCTTTTCAACGCAAAAGGCACACTTCTTAAAGTTGGCATAGAGCTTTTCGGCTCGTAGCACTTCAAGCACTTGACTCAAGTGGCCAACGTGGTCGTCTATAGATTTGCTATAGATCAAGATGTTATCAAAGTAGACGACCACGAACTTGTTGATGAAGGGTTTTAGTACATGGTTCATCAATCTCATGAAGGTACTAGGTGCGTTGGAGAGGCCAAAGGGCATCACCAACCATTCATATAGACCAAACTTGGTCTTGAATGCGGTTTTCCATTCATCACCGGGTTTCATTCGGATTTGATGGTAACCGGACCTAAGATCTATTTTTGAAAAGATGCAAGAACCACTAAGTTCATCTAACATGTCATCCAAACGAGGTATGGGATGTCGATACTTTACCGTGATCTTGTTGACCGCTCGACAATCCACACACATCCTCCAAGTGCCATCTTTCTTTGGAACAAGGATCACGGGCACGGCACAAGGGCTCAAACTCTCTCTCACCAAGCCTTTGGTAAGCAAATCATCAATTTGCTTTTGTAGCTCCCTTGTGTCCTCGGGGTTGCTTCTATATGCCGGCTTGTTTGGAATTTGAGATCCCGGGACGAAGTCAATTTGGTGTTCAATACCCCTCAAGGGAGGTAAGATGTAGATGCTACATAGTTGGTTCTCATCCTTCAGAGACTACGAGTGTAATAAGAGCATCCGTCGACAAAAGGATCACCCTAAGATGATCATCTCGTGGCTATTGAGAACGAATTAAATCAGATGGTTCTATTTCTCAATCTTTCTGACTTGCTCCTACGAAACCAAGGTCGAAAAGATTGAAAAAATCAGTCATTCACAACCACTGATGAGGGAACATGTCCTCATAGACATTCAAAACAATTTCAATGGCACTAGGCAAAGGGTTAGGATTAGATAAGTAATCACTTTCGGAATTTAAAACCATACCTTTGTGCACTAGGCATATGAGCATCTTGTTGCCATCATTACCTTTCAAGATCTCACCCGGTTGCATCATGGCACACATGCGACCGGTGGAAGATGGTGGAGTCTCGGCCAAAGGTTTGGCCACAACCGGGGACTTGGCCTTAGCCGCTTCCCTCAACTCTTTCATGCGCCGATAGTCTTCACTTACTTGCTTTGGGGACAAGGGTGTGAGCACAAACTTCTTCCCCTCATGTCTAACCGTGTAAGTGTTGGCCCGGCCATCATGAACCACTTGTTTGTCGTATTGCCACGGCCTACCAAATAAAAGGTGGCATGCTTGCATTGGCACCACGTCAAACATGTGTTCATCTTGATAGTTCCCAATCTTGAACCTAATCAAGACTTGCTTCACTACCCTCAATTCCCCACACTCACTCAACCATTGCAAACGGTAGGGACTAGGGTGCTTTTGGGTAGTCAATTTCAATTGCGAGACCAATGATTGGCTCACCACATTCGCACAACTACCCGAGTCTATGATCATGGAACACACTTGCCCCTTCACTCTACACCGAGCATGGAACAAGTTTTCCCTTTGTTCATCTTCCCTCTCTTCACTCACCATGGTTCCCAAAATGCGGCGAACCACAAGGAACATATTGGGATCATCCCCCTCCGTCACTCTCTCTTCACCCTCACCCTCAACTTCCTCACTCTCCTCCTCGACATCTCCCTCGGACTCACTTTCCCCCTCATAGACCAACCCATCTTCCATCACGATCATTGTTTTCCGGGTAGGGCACTCTTTGGCAAAGTGGCCATAACCCTTACATTTATGGCATTGGAAAGAAGAAGAAGAAGGAGTATTTAAATTAGTTTTAGAATTACCTCCAACCTCTTTGTGGTCGCTTCTCGAGGTAGCCTTCTCAAAAGGCTTCTTCACATCTCGACTCCCACTTGCACCACTTGGGTATGGGGCCTTCCATTCTTTGGGGCGAGTTGTTGGAGTGGTAGTGGTGGTACCCCTATAGCGAGGAGCCTTTTCTTCTTTGAGCCACTTCTCGGCCTCAACCGCGGCATCACACACATCTTGTAGAGAGTGGAAGATGTCTAGCCTCAATTGGGAAGCAATCTCCCTACTCAAGCCACTTTTGAAACGGATGATAGCTTGTTCCTCATCCTCCGTTTCCATATCAAGAGCCATCCGGTTCTTCTCAAAGTCATTGAAATACTCATCAACGGATTTGGAGCCTTGTTTCAATTCGTAGAGCCTTTTGAGTTGCTCTTGTCGATACTTGGGAGTCACATATTTGTTGTTCATTACTTCTTTCAACTCTTCCCAAGTGATGTTCATCCGCAACCCAAGTCGTCTCCTTGATCGCTTCATGGATTCCCACCATGTAGAGGCATAGGATTCAAATGAAGCAATGGCATATGTAGCCTTCTTCTCCTCGGACATATCATTCGTGTCAAAGACCCGCTCCAATTGAACCTTCCATTCTAAGAAAGCCTCCGGATCACTAGTCCCCTTGAAAGGTGGGATAGTGATCTTCACACTATTGAGGTTAGTGTCACGACCCCCACGATGTGGTCCCGGTTGAGCCCCGTAGTAGTCTTCAACCTCATCATACTCCCATCTCAAGTCCCTTCCCATGAAAGCCCTTGGAGGTCCTCGACCTCGCCCACGGCCTCCATCTACTCCTCGGCCTCCGTTCATCGCTCTCCTATGTGGATAGTGAGCATCAAAATCATCATCTAAACCGAGACCCTCCCCTTCTTGAGCTTCATCAACTTGCTCAAGAGGAATCACATTTCTCCGGGGTCTTAAGAATGGGACATCTCCTTGGGGATTGCCCAAGGGTTGGGGAGTGCCCAACGATCT
Organism: Petunia axillaris subsp. axillaris; assembly: GCA_029990575.1. Taxonomy (NCBI): domain Eukaryota; kingdom Viridiplantae; phylum Streptophyta; class Magnoliopsida; order Solanales; family Solanaceae; genus Petunia; species Petunia axillaris. The sequence continues at coordinate 90,177,921 of JARKNS010000004.1, read as the reverse complement.
TTCCCTAGCAAGAGCCTCGTCCCTCAACCGTTGTCGACGAACTAACTCCGCATATTGATCCGGCTTCATGATTGAATCATCACTTGTGCCTTCATTGGCATCCTTTTGGACACTCGGGGTCCTTTCCTTTTCAAAGACTTCCATTCTAAGGTTCAAGGTTTTCACCTCGGCCAATAGACTAGCCAAAACGTCAACGGGAACCTCAATAGTTGATTTGGCCTTCTCATCCGCCATTGTACCTACAACAATCAAAAACAAGTAAAGAGATTAGAGTAAAAGTCCTCACTCGCTCCCTCACCTTTTGATTGTCCCTCGGGTTCACTCTTGTTTTTGGGGTAGGTTCACTCAAGCTCGAATTCAAAAGTCTTCCTCGGAGTTGAACAACTACCTCAACAACCAAACAATCCAACAAGTTCCAAATGCTCTTCGGGAAGAGTGGAGTTAATGGGACTCTATGGGCGTTCGGCTTTTAAGTGAGCACTTGAGCCAAAGAATTTCTACGAGTCTTCTTTGAAGTTATCAAACACAAACACGCACAAATATCCTAAGCGCTCAATGAATTAGTACTAGTTGAGTAGAAGAATTACTCGTTAAGTACTAACCGGAAGTAATGGAAGCAAACAAACCACGAAAGCCTAAGAAACAAACTACCCGGACACCCTTCAGGGAGTGGGCGCCCCGCCTCTGTAAGGTAGGCGGTCCGCCTAAGATGAGGGGCGGTCCACCTGGGCCAATTCTCCTGCACGGTTTCGACTTCGGTTCTTGGTTTTTGGCACTCAATTCTCAATAGTTTTCAAGGGGTTTTGGATATGTAATGGTACCCAAAGTTGTTTTGGACTATAACAAGCAAACCCTAATGGTTTAATCCAACAAACAACCAACAAACAACTTGTTTCAAGAAATTGGAGCAAGTTCTTCAAAATTTTCAAAACTTCAAGACTTTAAAATTTCGATTTTCACTCCGCTACTCCAAATGATGTTATAAGGGTATTAAACCGACGGGAAAACTATAAGGAGTAATCCCCGATACCAAACAACCAAGAATTCATAACATCATTCGAGTTCTAGCAAATTTTGCAAATTCTTCAACCTAGGGTTTAAATTTCCAACTTTTGATTTTCAACTCCAAAACGTGTTTTGTTGGTACCCAATTGTCGGGTTCACGTAAACAATCAATCCCCGATAATCAAAACCAACAAAATCGTATCAACCAACGATTTCTAGCAAATTTTTGGGTTTTCTAGTTTTTAAATTTTTTTCTTCTTTTTCAATGAAACAAAACAAGAACACGAAAATAAACATGGAACATAAAAGACAAGCACGAAGAGTAGGACGAGGGTTCGTAAGAACGCAACCCTAGCCTTGCTCTGATACCAACTGATGTAGGGTAAACCTACGAAAAGCGATAAAAGATAAAAGCGAGACGAGATTTACACTAAAGTTCGAGTAGCAACGAAGAACTTGTTCCGTTACACCCCGAACGATTGGAAAGAATCACCTAACACTATGCAACTATCCTCAAGAATCACGAGGTCCTTACAAATAGAATGGTCGGGAAGGTTTGAGGTTCAACTTGGAATCGTCCAATTGAAATTCAAGCCAAGAATCAAAGGTTTCATCAAAGAGTATTCTCTTGTGTTTTTGTATTCAAAGATAGCTAAAATGAGTTCAAGACCTAATGAAGGCTTTTATAGCCTTCTACAACATGTAATGAAGGGTCTAAAATACCCCTAAGTGGGTTTAAACAATAGAAGCCACTTAGGGCCAAAGTTGGAATTACACACACAAAATAGCCAAAATTTAGATGGAGGCTCAGGGAACTAGGCGGGGCCTACTAGGGGAGGCGGTCCGCCTCTGTATGGCGTGGAGGAGCAGCACAGGGGAGTGGGCGGTCCGCCCATTGCACCAGGCGGTCCGCCCATAGAGAGATCCAGAGAGCTGTCAATAAACAGGCGGTCCGCCCACTTGGGGAGGCGGTCCGCCCCTTGCTGAAGCCTCTTAAGGCGCCTCACTTTGTGTCTCTTGAGCCTCTCCCTTGGGTCTAAGTGGTCCTCCTTCCATGGTGCTCCAATGCATGATCTTCAAGGTTGTTCTGGAGCTTCCATTTTCCTCGTCCAAGCCTCTCCATACCAAGTGAAGGTGAGCATCATGGATAGCTTTGGCTTGGCTTCTCGTAAAGAGTCTCGAGCTAGTTTGCCCGGCATCACCTCTACTGCGGCCAACACCGCCACCTCGCGGAGCAGCAGGCATAGGGGCGACCGCTGGCTCCTCCGCCTCCGCCGAACATTCGCGCGCGTTCTCACCATTTACTGCAGAAAATTAAAAATATTTAACTTCAGATAAGAAGACTAATGCACGATAGGTAAAGAAAGAAGGGAAACTGCCTAAATGCCATCATAGCCTCTCGTAGATAGGTACGGACGTCTCCGCCCGATCAGCGAGACTCTATTAGACACTGTCATGATCTGCAAAGACTCTAAACCTCGCTCTGATACCAACTGACACGACCCGAATTCTCGGTTAGACCGTGCGGGTACCCGACCACCTCCCCTAAACCTATCGGGCGAACCCTATTGACTGAATCGATATAAATTGTGAAGAATTACCTTGAAATAAAAATGAACCAAACTTTAACAACATGAGATAACTCTCAAGGATAGACAAACATACAAGCTGTCTGAATAATACAAATAACTACCCAAAAGACACATTTTTAAAGGTTTCCAGATCAGACATCTAAGAAAGCCAAAAAATATACACACCTCCCGAAGGAAGCAAAAGTAAGGAAAACTGTAATATCTGAAGTTGGCGGCTGCAATGAACAGGATGGCTCACCGTAGACAGCTGAAAACGTACTACTCCTCAATCACGATGCGACTAGTTGGGTCCTAGAGCAGAATCTGCCGAACGAAAAAAAAAAAAAAAGAACAAATAGGGGTGAGTCATAAGGACTCAATAAGTGCGAACAAACTAGCAACCTCGAAAAATAGATACGCTAGTCAGGGAAACGGAACAAGACAACAATCAACAAATAAGCAATGCACATATAAGCAAAACAGTAGTCATGTACAGAAAATCTACACAATAGTATGAAATGAAATGGAATGAGATGAAATGAAATGAGATGAAATGAAATGAAATGAGATGAAATGAAATGAGGTGCAAAGGGTCACATGTGCCAAATGAATGGAGCGGAATCCTCCTGCTCCGAGGGCGGAATCCTCCTACCCTCAATATGATGCGATGGAGGGGAATGTTCCTGCTCCGAGGGTGGAATCAATGAAATGGATATAAACACTTACCGTATTCCAAAGCTAGTCCTGCTACTCAACAATTGCTTTTTCCTTGGGATTAATTGCCAAACGATCCCGCTCTATTCAATAAGCAGAAAAATTATATCAAATAAAGCTAAAGGCTTCATTCCTAATGTCTTAGGGCAATCCAGTTAGGAACCTGATACCCTATTCGCATACGCAATACGCAGGCCAGGCCAATGTACAGGGTTCAAAGTCCCATAACCAAACCCTAAATAAATTATATTTATATGTTGCCCATAATTCACTGAGTACGAATATATAATCATTTCCATCATCGGGGTCCAATTGACCCTTTAAAATATCAATTTAAGTCATTAGGGCGATGTCTAATATCCCTATTTTTACCGTAAAAATATATTCAAACACATGTAATAAGCTAAGATAATGAGTTAACATCATTACCTGAAGATTTGGGATAGAAATTCTACTATTTTCCACCTCATTTTCCCTTTTTTCCTCTCTTTTTCCGAACCTTTCTCTTCTCTGTTTTGTTATATGTTTCTGTTTTGTTTCTAACGTTGTTGAATCCCTTAGCCACCGACTAATCATTTTATTTTCTTTTTAATAAATTCGCTACGACGATTAAAATTAAAATGGAACCCTAGAGAAGTCAAAATGATCCCAAACTTTTCAAGTAAGTTATACAAAATATATGTAACATACTCGCGAAGACGGATCTCAAATCGGACTCCCGAAACTAAAGATGCGAATTTAAAGGAAAAAGGTCAAATTATTTAACTTTCGGCATTTTAGCGGAAACTAGCCGAACAACATCGAAATTCACTTTCAAAAAATCACAAAAGTCACAAATAATCGTACGAACCTAACGGCTCTTTCGGATTTCGAATCGGAGCTCATTCGCCAAAACCGAGCTCAAAAATCTCTTTTTAATATTTATTGACAGTAAAAACTGAAACCTTCTTCTGATGCCTACCAAACGAGGTCTGATTTAGCTGAAATTTTACAGACAGGTCCTAATGGACCTTACGAATATTCTAAAATTATTGGCACGTCAATCGGAGTCCTAACTTCCGAAACGACTGACCGAGGTTGTTTCAATAAGTAGAATGAAAATTTTGACAAATGGACTTAACACTTGTCCATGTCTCAATTTACCTTGCTATCTAAAAATACCCATGAGAAAGTGGCTATTTGAGTCATCCAAAAAGCCAACTTCAGTTGTTCCTCTTCGTTTAGCTAAATAACCTTATCTCTAGCCATATTTTCCTTTCTATCCACTTTTAACCACTACAATTATATAGCCACTTAGAATATAGCCTATTTTCTTTTGTCACCTCCACCCTAGACTTGCTGGATTAAAATTTATTGTGTGGATTCCTGCACTCTCTTATATACATATATAGGAAGACTTGTTTAATCTTGGGGAAACATTCACTGAAATAGTTTCTTAGGACAGTGCCCAGCACAACTCAAGCTTTGTAATAGTATTATCATTACTTTCTCACTTTTGTATCCACAATATTTTCATTTTATTATATTATATTTTCCCACTGTAACTACAATCCAAGATACTATGGCAAGTAACCTACTCCTGAAAATATTGTCGATACTACCAATGTTACTAGTGTCCGTTCCACTACCGATACTACTAATGCCAGTACTACACCCGCTGCTTCAGTACCAGTTGTACTACCCTATGCCAAACCATTCCCTGACATATGCAATATTGAAATTTTCGCTAATAAAAATTTCAAATGTTGGCAAGAACATATCTTTTCACTGCTCGATGTTCACGATGTTGCTCCTGCTCTGTCCGATCCACAACCCGGTCCGAACTTTGACGAAAAAATACTGGAGTCATGGCAATATGCTAATAAGGTATGTCGTCATACTATTTTGCAGACTCTTTCTAACGAACTATTTGATGTGTACTGTAGTTGTAAAGAAGTAAAAGTCATTTAGGAGGCCTTGATTAAAAAGTTCACTGCTGAAGATGCTACAAACAAAATTTTGTAGTTGGAAAATTTTATCACTGGCAAATGACTGATGAAAAGGAAATGAAAGTCCAAATCAATGAGTACCGAAAATTGCTTGAAGACCTTAAAGCTGAGGGTATCTCACTGCCAGAAAAGTTTGATGCTGGAGTATTGATCGAGAAGCTGCCCGAATCATGGAATGATTACAAGAACAATTTGAAACATAAGCAACCGAACTTCACTATTGAGGAAATAGTGACTCATATCCTAATTGAAGATACCAACAGAAAGGAGTATGTCAAAGCTAAAATGGAAGCACTAAAGGCAAATCTAGTGCAAACCAAGAAGAAAAGGTACGGCAATAAGTCTAAAAGTTACTAGCCCAATAACCCCAATTTTAAGAAAAAGAAAGGCTCTTGTTTTGTTTGTGGAAAACCAGGTCATCATGCCGCAAAATGCAGGAAGAGAGCGGGAAACGACAAAGAAAAGAGTAATCCTCCTAAGGCTAACTTTGTTGAAGGATATGATATTATTGCAGTTGTCGTTTCTCAAGCAAACATTATAGCAAATATGAAAGAATGGGTGGTAGACTCTGGAGCAACTCCGCACATTTGTGCAAACCGAGAAGCATTTACCTCCTATAGGGGATGACAATGAAGTAGTCTACCTTGGAGACTCAAGGACTGCCAAAGTTCTTGGCAAGGGTAAATTACTCCTGAAACTCTCTTCAAAAAAGATTTCAGCCCTCATGAATGTGCTACATGTTCCTACTATTATGGCAAACCTGATTTCCGTAGCCTTATTACTGAAAGTGGGGTTGAAAGTGTCATTTGACTCTGATAAGATCATAATAACAAAAAATGATGTGTTTGTTCGAAAGGGTTATTGTAACCAAGGACTCTTTGTACTTAATATTGCTAGTGCTATCAATGAAAATGCATCTACCTCTGCTTATATGGTTGACTCATTTTTTTTATGGCATGTTAGACTAGGACATGTTGATATCTCATATATATAAAAAAAAAAAAAATGAAATCACTAGGTTTAATATCTGGTCTATACTCAAATAAATTTGATAAATGTGAAATTTGTGTTGAAACTAAAACTACTAGAAAATCTTATTTTCCTGTAAATCGAGAAACTGAACTGTTGTCTCTAATTCACACTGATTTGGGTGAATTGAAACAAACTATGACTAGAGGTGGTAAAAGATATTATGTGACTTTTATTGATGATTTTTAAGATATACTAAGTTATATTTGCTTAAAAATATAGATGATGCCTTTGATGCTTTTATTTCTTATAAAACTGAGGTTGAAAATCAACTTATAGAAAATTCAATAGAATTAGATTTGATAGAGGAGGAGAATATTTAGCCTTGAATGATATTATTCATGAAACAACTCCTCCATATTCACCCGAGTCTAATGGAGTAGCTGAAAGGAAAAATAGAACATCAAAAGAAATGATGAACTCGATGTTAATTAGTGCTAATGCATCTGATAATTTGTGGAGTGAATTTATCTGCATGTCACTTACAAAATAGGATTCCTCATAGAAGAACTTGCAAAACTCCCTATTGTTTAACCTAGATCCGATTTTAGGCCAATTAACAATTAAATTTATATTTGCGGAGTCACGATCAATAGTTGAGATTAAGAGTTTAAGTGACGAACCAAAGCGATGATAGATTTGTAAATAATACGGGAATGAGATATAAGTATGAATTAATAAAGATAAAGCGTAGACAAAAGTAAGAAGAAGTAACCGTGTCGTATTGCTTATCCCCAGAGAGAGTTCTTCGATACCAGTCGTACTTAGAAGATCAAAGAACAAAGATACTAGGCAAATACGAGCAAAAATTAATATCTGAGCAAGAGCGAGAGAGTATTCTTATTGATATTGTAGACAGGAAGTAAAGTTGTGTTACAATGGCTTAGAACAAATGCTATTTATAAGTCTGATAGGCACCCGTTGGGATTCGTAACCGCTGGGCATGGATCCGTCTGGATATGTAACCGCTGGGCACGTATCCGTTGGATATGTAACCGTTGGGTTGTAATGATTGCCTTTATGACCATTAATTCAATGATCGCGAATGATCAGGTTAATAACTGCTCACTCAGATCGGGTTGGCTGATGAAGTGCTTCATAACTCCTTTGGGTCTGCTCGTGATAATTGTCTGTCCATTAGATGTCTGTCCGTTGGAACTTCTGCCCGTGCCACGTGGCGGACACGTGTCACCTTTCAAGTCCTATAAGCTTTTATCCAATACAGATAGTCCCCGCACTTCTCGAGCAGAGTATCTGTTCGAGGAGTGGATAGGAATTTCGGCGGGAATTTCTATTTTGTGAAATTCTATCTTCGTGTGACAAAACTTGGTGACGCATGTATCTTATCAGCTACGTGACAAACCCTTATGACGTGCGCATTAAATGCTTCGTATAAAAAAGTAACTGCATCCGGCACGCCTACGCGTTTGCAGTCCATTCTGAAGTGACTACTGCGCGTCCCAAGGGTAAAAATAATGATTTTAACCGCCTCAATCACGTGCACACGTCGCCTGTTGATCGCGAGGTGACCGCTGCACTTCAGGGTAATGATTACACTATAGAAATTGGCGAAACCAATTCGTTCTTTTGACGGTCAGATCTGATAGTGGTTTCTTGGATGACCTCCACGTGTTTCGAAAGAACTTGAGGGGCTGAATTTCCACTCCTATAAATAGGGGTTTGCTGAATGAGAAACCTTTTACTTGATTCTATTTCCTTTCTGCTAACTCTTGAAAGTCTTTGAATACCAATATCCAACTTTTCTTGCGAATTTCCTAACTCTTCTGAGATCATGTCTTCAAGAATTAGAAAAAATCAAAATGTCGATGCGGCTGGTAGTTCCTCAGCGGCCACTCCTAGGCCCAGGGCTACTCAGGCTACTGCTGCAGAGATTATCCCCAAGAAATGGGGTGAGTTAGAGGCGGACTGTAATATCAAGTCCTTCAATAATCATCACGGGGATACGCGCAACTGGCCGGCGTATAGATTTGTCTGGGATCACGAAGAAGTTGATCCCACGAGTGAGGATGGACTGCTATTGGGATGATAGGGTATCCCTCTTGCCGGTCTCTGAAGAGGAGAATATTACTTCCCACAGGGCTGGGTGGACAGCTATGTGCACCTACCCTTTCACAGTGGGATGTAGATTACCTCTGCACCCTGTGCTGGAAAGGCTCTGCAGGGAATATTTGCTCTGCCCGGGGCAACTGTCCCCTAGTATATATAGAATAGTTACACTTTTGGATTGGTTTGAGATGGAAACCGACCAATCTTTTGGATACAGACATTTTATTTCTTTGTACAGTATACAAATTTTTAAGGATGGCTATGTGAACGCCAGGATGCACGGGAGCAAGGGCTTGGTGCGCAGTTCTGAGGATACAGGTGACCGAGGTTGGTTACACCGATATCTGTTCGTGCGCTCCTCGGCCTTGACTTTCGACGACAAGACTTACCTTCCCGAAGTTTGGAACAAGAAGCGTAAGTCCCCGAGTATTTTTGAGATTTTTCGTGTTCTTCCTTTTCTTCTCATCTGCTTACTTCGTTCAACTTCTTTTTGTAGCGGCCAAGCGACCCTACGACGGGCTCATATCTGTTGATGAGCTGACGGCGTGCGTTAAGGCAATTTTGAAGGAGTTTGCTCCTGAGAGGAGAGAATGGGCGCATTTTGCTGCGCATAAGAGTTTGACCGTGAGAACTCATGGTGAGAGTACTCTCTTTTGTGGTCATTCCTTTCCTTTGAAACTTCTCCGTGTCTGACCGTTTTACCTTTTGCAGGTCTAGGTACTCAAGGAGATTTCTTTCCTGCTCCTCCCCAAGATGTGCCTTCCGAGCCTGTCGCTGACCTAGATGCTGAGGCCACAGCTATACTAGCCTCGGTGGAGGCACTGCGCAGCAGGGAGGGTGGCGAGGAACTCTTGTCCGGTAGCCTTGGTTCTTTGAAAAGAAAGAAGAAGAGCCAGGACGAGGGCAGATCACGGAAAAGGTCTGCTCGTAAGACTTCCATTGCTGCCGAGCAAGCCTCAGCTGCTGGGAGTGAGCCTTTATCTAGAGCCAATATACCGGAGTCTGTAGAAGAGAATGTCAGGACTACTGCTGAAGTCCCCGAGTCTGCACGGGGAGAAGGTTTAGCCAAGGAGGTTATCTATCTTTCAGATACTGAGATCGAAGTCGATGAACCCCTTAGGCGAAAGCCTTATCTTCGAAGTGACAAAAGGAAAGTTGAGGAGGAGGCTGCCCGTACTCTAGAGAGGAGTCCCCGAGTTGATGACGGGGTGAAGGCGGCTCCTTCCCGTGTAGACAAAGGGAAAAGAAAAATAGGTGAAGAAGAAGAAGAAGAGGAAGAAGAAGCAACGGAAGAAGTTCCCCAAGAGGGTGGCCGAGGTCCTCGTATTTTTCGTTTCGAGGACCTGGAGAATGTGGCTACTGAGGGGGCGACGCATGTCGGTCTTCGTGAGTGTGAAACGATAGATCCTGGAGTGGAAGGTGATTCCAACCTATCATCAACAAGGTTCATCTGGCAGTCGGTCATCGACGGCCAAACCGGATTGAAGGATATCAGGGGTGTGCGTTACAAGTTCGGGCCAAACTATCCTTCTGAACAGGCTTGGGAACCCAAGTACTATGAGAGGAAGCATACCATGAAACTTTCCCCTGATGTTAACTTCACAACTGGACCAGGTGGTCTAGCCAAGGCCGTCTCTTCGCTCATCGGTCATCGGGAAGAGTGGGTGATGAGGGAGCTGAGTGATGAGGAGTTAGCCCTTCAGATTGCTGCTGACTCTGCCCGGGTAAGTGTTTACCGCTTTGTGCTGGAAATAACTTTGGCCTCAGATTTCTAACCTTCGCTTATTTTACTTTTTCAGCCAAGTATGCTGGCTGCCGAGCTCATGTTCCGTTCCAGGATCAACAACGTCGATCAAGTACTCGAGGTAAAGAAAGAGTTGCTGGATGCTCTGAGAGAGAACAAGATCTTGACAGAGCAGTGTGGTCTCCTAGGGAGTGAAGTTAATCGACTAACTGATGTTAGCAATTTACGACTTGAGCAGATTAACGAACTCACCAAGGAGAAGGACCTTCTTCTTAAAGAAAAAGAAAGGTTCGCACACTCTGCCCAGGGTCTAGAGAGATTACTTGAAGAATGTAAAGCTTCTTTGAACAGTGGTATTCATGATCGCGCATCCCTTGAGATGAATCTGCAAAGGGCCAACGAAGAATCTGTTAAGGCCAGAGCTGAGCTTCAGGCTGCCAAGGATCAGGTTGCTCAATCGATGAGTGCTCAGGCCGCACTATCCAAAAGACTTGTCAAACCTGCGCGATCAATCTGAGATTAAGGCCAAGCTTGCTGCGCTCGAGGCTAAACGTTCACTGCTTGTGCAGATTCAAGCTAAACAAGTTAATGTTGAAGAGATGCTGCAGATGACAAAAAATGTTGTTCGCAGAATAAGACAAGCACTGAATCTCTCTCCCGAGGAGTCTGAAGGTGAAGACGAAGATGAAGATGAAGACGATGGCGAGAATTCGGGGGACGATGGCAGAACCGACGGAGTGGTGCGTCGGGTTCTGATCGTAGCCCCAAAAGCTAATGCCCTTCCCCAATCTTTGAGTTTGTTCATCTGGCGACAGCCGGATTTAGTTGTTTGTGGACAGAAGTCTTGTAAAGACTCTCTGGTCTCTGTATGGCCGGTTCTATTCGGCCTTTGGTCACTCTGTAAACTTACTGTTAGCCATTTTCGGCATCATATCGTTTTACAGGATCATGTATATATGCTTTTGAGATCTATTCAATAACTATATTTAGCCTGAACTTTTGATCTTTCGTTTGTATGTATTGTGGCTTACGTGCCTTATGTTTGGGAATTTTCTAAAGTTTGAACTTTATTAAGTTCTGGTCTCCAAAAGTCTGCCCGAATGTTTTTAACTTAGCCTTTCGTTAGGAAGAGGTCATAAGTTGTGAATAATCTGACCGAATCGTGGTCGTTAGACTTTTGGCTGAATCGTTGCTCTTTGCGCATAACTTTGCTAATCGTTTTGATAATTGAAAGTTGTTGCACGACTTTATAGATTGGCTCTGGCCAAGTCGCTGGCCTTGTAAACGACTTCTCTTATTTTCATGGAAATCTTGACACGTAAAAGTTTTTTGAAAAACTTTAAAAATTTGCCTTTTGGCAAGGTCTTTTGCCTTTATAAAGGTCTTACCTGGCCTACGGGGGCCCCTCACCACCCCCCTTGTTTTTATGTTGGAACACGGGAAGTGATAACATAAAAAGAGTTGAGGCGAGCTGCATATAGAACACATATAACCAAACGAGGAGTGTGTCCGTTGTGGTATTCGAACCCACAGCCGCGAAGTTGAAGAACTTCGAGCTCTACCAGTTGAGCTAAACGGATCTGACCTTGTTCAGGTTGTTAGTACCATTTAGAGAAAATATAATAAAGGTAAGAACTTTCGTAAAAATAAAAGGCAAGTACAAAATTACTAACCGTTTTACCACTCAAAAGTGATACCTTTTGAGGTGAACCACATTCCAACTGTTCGGGACAGTGGAGCCATCTGGTCGTGCCAAGCGATAAGATCCCTTGCCGACTGAAGCAATTACTTTGTAGGGGCCTTCCCAGTTACGGCCAAGCTTCCCTGAATTTGTTTCTTGTGTGCTCTGGGAGACTTTTCTAAGTACAAAATCTCCAACTTGGAAGCTTCGTACGCGCAGTTCCCGATTATAGTATTGCTCAATTCGTTCTTTCTGGGCGATTACTCGTATAAGGGCTAGCTCTCTTCGTTCTTCGAGGAGGTCCAGCTCTTCGGAGAGGTTGACTGAGTTTGATTCTTCAGTGGCATGTACGTATCGCAAGCTGGGCTCTCATATTTCAACTGGGATTAAAGCATCTGCACCATATACCAATGAGTAAGGAGTCTCTCCAGTACTCATTTTTATCGTTGTGCGGTAAGCCCATAGTACTCCAGGTAACTCTTCTACCCAACATCCCTTTGCCTGCTCGAGGTGCTTTTTAAGGGATTCAACGATGATTTTATTAGTAGATTCTGCCTGTCCATTAGCAACATGATGGTACGGAGAGGAAGTAATCCTCTTGATGTGTAGATCGTCGAGGAATCTAGTCACTTTCTGACCGACAAATTGTGGGCCGTTGTCCATGACTATCTCCTTAGGTTCTCCAAAGCGGCATACGACAAAATGCCAGAGGAAGTCGACAACCACTGTTTGTCGTATCCTCATGTATGCTGCCACTTCGACCTACTTGGTGAAGTAATCAGTGATGATCAATAAGAAACGCATCCCTCTTGGCGCGGTAGGAAGAGGACCGACTATATCCATCCCACATTTCATGAAGGGCCACGGGGAGATTATTGAATGTAGTGGTTCTGCTGGCTGATGGAGAAGATGGGCGAACCTCTGGCATTTGTCACATTTTTTGACAAATTCGTTCATATATTTCTCCATTTTGTCCCAATAATAACCTGCGCGGATCAGCTGTCGGGCTAACGCCTTGCCCCCGGAGTGATTTCCACAACAGCCTTCATGGACTTCTCTCATCACGTAGTTGATTTGATTCGGTCCGAGACATTTTGCGAGAGGTCCCGCAAATATTTTACGGTAGAGTTCGCCGTTGACAATTGTATACCGAGCATCTTTTATTCGGAGTTTGCGAGTGTATCTACAGGTAGAGTTCCATGGAGAAGATAGTTTGTTATCTCATTCCGCCAGTCCCAAGTAGCGTTGATGGTGTTGACTTCGAACTTTTCTCTGTCTATGGTCGTGTAGAGAAGTTGAACAATAGCTGAGGAGCTGGCTGCCCCTATCTCTGCCACCGATCCTAGATTTGCGAGAGCATCGGCTTCATGGTTTTCTTCCCGTGGAATCCAAAATGCCTCCTATTCATCAAACTGTGCTAGGAGTTCTTTCACTCGGGCGAGGTATACTTGCATCATGGATTCTCGTGCAACGAAGCCTCCAGTTATCTGATTGATCATCAGCTGAGAGTCACTTTTGAGTTTGAAGATGGTCGCTCCATAACTTCGGGCTAGTTCTAATCCTGCAATAACGGCCTCATATTCGGCCTCATTGTTAGTAATAAACGGGCACTTGATAGCCTGCCTTACCGTCTCTCCGGATGGAGCAACGAGAACCAATCCAAGCCCGGACCCTTTGACGCTCGAGGAGCCGTCTGTGTGAAGGATCCACGTGCCAAGAGCCTGCCCAGCATAAAGAATAGCTTCTTTTTCTGCCTCAGGGTATATATTAGTGCTAAAATCCGCCACGAAGTCTGCTAAAACTTGTGATTTTATTGCTACCCTAGGCTGGTAGGTGATATCAAATTCAGATAATTCTATAGCCCATTTTACTAACCTTCCTGAAAATTCAGGTTTGTGCAAAACATTTCGTAAAGGAAAGGTTGTAACCACAGCTATTGAATGACTTTGAAAGTAAGAGCGTAACTTACGAGCAGCAGTTACTAGTGCCAACGCCAATTTTTCTAAGGGTTGATAGCGTGTTTCTGTGTCAATTAGAGCTTTGCTAATGTAACAGATAGGAAGTTGTTTACCTTTTTCTTCCCGAACTAGAACGACGCTTACCGACGATTCTGAGACTGCCAGATAAATCAGCAGCTGCTCACCCTCCTGAGGCGTAGAGAGCAGTGGTGGATTGGATAGGTACTTTTTCAGATCCTTCAATGCTTGTTGGCATTCAGGGGTCCATTCGAACTCCTTGTTTTGTTTTAAGACGTCGAAGAAACTCTTGCATCGGTCGGATGATCGGGAGATGAATCTTCGCAGGGCCGCCACTCTCCCTGTCAATTTCATGACGTCCTTCCGGTTGTGGAGTACGTCTGGAATTGATTCAATGGCTTTGATCTGGGCGGGATTGACTTCAATTCCACGCTGAGAGACAATGAAGCCCAGGAACTTTCCCGATCAGACTCCAAATGCACACTTCTCCGGGTTCAGCTTCATGTTGTACTGATCCAGGATCTGGAAAGCTTCTTTTAGATACGCCAGATGGTCCTCTGCTCGCTTGGATCTGATCAACATATCATCGATGTACACTTCCATAGTCTTTCCGATATGGTCATGGAACATTCGATTGACTAGACGCTGATATGTCGCACCTGCGTTTTTCAGTCCAAATGGCATAACTTTATAACAATACGTACCTCGACAGGTTACGAACGCTGTTTTCTCCTGGTCTTCAGGGTCCATCAATATCTGGTTATATCCGAAATTTCGAGGAAGGTTAGCACCTCGTGTCCGGCTGTTGCGTCGATAAGTTGATCTATCTTGAGAAGGGGATATGAATCCTTCGGGCAAGCTTTGTTTAGATCCGTGAAGTCAATGCAGACTCGCCATTTATCATTTTTCTTAGGCACAACGACTACGTTGGCTAGCCAGTCCGGGTATTTGACTTCACGCACGAATCCAATCTTCAACAGCCGGTCGACCTCGTTGTTGATGACCTGGTTCCAAAAGGCCTCTTGCTGGCGCGTCTTCTGTTTCACCGGGCGGTGATATGGGTCGACGTTCAACCTGTGAGTAATGATGTCGGGAGAAATACCTGTCATATCTGCGTGGGACCAGGCGAATGTTGTATGCCGCTCCTTGAGGAACTGGAGAATATCTCCCCGTAGGCGCTCGCTCAATTCGGTCCCTAAGTATACCTTCCGTTCCGGCTTATCGGCGAACAATTCTTCTGGTTCCAAAGCTTCCACGGTCGGCATGTGGTTTTCTCTTTCGTCCATCTTCGTGATGAACTCCGGGGCCTCGTACTTTATTTCTTCATATGGTATACCTGGTCCCGGTTGTTGTAATTCCTATTTGTTCTCTTCGGGCAGTTTGAGAGCCACCGAATAGCAATCTCAGGCAGAGCGTTGCTCTCCTCGGACCCCACGTACTCCCCATTCGGATGGGAACTTCAATACTTGATGATAAGTCGAAGGAACAGCTTGCATATCATGGATCCAAGGTCTCCCCAAAATGATGTTGTAGGCTAGATCCGCATCAACATTATGAAAAGTTGTCTCCTTCGCTACCCCTTCGGCGAGAGTTGTCAGGGTAATCTCGCCAAGAGTCTTCTCGCTTGAGTTGTTGAAACCGGAGAGAACTCGAGATATTGGTACGATCTTATCCGACAACTGCATCTCCCTTACAACCCGTGATTGGATAATGTTTGCAAAACTGCCCGCATCAATGAGTACTCTCTTGACGTCGAACTCTGCCACGCGTAACGTTGTTACTAACGCATCAGCATGTGGGAATTGCGAACCATCTGCATCATAATCCTCAAATGTTATTGTTTCTTCTGATCGTGTGCGTTTGTTGTTTGTGATGGAGACCTTTGCGTACTTCTTCACTGTGAAGGTAACGAAGTCCACCTCGATTCCACCTGAAATAACATTAACTGTCCTCCTTGGAGAGGATGCTCGTGGAGGGCCAGGTTTGTTCTGCTGTGCCTTCGTGTGAGTCTGCTTCCCCTTCTCGGTCATGAACTCCTTCAAAAATCCCTGTTTCAACAAATGAGCAATTTCATACCTTAGGGCTTTGCAGTCCTCGATGGTATGACCATGGTCACGATGGAAATCGCACCACAGGTCCTGGTTTCGCTTGCTTGGGTCGGTCTTCATGTCTTTCGGCCACTTGACCTTCTCTCCCATGTCTTTGAGTGCTGCCACTACTTCAGACATTTCCACGTTGAAGCATGGCAGGCTTGGGGCTCCACGGAGGCTTGATTCCGAATCATCTCTCCGGGACAATCCTTTGTTGTTGCGGTTGCGTCCTTTGGAATGGCTGCGTGACTGATCAGGGTACGGCCCATAACGTACGTCTGATCTCTCGGTCTCTGCCTTCCCGCCGGATCCACTATTGCGTGCCTGAGTCCTTCCTCGAGTACCTGTTCCAATCAATTTATCTTCGTCGATACGTACCTTTGAATTGTAACGGTTGTAGACGTCCGACCAGCTGGCTGCTGGGAACTCACGAAGAGACTCGCAAAGTCTGCGTGTGGCCTCTGAGCTCCTAATATCCAGGCTGTTGGTAAACGCGATTGCTGCCCATCTGTCTGGTACTTTGGGAAGCATAATACGCTCTCTTTGGAAGGGATCCACGTATTTGCGGAAAGACTCGTCGGGCCTTTGCTTGATTTCAAAGATATCCTCTACGCGGGTTTCTGTCTTCTGAGCGCCTGTGTGTGCCTTCACGAACAACTCAGCCATCTCTGCGAAAGACCCAATGGAGTTTGGTGGCAACATTGAGTACCATCGTAGAGCTCCATCTGCTAGGGTTTCCACGAACTTCTTCAATTGAACAGATTCGATCTCCTCGTAGGTGAGATCGCTAGCCTTTATAAAGTTGTTGAACATCATGAGGTGGTCGTTGGGATCAGATGTTCCGCGGTACCTCGGAATGTTTGGCATCTTGAACGCCTTAGGTATCGCCTTTGGGGCTGCCTCCTTCTTCCAGGGCCGCTGGGAATACCGTTGGACATCGACTTTCTTCAGCGTGGGTGGAGCGCCTGGTATCTGATCAATTCTCTCGTGAAGAAACTTTTGAAGTGCTTCCTGGCTTTCCTTGAATTGTTTGGTGAGAGCTTCCACAACAAGGCTCATCTCCGCAGGCGCCATAGACCCTCCATTTCGATTCTGATTGACTTGGGTCGTTGGGTCTGCAGTCCCTCCGTTATTCCGTTCTCCACCTTGCCTCGAAGTATGTGAGGAAGGAGCGTCACGACCAGGTGTTGCAGCGTCAGCTCTTGCAGTTGAAGGGTTACTCCTTCGGAGAGAGGTGAGCGCCTCGTTTATTCCTCGGTTTACCTCTGCCTATTCCTGCATGAAAGCAAAGAGTGTTTCCTGGAGGTTCCCTTGGCCAGAGGAGAGACTCCTATGGCGTCGTCTCCTGGGTGGGGTAGTGCTTTGAGAGCGCATACGCCTATTTCGCTGCCTGACCGGTCCTTGGGAAGATTGTTGCTGCCCATCGGACGAATAATCGGGAGAATAATCAGGAGAATAATTAGGACTGGATGGAGGAGTATTTACCTGACTTCCGCCTACGATAGTTCGTTGTGAACTGCTTTCTGCCATGTTAGTTATAGAACAAAAAGACTGACGAAAAGAGGTGTAATATCAGAAAAGATAAACTATTAACCTACAAAGGCTATTGACCGGCTCCCACTGTGGTCTCCAAATTATTTAACCTAGATCCGATTTTAGGCCAATTAACAATTAAATTTATATTTGCAGAGTCACGATCAATAGTTGAGATTAAGAGTTTAAGTGACGAACCAAAGCAATGATAGATTTGTAAATAATACGAGAATGAGATATACGTATGAATTAATAAAGATAAAGCGTAGACAAAAGTAAGAAGAAGTAACCGTGTCGTATTGCTTATCCCTGGAGAGAGTTCTTCGATACTAGTCGTTCTTAGAAGATCAAAGAACTAAGATACTAGGCAAATATGAGCAAAAAGTAATATCTGAGCAAGAGCGAGAGAGTATTCTTATTGATATTGTAGACAGGAAGTAAAGTTGTGTTACAATGGCTTAGAACAAATGCTATTTATAAGTCTGATAGGCACCCGTTGGGATTCGTAACCGCTGGGCATGGATCCGTCTGGATATGTAACCACTGGGCACATATCCATTGGATATGTAGCCGTTGGGTTGTAATGATTGCCTTTATGACCATTAATTGAATGATCGCGAATGATCAGGTTAATAACTACTCACTCAGATCGGGTTGGCTGATGAAGTGCTTCATAACTCCTTTAGGTCTGCTCGTGATAATTGTCTGTCCGTTAGATGTCTGTCCGTTGGAACTTCTGCCCGTGCCACGTGGCGGACACGTGTCACCTTTCAAGTGCTATCAGCTTTTATCCAATACACCTATGAATTATGGAAAGGTTATACACCTAACCTGAACTATTTAAAAGTGTGGGGGTGTCTTGTCAAAGTTCTTTTGCCTCAACATAAAAAGAGAAAAATAGGTTCTAAAACTGCATATCGCATGCTTATTGGATATGCCGAGCATAGTGCTGCATATAGATTTCTTGTCTTAAAAAGTGACGTGCTTGATTACAATACTATACTTGAGACAAAGAATGCTGAATTTTTTGAACAAATTTTCCCACTATCTGATAAAATTTCTCATGCACCTGTTAAAAGAAATACAGTAAGTACCTCTTTTGAGGAAATGAGAAGGAGCAAAAGGCTTTGAAAGAAATATTTTTCTTATGGAAATGATTTTCAAACATTTATTGTAAATAATGAACCATTAAATTATTTTGAAGCTATTACTTCTTTTGATGCTGAAATTGGAAAGAGGAAATAAATGTTGAACTTGATTCTATTATGAAAAATAAAACATGGGTTTTGACTGATTTACCTCCTGGTGCAAAGCCTATTTGTTGCAAGTGGATTTTCAAAAATAAATTTAATCCTGATGGATCTATAGATAAATATAAAGCTCGATTAGCAGCAAAAGGTTTTTCACAAAAATAAAATATTGATTATTTTGATACATTTGCACCAGTGACTAGAATTTATTCAATTCGACTTTTAATTTCAATTCATAAACCTTTTATTCATCAAATGGATGTCAAAACAGCATTTTTAAATGGTGATTTAGAAGAAGAAATTTATATGGTTCAGCCCGAGAGATGTGTTGCTCCTGGGTAAGAAAATAAAGTTTATAAATTAATTAAATCTCTTTATGGCCTTAAACAAGCTCCTAAACAGTGGCATGAAAAATTAGATCAAGTCTTAATGAAAGACAGTTTTTCCTCCATTGAAGTGGATAAATTTGTTTATACTAAAGTATTAAATGATGATTTTGTGATAATCGGCCTATATGTTGATGATATGCTTATATTTAGTACCAGTTTAAATATTGTGCAGAGTACCAAATTATTTTTGTCATCTAATTTTGATATGAAAGATCTGGGTGATGAAAATATGATATTGGGAGTTAAAGTTATAAGGGGTGAAGATGGTATCGTGTTGTCACAAAAACACAATGACGCTAGCTCTCAATTGAAAAAGAATAAAGGTGACCCAGTTGCTCAGATAATTGGGAGTCTGATGCATTTAATGAATTATACAAGGCCTGATATAGCCTATGTTGTGTGTAGACTGAGTAGATATACTCAGAATCCAAATCAAGAGCATTGGTCTGCTTTAGTAAGACTAATGAAATATTTGAAAGGAACCATGAATTATGTTATCCTATATAGCGGATTTCCTACTGCATTAGAAGGATATAGTGATGCTAACTGGATTTCTGATTCAGAAGTGATAAGATCCACTAGTGGCTACGTGTTCACCCTTGGTGGTGGTGCAATAGCATGAAAATCAGCTAAGCAAACTATAATTGCTAAATCTACTATGAAATCAGAGTTTATAGCTCTGGAACTGGCTGGTTCTGAGGCTGAATGGCTAAGAAACTTCTTAGCTGATATTCCTTTAACAAAGGATTTATTTCCTCTTGTATCTATTCATTGTGATAGTAAAGCGGCAATAGATGTTGCCAAGAATAAATTCTATAATGGAAAAACGCAGACACATTCATCTGAGACATAAAGTTATCAAGCAGCTGCTCAGAGATGGAATAATTTTCATTGATTATGTCAAGTCAGAATTAAATTTAGCTGATCCTCTGACTAAACCTATGGGAAGAAAATTAATTCTTCAAACCTCAAAAGAGATGGGGTTAAGGCTACATGATTGTCAATAGATATGGTAACCCAACCTATGTGATTGGAGATCCCATGAAGTAGGTTCATATGGGTAATAACAAGTCAATATTGACACTGAAGCACTTATATAAGAGTTCTTAGCTGCTACTATTTGAGAGGTTGATTTATAACTCTTAATGAATTCATAGTCCTTGTGGATGGTGTATTAAAAGCAGTGACACTTGATGAATTTACCTATATGAGAGTGGAGTGAGGTCGCTCCTATGAGATTCTAGCCAAGTCTCTAGAGCTCTCATGAATAACCAGGCACGCGCACGGCCTATTTGCGTAAAATGTGTTGAACAGCAAAATTGTGGGGGGTCAAAATGTGATTGGTAAAGCCTCTGGCTTACAAAAGGAATTATTGGTTCATAGAATTATTTTGTTTCACCAATAATTCTATAAGTCATGTTTTATCGGTCTAAGTTTGGTTCATACTCCAGACACCAAACCTATTACATTTGGACCATGCAAATCCAGCAAGTCTTAAACTCTTTTATTCCTTACATCTTCGGTCTTTAAAATCTTTTAAAATATGTGGGGGACTGTGGACATTTTGTTGTATTTTAAAAGATTGACACCTATTATGGACACTTGTTAATATTTTATGAAGTGTGACATTTCATCTAGCTAGGTGGCAAATATATGTTTAAGGGTGATATATTCGTTGATTAGTAGCATGATATGTGGTTGCTTTCTAAATAAGTAGAATGGAAATTTTGACAAATGGACTTAACACTTGTCCATGTCTCAACTTACCTTGCTATCTTTAAATGTCCTTGAGAAAGTGGCCATTTGACTCATCCAAAAAAACTAACTTCAGCCATTCCTCTTCATTTAGCCAAATAACCTTATCTCTACCATATTTTCCTTTCTATCCACTTTTAACCACTATCCCAAATTATATAGCCACTTAAAATATAGCTTATTTTCTTTTGTCACCTCCACCCTAGACTTGCTGGATTAAAATTTATTTTGCTGATTCCTGCACCCTCTTATATACATATAGAGGAAGGCTTGTTTAATCCTGGGAAACATTTCATACTACCGAAATAGTTTCTTAAAACAGTGCCCGCACAACTCAAGCTTTGTAATAGTATTATCATTACTTTCTCACTTTTATATACACAACATTTTCATTGTATTATATTATATTTTCCCAGTGTAACTACACAAACATCTTTGACATCTACCGGAATCAAATGAATCATCTGTTTGCTCGCTTTAGTTAATAACTTCTCTTTAGTGATCTCTTATTCACTCTTATTCTCCTACTTTTGCAACAGTTATTTTCCCTATCTACTCTTCAGCTTCTCATTGTAAAATTTTGCTCAGAGGCCAGTTTTGCCACTGATATTTGCTTTTAGGCTACTTTTTTTATTAGTTTTGTATGAGAGGTCACTTTTTGGAACTTCAATCCTTGCAGGCTGAACTTCATACCACAAAGGTTGAAGTTCAACTTCAACCCACAAAGGTTGAAGTTTACGCATCTATACCTAAAAGTTCAGCCCTTGCGGGTTGAAATTGAACTTTATACCTTAGGCGTGAAGTTCAGCCCACAAGGTTTGAACTTTAGGCCACAAGAATTGAAGTTCCAAAAACTGGCCTCTCATGTAAAACTATTAAAAAAGTGGCGTCAAACCCAAGACCACTGGCAAAAGTGGCTATTCATGCACTTTGCCCCTTCTCATTGCAATTCTAAAAAATTTCACCGCATGCCCTCCATAAGGAGTGGTTTTGCAAAATTGCCCGCGCTAAGGAATGTTTTAGAAAAATGCTCTTATTTAGTCTGGAGCCAAGACTTCAAGGCAAAAAATTTATAAGTCTTGGCAATTGGCTATACTTCAAGGGCAAGTGTTGTTTTGCCAATACTTCAAGTTATATGGCGAGAATGCAGGAAAGACTGGAAGGGCAAGTCTTGGCAATTGCCATGACTATGACGAAGTGCGGCAAGTGTTGCCTTTTGCCAACACTTGTCGTTCAAGTGTTGGCAAATCGAGCAGGGGTCAAAGGCAAGTCTTGCCTTTTGCCAAGACTTACGGCCAAGTGCGGCAAATATTGCCTTTTGCCAATACTTGAAGGGATAAGTGTTGAAAAGCGGAGAAATATAAAGGCAAGTCTTGGCCCCAACCTAAAATTTGACAGGGCATTTCCGTCTGAACTTTTTTATTAAACCTTAACGGGGGCATTTTTGCAAACCATCTGTTAGCGCGGGCAAAAAAGCAAACCATTGTCTCCCGTGTCATATTTTTGCAAATTTCCAGTAGAAGCACTCGGTTATCATCGAACAAAAAGCCCCTCAACAAGTACTACAAGATCTCTGACCAGAAGATCAAGCCTTCCTTTTATAAAATAAATAATTTAATAATAAAAAGGGCCGAAGAAAAAGCCCGTATATAAGAGGTATACCAAAAAAAGTAGTAAATCTACAAAAAGATGTGGTTTTCTACTAACGACACCCAATCCTCTATACATCAAGGGAATTCATGGGTGCACCAAAAGTAAATAACAGAAAAAAGACTATTATTCATATAAAAAAATCCATCACTACTCCTTAAAAGGCTCTTCTGTTTCTTTCTCTTCAAACAAGCCACATAAGTGCTAAAGGAGCAACCCTCCAAGCCTTTCCTCCCTCTAGCACAGCTGAACACTACCTACCATGCATGGCAACACCCATGAGATTCCATACCAATTGAAGATCAAGCTTTCTTATTTCAAAAAACTAAACAAAATTTTATCACACTTCTAAAAATCAACGGTACAACAGTAACACTTACAGCTCAAATAGTAAGTTCCATACTATTATACTAGTGGGGGTTCTCCGCTGATATTTAGCTCAGGAGATTTAAGATTGCTCTAGTGGTGAGCATCCCAAGCTTCCACCCTGTTGGTAGGGGTTCAAATCCCCATGCCCCTTCACCATTCCTCCCCCCTTATCCCATAATGTCAAAATAAAATAAAATTGCAGGGTGCAAAAATTTTGTTCTAGTATCAACAAGCAAAAGTATGGCACATTGCTCCGTGTATTGGTCGGATTTTGTCCGATCACGCAAATGACACGTGGTCAACTACGTGGCAAGATGGGAGCAATTTTTGGAGACGTTATGAAATGAGATCGGATTGGGATAGCTTTGATCGGTAATGTGATTTAGGCTAGATCGTGATAGGAAGATTTCGAAGGTAGTCGTTGTGTCAGATAAGGATGGGTGGCCTTGTCCCACTTTCATCGGACCGAATTTAGCGGATTTAGTTAAACGTGGGAAGCTGTAATTGCGCGACTGAAGAAGAAACGTGGGAGAGTGGAGTCCTTCTAGGGTTTGGAGACTCCACCTCTCTCGGCCTATAAATACTTCCCTATTTCTCCATTTGTATTTTTACATTCTTCTGAACAAAAGCACTCCTTTCTTCATTTTACTATCATACCTTCACTACTATTGTTGCTAATCTACCATTATTATAATCACAATTACTGTATTAAACGCAAGTTGCAGCTCGGTTCAAGTTTGAAGGAAGATTCATCTCTTTCAACGGAACATCAGCCTTCCATCGATCAATACAATAAGATTTATTGCTTTTATTTATCGATTTATTGCTTGTCTCATCGTTTACTTGTTACTCTGACTATTTGGCATATTTATTTATCATCATCAATTTTGCTGATCAACTGTCATCGACTTGATCGTAATATTGACTCCATAAGATTACTACTAGCACGTGAATCGTAATTCCATCCTTGTTGTTAAACATATCGTCGGTAAATTCATAATGTCTTGCATATTTGTCGTCGTCATTATCATAATCTTATCGCAGCATACTTCATCGAATTCCAATCTAAGTCGTTTACTTGACACTTAATAATCCAATATTTAGAACGTGCTCGATAAATCAGTGACTATTTATTTTGTTCGTAATTCGTTTGCTCGAAATTAGTGAGAATCGATCGCTCCTGATTGTTTAGTCGTATTATCATAACCTGTGAATCTATTTCTTGTCTTCGTTTATTCGATTATATTTGTCCCCGAATCAAACTTACTATATTGTGTCATCATACTCACTATTATTTGTTCTGTCAAATTTGTTGTTTACACTGTTTTCGGAGCAATATTTGCTAAATCGATCACTTGTCAACGTAAATTGCTTATCAACCAGTCAAATTAATATATAAACGGTCGCCTAAGACTCAACTAAATACAAATTTAATTGTAACACCAGAAATACATTTTTAAGAAATACACTCCGCATTATATTAAGACGGCACAAATTTTCTAATTCTGAGAGTTGAACTTTAGAGGTGGCCTGGAAGGCTACCCCCTCCACAAGCATGAAATGGCCAAAGGGAGAAATTTTTAATCAATAAAAAGACCAGGCACCTTTTAGAGTCTCTCTTCACAAAGAAATACGGTTTGCAAAAATTCTAACTTTATCCAGCAAGTATCGATTAGCTCAGCAGGTATTTTGAGTCACTTACATAGTTGAAACTTCAAGAAAGCAAGAATATTTATTAGTCTCACATTAGTATAATTTGGTTAGCTGATAGGTAACAAAGCATTTGGAGAGATGCAACTGGTAGCAGCAAGACAAAAACTCTGAAGATGAGTTGAAACAGATTGAATAATCCAACGTATACAATAATCTTTTGATGACAAAATTGCAAAGTAAATCTGACGTATACAATAATCATGCCCACCTATTATGTTTTTGTACCAGTGAAGCACTATGGTCACCCTATCCAACGTTTGGTAGCTACTCTGCATTATATTTTCCAGTAAAGTTGCATTTCCTTGCATGAATCCTATAAATCAATGGGTAAACTACTCAGAAAAGCTAAGGTAAGAGGAGATGTAGACTTCCCAAACAAAGAACACCACTGAGGAAGCTTCTCAAGTACTGTTTCAGTAGGGGAAGTAATTCTATTAACATCTGTCCGCAGCTTTAGCAAGGGTTTCTCTGTGTTGGTATCCTTCTTGGGTGACTTATGAGTATGATTGTCAGCCCAGAAAAGCGTCAGAGTAAATTCTGTTGGTGCCTTCTTCCCTCCTGAAAACTGTATTATATGCCATCCGTCTACATTGCTCTTGTCACCAATTGGAACCACCTCCTCGGGACCGTCTGCACCAATATCAAATCCCACAAAATTGGAGGAAAAAAAGATTAGAAGAACAGTGGAAAAAACAGGCGTATCCATTATTCACGAACGAGTCATTACTAGGAAGTGTATAATATAGGTTGGGTCAAAGTTTCTCCGCCAATTGTCCTAGCTACCAATCTTTCTCCCTCCCTTCTAGTTTTAGACAAGTCAAAAATAGCATAATAGACTATCTCCCTGCTTCATGGTTTCACAATGTACTGTACTGCCAAAATGATTAAAAAGAAAAGCGTAATATTCAAAAAGGCTAATACAAGTAGGAAGACGATCGAATTATTTTTACGGAGTATCCTATTTATTACATTTGAAGTGATTACGAATAGATAACACATATATTCTCGGCTATGATTATTATGCAAAAGTGGCAGTTTAACCTAGCTTATCAGTGAAAAAGATCAATTTCATTCCGGTAATTTGACCCAAGGATTCTTGTGGAGTTCTAGGAGGCTTTGATCAGTTCTTCACCTTGCTGTGTTCCAAGGTGTTTGGTAATCTATATATTTTTTACCTTAGCTAACTGAGTATTGAAACACCATATACACCTAGCGTGTAAATGTTATCACCTTGCTTTATGTCTCTAAATAAGTTCTAAAGAAAAAAGCTGCTGTTAATAATTACCTCCTTTCGGGCTTCCCGATTTCTCTTGCGACATATTTGCCGATATTTGACCCAGTGAACAGATTCTGACTTAATTAATACACTGTGAAACAGCTATGGCCTACATAACCCAAAATCTTCCTTTATGAGGCTAAATTATATAATAACAAGGTCTAGCTCTTTGGAAAAGTATTTTTCACCCTGTAACTGAATCTCTTGTGCACTTAAAGTTCTTTGGACGAACTATTCGAAACAGCTCACATCAGGTGGATTATAATAAAGAGAAATATTACCCTCTGAAAATAGCAAAAATCCACAGCTAGTGAAACCTAACTAATTTATCAATCCACGAGATAAAGAAAATGTAGTGAGACAGCCTTCAAAAGTATTTATAAGTACCTTTCAGCTGGAAATCCACAATTTCATCAGAGTTGATACCCAGAGTCCAGCGTGTGGAAATTTTTGTGTCAATGGATACATGAGTAACTCTACTGTCACCCTTGGTATCATTCTCAACACGAATAAGAGGGATTTCTACTTCATGCCAGCCAATATTCGCGTTTTTGTTGCTCCGACAACCATAGTTGACCGAAAATGTTACAAAATCAAGAGGCTTATCAGTACCGCAAACAAATCCTTCTCCAATCTGTTCAACCTCCTTAATTAGATTTCCTGGAGTGTTTGAAAACAAGGAAATGTGAGAGACTGGTTCTTGCCTTTTGCTAGCTCCTGTCGTATCCACAACATGCACAACCTGGGAGAAAAATGGCTCGATATTCATCAAATTTTCACATGATATGCTACCTTTGTGCAAATTAAATCATGTGGTATTTTAAGGACAGACGGACGGACCATAAAGTAGAGATATTATTAACTTTTCAGCAAGCTACATTTGCAAAGGATATAAGTATGTCCTATGCAGAACTTTTGAAGTAATATGCTCTTCATATCTTCACATGGCAGAGTTTGACTATGCACAAGGTTAAAGTGATTTGTGTATCATCTCAATAAGTGTAGAAGAAGATATTAAAATAGTAGGAAGTTAGTTTAATAAGAAAGACATCACAGAATCAATAGATATGATGATCAAACTGGACCATTTCATGGTTCTTCTAACTTCTTTTTGATGAAGATAAATATTTTATTGATACCATGGGAAAAACCCTGCATACAAAGTGCAGAGAATCCTACATAAAATCATGACTCTATACAAAGAAGTTTCAATCATCAACACTGATTGGATATCATAAGGGTTCCATGGTTCTTCCGACGTGCGGATAAAGGAAGGTAGAGATTGCGCCTTAAATGTCTTTAAGAAATTAGTCGTAACCATTCAATTAAAACTGATGGATAAAGCTAAAGCTGACAAGTGTATTCAACATACCAGTTTCCATAGAAGATAGATAATTCATCAACTTACATTTACAGCTCTAGCAGTATCTTCAGTAAATGGTGGAACAACACCTAGTTGAACCATAGCGAGCGAGATGCCAAACAGAATGCAGGTTGTTATTATAAGTGGCACCTTTGCACCTGAAACTCAAGAGGAGATTTTGAGTTAAAGCAATGCTTCACATACGAAATAATAGCTACTCCTACAAGTAATTTTAAGAAATTTAATTGCACTCACTGCAAATTTAAGTAAGAAATGAGATTTTTGTAAGTCGTCTGGTTTTCTTGTATCTGTTTCGATGGGGGATGGAGGGAAGTATGTACTTTTTGGAACCGCTAATTTAAATTCTATCAACATGTGGCTGTGCAATTTTAAATACATATTTAGCTTCTCCTCAATACTGAACTAAAGAAATATATATAACTGGAGCATCAGGTAGTATACCCTTGACCTCGATGAAACAGCATCAATCTAATAAGGGCCAGATTTATAAGTGTATGAGATCAAGAAAGAAATTAAGCATAGACAGCAGTCAAGATTCTGAGTTCCAATTCCAATCGTGAGCAAATAATATGCTAAGTCTTGATGGTGAAAACAGCGTGCATTAAATCTTGTAAATATAGGGATCAGGATCACTCTGATAAGAAATCACCAGATGGAAGCTAGCAAATAAACAAAAAGCAACTAGTTTCGCACCATACTGAGAGTTGTAATTTGGAAGCAAACTATATGCAAGATCTGCTGCACATTGAAAACGTAAAGGAGTGGAAGATGTGGCCGTAAAAGATGTTATATGTTATCCATGGTGCAACTGAAGAACAGTCACGGTCGAGGCGTTTAGTATGTGTGTTTTGCAAGTAGAGGTGTTTTGTTGGGAAAGAATAAATAAAACAACTAGCTTCGCAAAACCGTGCAAGTTGTGTCATTTGTGTATCAAGCCTAAAAGATAAATTCACCCTTTAGGGGCCCGTTAAAGACTCTCGGTAGGCTAACGATTTAAAGTCTATCATCATAAAAGTACTTTAAATAAGAGCAATGCGGTACCAAATATAAGCACCATTTAGTAGGGGGGGATAACAGGACAAGACAGCCATATTCTGAGGACAACGTAGGAAAATAACTCATCACTATCATCTGCAATTAAAATTGAAATTGCATTAGAACATACCTGAAATATGAATATATGACAAGAGATATACCAGTGTCAAACATGCTATGGCAGCAATAAATATGGCAATTATTACATTGCCCAGCCACTCAGGGTTGCTACCAGGACTCCTGCAAAATGTGGAACATTAAAAATGCAAGAACTGGATTCTGGTCCAGATGTAAAGATCATAACTACTACAAGAAACACAAAATTTCAAACAGCAAATTGTTACGTTACTAATGCATATCTTTTACATAGTCGGGATATACACATGAGAAACTATAACCACAAGTTCACTAGTGTCAAAGCATTAAATGCTGACATAATCCCCACAACCTCCTATGCCTACTATTTGTGCAGAGACCAGTGTTTTATATCGAGACATGAGACCTTCAACAGGTGAAATTGCTGATTTTGTAAAACATGCATTTTAGTATTGTGAAGAAGCTGTAGGGAGAATAACTTACCAAAGAAACCGGTACTAGTCAATTATGTTATCATGAGATAATTTAAAACTTCTCTTAACAAAAGGGGGGGGGGGGGGGGGGGGGGGGGGGGGAGGTTTAATTCTTTTACTGTAATGCACTAACGCAGAACACATCTGAGGTATTTTATTTTATTTAAGGAACTTAGCAGAAGTTTAGGCTACTGGTGTTGCTTCCAAATTTTACCAGGGAACAATCAAGATACCTGTCCAAAATAAAGATAAAAAAAGAAAATGAAGTTAAAATCACCAAGGTAATAATGTCTATTTAACTGAAAAAATTGGTCACAAATACCAACTCATCAAGTATAACCCTTGAAAGAAAACCACACTAATATAGGAACAGGGATTTATATAGTAGAGTAAACTCGCAACAGGCGTGTCAAGGAATTAATTCAGTTTGACCAGAAATGCAAACAGTGTCATGTAATGTAACCAGAGACTCCATCACTTAAAGTGTAAGAGTTTCATCAATGTCAAAGCCGAACTTCTCAAACTTTATGGAGTATTGATATTGACCAAGAACTTAATTTGGTGACTACAAACAAGAATAGTTTGAGATATGATCTTGTTGAGAAGAGAGAAAGGAAAAAAAAGAAGAAGAAAGAAATATGGAGGTACTTCGCTGGTATAGTATAATCAATGTCCATGCTTAGGACCATCTGTATTTACCCTAATTAAAATCCACTAGACACCTCTTGGTCAACTGACATTTTTCCTTTAATACGTACTTTTGTTCTCTATGTCCTCTCAATTGATCGCCATGAAAGGCCTTAACGTGAACAGTCAGCTGTGATTCAGGTTCAGTATTGAAAACTAAGAACTTACATGATATTTGCCGACAAATGCTTTTGTTATACGATTTTGAATATTGTATATTTTAAGCTTGTGGTTGACAATTCAAAGAATGTGGTTTTTTCATTCTCAAAAGAATTCATAGAATGTGGTTTTCTTCAATTTTCTTTGCTCCTTTCCTAAAGTTTTATCCGTTTGAGTCTTTGAGATGTATCTTTCTTGTTCTCCCCTTCTAAGAATGTTTGCCATTAAAGCCCACGCTTTATTTGCGCATTTCACTAAAAGCCCAAATAGACCTTAGCGTCTTTTTGTACTTTTCGCTATTGATAACTTTGTTTCAAACACCATGAGACACGAAATCCTTAGGAGATGTTTGGTTTGTGAACAAGTTATACTGGGATAATAATGTGGAGATTACTAATCCCAGGCTCGAGTGGTATAAACTAATATCGAAAATGTGGTATAAATGATCCTGGGATTGATTACACTGGAATAAAAGTTCAATCAAATGTGGGATAATTTAACCCTACATTTTATCCTGGATTACTATCCCTTATCCTTGTTATCAAACGACCCCTTAGGAGAAATTAGGAAAGAGCGCTGAGGAAGGAGCCATAGCAAAGAGCAGTAAGAAAACTAATGTAAGAAACCATCCTATTTTCACAAGTTTTGCATGAAATTGGTCTTGAATTGTAGAAATCCTAATCTCACTGGGTTTAGCTGTGAGTTTGAGATGGGCAGCACATGATTATGGTGCTACCAAGATTAGTTGATCAATAGTTCACCTCATGGGGTGAGCTTATCTGTGCTGATTACCTCACTTTGGATTGTGATAGCAAGATATTAAGTTACTGGGCAATCAGTTACAATAAATTGAGGGCCTTCTTGTAAGAAAACATCTTGGAGCTTTACCTTTCAAGTCGAACTGCACTGCCAATTAGTGTGGCAACCAAATGAACAATTACGCCAGAAGAAAGCAATAATGGCACAGATAATCCAATCAGCAAGGTAACTGTTTTGAGTGGTTTTGGCAGCCGTGCTGGTGACAATGTTGCTTCAAGCAATCCATCTAGATGTTCAGAACATTGATCAGTTTATAGCACTAACTACAAATACAGGGAATTCAAGTTAATCTACTAGGTCAATTTGCTAAAAATAATATCCATTCTACAGGAATGGTCGAAAATATACGGTCAACAAAGTCAAGATTTTTCAGTGGGTGCATGGAGACTTATGGGGTCTCATGTCCATGTCAGAAATGCCAAAGCCAAGGAATGAAATAAATGTGGACTCACATGCAAATGCAGGAGAGGCAAGCCAAACAAGAGCCAAATAAGAAGATCCTATCTTGTAAAAGTTTCCCACCATTAAAAGAACAAGCCACTGCATTAAACCGGCTTTAAAGAGCCATCTCTCAGCATCTAACTTTGCCAGATCATCTTGCACAATGGAAGGCAGGTTGACGTTTCTTCTCGAAAATGTCTTTGTCAGATACTTCAACAGAATGAGAAAACCCACATGTTGACCAGTGAACGCCCCGAGCACAGCAGGAGCACCGAACAAACCAACTACTAGCCAAGGACTTGAAACGAAGGGAATGGGAGAAGATGATACTAGGGGAAGAACAACTGCGACAAGTATGGAGAAACCGATAGAGCATATCCACATGAGTAAGAGACTCAAGGATGATAAGGCCAATGATACCATGGCAGAATATCCACCCATGAATAATGATGTTGACCATATCAAAAGTGACTGGAATATCACTGAATTGTAGAGCATTCTGGCAAAACGCTGACGGAATACAATCATATATGTTCCCTGAAATATCAGTTACAATACGTTAGAAAACAAAGTTAATGTGAAAAAATGATGCAGGAGAAACTCTAAATAGGAAGTTATCAGCATTGATTATAAAGCACTCACTGAGACTCATTAATTATAACGTTCCCTGGTTTTTATCAAATAATAGGGAACAATCTATAAGTAGGTGGAAATAGGCTCTTTATATAGGAAACCCTAGCTACTTGAGATAAAGAAGTTTCATGATGATTGGAATTTGAATTTTAATGACATAATCATTAAAAACTAGTCTCGACACGCGCTTTGCGCGTGAACCCCATATCAATGAGTACACAACAAAGTAAATACTTATCAAGATAATGAAAAATACTACGCATGGAATAAGATATAGGAGTACAAAGATATAAACATTGGAATAAGAAAGAATTTGTCTCCATAAGTGACATTTTCCAAACAGTTATCAAGAACGCAAACATTCACCTTGAATAATCTGAGTATTAATACTCTATAAAAAATTCAAGGAGAAAACAAAAAGAATGTAAAGATAGAAACTCAGACTGTTTGATTTTCTAACCAGTTACAATTAAAATTGAAAATCACATTGTTGCACTTCCCGTTATCTAGCGATAGAACCTCCAAATTTTTTCTTTACTCGAAGCAGAACTTACTATGTCTTCAAGTAGTTTTGGAAGAGAATTTTGAAAATTGTGTTGATATTATATTTGATGGAGAAACAAAGAAGCATAATACTGAAGATCTACAAAAGTTCCATATATAGGAGATGTATGTGCTGAGCTTGGCGACTCTTGATGTTCATCACATTGTCTTGGAGTTTCACATTTTTTTATAATTTTAGCATTTTATACATTATGCCAAGGCAAAAATACTAAAGTCCCACCTGAAGTTGTACCCAAAAAGTCAGTTACACACTCAACATTTACGGGTGACCTCGTAACCCCCTAATATTGTGCGAAGTGAATTTTTTTACACCCTAATACACAAACAACCAGTCACATGATGGAAGGTGTGCTACACTTGCGCCATGTCAGATCCATGCCACCTCCATGTCACCTCTATGTCATTCCCATATCAGATTTCATGAATATTTTTTACCATGTCATCAAAATGTTTCTTCTTCACTAGAATTTAACTAAACCACCACAACACCACCATTGGCACCACCAATTCATCACAAAACCTCACCTTTCACCATAAATTAGATATTAAACTACTACCACTAACCCGAAATCCACTGTTAAAAATTACAACAACATTATTACCACTACCAAAATGACAAACAACCACCGCAGATCTAGTACCCACCACCAACTTACCATCAATATCAGACCATCACCACCAAAAGTCAATAAAACCACCAAAATTTAGAACCTACGAAAAAACCCACCATCATAAGTCTTAATTCCCACCAAAAATCACACTACTAATACTACCATCATTAAAATTTACATTAATCACTATAAAATGAATTACCCACCACCATATTTACACCATCATCACCACCCCCGTCGAATATCACTACATAATTACTAACAACAACACCACCATTAATTTCAACACCCACCACCAATCCCCCACAAAATATTACCTCTACCAAAAATTTTGTTTGGGCTCAAGGTGTAGCGACACTAATTCAGTATGAAGAAAAGAATATTAGTGAAAGAAAGCAAATTGGGTTGTAGGAGGAGAAGGGGGGATTGGCAGATTAAAGAAGAAGAGAGAAGTGTTAATTGAGGGGGTGGGGGTCTTCATTCTCTGTTTTTTTTCTTTTGTTTTTATTGGCTTGAATTTGGGATTCCCACTCGCCAAATTTTTCTTTATTTTTTAATTTTTTTCCATGTCAGCTTTGAAGGCCTTATAGAGGGAAGAAAAATTCACTTCGGACAAAAATAGGGGGGTAAGGGATCGTCCGTAAAGGTTAAGTGTGTAACTGATTTTTGGGTACAACTTTAGGGGGGACTTTAGTATTTTTGCCTTATGCCAATTTATGTTAATTTAAAGGAATGAATCTAGTCTATATTGCATTGTCCAATGCAACTGACCTTTAAGTTCCCTAATCTGTAACAGCAACAAAATGAAAATTGAACAAATTGAAAACCACAACGACGGTCATTTAGTATTTTATATTAAAATTAAAATCAGGTATTTTAAGGTGAGAGAAAAATGAGTATTTAATATTTTAGTAGAGGTATTTTAGTATTATGACTTTACATTTAGGATTCTCACTTTTATATTAATTTTGTGCTACATACTATTTTTATGCTATAGGGGCAAAATGGTCTTTTACATTTTGCTTTTGAGATTGGCTCTTTTAGTATAGTTAGATATTCTACAAAATTATGATTCAATTAACTTTCAACTACAATATAATCATTAAGATTCTGCACAAATATTGGCTCTATTAAATTTGGACATGTTTCCTCAAACTTCCAGTGGTGAAACAACTTGAATAGTGTTACCAAAAAGTCACCAAAATGACCTGAATAGCGTTGCCGGAATTACATCACCGTAATAGTAAACAACCAAAAGAGGTGCAGAGACGCAAATATTTTGAACACCACTGGCGTATAGCTTGAAGATGCAGCTAAAAAGTAATCGAAAATAGTGATCAGAAAAGGTAATCAAAAATAGTACCAAGGCACTTCATCAAACGACTACTACTGTTAGGCCTCAATCCAAAACTAGTTGGGATCGGATATATGAATCCTCACTATCCATGCCCTCTGTTTCAGTTTCAGTTTCAGTCTAATATTCAATAAATCAGAAATACTATCTCACATCTGCATCAGTTATATGATGGAACCTCTTGTCCATATTTTCATAACATCCGGGTGCCAAGATGAAAGCAATTACTGATAATATAAAGAACTCACCAATCAATCAAAATTTTTAAGTAAATATGAAATGATCACAGAAGTCAAGTCCCAATACGACTGGTTATTGTAGGATTTATTTTTTATAAATGATAGTATAATTATCCAGAAGTAGCACCAATATTAAGGTAAAATAGTATATCACAGTCGACAACCCAAAATTCAAATTGTTAAGCAAAGAACTGCAGTTCGTGAACATACCAAAATGTCAAAATATATAGCAGTATCCTGGCCAGATTTTCCAGGGGAATCCGTCCCCTTGCTTTTGGGAAGATGAGGAGAAGTTCCAATCTTAAGAAGAAAAGCAAGCATATTTTCTCCAAGATGTTGAAGAGAACCAGGCTTCAAAAGCTTTAATTTGTCATTCTGCACTCACAAACCATTATTTGTAAATTAAATCAACAGTCTCCCCAGTGTTTTTTAAACCAAAAAAGCACAAACAAGTGACAAGTCTCCTGGGGCTTTAGACAGAAGAAATGCACCCTTCTTCGAACTAAAGAGCACACTTCAGAAAAATACAATGGGAATATAACATCAATAATTGCTCATTTTGATATCCAATATACAGCCATGAAAATATTAATCCCAAAACTCAATTAGATATCATTAAAACGTTAATTCAGAAAAAGCCATGAAATATATCAAATACTGATTTTCAATATTCAAATAAGTAGCCAACTTCTCAGGAAAAAAAAAATCAAATAAGTAGCTATTAATCATTTATATATAACTAATATCACTTATATGGATCATTTTCTTCCTTTGTGTCATATCTTTAGCTAAGTCTGCAGTGATTCCAAGGAAGGTCTTTAGAGACAATTTCCTTCCGTTTGATCTTAATTCTTAGGTCTACCTCATCCCTTTTTGACACCCTTCGCCCACCATAGTCTCACACCTATGGAATGGTGCATCTGCAGGTCGACTAAGGACATGGCCAAACCATCTCATGAGACATTCTCTCATTTTATCCTCAAAGTGATCTACTTGCATGCCATAAAAGAAATACAATACTTTAAATTTGCACTAGTTCATTTGGTTGCATATTGAATACCTTCGTGTGGTATACAGCAGTATTATCAGCATATGCAAAGTCCAGACCAGAAAGACCGGCAAGCTCTTGGTACACTTGGAAATCAGTAGCAGATTTTATTGCTCCGGATTTAAATATGTCCTGCAGCACTAAATCCAGTGAAGTGTAAGTTCAGAACCTCAAGCCAGAGGGGTTGACAAACATGAATGGTACAACAAGAATTTCAGAAAATATAATGAAAACTGACCTGTGCAACTATTTGACCAGATGGAAATTTTGCTGCCGAGGCAAAATTTTCAATTGCCCATGGTTGAGGACCAGCCTATTAATTAAAGAATAACGAGTGAGCCACAACTAAGAATCATAGACACAGAGAAGAACTTAATATGCCGATCCTTGAGGAAAAACAATTTTGAAAAGAGAAAGCCTAAAAGACCTCACTTTGATCCTAAATAGGTTTGGTCAAGTTCCTGGAGAAAACGAGAAACCTATACATGCAACTCTGATAAAAAATCTACTTATAAAGAAAGAACCTTGATCAAAATTAGCTCATTATGAAAATTATGGAGAAAATGTGAAGCTAAGCAGCACCTTACTCTATCTCATAGACATCCATACACCAACTGTCCAGAAAACAAATGAAAAATTAGAGATAAAAAGGAATGTGACAAGATAGATAAAAACCTGAAATATTCCCGACTTCCCTCCAACACCCATGGCCTCCAAGTCAATAGCCATTGTTACAGTATCACTCCAGGAGTGCTGCATCAATGAAACAAAATTCATAATTCACTTGGGACTGCTGAAAACAGCCATTCAGTTAAAAGCACTACTTATTGTAAAAGACATATTAATATATATATCCTAAGTGGCATAGACATGGACACCACTTCATATCAACTGTGACATGGACTAGTGCAGGCAAGACAAAAAAATCTTGAGAAAGCGGATACAATCAGAAAAAACATGAAATGTGATTGTGATGCAATAGGGCCGCCCAGCGTGGGGCCCACATCCTCGGGAGCCGCCTGTCGTGGGGTCCGCCCCCGGGAGGAGTTGCGTTGCTCGGGGTGGTCATGGTGGTGTCGAGGACGGACCTCGATTTGGGGTTGATCCGGCGGTATAAGATGTGTGTTGCGCCTCTACCATCAGCTATGGCTTTTGGTAGAAATGGTTACAGTGCACTCTTAAAGTTTGGTATCAGAGCCAACCCGGGTTCGATTCTCGGTTACACCATGCGAAGTTCGGGGACGAACTTGCTTTAAAGAAAGGGGGGATGATGCAATAGGGCCGCCCAGCGTGGGGCCCACATCCTCGGGAGCCGCCCGTCGTGGGGTCCTCCCCCTGGAGGAGTTGCGTTGCTCGAGGTGGTCATGGTGGTGTCGAGGACGGACCTCGATTTGGGGTTGATCCGGCGGTATAAGATGTGTGTTGCGCCTCTACCATCAGCTATGGCTTTTGGTAGAAATGGTTGCAGTGCACTCTTAAAGTTGATGATGCAATATAAAATGGCCTAAACGACAACCATCAAAAGCCAAGCTCGAGAGCACAAGGGATACGAGTCAAGGCCTCCGGAAACATAGGAAACAGGGCAGGAAAACAGGCATCCCAAAACAGGGGAGCACACTGGGAGCTCACTGCCTGAGGAACAACATTTGTTCTTCGCGATCGCGGCCATGCCTGCGCGATCGCGAAGTGGCCGCGATCGCGAAGAGGCTCTGGTTGCCCTGCGCGATAGCGCCCCATGGAACGCGAAGGCGAAGCGGAAGATGATGGAGACCTGCACGATCGCGGCCATGCCTGCTCGATCGCGAAAAAGCTCTGGTTGCCCTGCGCGATAGCGCCCCATGGAACGCGAAGGCGAAGCGGAAGATGATGGAGACCTGCGCGATCGCGATGCTTTGAATTGATGCCTGCGCGATCGCGAGCCCTCTTGGCGCGATCGCGATGAAGAGGAGCTGAGCAGCGAGCCAGAATGAGCTGCAAGGGCAATTTTGTCCATATATCATTGTAAATGTATAAATAGCACATTAGCTCTTCATTTTCATTAGTTTTAGCTTGAATTAAATAGAGAAGAGAGAATTAGAGAAGGCCGAGCCTTTCTAGTCCGAAGCCCGAGGCTTCATGTATCTCATCGACTTGGAATCTATGGAGATTCACCACTAGCGTGAATTCCTTGTAAGGTTCGAGTTTCATTCTCCCTTTTGGATAATTAAATTCATGTCTTGAATTATAATTTATCCGTTCTTTCTTCTCGTTTCTTGACTCCCCAATCCTTGTTTCCCGATATCATTGATATCATCTATCTTGTGTTTTATCGCTTCCGCATATTTGTATCGTGTTTAGCTTCCGCTCGTTTTGGGTTGCATCAGTTGTCATCAGAGCACGGCTAGGCTTCGTTCTTACGAATCCTCGTCTTGTTCTTGTTATTGTTATCATTGTGTTGTTTGTTCTTAAAATTTGAAGAAAAACAAAAAAATCCAAAAACTTGAAAATCACAAAAAAAAAAAAAAAAAAAAATTGCTAGAAATCGTTGTTCGTTGTGATTTTGTTATTGTTTGTTATTGGGGATTGTTTGTTATCATATTCCTGTTGATTTGGTACCCACGAAACACGATTTGAAGTCATGAATCAAAATCTTGAAAACCAAATCTCAAAAGTTGAGAATTCACACAATTTGATAGAACTTGTTTTGTGTTGTGAATTCTTGGTTGTTTGGTATCGGGGATTGTTCCTTATAGTTTTCCCGTCATTTTGATATCCCCATATCGTCATTTGGAGTAGCGGACTGAAAATCGAGCTTGAAAAATTTTGAAGTTCTTGAAAATTTTGAAGAACTTACTCCAAATTCTTGAAACAAGTTGTTTGTTCATTGTTTGCTTGATAAAACCATTGGGACTTGTTTACTTCAGTTGAAAACACCCTTTGGAAGCTTTAGAACTGAACAACAAGTTGAATTGGGGTGATTTGTGTGCCAAAAACTGAGTTTACAGTCGGGGTTCTGGTTCTGGAACGCAGGCCTACGCGATCGCGCCCTGCTTCACGCGATCGCGACAATTCCACCAATTTGTTCATCGCGATCGCGCCTTACCTCACGCGATCGCGAAGGGTTCCCATTTCCAGAAAATCCTGAATTGGGACAGAACGTTCGCAACGGCTTCCGAACAGTTTCCAAACATCATGACTCCAATTGGTTCATTAAATATGATGAGTTTCTAGATCACAAACGAAATTTCATCCGATTCCAAATCCGTTTGGTGCCAATTCGAGTCAATCTTTTGTGTCCCGTTTTCTACCGTACCTCTTGGTTAGTGTTTTGAAGGTAATTGGCCTACTTGAAAGACACTAATCCTTTAGCGTATTAGGTACTCGTGCATAGAGGAGATTAGAATTCAAAGAAGAGTCGTAGAATTCCTTTGGCCTCAAGTGCGCACTTAAAATAGCCGTCCGTACATAGAGTCTCATTAATTCCACTCCGAACTTTAACTTGGACATGCTAGTTGTGATTACCTTGGTTCCCAAGTTGATAAGGCCTCGCTCTTGAGTGTACATATATTGAGTGATACACGTGAGGGAGTGACTTTTGGGAGGTTTGTTATTGGTGATTGCAACAATGTCGGATAATGATGAATGTGGGGATTATGGCTCATGTGGCGATGATGCGAGTTGCTATGACTCGTATGGTGATGATGGAGACTATGGTTCCTATGAGGGTGATGAAGGCCATTACTATGATGATGGAAACCATGGCTCCTATGTTGATGAAGCGGTTCACTATGATGATCATGAGATTGATGAAGACTATGAGGCTTGTGATGAAGATTGTGATGATGCCTATGCTTCTAGTCAAGAAATCGAAGATGGTGACGCTTCAAGGTACATTGATCCTACTTACTCTTCTTGTGAAGAATTTGATATTGATGGTAGTAACATAGATAGAGTTGATGATGATGTTGAACATATGGGTTATTCTTATGCATCTTCTCTTAGTGTTGCTAACGGTGTACAAGGGAGTAGTGGAGGGTCTTCCATTAGTATGGGAGGTGGTGGTGGTGGTTGTTCCATGGGAAAGAAGAAGCTTGCATCTTCTAGGTACGCTAAGCGGCCTAATGCCTCTAATTTCCATGTGGAGGATGGTATGATAGATGGTGTTGCTTTTGCTACAAAAGGGATGTATGCCGTGAGGGGCATGGATGGTTGTAGTAGGAGTAGTGCTATGGGTTATGGAACCAAGGCGAGAGGCACTTATGGGTTCCATGGCGAGGTTCCTTCCTTGACTTCCAACAACATTGCTAATGTTGGGAGAGTGACGGGAAGTGGAGATTGTTCTAGTGGTGTTGCCGCTAGTGGAGGGATAAGGAAGACCCAAGTTGTCGGAGTTGACACTTGTGGGCATTCAAGTTCTCACTTGGATGCCAATCTACAAAACTTGGGTAGATGTAGATTCGTTGTTGAGGTAGATGGTATTGGAGGATACTTGCTCAAGATTGGTGGTACCGATGCCAATTGTATTAGCGCCTCTTTGGTTGATAGGCTTAGGATACCATGCCATAAGCTAGAGCATCCTTATGAGTATGATGGAGTGTGGGTTTCTAAGGAGGCTCGGGTACTCATATCTCATAGGAACTATAAATGCTATGTGTGGTGTGATGTGTATTCCATGCGTCATGTTGATGTGTGTATAGGTGACCGGTGGTTGGAGGGGAAGAGGGTGCAATATAGTGTGGTGAAGGGTGCGTATCTTGTGGGCGTAGGGCAAAGAGTTTATGACTTTGTGCCTTACCGGGCGAAGAGCCAAGTGCCTACTAGTGCACCTTCTTTGGCTAGGCAAAGGAGCAAGGATCGAGAACTTCATTCCATGGGCAACAATGTGCAAACAAGAAGTCCTACAAACACAAGCAATGGTGGAACTAGTGCTACAAAACAGTTGGCAAATGTCAACAAGGTGAGCCCGAAGCCACTTCCAAAGCCGAGTGGTTCACCAACAAAGAAAAAGGAGACATCAAGTGATGAGTCTCCTAGTCCTAGATTCCGGGTTGACGTTAAGAGTCCACCTACTCCGGCTATGGGTATTCTTGGGCCTCGTCCCAATTCACCCGAATTTGAGAGACAAAAGATAGAGAGGAGTAAGGGAGTGACCGGTGACATTCCTCGAGTGGAAAAATGAGAGGATGTGTTGAGAGATGTGAGTGGGATGTCACCACCCGAATCTACACCCGACCTTGAAAAGAAAATGAGGGAAAAGAAAGAGGGAAAAAGAAAAAGTAAGAGTGAGGACACCCCTTATTCTAACCTTAATCCTTTATCTTTTTCTTCTACTTGTTTGAGTATTTTTGTAGGTATTCTTGGAGGCAAACCGATGGAGCCTCAACCATGTTCCGAGATTGAAAGACAAGGTGAAGGAGACGCCGAATGTGAGCTACAAGGTGAACACGTTCATGACACTTCAAAGGTATGTGTTAGTCCTTCCTCCCTTGAGCATGCTACTTCCTTGTCTTGTGATGTTGTTAGTGAGAACTCTAGGCTAGTTGATGATTTGCATGACTATAATGTGTTTGCAACTAGCGTAGAGCCTTTGGGTCAACTTGTGTGTGAAAATGAACCACTAGTTGAGAGGGTTGAAAAGCCACATCATGATGTGAGCTCGGTTTTCATTGAACCTCTCTTTAGTGAAAACATTGAAGTTGACCTTGTTTGTGACCCTTGTTATGACACCCCGCCCATGTTTGATAAAGGAGAAGATGAATTGCATGATTATCCTATTCTTCCCTTTAATTGCTTATTTGCTAGCGGTGGTATCTTGTGTCGTAGTAAGGAAGTTTGTAACCTTGAAGAGTCTCTTGAGAATGAGATAGAT
Source organism: Petunia axillaris subsp. axillaris (assembly GCA_029990575.1). Taxonomy (NCBI): domain Eukaryota; kingdom Viridiplantae; phylum Streptophyta; class Magnoliopsida; order Solanales; family Solanaceae; genus Petunia; species Petunia axillaris. Next base: position 90,136,730 of record JARKNS010000004.1, on the reverse strand, counting down.
CGACTTGTGTTCGATGACTCCTCAAGTGTAGATGTGATCTCTAGTTTGAGAACTTCACCTTTGCTTGCTAGCGAGCTTGAGAAGTGCGCCTATACTAATCCTTTGTATGAGGGCCACATCGATGAAAATGGTGAGTTGTATCAAACTAGGGTAGAGTGTGAGTTTGAACCTCCATGGATTGCAATGCCTAACTCTATAGATAATCCTTTGTTTGAGACCTCCCTTGGGAGTTTGTCAAGTGGCGAGGTTTGTCTTGGAGGAATAGTTGGAGGTGAGGAGTCTCTCGGTGTGTGTAAGAATGCTTTTAAGAAGGGGAGTGGAGTAGTCGATGTTAGTTGTGAGTTGAACTATTTTACTTACTCCATCCCATGTGTTGAGCACACCTTGAGTGTTGAGCATGTCAAAGCCAATGTGTCACATTGTGATAAACTTGATTTGAAGGCTTGGTGTGTTGATGGTAAGCTTAGGGGTCATAGGACATTTGATTGCTACATATTGCATGACTTTGATCTCTTTGCTTGTTTTGAAATTGGGTGCTTGTTCTTGTCGAGCCAAGACCTTGTTGTCTCCTTTGGGGACATACACTTTTTATTAGGTATTGATGCTTGGCTCTATCACAAGAGTGTGTTTTCCTCACACCTTGCACTCTTTCTTGTTAAGCTAACCTACTTGTGAAGTAGGAAATTTTGGTTGTGCTTGCTTTGATGGTAGGTTTTGATGGTTCGATTTCGAGGACGAAATCCTTTCAAGAAGGGGAGGATGATGCAATATAAAATGGCCTAAACGACAACCATCAAAAGCCAAGCTCGAGAGCAGAAGGGATACGAGTCAAGGCCTCCGGAAACATCTTGAAGATCGTGCATTGGAGCACCGAGGACGGAGGAAACAGGGCAGGAAAACAGGCAGCCCAAAACAGGGCAAAACAGGGGAGCACACTGGGAGCTCACTGCCTGAGGAACAACATTTGTTCGCGATCGCGGCCATGCCTGCGCGATCGCGAAGAGGCTCTGGTTGCCCTGCGCGATAGCGCCCCATGGAAAGCGAATGCGAAGCGGAAGATGATGGAGACCTGCGCGATCGCGATGCTTTGAATTGATGCCTGCGCGATCGCGAGCCCTCTTGGCGCGATCGCGATGAAGAGGAGCTGAGCAGCGAGCCAGAATGAGCTGCAAGGGCAATTTTGTCCATATATCATTGTAAATGTATAAATAGCACATTAGCTCTTCATTTTCATTAGTTTTAGCTTGAATTGAATAGAGAAGAGAGAATTAGAGAAGGCCGAGCCTTTCTAGTCCGAAGCCCGAGGCTTCATGTATCTCATCGACTTGGAATCTATGGAGATTCACCACTAGCGTGAATTCCTTGTAAGGTTCGAGTTTCATTCTCCCTTTTGGATAATTAAATTCATGTCTTGAATTATAATTTATCCGTTCTTTCTTCTCGTTTCTTGACTCCCCAATCCTTGTTTCCCGATATCATTGATATCATCTATCTTGTGTTTTATCGCTTCCGCATATTTGTATCGTGTTTAGCTTCCGCTCGTTTTGGGTTGCATCAGATTGTGTATGTGATACTTACATATCAATTATACCAATAAGATAAGAACTTGCCCCAGAAAAAACCCCAAAAAAAAAAAAAAAAAAAACCTCCAAATTTCAGTCTCCATCACATAGAATAGACTCAAGTCATGCAGCATCATGATAAGGATTAAGAAAGCATCTAAAAGAGTTCAAATGCTAACAAGAATAAATATAATACTAAAGTCTCGATGTCCAACAATAAGTTAGGATTTGGAAGAATAACGGGAATGGTCTGTCAAGTAGGGCGACATGAGTGTCTCAAATGAAAATAAAAAAAGGAATCAAAAACTAGATTTGATACAGGGTAGATATCCAAATGGTGCCAACCGCTGTCGTTACTGGACTCAAGTGCACTTGTATACAACCTGAACTTACTCTATTATTGCTTCCTAGAATATGTCCCATTAATAAACATTCGTGCCGCAAAAGATATATTTTTACAGTGAAAAGATAAGCGAATTAATACAACAAGAATTGTTAGTAGAGTTGTATGGGATTACAGATAGAGTCGATTATTTCGTTCAGTGGATTGACTTTTGTTTCCTTATATCTAATTGTGGAGTGTTCTGTAAAGATATATATCTAGTGTAATGTACACCTTGCTTTGGTATATAAGGACAACAAGATTAAATTATAAATCTACTTAATTAAATCAATACTAATTTCGTTAAAACAAATTAAAAGTTAAATTCAATAAGCTCACAATGTCTGAACATACTAGAAACAAGCTACAGAAAAAAGGAATGCATATGATAATGGAAATGTACGATAAGTTCGTAAATAATAGCCTCAAATTTAGTAAATCAAACACCGAAAGTAATTATATTCACCCAATCACCTTTAATTAATTTGACGTTCAAAGCTACAAATTAGTATTTAAAAAGGCATCGTAGCCATTTCTACAGGAATGCTATACCCAAACCAACAACACCACATGGCTGTTGTACCATTGTTAATAGAAGTGTTGAAAAAAATACAGAGACAATATCTAAGCACCAATTATCAGATTATTCAGCATCTATCACGGTGTTCAACGTATAACAAAGGACCTCTGGACATTTATTCCTAACAAAAGGAAATTACTGCATCAGACTATGAACCATTACAAAGAAAAACATAAACAGCATGGACTAGGTTCCCGAAAGCATGAAAGACCCCATAGCGGAACATGTTGAAGGCTAATATAAGTCATTTTTGTGAAACTATGGTGTCTTTCTGTAATATCTAAAATCCTAATGCTGTGGTTGGAAACTTTAGAAATTAGTTTGCTCATGCGTACCATATAAATCAAACAATCATTTACAGCTGAGTCTCAAATTATTTGGGGTCAGCTATATGAATCCTCTATATCCTTTCGATGAAACTATGCACAGAACTTGATGGTGCTTTTCCACTTAACAAGCTTTACTTGAACATTGTCCAAGTTATGCACATTATTACTAATGAACTATGCTTGAGAAAAGAAATTCTTAATGGACAACTTTACTTTTCAGTTAACTTACCCATTCCATGCAAATAATGCCCAGTAAGCAAGTTATTAGCAGTAATTGAAGTCGTATGCTCCAGTTAAGATGGACAAGAAAATAAACTGATACAGGAATAACTTTTTTCTATTTTTTATAAGTTGATACAGGAATAAAGATCTCGACATAAGTATAAAGGGAGAAATACCTGAGTGATAAAGCTGTGAGCACCATTTAAGCCCTCCTCCTCTCCTGTATTAAATAAAAATATTACAGCATTTTTGAACCCGTGAGCCCATTGAGACACTCCTCGAGCAAGCTCCAACATAACAGCTACACATGAACTACAGTCTCCAGCCCCTTCACTATAGGAAAAATTCAACCAACATTATTGGCCAACTTCGGAAAGCATCACTTTTAACTTTGCAAACAGGTGAAAGCAGATATATACTTGAATCGTTATATTAAAATATAGATTGTTATAACTTGTCAATAACAGTATAAGATAAAAAATAATAAAATATACGGGTTTTTTATCACGTGCTTGACATCGTGGAGAAAGTAAGAAAAACCTGTAAAAACAATAAGTTGTGCCAGTTCACATACAGTTAAAAGGTCAAACAGCAAAGGCATATACAGTTGCTGCAGATAAAGGGTTTTGAACTACCAACATGTAAAATGTTATCCTCTGAACAATACTACAAGAAGATATTTAAGAAAGCCAGAAAAAACAAGTCATAAATGTTATACAAGTATAGCCAACTCTGCTGATTGTCAGTCTTGACTCTTGAGAGATGTGAAAAAGAGAGAGAAACAAGAGGAGTAACTACTTTTCTTGATCATAAAACTCAGTACAAAGTGGTTTTGTACATAGTTGTCAACTTATTCATAAGGTAAGTACCATAATTAAAAGATTCTTTACAAAAATAAACCGCTAAATTCTCCGCAATCATCACCCTCCATCAAGCATTTTACTCTACCCAAAATCTCCACAGCCACTTACCAGAAGCGCCTTATTAAAAAATTTTAAATCTTTAAACCCAAGGAAGTTCCAACTTTTTGATGTCGTGATACTTTTTTCCACACTCGATACTTCTTTACACAGCATATACATTTTGTACTCATATTCTGCTTTGAATAAATCAGAACTTAATCTTCTTCTTTTTTTCAAATTTTGGGAGAGTGGGGAGGTGATAAAGTTGAAAGGTCACGAGGTATAGAGCTAATGGCCTTTAGAATGAGAAGTGCAAGTGAGCAATTAAAGAATCAGTTTTCTAATCTGACAAAAAAAGAAAGCTTAGACTTAACTATTACAATATTCTGGTTTGTTAGACCACACTCGGTACATATACCAGTTCAACTACAATGACTAGACAAGCAGATATTTAGAAATATATTAGCAAGAAAACACAATGTATGCAATTCAGTGAAAAGAGTATTTTAGGAGAAACATACGCGGAAAACACGGTATCAATATGGGAAGAGACCAGAATAGCATTTTCTGTTGCTTCAGGTAAATATTTTGGTGAGATCCTTAGTACAATGTGATTCAGATCTGAATAAACAAGAGTTTTCCCCTTGAAAAGTCCACCAACCATTAGATTAGCGCCAGATTTAGCATGAAAAAGATCTAATTCTACGTCTACTTCCCAGTGAGCTGTTTCTTTAATAGTTTCTATCGCTTCCAAGATGTACTGCATCAGAAAGAAGAAGAAAGAGCACAGGAAATTAGCAACTTAAGCAATAATTATAAAAGTTAAGATTTCGCTCTCAACCATAATAATGAAAATAAAACCCTCTGTGACTCTATGCCGCTAATATATTACTGATAATAAACGGTAACACTGGTTAGGATTTTGCTTTATGCTACTAGCTTTCAGCAGAATTAAAATAGCTGATTACCCCTAGAAATTTATGCATTTCAAAGAGAACACTCATATAACTTGTAGTCGTGCTAAATGTGCAGTTACGACGCAGTTAAACCTACGCTAAACAGTCTGGGTAAGTAATTCTTTTGAGCCCACCTTCTCCTTTTGTTTACGAAGTCCAAACGGCCCTTCATGCTCTTCTATAACAATTAACAGCAAAGGAGAAAAGATACAGGCTAAAACTACAGATTCTGGAACTTAAAGGCTGTTATTTTCAATTCTCCATTTAAACTAGTTGCACATATGCCGTCTCTTTTCAGAGAAGAAATAGCAACTTCTAGAAGATGAAACTTATCCAACTATCCAGCTGATTAACTGAAAAAATCATTATACCTGCAAGGCATGATCCAATGCATCTGAGCCAACCGGATGTGGACCCAACTGAGTCAAGGCTTTAACATGTTTGATGGCTTCATGCTCAGAGAAACCCCTCTTACCAACCTGTGCAGCCCCAAGCGGCTTAGGCAGATTGAGAAACTGATGATGATACACAGACCAAGTTCCATATGCTATTAGCACAAACAATGCCAAAATCACATACTTTGACCTTTTTGCTACTAGAACCACTTTGCGTTGCACTGCATTATCCTCGGAATTGCTTGTCTCGGGCCTACTAAATGGCTTAGATTGTGCTGGACCTCCTTTAGACCTCTGCCTCATTTTTTTCTAGTACTACGGAATTATCCAATTAACGCATATACCTGATGAATAAGAAACATCACAAGACGTTGATTTTATAAATGATTTTCTAAGATAGACTACTGATAAAAGCTAATTCAATCAAGAATGTTGAATGCATGTTATGCTAAAACCTAATTGACCTTTTTTCATGGGAATCAAGAATTAAAAAAGAAAAAAATAGTGAAACCCAGGGTGGATGTACACTATAGGTCACAGCTGCAGCTTTGGCTAAGACCCTCCATATGCATTACATTACAAAATCCACTAAATTTTGATCCTAGTAACTCAAGTGGTCCAGTGGATTGAGTAGCATCCCGAAATCATAAAATTCAAACTGTGGATCCGCCTCTGGGCAAAACTGATAAAGTTAGGTAATTATATGAAAAAAGATCAATATTGAGATATTAAGTCCATACATACATGATAAATAAATAAACTATAACAATATAAAAAAGAGGAGTTGTAATTATTTCCATTGATCATCAATAATTAGAAAGAAGAAAAAGAGAGACTTGGTGAATTTTAACTGATTTATAACAATATTAGGGAGAAGACAATAATATCAAAAGAGACAAATCGATGCACAAACAAGTACCGTAAGACAACACAACAGCAGAAATATATGTACATATTTGCAAACATGAAAGTAAATAATATAGGAAAGAAAAGAAAACCTTTGTAATAATGTAGTAAGGAAGGAAAGTTGGAGTGGAAATTTGTCGTTAGAGATCAATATATAAAATGATGAGCGAAGAATTTATTAGTATTAGTATGGGCTAATAAGGCAGAGTCCCACTAAAGTTTGCAAAATTTTGACACACTGTCGTTATGGTCAGTTTAGGATTTACTAAGATTAGGATTTATGTGGGGGCCCACACCTGGCAGATCCACCTTTCGAGGGTCTTTTCTTCCTCCTCCACACCTCAAGTACTAAGGATGAACCTGTCTGGTCTTTCGTTGATCTTGTTGATTTTTGTTTTCTCACTTGTTCTTTTTTTTAAAAAAAAAAAGAGTTGACTTAAAATATTGGGAAGTAATAAATATTAATGAAAGGGTTTTCTAAAAATATATATAAAAGGAAATACTTTATAAATCTAAGAAGATATGGAAGAGTTAAAATAATGTGGAAGATACACAATTGGAAAATACATATGTAAGACTTTATATAAAGTTTGAAGTTTTGTGAGTAAAAATTTGAATTAAAGAATTCGGTATTTGATATATTCCTAAAATCTATTTTCTTATCTTAAAATTATTTATATTAAGTTTTAAGTTCAAATAATTTTCAAAATGGTACTCAAACACTTAACTGGAAAAGTTATTTCAAACAGAAGTCGGAGGAGCAAAAAGTGGGAGGGCCACTATTTGTTCTGAGAGAATGGAATGGTGGGGTTTTAACAAAAAAAAAATATATATATAGATCGTCAGTGTCGATCATGTGACCCTTGGATTTGGGGTGTAACATTTTAGTTATGCATAATTCATTATGACCATTATAAATGCCAATATATGGAAATATTAAGTTGTAATATTGAATTAGAAAGCATCCATTGGATACATAAGTTCAATCACACCCTTCAACGAAATAAGTGGAGATTTAACTCTTTGAGAGTTCTTTTATTCAAACTAAACATGTTTTAAATGTTTTAGCTGCACGTATAAGTCTCTAAATATTGCTTTGTATACTGGTGCAGTGAGGAGTAGCATGCATTTATGAATCTCGAGTCGGTTATTTGATTCAAACGATATTTGATTGTACTTTTTAATGTTTATAATTATGATTCTTAGATTAGAGTAAAGAAAATGAGATAGAAATGGTTATGATGTTCCTAAATTGTTCTAGCAAACTACAACAAAAGAAAAGAGAAAGAAATCAAAATTCAGTATCGAACACCCATGTTTGCAAGTACTTTTCATTGTTTATGATATGATTCTTATGATTCTTAGTTTAGAGTAAAGAAAATAAAATAGCAGTAGTTATGATGTCCCTAAATTATTTATTCTAGATAACTAGAACTAAAGAAAAGAGAAAGAAAATGATGCAAGCGGAATTAGCAAGATAAAGAATCAATCAAAAGACAAGAAAGAAGACTAGGAAAAACAGAAAATTAGAAGAAAGAATGGAAGTAACCTCACAGTCATGGAGAAATAATCCAAAGAAGGAGAGAAATTAGAACCAATCTGCGGAATCATGCTAGGGATGATATCCATGAGTTCTTAGCCTAAGAGATAGGGAAGCTTGAAAGCTTCTACAAAAAAGCAACGCCTGTTTCTGTGTTTTCTGTAAAATCTGAACTAATGAAATAAGACTAAGTGTTAGGCTTTTATAGTGAAGCCTTACACGCCTAAATTGTAAAGAAACAGCCACCAATTGGGCGACATGTCAATTGCCACGCAAGGCTAAATACGAACTATGAAATAGAGAAGCCTAGCTATGCAAAAAGCATGGGAATGTCATAAAAACGTAAAAATTTTGCCCAGCAGCCACTTTTAACACTGGTATTTAGTTTGAGGCCACTATTTTCTTTGGTCTTACACTAGAGGCCACTTTTGGGCCTTTACTAAATAAATGTTGACTTAAGTTCTGATAGTTGACTGAAGTTCAGTCCATACGGCCCCTGGATTGAAGTTCCATCTCTTAAGGACTGAACTTTCAGTCCATATGGCCATGGACTGAACTTCAGTCCATGGTATGGCTATGGACTGAACTTCAGTCCATGGCCATGGACTGAAGTTTTATCTTAAGGACTGGACTGAACTTCAGTCCATATGGCCGTGGATTGAAGTTCAATCTTTAAGGACTGAACTTCAATCCGGCCTCTGGACTGAAGTTCTATCTCTTTAAGCAAAAGTGGCCACAAATTAAATGTTTTGGTATTAGTGGCCTGTGCCCAAAGACCAGTGGCAAAAGTGGCCTTTCGTGCACTTAGTCCCATAAAAACAGCGCATTAAGGCCAATAAAAAAGCCCACCACGCGGCTGAATTATCTAAGAAATTCTGTCCGCGTGCCACGCGAGTACCACGCGCCAACCATCCTTCTAGGATGCCCCATCTCCAATACTAATCAACGCCTCTCTTGTCTCCTCCAACATGTTGTCCGCTTCTTCCATCATTGCACCATCATAGCTCTTTTTCACCATCAAGTGAACATCATGAAGCTCCTTAGCTTGATCAGTCTCGACTGCATCATTATCCCCTTCTTGAGAAGATTTCGTCCTCGAAATCATACCATCAAAATCTGCATGCAAAGGAAGGCACAACCAAAATGTGCTACTACAAGAGTAAGTTAGCTCAAAAAAGGTTAGCGCAAATAGTGTGAAAAACACACTCTTATGGTAGATCCAAGCATCAATAATAATGAGAAAGTCTATGTCTCCAAAGGGAACTATAAGCTTTCGGCTCAACAATGAAAAGCACTCATAGCTACAACAATCAAAGAGATCAATAGGACATGAAGTATAAAAACTCATACAAGCAAAGGACCTATTATCTCTAAACTCATGACCTACAACCCAAGCCTCCAATGTATGATTCTTGCAATTTGACGCAATGGTTATGGCATGCTTATTATCCTAGGTGTGATCAACATGTGGAATGGAGTAACAAAAATAGTTCAACCTACAACTGACATCAACTACCCCACTCCCCTTCTTGAAAGCATTCTTACTCACACCAAGAGATAAGTCCTCACCTCCATATTCACCTCTAAGACAATCCTCCTCAATAGACAAACTCTCAAGGAAAGCATCAATAATGGCTTCTTCATCAACACAACCCACACACTCATGATTAGGACTACTAGAAGAATCACTCACCTCACTTGGAGTTTCAAACAAATGAGTATCTAAGGAGTCAAACTCTCTACACCATGGAGGTTCAATCTCACTCTCTACCCTAGCTCGATACAAATCACCACCTCTATTAAATATACCCTTAAATAAGGGATTAGTTAAAGGTAGCTTCTTAAGCTCACCACCTAGCAAAGGTGAAGTATCAAAACAAGGTTCATCATTACCTAAGGAGTCATCATATACAATCTCATCCATCTCATTCTCTAGAGACTCCTCTAGATCACTTCCATCCTTACCACGACACACAAGACCACCATTGTCAAACAAACTATCAAAGAAAAGACTAGGATAATCAATTAACTCGTCTTCCCCCTTATCAAATATGGGTGGTATGTCATAACAAGGTTCACAAACAAGGTCAACAACAAAACTTTCACAAAAGAGAGATTCATTAAAAATAAAGCTCACATCATAATGTTGCTTACAGACCCTCTCAACTAGTGATTCATGCTCACACACATGCTGACCATTAGACTCTACACTAGTTGAGAACACATTGTAGTCATGTAAATCATCAACTAGTACACTATATCTAACACTCTCACAAGACAAGGAGTCATCGGGCTCATAGAAAGAATAACTAATACTTACACTTGAGTTGCTGCCTTGATCACTCAAAGCACTTGAAGTATCTTGATCAGCTCTTCCACCTTGAAGCTCACAATGAGAATCTTCATCACCTTGTCTTTCCACCTTAGAACATGATTGAGGCTCCAACACTGGCTTGCCTCCAAGAATCCCTGCACAATAGCTAAAACAACAAGAACAAGAAGAAGAAAAAGAATGGTTAGAACAAATGGTGTCCTCACTCTCAAGTTTTCTTTTCTCTTCTCTCCTCTCTCTCATTTTTCTTTCAAGGTCAAGTCTAGAATAAGGTGACAACCCACTAACATCACTCAACACACCCTCTCCTTTTTCTACTCGAGGATTGTCACCGGTCACTCCCTTACTCCTCTCAATCTTTTTTCTCTCATGTTCGGGTGAATTGGGATGAGTCCCAAGAATGCCCTTAGCCGGAGTAGGTGGAATCTTCATGTTAACCCAAAATCTGGGAGTTAGAGAACCTTCACTTGATTCCCTCTTCGTCTTCGGTGAACCACTTGACTTAGAGTCTTGTGGTTTCAAGCTCACCTTATTGACAGTTATCAACCCTTTACTTGCTGCACTTGTCCCACTGATTCTCGTACTTATAGGACTCTTAGTTTGAACTATTTCAGTCATAGTTTGAAGAAGTTCTTGTGATTCTCCCCTTTGAGTAGGCCAAAAACACACACTAGTTGTTAGCTTGCCCCACTTCTTGCTAGGCACAAGTTCATAAACCCTTTGATTCATGCCTAGAAGATAAACATCTCGCTTAGCACTATATTGCAACTCCTTGTTGTGCAACCATGGTGCACCTAACCAAACATCAATGGTCATTGGGTATACATCACACCATACATACTCCTCATAATCCTTTTGAGCGATAAGCACTCGGGCTGCTTTAGAAACCCAAACCCCATTATATTTATAAGGATATTTCAACCTATAGCATGGTATGCCTAGCTTCTCAACCAATGAGGTGCTAATGCAATTGGCATCAATATCACCAATTTTGAGCAAGTATCCTCCACACCCATCTACTTCAATGATGAACCTACTCAATCCTAAGTTTTGCCGATTTTCACCTAAGTAAGAATCTGAATTATCAATAGCAGTGAGACTACCAACTCAATCTCCCACTCTCTTTACTTAAGCCTTAGTCACCTCGGGAGTGTAGTAAAAACTCCTATCAACTAATTTTTCCCAATAACCAACCATACCTCCCTTATTGCTCCGTGTACCTGCAAAAGACATATCAAGAAAGTGAGGAAGCAAAATGTTAGTATAAATAACCTCACTTGTACTCCTTCACTTTTAGTGGTGGCACTCACACTCTTTAGAGTTCACACTCCAAATACCCCACCCAAAGATTCCCCGTTATCTCTTAGGAACCAAGGTGCAAAATCATCAACTAGTATGTCCAAGTATTGGTTCAGAGTGGAGTTTATGTGACTCTATAGACGGACGGCTCTTTTAAAGTATGCACGAGAAGCCAAAGAAATACTACGATATGTGGAAATTCTGAATTTTAGCACGAAATCCTACAAGCTCAAAAATTAGTAATTAGTTTAAGTAGAAAAATTACTTAAGAATTACTAACTAGAAGTGGTGTAAGCAAAGAAATAAGGAAATCTTAAAGAAATTGATTTTCTACCCTTAAATAGGCTCCCAAGATAAGCCTTATTTGAGTAGGCTAAGTTTTCCCTATTTTCCCTTGCTTTCCAACTCAAATTGGGACAACTTTTCTACCTCCTTTTACACGACCAACTTGCTGTTTTTCCCTTGGAAAAACGTGCAAAACACACTCCTAAAGCTTAAGGAAAAATTAATTTCCTTATATGAAAAATGGGTAAACTTATCCTTTTTTGAATGGGAGTTGTTTCCCTCTTGAATTAGGCTTAGGTTTTCCTCTTATTCTCTTCAATGCTTCACGTTTTTTCCTCTTCTTTTTACACAATTTCAGCCAACTCTCCTTACTATAATAGGATATACTTCTTCTTGTTTGAATGGATTAGCTTTTCCACCTAAACTAGGAATAGTTTTACCCCTTTCTTCTCTAACAATACATCAGAATTTTCTCCTCTCTTCTCTCTTAATCATCAACGTTTTTCTTCACCAATATGATGTAGAATCAAGTGCTTTCAAGGATCAATTCACCCCAAAATGTTTTTATATCAAGAACACTACAAAACTATTCAAGAACCTCACAAGTTTCAGCCAAGAACTCGCCTAAACGCCTCTAGAACATGCTGCTCTCTTTGCTTCTTCTTTTTTTCCTCAAATCTAGCAAGTTATTCAACACCCAAAATGTGTATCATGCTATGGTTTTCAAGGATCAATCAGCCCACTTGTAAAGTTTTTACAAGAACAACAAGTTGTTAACCAAAAACTTCAAGAAAACACTCAAATTCACGTCAAGAACAACCCAAACATCCTAGAATTCGTTGAACTACTTGCTGTCTCTGCTTCTTCAAGACTTTGTCAAGAACTCTCAAGAATTCAATCAAGAACTCTCAAGCTTGTCCAAGAACGCGTCAAAAACGCAATGAATCAAGCTTGCCTTGACTCCAATTACTTCAAACGCAACAAACATTCAAGAATTCAACTAAGTAACTAGCACTAGATCAAGAACAAAGCTGAAATTTTCAGTAACACCCACAAAAATGTGAATTTTCAAACCCCTTACCCCAAAAACGTGTGATACTCTTCAAGAATTAAGATTAAATCAATCAACACAATCAAGGGTTTCAAGAAACTCACGAAAATTCAACTTTTAGGTTCAAGAACATCAAGAAAAATTTCAAGATTGCTATCTATTCAACCTAGGGTTTCAAGAATCAATCAAGAACACTTCTTTTTTTGAATTTTCTTAACCCTAGGCGTGTAACAACAACTACACAAGGCTGTTTTTTCTTCTTTTCACGTTTTTTTAATAAAAAAAAAATTTCAATGGAAACCTAAACTAGGGCACGAAGAACGGGATTGGAGGTTTTAGAAACAAACCTTTTCCAAGCTCTGATACCAACTGATGCAAGCGGAATTAGCAAGATAAAGAATCAATCAAAAGACAAGAAAGAAGATTAGGAAGAACAGAAAATTAGAAGAAAGAATGGAATTAAACTCACAGTCATAGAGGAATAATCCAAGGAAGGAGAGAAACTAGAACCAATCTATGGAATTATGCTAGGGATGATATCCATGAGTTCTTAGTCTAGGAGATAAGGAAGCTTGAAAGCTTCTACAAAAAGGCAATGCATGTTTCTGTGTTTTCTGTAAAATCTGAACTAATGAAATAAGACTAAGTGTTAGGCTTTTATAGTGAAGCCTTACACGCCTAAATTGTAAAGAAACAGCCACCAATTGGGCTACATGTCAATTGTCACGCAGGGCTAAATGCGAACTATGAAATAGAGAAGCCTAACTATGCAAAAAACATGGGAATGTCATAAAAAACAGCGCATTAAGGCCAATAAATGAGCCCACCACGCGGCTGAATTATCTAAGAAATTGTGTTCTCGTGCCACACGAGTACCACGTGCCAACCATCCTTTTAGGATGCCCCATCTTCAATGCTAATCAACGCCTCTCTTGTCTCCTCCAACATGCTGCGCGCTCTTCCATCATTGCACCATCATAGCTCTTCTTCACCATCAAGTGAACATCATGAAGCTCCTTAGCTTGATCAGTCTGGATTGCATCAGAAAGCAACATTCGGTGTCGAACACCCATGTCTGCTACATCGTTTCTTGTTGTATCTCCTACGTTCAAGTCTCTTCCTTTATACGAGGAGTTAACAGAGGCAGACTAAGGATTTGAGTACGGCATGAGTAGCATTAGATTTAACATAAGTATATCAACCACAAGCGATAATGTTCAACATACAACTCTTTGAAAATTGAATGGTTATGATAACATGTCAACAAAGTGTACACTTCTACTATCAAATATCATTAAATTGATAATAATATAACAAAAGTGTATGCATCATTCATTCATAATTGAAAACGATATATTTTTATATTCTTAAAACGCTCTATGATAGCATCGATCATTGCTTACATTTGCAAATGCACGTTTTTCAAAATAACAAACTATACAATCATTTAAAAAATCATCACAAATGCTACTACACAATTCGTCTTTGATGTACTTCATGGATGAGAATGCTCTTTCTACCATTGCAGTCACAACGGGTAAAATCAGAGTCAACTTCACAAGTGAATAAGTCTCCACAAGATTCGTATTAACCAATGCTTTTGTCAAATCACCAATTCCTTTCATATTAGAGAACCTAGGATCACCATGTCGCATTTGCATTATAAAAGTTTCAAGTTCGTAATTGAGATCTCGAAGCTTTGATTTATCAAACTCATTTGGATAATACTTAGCCAGTGTCATAATTTTTTTCCTTATCAAAATTAGCAGATGAGTTAGCTGGACTCAAGCTAGACATACCAAGAAGCAAGCTACTCCTCACAACTTCAAAACGATTGTTAAGCTCCTGAAGTTAAAAATCAATCACATCACAAAAAAGGCCAGCACGTAAGTAATGTGAATAAGTAATACTAGTTTTTTTTCCAGAAGCTTTATGCTTGACCCTTTAGGAAAATAGAGCTCTTCCATCTTAGGCACCAAAATATCATATTTTTACAAAACAGAGATTTCACCTGTTAAAAAATCTCATCCTTTATCTCTCATCAATTGCAAACATACCTTTGTAAGGTCAAGAAATACCATGGCGTTGACAATATCTTGGTCTTTTTTTTTCTGTAAAGCTTTGCTCAGGTTGTTTAATAGAGACAAACTTTCAATATCAAGTGCAACGTGAAAACAAATTCATGCGCATTGATCTTACTCAAAAGTTGTTCCGGCTACAATCTATCAAATGCATTAGAGCCCCTACGTTCTATTTCATCAAGCACATAAACAACAGATGAAAACATAACGATAAAGTTATCTAATGTTCTAAAATGTGATCCCCAATTGGTATCACATGGTCTTTGAAACCCCAACACTTGATTTAATCCTTTCCCACTTTGAACTATGCCATACTTTATCAATTTCTCCAACAATTTTGTATGATGTTCCCCAAGCAGCTCTCTATGCTTAAAAGATGTTTCAACTACATTCAATATATTAGCAACTATAGCAAAGAAATTGCCTACCTTCAAATTTTTTTAGCAACAACTAAAGTGGAAATTGTAACTGATGAGCAAAACAATGAATGAGATATGTTGATGGAGTATTCTGTAGAACTACAGCTTTAAGGCCATTGAATTCTCCCTACATGTTAGTAGCACCATCATAGCCTTGTCTACATATTTTAGATGGACTTAGACTGTTTCAAAAGTAAAAATTAGATTGCTTCCTTTAATGACTGTGTGGATGTATCACCAGCATGAACAAGACCAATAAGGAGCTCGTTTACTTGGTCTTTTGTTCATGATACGAGATGTCTTTAAACTCATCAACTAATATACCAAAAAAATCACCATCCAAGTCATCAATTATAATACGGCTTCTTGTGCACAAGTACTCACGATATCCTTTTGAATTTTTGGCGAAGTCATCATATCATTTTTGGGGTACTTTTTAATATAATTCTATCAACATCCAGAAGCTTCTTTCCAAGTCATTTCAAATTTGAAAAGTTGATAACTAGCAAATTTTGCATGCCCTAATTTAATTTTATCTACTGTTTCAGAATTAATGGAGAAATAGCCAAATTACCTTGTGCACTCTTACAGTCTATTGGCGTTAACAACACCCAGACTAGCCATAGTACAAACATCTGAGAATTTGAAATAAACTCTAGAAAAAAATTTGGAGTAGTTTAAAGTTTCAAAAAAAAATTCCCGCAACTTCATGTTTAAAATACCAGCATTTTATACTGGGACTTTTGAACTAACATGTTCAGAGTCCCACTATTTTTAATATGATTCATATTTAAATGATTCCAATATAAAATACTAAGATTTTGAAAATTCAGTTCAAAAATTTCAGTATAAAATAATGAGATTTTTCTGTATTCTCTGATGTAGCTAGTTTTTTAAAAGTTTTACAACGCTGTCTAGTTTTTATTGAGCGCGGTGTAAACAGGATGCGGGGCCAGATTTTTACGTTCTAAAATTCCTAGAAAAGGGCCTTTATTTTCTTAAGATTCACTTTTATCATGCCCTTGAAAAGACAAGCCAAGATCCAAGAAGAACCTTACCACGTCGATGTATTTAAACAAATTCGATGCTCACTTCTCAATTTATCAGATTGCTTATTAAAAATCCTTGAATTGATTGAGATTAATTTGGCAAATCAAGCATCTTGTTGAAATACTTATTGTGGTCACTATTTACTTTACCAACATGTACATTAAGCCTTGAAATAGTCTTTTGTGAAAGCGTCACCTCCATGAACATATTCACTTTTAAATAAATAGCAACACAAACAAAATGCAACATCTTCACACTATACTCCAACCATCGAAAATACGAATTTTTGAACCAATCAGAACTAAAACGACGCTATTTCTTCCCGAATAAAGATAGGAAATTTATAGCCAACCAAATGCAAGGACCTTTCGGGATATAGTATCTTGTCACTTCATCCCGTATTCTAGGGATATGTTTATGAATAGAAATTCTTTCTCCAAAATCGGCTTTAAGTGACTCCAAGTCAAGCTCAACAATAATACGACAAGAATCGTCTCTAGAACTTGAACTTAGTTGAGAAGAATTAAATTTCTTCAAAGATACATCTATTGACAACCTGCAATAAAAAAATAAGTTGTAAGATTGAAAGTTCCAAGTACCAACTAGGAAAATCACTTCATATCAACGGTCATAATAATGTAGTATTTTACTTGACATTTTGTTAACTAGAATCTCCAAATTTCAGATATAATAAAATATTATTGTTAAGATTCTACCGTTTAGTGAAACAATGATAGTAAGAGGATACAATTATTTAGGTTAAAGTCCACAAATTTATGTACTGCATTAATTCACATTCATTTATTTAATAGCTTTATATAATTAATTAATTACTTAATTATATCAATAAAATAATTTGTTATTTTAAATATAATAAATATAGTTTATTTTGCTATGTTAGTTAAAAATAAAAAGAGGCAGAGAGGTGAGGGCTTACATGTGAAATTCTGGCGGTGCCGAAGTGGAGGTTCAGTAATCGATGGAGTGGTGGTTCGGCGATGGTAAATAGGAGCAGTGAACCAAAAGCAGGGCAAGGGCAAAGAGAAATTTGGAGAGAGAAAGCCAAAAAGGGTTTGAAGTATGGAATTGGGGATTTTGACTTTTGGATACGAGTGATTTTTTATTTTTACTGGAATATAGGAGGAATTTTTTTTAAAAAAATAATCAAATTATGGAATGGGGGGAGGGGGGTCACGGAGTTGCTACTTGCTAAGCAGCTTAGGCTGGCACATAATAAAGTAGAATATAAAATTACAAAAAAAGATTGTTCGAGCTGGGATTCGAACACAAGTCTCCAATTAAAGGGCGAACTTTAGAAGATCCGTTCAACAGTGCAACCGATTAGCTTTTGTGCTTGTGAGCATGTATATATATGTGTGTGTGTGTGTGTGGAGAGGGTGGGGCTCTTGCTAACATACTATATAATTGTAGTAGGTTAGCAATGTACACTCTTTTAAATTATTATAAAAGAAAGATAGCAATATGGAACCATAAACAGAAAACTTAACGTTAAAGTCGAAACAGTGTCTTCATCAGTAATTGATATCAAAGAGTAGCTAAACTAATCTATATATATATATATATATATATATATATATATATATATATATATATATATATATATATATATTAAAAGGTATGTAGTAGCCAACCATGTTTAGCCAAGTGGCAATAAGTTAAAAAGACACATAGCAATTTTAAGACAATAATTAGTTATTAATTACTACATTTAAAATTTGGTTAATTTTAGTTTAAATATTAACAAGTGACATAACCTAACTATTAATCTAAATTTTGAATTTAAAATATATACCACAAAACTCCAGATACACGGTTAAAATTTTGGGAAGTTGGCAATTGAAATGATATAACTACATCCAACTACAAGATAATGGTAGTTTCCATTAGTGAGTGGATAACGTGTAAATAGTGGACATTTACTAAATTTAAATTTATATTGTACAATATTATATAAAATCTATGTAATAATTTTTAAAACCTAATTTAAAGATAACTGCCGCTTCTCCCAACACGTCTCTTGCGATTATGACAAGTTGCTCTGATTTGGTAGAGAAGTTTCTAACCACTACACTCTTCCTCTTCCTTGTCTTTCTACATTCTTTTGGTGCGATTCCTTAAAATTACTCATATTAGTAAGCAGGATGGTCAATAAAAAAGAATGATTATTGGTTGTGGCTCTTCATATGTTTTTACTGAAGGTTCTGACTAGATTTTCTTCATGGTTGATGTTTTTGAATTTAAATGCAGGAAGATATTAAAACACAACCATCCATTGGTAAGACTCCAACTCTAAAACTTTATGTATGCTTGTTTTTTGAATTGTTTGTTGAAATCAATTAGTATTTACTATGATTGAGCATTACTTAGTAATATGTAGACATTGACAAAATCATATTGGCAAGGAACATTTAGCACTCAATACAAACATTAAAAGGCTAAATTTTTTAATCTATGAATAAAACTTTTAAGTTTGGATTGAAAATAATTATGTGTTTGAAACTAAAGAACGAGTATCTTAAATAAAATTAATAGCCTTTCAACATAAAAAGATAAAAATGGTAATAGGCAGGGACTGTTAATTCACATGATCATGTTTCAATTTATTTTTAAGTAAAATAGTCTTAGTGATAAATTTCCTTATTAATTACTAGGACGTAAAGATTTGGGATAGGATTTACTCGATTTTATTTCAAATTATGAGTTAGTCAATAAGTTTATATCTATTTGTTTAGGAAGAAGCTTTAAGGGAGATTATGGATGATGTGTGCCCTTTGGTGCTTCTGCCTCTTCGAGGGAGATTTTTAAACCAGGAACCTGAGCTATCGTATTCACCACAATTGTTGGTGATGCATAATTTTTAAATAAGACGTTTTTTGGTTATGAAATTTTTGTATACATTCTTCTCCTTATTAGGATTTTTTAATTCTATTTAATCCTAAAATTATTGTAACAACATTGCTTCTGTAAATGAATAACTGAACATATCAAGTTTATTGTACAAAAAAATTATATTTAATTTATATTTGAGTGTATGTGCTCGCAATTCGAGAGTTCCGATGCAAGTGGTGTTATTCTCTTAACATAATTCTATAATGAGTTCATATACATTAGTTTCTTTATTATTTCAGTATTTTTAATATCTCTTTTTTTTTTTGGGAAGAATCACTATTTTTAATATCTTCGCATTTGGATTTTAGCCAAACAGAGCTATTTGGTCCAGACCAAGAGAGGATGGAATACTAGGTATTCTTAATCCAAGCGCAAAATTGTAGTTTATTTTGTATGGTCATTTGTAATAGTTTACAATATTTTGTTCTCCATTATAATGCATAATTGGTTAAGTGTTGACTGTGGTTTTTATTATAGTGATTAAGATTTGGTCTAATGGGAAGAATGGTTGTGCTCTTTGGTGGAGTTACAGGAGGGATCTTTAGAACCAAGTTTCTGTGATGAATCGTGGACAAGATCAAGAGCCACCTGTAAGTACATTTTTTTCTACTTTAATAAATTTTAGATTTGCAAATTAGTTATCTTAATTGTACATCATTAGGCTTTGAATACTTTAGTGAAGATATTTTATTATATAATTTATAGTTTCAAATTATTTTTTACTGACAATGGTTTTAATCCTCTTTTAAATAACGGTTGTCTACTTCCTCATATAGACCTACTTTACAGCATCTAAGTTTTAAATATTTAAGAAATGATCATTCTTCTGATTTTAAATTCGGAAAGAAGATTGGAATGATATATTGTCATACTATTTATGCCATCACTAATAGCTAGATCTTCCCAATTCCATTGTATTTATAGTTGATTTATTATATAAATTTGGACAGCTCTTTAGATTAGTCTACCTGTAAATATAAACTATATATACACTACTTTTGAGAAGACTTTATGATAGAAACCATGTACTTCTATGAGTCTTTCTTGCTATTTTACAATGCTGGTCCATTTGACGGATATTTTACCTATATGCAAGAAGAGGGTCCATTTGTTAGGTAGATTTTGAAGATAGTCATTAGAATCATATGGAATTCATGTTCACTTTCATTGTTTAATTTCAAGTCGTAATTGGTGGATTGTCATTTTTTCTGTTTAGTATTTTGTGTAAATCTGCTTTATTTCGTTTTCCTTCATTTACTGAGTTGTTTATCCTTTTTCAGTGATCACGATTCTAGAGAGTTGGCAACTGAGAGGAAGAAGAGGTTGCGAATGAAGTGATTGAGAGGTAAATTATTTTTGTTAATCTTCAGAGCTAATCTTTGCATCAAATATTTGTCATGTTTTTCTTTTTGCCATCTTTACATCAAATATAATTGTTGGTTTTTGTTAAAAAATATGGAGCAACAAAAGTAAGATTAAAAGTAGGATTGAAAATAGTCTCTACTTTTCTTATTCAACTTATGGCTATTTATAGCCAAACTTAAAAAAAGTTCAGCAACTTAAAAGCTTTAAAAGCTCAACAACTTAACAATATTCAACATTCAAAATTTGAACTAACTAACTAATTATTCAAGATTTTCTCAACTAATTATTCTAGATTTTTTTTGTATCAATTGAACAAACTTCAACACTCCTCCTTTGTTCAGTTGATGCAGTCTAAAATAGATGCTCCTCCTCAATTTCTGCCTCAGTTATTTGTGCTTGCAGATTTTTTTGATTGTCTTTGAACTTGCACACTTTGGGATATGACCTGTTTGTTTACAATTTCCACATATTGCATCAGGTCTCCACCAACAAAACTTTTCTAGGTGTGTTTTCTTTTTGCAATATTTGCAAAGAGGATAATTAACTTTTTCTCTTTTATTTTGTGCATAAAGAGCACCTTCAATAACTGTGTCATGTCAAAAACTTCTTCTTCGCTCTTGTGCTTGAAGAGCACTTATCAATTCTGCAACAGAGATGGTAGAAAGATCTTTTGACTCTTCTAGAGAGGAAATTTTTGACTCAAATCTTTCTGGAATTGTCACAAGAATTTTTTCAACAATTCTGTTATCTGAGAAATCATCACCAAGCATTCTGATTTTATTAACAATCACAGAGATTCTGTCAGAATACTTAATGATAGTCTCATCTTCTTGCATCCTAAGAGATTCAAAATCTCTCTTCAAATTCAAAATCTGCATTTGTCAGACTCGATCACTTCCTTGATATTCTTTTTTGAGTTTTTCCCATGCTTCTTTTGCAGTCTCACATGCAATGATTTTAGAAAAAATTGAATCTGCAACTGAATTTTGAATAATAATTTTGGCTTTGCATTTTTTGGTTTTTTCATCTGAATGGGCTTTGATTTGAGCAAGAGTGGGATTTTCAGGGAGTGGTGGTAATGGTGTATCTTCCATTCCAACTTCCCATAAATCATAGGCTTCAAGATAAGATTTCATTTTCACTGACCAAATTTGATAGTTTTCACTAGTGAAGATTTGTGGGGCATTCAAAGAGAGACTGTTGCTTGCCATTTTGAAAATAAGGTTAAAAATAGATATGGGTTAAAAATGGTTAAAAGTATTTGTTTGGCTCACAGATCCCGTAAGATCAGTTGAGGCTCTTGATACCAATTGTTGGTTTTTGTTAAAAAATATGGAGCAACAAAAGTAAGATTAAAAGTAGGATTGAAAATAGTCTCTACTTTTCTTATTCAACTTATGGCTATTTATAGCCAAACTTAAAAAAAATTCAGCAACTTAAAGGCTTTAAAAGCTCAAAAACTTAACAATATTCAAAATTCAAAATTTGAACTAACTAACTAATTATTCAAGATTTTCTCAACTAATTATTCTAAATTTTTTTGCATCAATTGAATAAACTTCAACATAATATAATTTACACACATAATGGCAGCAAGCAAACCATGTTTTAATTTTTTGGCTTTGTATTATATTTTGTGTTACTTGAAGAATTATATTGTAGGTTTTTGGACTATTTTAACTGCAAATTGATGTAGTCTTATCATGGAAAGAAGGAAGACTTAAATAATAAAATGTCATATTGTTCATGCCATCACTAACAGGGAGATCGTCCCACTTCCATTATGTATTTCAAGTGGGCCATTGTACTTTTCTTTATTGGATTCGGTAAGAAGTCCAACATTGTTGAGATAACTAAAACACTTCTATAATTTGCTTATCATTCGTATTATAATAATCTGAGTGTTGTGTAGCAATACCTCAAGTCGTGAATATAAAGTCTTTCGGATCTTTCTATTTAATAGTATCAAGTTAAGTCTTTAGTACCTTTCAATTCAATTGTATCTTTAAGGCTGATTGCTTGAAAGATGTGAACTTTCAGTGATTTTATTGATGGATGATGCATTATTTATTTAAATTGATACTCATAATTTCTATTTGTTGTTTAAGGATGTTGGTGATTTATCTATTTGATTCAATACTTAAAGGATTTCAATGATTTATTTGGAGGGAAAAGCGGGAAGAAATGGAGAAATTAGTAGCAAACACCTTTTCTTCCAACAGAAACATAGTAACAAATGGTTGAATAGCCGTTGATGAAGAATATATTATATTTATCACCATGAATTCTTTGATTTTTTGAGTTAATTGAAAAAATGTAAATGTAAATGATCATTTAAATTTTTTTATTTTAATATTTATATTTTAAGATAAGTAAGTGCAATTTATCTTAATATTTCAATATTTAACTTTGTTACAGATATGTAAGTGCAGCCTAAATTTGATAAGAGACGATGTATACTTGGTAGAAACTTAGTAAACTTGCAATGTGCATGTTTCTATTTTACAAAGTTTATCTTAATATTTCAATGAAAACAATTGAAATAAATTCATAAGTACAATTTAAAAATGAGTGTGTAATAATTTTAAATTACCGCAAAAAATTATAGATAGATAAGTCCAAAGTATATTAAATGATTAAATAATTTACATGATTGATTTTCTATAAAATTAATTTAAACCGCACATCGCGTGGGCACTTATACTAATTAACTTTAAATGTTCATTCCAATTATACCAATCAATGTGTCGTCATTATAAATCCCTTTTATCTGAGGCAAATTATCAGCCAATAATGAATGAATTGTACAGTAACAAGTTATACCTTCACGTTCTCCAACACATGTATTGATATTAGGAATGTAATTCTCCCAACTTCTCACGTCTTGAAGTGAACTGAATTAGCCAAGACTGTGACTAGGCCTGGGCATAGAGCTGAGCCAGCTCGGAACTCGGCTCGGCTCGATTGCCTTTTAGCTCGGCTCGGCTCGGCTCATTTTGAAAAGAGGCTCGGCTCGGGCTCGGCTCGGTTTTATTCAAAGTTTGGCTCGGTTCGGCTCGGCTCGGTCAAAGCTCGGTCAAGCTCGGCTCGGTCAAAGCTCGGCTCGACAGAGCTGGCTCGGCTCGGCTCGGTTAGCTTGATTTATTATGTAATTTTCTCTTTAAAATATAACTTTCATTCATTAGTCTCAATTACTAATTTGAAGTCTACTTAATATTTAATATAATTAACAATTGATAAACTTGTACTCTTATCCTTATTTATTTGACATAAACAAATTTATTTTCTCATAATGTAAAGGTTAAGCCTACTAAATAGCTGATACTAAAAATCAAATGCAATTCATATTTTTAATTTAACCATTTAATTATTAACATGGTAAAATTTATAATCATAATATTAAAATTTATAAGCCTACTAGATGTTTTAAATCAAATCAAATTAAAATAACTAACACTTTTAACATAAGTTATAGGGTAAAACTAATCATATTTTTAACATCATCTCTAAAACTGTTTTTTTAATGATTATGATGAAAAAAAATAAATATTATTTTTTATATTATTAAGTATGAGGACACAAAAGAAAAAGAGTCAGCTCGGGCTCGGCTCGGGCTCGGTCAAACTCTAGCAAAGCTCGGTTGAGCTCGGCTCGAGCTCGGCTCGGCTCGGCATAGTTTAAAGCTCGGTTCGGCTCGGCTCAGGCTCGGCTCGACTCGGTAACATAGTAAGCTCGGTTGGGCTCGGCTCGGGCTCGGCTCGCTCGCTCGATGCCCAGGCCTAACTGTGACTAAGCAGACGCTCCTTTTAAACTTTATTTCTCCAAGTTTTATACTCTAAAAAACTCTAGCCTTTTCATATTTGTAACTCTAATGAGTATCTACAGTTACAGGAGACCACTAGCCCCACATATCCACTATTATTATTTTTTCTACTTAAATACCAATTAATAAGGGTAATGTCTAATTGGTCCAAAAATTTCTTCTAATTATATCTTTAACCCTTATTCCAACTCATAATTCACATGAATAATTTTTCTATAATAATAATTAAAATAAATGTACCAAAACTAAGGGAATAACTTAAAATAATATATCGGGTCATTACATTCTCTTTCTCATAGCATTTCAAAGAACTTAAGAAAAAGGTAAGGGACAAATCAAAAGTGTGTACATTGCTAACCTGCTTCAACTATGTAGTATATTAACTGTCACACCCCTTTTTTGAAAACCGATTTGGATTCTCGGTTTTAGCGCATATAGAATTTTGATTAGATTTTGGCGCTATTTGTTAGGGCTTTCCATTTAAGGAAGTGACAGTGTTCAGAAAGGTACCAAAATTATTATTATTTCAGAGTCGCCACTTGACATAGTTCAAAGGTGTGCCAAGTCACCAAAAAGGTATCTCAAAACACTTTTGACACGTCAAAGACATGTGTTTGAGATTCAGGTAAAGACCTCGGTTGACTCTCGGGAAGGTGTGAGGCATCCTCGAGTCTCGTGCTAGCACAGTTACTTTTTATCACATTTTTTGGCTTTTTTCAAATCTTTTTGTCGTTATTATTTTTTTGTATTATTTGCCTTATCATTTATTTACTTAATCGCTACTTTATTTAGAGTATTAAACCATGCATTATTTTCTTTAAGTATAAAATGTACATTATTGATAGCCCTCTTTAGATTTGGTTCAAAGCTTTCTTGTAAAAGTATAACTTATGAATATGAAAACATGTGTCCAAAAACTCTTAGATGATATCTTATTCTTTGTTGGGAACTTGTGGTCATAAATTAAAGGTCGAACTTAAACTAGACTAGGCCCACTAAAATTAAGTTTTCGTTCTGCTTGCGTTGGCTTTTTAAGCAGCTTCCAAATGTAATCTTACTTTGTTTGGGTATTTGCACCAAATGTCCAACTTCTTATTATAAATGTGAACTTAATATGGAAGCTACCTTATAATTTAGGTTAGACTAGCAGAAAACTTGTTTTATAGCCCACTCGTTTTGCCCGATGTTACAGTTTTGCAACAATAGCCTCATTAACTTACTAGCTTTCAGATTTGTCCTCATTGCCAAAGGATATTTTACTTCTCTTTTTTTATAAAAAAAAGTTTCGCATCTTATATTTTGTAGTCATGTTTGCATTTCATGTCCTATATTCTATGTTTGTTAGACATATCGTACATGTTTGTTCAAAGGTTATAAAGTTACACGACATACCATTCTTTCCAAAGTGAATTTGCAAGCAACAATACATGCATCTTTCTATAATTTTTTCTTTTACGGCCAAATTTCACAACAAATGATTCATGAATAAAGTAAAGTGAATTTGTAAAGAACAAACATTTTATTTCATAAGCAACAACAGATTCATGACAACAAAAACTTTTAGCCTCTTAAACATGCTGGTTTATAACATGAATAAATTATACAAAGATACTCGTGTCTACCTATTGCGACAAGTCAGGCTAAGGATAAAGGCTCAAGCAAAGCAGCCCAAATAAAGCCCAAAGCAGCAGCAAGACAACAGCAAAATCAGCAGAAACCACTCAAGACCTTAAGTGTTAATGGTATTTTAATCCCACAATAACTACTCTTTCATTTTTCTTTTTCTTTCTTCAAATATTTTACTCACACTTAATGTTTTTCTTCTTTTTTTTCGAGATGGTAGGTGAATGTAATTGTTCTGTGTAGTAAATGAGAAGTCAATGTGTGATTAAAATAGGGGAGAGGGAAGAAAGTAAAAGAGGGGGAAAATAAGGTGAAAAAATGGGGAGGGGGGAAGAGCTGTTGGGTGTAAAGTCCAAAGCTCATTAATGTAAAGCTGAATTTTAGCCATTTTTATGCTAAAATTTTACCTACCAAAAAGGTAAAGCTGAAACTTGCTATTTTTGTGTTTCCCCTTCCCCAAAAACTTTGACTTCTACGATTCCTATTTGAATTTTCAAGTTTTCAGCTTTTACAAGAATTTATACTTAAAAAAAAAAGCTAAACTCCTAAAAAGTAGAATCTTATCTAAGATTAAATCCAAACTTAATTGAAATCAGGACTTAGACCCATTAATTTTATCCACTGGTTTTCAGACTCAACTTAACACAAAACTATACTTGAGCAAAGCACATACCAATTTATATTAGAATCCTAAACTAACAACATGAGGTAACTACATATTCACACAATCATAATCGAGACACAAAAGCAAATTGATATTAGAACATATAGAGCTATACTTGAGAAAGCATTGACAAACAACGAGTTTCTTTATTTGAGAGCGACATCGATTCCATTACTTAAGTGAAAACTATTCATGGACATTTTATGAACGAAACCAAGACATACCATGACCACTTTCATGCTAGAACAAGCTTCAAGCTCACAAACTAATATATATTCATGACTCAAAAGTGACTTTACAACAAGGAACAATATTAAACATCTTGATAATACTAACTACTAATGTTATCTAAAGTAAATAGAAAGGAAAAAGAAAAAAAAAACTGAATATTGTCTAACCAACTGTTAATTCGTACCACTACCATGGCGACGGCTTCCATCGAGCTAACACTGGACCGCTGCAGTGCCTCCAAACCTACTGCGTCACCAAGCAAACTCGCCATCATTCCAAATACCACGAATTGCCCAGAACAGTCAACTCGTAGCCAAATCAATTCACGATCACTGAACCATCAACCAGTCATCGCAGTGCCTTAATGTTACCACTATAACTCCACCACGACGCTACAAGTTCAGGACATCACCACGCTACTATTAAACGCCAAGCAATAGCATTGCTGCCTAGACGTCGCCACTGCTATAATCAGCCATAGCCATGCAGCCTTGTCACTGCACAGTTTCGCCATGACACCAACACACCACCACTGCCTCGCTACTTTTGCCAAAGCTACGACAACACTGTGGCACCATCCTCACCATTGTATCGTCATCCTCATCCCCAGTATCTCAAGAACATCACAGCCTCACCATGGAACATCCACCACTGCCTCACCGCAGCTCACACACCACCACTGCCTTCTTATATTTATAAAAAAAACAACACCATCTGCATTGCTTCAAACACGCACCCCTACTACTCTACGAAAACATCACTCTCACATTCAACATCACCATCTCATAACAACAACATCATCACAACAGCAACTAAAATAAAATCTACTACCCTTTCTCGTTCTAATTGAAACGACCTCATTCGGGGTCGTCTCAATTCGAACAAGAGAAGAATGGAAA
The DNA here is from genome assembly GCA_029990575.1 of Petunia axillaris subsp. axillaris. Taxonomy (NCBI): domain Eukaryota; kingdom Viridiplantae; phylum Streptophyta; class Magnoliopsida; order Solanales; family Solanaceae; genus Petunia; species Petunia axillaris. The sequence goes on along the minus strand of JARKNS010000004.1, from coordinate 90,108,924 downwards.
GAAAGGACCAAAAAGATAGTAACAAAGAAACGCCTAACAAAGCTGTCGGTCAGAGTCTCGACGATTGGGACTTATATTTGTGTAGAGGAAGGTGATGAGAGACTAGGTATGCAATACTCACCAGAAAATACGAGAGGATGCCGGAAATGGATTTTGGTCGAGCTTCAAAGCTCGATTTACGCAAACCAGAGAGCTTTTTGGTGAGACGAGTGGCAGAAACGGAAGGAGGGGATCCAGGGCTTTTCAAACATGTATTTTGTATCTTTTTTTGGTGGACGGACAACTGCGGAGGACGGTGGTTTGACGGCAGATATATGGTGGTTCAGTGACGGTGTAGGGCTTTTCCGGTGAAGAAGAGTTTTTTGGCCATAGTTTTGTTAGTTAGGAGTCTAAGGGGTTGTGTGAAATGAGAATGTGAGGAAATTAGGGATTATAAGGGTTAAAAGGATGGGTAGATATGAACTGTTGGATGAAAAAACAATCAAGGGCTTAGATTGAATCTTGGCCTGGCGGGTCAAGAGATGGGTCATCGGGTCAGGCTTTGGAATGGGCTTTGATTATTTTCTTCTTTTTGAATTTACAAATGACCATTAAAAGATCCAAATTATATAAAAGATACACAATTAACTAGAATTAAGGCACACAAATTGCAATATTATTATTATTAAAAAGTAAATCACAGTTAAATACATAACAAGTTTTTGGGTAATTTTTCATATCCTTTTTCCAAGAGAACTAGCTAAAATGGAATATAAATATCTAAGAAAAATAAGCAAATATCACAAGAAAATAACACATAAAAATTTGAGAAAATTTTAGATTTTTGTGCCAAAGTTAGGTGATTACAGCTACCCCTCTTTGGTCGACAACATCGAAGAGTTTTTGGAAAAAGACATAATCACAACTAATTTTGGCTTTTTGGTTCTAGCCAAGAGCATGCAAATGGTGACCGTACCTTGGCTTTTTGGTTCTAACCAAGAACAAGGCTACCTACATATCCTCAGACCCAAGGAATCAGGTCAGTATAGTTCCTCACGAGCGGTACTTGGGACTACCGCAAACAGACAGACAAACTAGACTATTCTAGACTTTTTAGATTAATACTAAGCACTTTCTAGACATACTGGAATTGACAAGAGACACTTCTGACACACTAAGGATATTGCTGCTGGCCACTGGTTGCTAGTCGCTTCTGGGTACTGCTTGGCTTTCTACAACTTTTACAAGAGAAATAAATTACAATATAAAATTATGTCATCTTCTAAGGGCGGCTTGCGTGAGCTTGATTGTAGGCTTATTCTTTTGGGATTGATCTGCTGAAGATAAATTGCTTCATTGTCAAGAATGAGTCCCGGTTACTGAAATTAGACTGTATTGTTGTGAGGGGTATGCTTCAATTACTGAAAATAAGTTCTCCAATTGTGAGAGGTGTGCCCCAATTGCTGAAAATAAACTGTTCCATTGTGAGGGAGTGCTCCAATTGCTGAAAATAAATTGTCTCGTTGTGAGGAGTGTGCCCCAATTGCTGAAAGTAAAATGCTCCATTGTGAGGGAGTGCTCCAATTGCTAAAAATAAATTATCCTGTTGTGAGGGGGTGTGCCTTGATTACTAAAAGTAAACTGCTCCGTTGTGAGGGAGTGCTCTAACTGCTAAAAATAAATTGTCCCGTTATGAAGGATGTGCCCAGATGGCTGAAAGTAAACTGCTCCATTGTGAGGGAGTGCTCCAATTGCTGAAAATAAGATGTCCCGTTGTGAGGGGTGTGCCTCGATTGCTGAAAGTAAACTGCTCCGTTGTGGGGGAGCGCTCCATTTGTTGGAGATAAATTATTCCATCATGAGGATTGTGCCTCGATTGCTGAAGGTGAACTGCTCCGCTGTTGGGGAGCGCTCCATTTGCTGAAAATAAATTACCCCGTTGTGAGGGGTGTGCCCCCATTGCTGAAAGTAAACTGCAAATCCTGTAGAGACAAAGTTTTACGAATTTCTTTTGTTGCTCATGTTAGGTTAGTGCCGAAAGGGCAAACAAATAATGGTGAAGTGGGATAAAACAAAAAGGACAGAAAAATTAGAGTGAAAGTCGTTTGGACAAGAAACGTCTTTCTGAAAAGAGAAACTTATCTGGCGATATACTGGCGGCCCTGATGATCATGACATGTATCTTGAATGACCCCCGTCCGACCAGCGCTGCTTGTTTGTCAAGAATTGTTTCAGTGCAGATACTAGACCATAAGCAATCATAGTTGAGGTGACTCTCTGGTCGGCTAGCAGCGCCCTTTTGGGTTTTCGCTGGTTAGCCTCTCTTTAATTTTTTGCCTCTCTATTGTCTTACGACACCTTTTCAGGTTTTTACCGGCAAGACATTATTTTCTTTAATCAAATATCATCCAAAACGCATCATGAGGTGACTGCGTGAAATTCACCACTATTTGGAAACATTCTCCTTTAAAAATAAAAAAAAAACTTTTGCCACAGTTTAGAATAAACTAGGGCGTTTGGGTTTCTATTTGGCAGGGCATAAACATCCTTCAAGATGCATCAGGCAGATGACCTGACCCTTGGGATTATTTTCAAAAAAAAAAAAAAAAAAAAAAAACACTACCCCAGTTTAGCATAAACTAGGGCTCTGCATTTCTTTTATATTAGCCACAAACTTGGAGGCAAGGTTTTGTGTCAACGTGAGACAAGAAAAAAAAGAACTTTTTCCAGTGACGACCGCACCCGAATGACTGCATACGTATCCTTTTGAGAGGAATCAGGTCAAGACGTAGCTCTGGCAACTTAATGCCAATTTTGTTTTGATGTTTTTCAATTTTATTTCATCACAATTTCATTGATACCCAAACAGAGTTTACAACAGTAAGTACAAAGCCCTAAAGGCTAGTAAAGAGTACAATGTTTTGGGTAGGAGGATGTCTATCCTAACAAAATGAAGCCGGCCTGGAGCTCATATGTAGTATCTCTTGACTGCATCTACATTGAATGGCATCTCGGTTGTCCTACCTTTTGGATCCGTCAAGTACAAGGCACCATTCGGCATAACTTTCTTTATCAGGTATGGTCCTTGTACATTTGGAGAAAATTTTCCTTTAGCTTCTTCCTGATGAGGAAAGATCCGCTTCTGAACCAACTACCCTTCTTACAGATCACGGTGGCGAACTTTCTTATTGCATGCACGTGCCATTCTTTGTTGATAAAGTTGGCTGTGACAAATTGCAATGAGCCTCTTCTCGTCAATGAATGATAATTGTTCCAGCCAGGTTTTGGTCCATTCTGCATCCTCAATTTCTTCTTCCACAATAATTTTGAGTGATAGAATTTCAACTTCGGCTGGTATGACTGCTTCGGTCCCATATACCAATGAGTACGGGGTTGCACCTATAGAAGTGCGCACAATTGTGCGGTAGCCGAGCAAGGCAAAAGGAAACTTCTCGTTCCAGTCGCGAGATCCTTGTATCATTTTTCTAAGGATCTTCTTGATATTCTTGTTTGCTGCTTCAATCGCACAATTTGCTTTTGGTCAGTAAGGTGTAGAATTTCGGTGCGTGATCTTGAATCTTCAACATACTTCCTTCATCAAATGACTGTTTAGATTTGCCGCATTATCGGTGATGATAGTACTTGGGATATTGAAGCGACAAACGATGTTGGAATGTATGAAATCCACCACGGCGTTCTTGGTCACGGACTTGAGAGTGACGACTTCAGCCCATTTGGTGAAGTAATCAATTGCAACTAAAATAAATTTGTGGCCATTTGATACTCTTAGTTCAATAGGCCCAATAACATATGTGCCCCATGTTGCGAAAGGCCAAGGGGCCAACATTGTGTGTAACTCTAAAGGAGGAGAGTGTATCAAATCACCGTGCACTTGACATTGATGGCATTTTCGCACAAAGGTTATGCAGTCATGTTCCATGGTGAGCCAAAAGTATCATGCTCTAAGCACTTTCTTTGCTAAAACGTACCCACTCATGTGGGGTCCACAGATCCCTGAGTGTATGTCATTGAAAATCCTCGTGGCTTTAGTTGCATCCACGCATCTTAACAGTCCCAAATCTGGTATTCTTTTGTGCACCACTCCTCCGCTCAGAAAGAAACCACTCGCAAGTCATCGAATGGTTCTTTTCTGATTGCTTTCTGCCATTGGCGGATATGTCCCATCTTGAAGAAAATTCTTGATGTCTAAATACCATAGTTAGCCATCAATTTCCTCTTCGACCATATTACAGTAGGCATGCTGACTTTGAACCTGGATCTCCAACGAATCAATGTGACCTTTATCAGGATGGACAAGCATTGAGGCTAGTGTAGCCAATGCATCAGCCAGTTCATTGTGTATTCTTGGGACATATCTGAACTTTAGAGCATCAAACCTTTGACGGAGATCATCCATACACTATTTGTACATGATCAACTTAAGGTCTCGGGTTTCCCACTCACCTTTTATTTGGCATATCAAAAGATCTGAATCTCTGATCACCAATAACTCTTGGATGTCCATATCCAGTGCCATGAGCAAACCCATTATGCATGCTTCATATTCAGCTATGTTGTTTATGCCGCTGAAACAAAGTTGGGCTGCGTCCAGGTAATAATGCCCTGTGGGAGAAATGAGAACAGTCCCAACACCATGACCCTATGAATTAGAAGCGCCATCAAAGTACATTTTCCACACGTGCTCCTCTTCACTGATCAATTCTTCCGATGTATCTACCTCATCATCAAAGAAGTAAGTTTTCAACGGCTCATAGTCATCGTCCATAGGATTCTCAGCCAGATGATCGGCTAAAGCTTGACCATTCATTGCAGTTCTGGTGACATAGACTATGTCAAATTCTGTGAGCAGAATCTGCCATTTTGCAAGTTTGCCAGTCGGCATTGGCTTCTAGAATATATACTTCAGTGGGTCCATCCGGGATATGAGGTACGTGGTATGGGACGACAGATAATGTTTCAACTTCTGCGCGACCCAGGTTAGGGCGCAACATTTCCTCTCCAACAAAGTGTACTTGGCCTCACCGTCTGTGAACTTCTTGCTCAGATAGTAAATTGCCCGCTCTTTCTTTCCCGAGGCATCATGTTGCCCCAATACACAACCAAAGGAGTTGTCATTAGCTGACAAGCACAGAAATAATAGTCGTCCAGGCTCGAGCGGGACCAAAACAAGAGGTTTCGACAAGTATTGCTTGATCTTATCAAATGCTTCTTGGCACTCTTCAGTCCATGTGATTTTTGCATCCTTTTTCAACAACTTGAGGATTAGCCCACATATTGTGGTGAGCTGGGCAACGAATCTGCTGATGTAGTTAAACTTACCGAGAAAGCTTTTGATATCTTTCGTGGTTCGAGGGGGAGGTAATTCTTGAATTGATTTGATCTTCGCGGGATCCAGTTCGATACTCCACCTGCTAACAATGAATCCTATCAATTTTTCAACAGGCACACCAAATGCGTACTTGGCTGGATTCAAGTTCAAATTGTATCTTCGAAGCCTTTCAAAGAACTTTCTGAGGTCCATTACGTGGTCTTCATCGGTTCTGGACTTGATAATCATATCATCCACGTACACTTCTATTTCTTTATGCATCATATCATGGAAGATGGCAGTCTTAGCCCTTACATAGGTTGCCCCAACATTTTTCAATCCAAATGGCATCACCGTGTAACAGAATGTCCCCAACGTGTAGTGAATGCTATCTTGTATTCATCATCTTCATCCATCTGGATTTGGTGGTACCCAGCATAGAAATAAATGAAAGATTGTATCTCATGTTTGGCACAATTGTCTACGAGAGCGTGAATGTTAGGAAATGGGAAATTGTCTTTGGGACTTGCCTTGTTCAACTCTCGATAATCAACACATATCTTTGTTTTTCCATCTTTCTTGGGAATCGGAACCACATTCGCGGCCCAAGTAGTGTACTGGACTGGTTGAATAACTTTTGCATCCAACTGCTTCATGATTTCATCATGGATTTTCTTGATCATGTCAGTTTTGAACTTCCATCATAACTGTTTGATCGGTGGAAACCAGGTTTGATTGGAAATTTATGGGCTATCAAATCGAGCTCAAACCCGGTATCTCATCATATGACCAAGCAAAGACATTCCGGTATTCAAAAAACTCTTATAGAATATCACTTTTCACCTCAGGATGGGCATACATGCTTATCTTGGTCTCCCTCACATCGTCAGGGCTCCCAAGGTTAACATCTTCTGTATCAGCTAGACTGGGTTTGGGCTTTTCCTTGTGACGTTCCACTTCCAAACCTATTTCAAAATCAGCCTTTTCCTCATCATATTCAATCCCATTAACAAACTCATCACTGTGTTCTTCATCATTTTCAACCTCAACTATGGTTATGGAATCAAGGTCACTTTGTAGATGGTGGATGGACAGTAAGTTTCTTGCACATATCATGATATCAGGACAATCAGATACATCACTACAGATAAAACAAAATGAGAATAATATTAGCAAGATAGAGATTAGGGAAAATTCGGCTCTCAGGCCTTTCATTAATGAAAAAAAGGTTTGAATTACAATAAAAAAGGTGAGCAAAATAATACACTTAGCATACAACCTGTAGGATATCCAAGTGTACTCAAAAGAAACTGCAAAACAACAGTCTACCAAGAACCCTTCCTGATGAGGAAAGGAGTTGCTTCCAGTTGGTCAAGTGCACGTCTAGGCCAATGTACCGAATTGAGGCACTGTTGGAGCCTTCACCTGGTTGGACCATGCAGATTTCAAAAATGCTACCCAAATCAAACGATGCATCCTAACTGTTTGTCACTGTGTTGACATATGTTGCTACAATCTTTGGCTTCATAACATAGCCCACAAAAGACTGGGCAAGACATAGAATTGACTTTGGGAGGGACCAGACTTCCGAATTCTTCTTCCTTGCTTGCTTGCGATCAGGTTCCTTTGGCTTAAAATCTAGCCCACACGTGCCTCGCACGCCCATTGGTTCCACTGGGTCCACTTTGCCTTGTAGTGACGCTCCCAAACCTTTGCCAGATTGGAAACCATGTTTCAGCATTTCAAAAGCCATCATGATTATCGTATCTGACACTTTTGGGACAGGTATCGGTTTTCTTTCTGTTACTTTTTCCACATACACCGCTTCAGTAGTTTGATACATAATGCTCGGACGCGTGGTGACAACTTCGAGAGCTGGTACATCCAGGTTGTTGTTAAACTGCAAGTCATCTTCTCCAAAAACCACGACAGCTTGGTTGTTCCAAGTGAACTTTACTGCCTGATGGAAAGTAGATGGTACAACACATGCCATGTGGATCCATGGTCGGCCTAAGAGTAGATTGTAAGATGCATCAGTTCCTAATGACTTGAAATTCAACGCTGAAGGTTGCAGGACCAATGGTAAATTCAAGATCAATGATGCCCAAAGATTCTCAAACTCTTCCATCAAAAGCCCGAACAGAGGACGAGCTAGCTCTGATTCTACTAAGATCCACCTTTAGGCCCTTTAATGTGAGGAGAGGGCAAATATTCAACCCTGCACCGCCATCTATTAAAACATGTGAGATATAAGAGTTCTCACACTTGACTGAAATATGAAGAGCCTGGTTATGACCGGTTCCTTCTTTGGGTAACTCTTCATCAGTGATTGTTACATGATTGGTCTCAAATACTTTGCCGGCAAGTGCTTCCAGATTAGCCACAGTGATTTGCTCAGGAATGTAGGCCTCATTTACTATTTTCAGCAGTGCATTGCGGTGTGCTTCAGAGTTCATCAACAAACACAAGAGTGATATCTGTGCTAGAGTCTTTTTCAACTGTTTGATGATAGAGTAATCCGTCGTCTTCATTTTCTTCAAAAATTCCTCAGCTTCTTTCTCTGACACTGGTTCTTTAATGAGTCCATGGTCCTCACAACCAGGCTTTGCTTTTTTCAATTCTTCCGGAGTGAAACATATTCCGGACCGAGTCAAACCATTAACATTAGCGGCAAATTCCATAATTTCTTTTTCTTGGTAAGACACAGTTGTTTTGTTGTAGTTCCAGGGAACAGCCTTTGTATTTGTAACTGGCAGTTGCGTTGCTTATGTGATAATGACTGGTTCACACGGCTTTGCCTTAACCTCGATGATCAGAGCTTTCTGACTTGATGCTCCTTGCACGATAAAAACTAGGCTGAATTTTTTCTTGCTTTGCAGCAGGGATCGTGAAAATTAGCTCAATAGCCACATCTAGCTTTGCTCTATTAACAACAGATGCACTTGGCCTTGGGGCTGATACAACAATAAACGGCTCCTGGCATTTAGTGTCTGAAGAGGGACCAACTACCACAATATGCTTGGCGGCTTTCCCTTTCAAATCTTCTTATGTGCATACTATCCCAACTATATGTGTGTCATTCCGAACATTATGAACTGACAAAGGATTCTGGTTGACATTTTGAGTCTCGTCTCCCACAACCTTTATCTGATTGTTATCTATCATTGCTTGGATTGCTCTTTTCAGATCCCAACATTGCTCTGTGTCATGTCCAGGCGCCCCATAATGGAACGCACAGTGGTGAGAATTATCCACCTTCCTTATCGGATTCATGTTTCCTAGGATTGGCTTCAGCAAGTTAGCTTGTTGCAGTTTATCAAACAGGTTGGTGTAAGTTTCGCCTAGCGCAGTGAATTTCTTCTGTTCTTGATGCATGTTCCTTCGCTGCATGTTTGGACGAAAACCTGGTGGACCCCGTGGTCGATAAGGGCTATCCTCCCGAGTTGGGAATTGAGTATGTGCTTGTTGGTTGTTTTATTGAACCGGGGCAGGGGTGCATGCCATTAGGACCAGATAGTGATTGAGAATAAGATGTTGCATTGAGAGGGAATGAGAACTGTGGTATGGCATATTGTTAGCCATGAGGTGGATAGAATTGTTGTGCCGCGGGTGTCTGAATGTACCCTTGACGGTCATTGTATCTTCCGTCATTTCTTCTCGGTCTGGGACCAACCATTGCCACTTCATTTTTTTTCCTTATTCTTCCCAAAAGCACCTGGCCATGATAGTAATGCTTGGGTAGTGGCTCTCAAAGCTGTTTGACTGACGATCTTGCGCGCCTTGATTCCTCTTTCAATCATTTCCCCAGTTCTCACTGCTTCACTGAATTGTTTCCCTACGGCGGAGGCCAATGCTTGGTAATAGGTTTCATCAAGAACCTCAATAAACTCTTCAACAATTTTATCATCGGGTATCAAAGGGCTCACACGCGCTGCCTACTCGCGCCATCTATAGGCATACTCCCTGAAACTTTCACTAGGCTTCTTTGTGATCATCTTCAAAGAAGCCCTGGTGGCTGGGCATTTGCCGTGAAACCGGCAGCACCTGGCGGAACAGGAGGTGCCAGGACTGCTGCCAAGTTACGAACTAGTTGCATCATCATTTCTTTTATAGTTGCAATGTCCTCGGCCATCTTGGCCTGTTGCTCAGCTAAGCGAACCAGCTCAATGTTTTCAATTTCCTCAGCCATCGTTGCTGGAGTGCTTTCTTGAAGAGGTGCTTCAACCACTTCTAGAACAGGGAGTGGTCCTTTGATTCTGATGGAGTAGGAATGTGGAGCCAGCACGGCAGTTGCTCAAGATATTAAACCAAATAGGTTAGTGCAATAAGATAGCATATAACATGAATTTGCTTGTCGGCCTAGCCAATGCCTAAAGATCGTTATGCGTCATTCCGAGTTAAGGCAAAGCGAATCTCAACTTTCTCTTTTTTTTTCCTTCTTTTTTTCTCTTTGTTTTTGTTTCTTCTCTTTTCATTTTTTTCCACAATTTTTTTTAATAATATAAGAGGGTCCAAAATATAGATTGAAAAAAATACATTTCAGAAAAATAAAGAGACACATTTTGGATTTTCTAATTTCTTTTTCATAAATTCCGAAACAGTACAACAATACAAATAGAAAAAGCCCTCAGACAACATGGGGCAATAGTGGTACTCCTACAAAAGCAAACAACTGAACAATTGTTCGAAATAAAATACATATATATAATAAAACAATGACAATATGTCCAAGATGTTAAATAAGTGACAAAAAGGCAATAAGCTGCATCATCTTGGACTACTGTGTCAGCTAAGGTGACCTAGGCTCATAATCAGCTGTGCTCCTCTAGGTCAAACTCGGGTTCCTCCTCGGGATCCTCCTCGGGTGGCTCTTGTTGACCCACTGGTAGGTCTCCAATCAAGGTGCGATGCAATTCACCCAAATCTGCTGCAACTTTGGTGACAAATGTGAGCATATGTGCGAGTAGGTCCTCCGCAGGTTGCCTCCTATAGTCAATGAAAGTCTGCGCAACATACACGGTAGAGTCATAAACATGCCGATACGCTACACTGATGATCTATCCTACAGCCTGCACATCCCGAAGTTGGTCTTATGCTAGCTCTCTAAGCTGCACTCCCTGCTCTAATGCCCTGTCAAGCCGAGCTCAAGAGTCTATGGCATCCTGACGGTGAATATCCTCTCTTCTCCTACTCTCAACCAAAGCTGCCATGTTGGCATCCCTCTCTGTCAATGCCTCAGAGTGCAAAGCGCAGAGTCGTCTGACTGTATCTAGGTGCCGATGTACCAAACCCTCGCTCTCAAACTGGGCGGCTCAAGCGGCATCCCTCTCTGCGCGAAGACGGTAGACCTAGGCCGCATACTCCTCTCAACACCTGCTCTTTGCATCGCCATCCTCACCTCGATCTTGCGCTCATTATCATAGTCCTTTGATTGGCTTTGTAGGAAGGGCTACAAAAACATGTTGCTGACTATACCAGAAAACATACTGGGGGGTGACCGTGCCCCTGTATCGATCCGAAACCTGCGTGGTATGGAACATACTCTTCATATTCTTCCAGAGATCGCACCACTGCTTAGCTTCAGAGAACTCAAAAGGGATAGGCTAAAAAAAGTATCTGCTCACATCCTCAATCCTGGGGACATCCTGAACACGCCCCAACTGTCACAGCACACGTGTAGGGCAATAAGGCTCAGTACCACTATGACCAAAAAGTACAAGAAAGGTATGGATCCTACCATCATAGCCCATACCACCAAAGACTGCCTCTTTCAAAGGGAACCAAATAACCTGCCACCCGACGCTCTCTAAAGTAAATGCCTTCTCATACAGTATCTAATCATTCGCACTCACAGGTAAGACAAGAACTCTAATGCGCCAGTGATGGGTGCTCGAATGGAATTTGGGCGCATCAGGAGGTAGTGCAGGGTTAGAACGCCCCAATAAGTGCTCGATGAACCAAACTTGCAACAACATGTTGCAACCCTAAAAAAATCGGTACTTTTTCTTTTTGCATTGGGTCAAGGCACGGTAGATACTACCCCGAATCATGGGCACAATAGTGACCTCCCTAAGTCCTCTAAATAAAACTTTCAACACCCAGCTGAGATGGATGGATATTTGTCCATTTTCTGATGGAAAGACCATAGTACCTAGAAAAGTGAGAACAAAGGCACTTGCCCTGAATGTGAGCCACTGACTATGCCCCCATGTGAAGTCGAACTCTGGTGAATATGTCGTGTAACCGTCATCTTTCCCATAACGGGCATAGAGATAGTCCAAACTCATAAATTCTGACGATACATCAATCTGTGTATCCAGGCGCAGATGCATGTATGTCAAGAACTCCTCCTTATGTACAAATCGAGGCACTATGCACTTCTTTCCTAACTCCTTCTGAATCAATCCCGCAATCTTCTCTAAAGTGGGGGTCATCTCAAAATCTCAGAATACAAACGTGTTTTGAGACGGCTCCCAATGTTGAATCAAGATATTAATTAGTTCCCGGCGTGGGGGGAACTGGGGGTTCAGAAAATGCGACATATCACCCAACCTATCATTTACATTCCTCCTATTTGCATCACTCATGTTATACCACCAGTTCCTCAGATCGAGAGGTGCATCGTCAATCATCCTAATGGGTAGTGGCGTAGAACCCTTAGGGATTTTCCTCTTCCCTACTATAGACGACGATGCAGCAATGTCACCTATTTAAAATCAAAAAAAAAATTAGGATCATGCGACTTGGACAAGTTTGTGAAATAATTTTAAACGGGGCCGGCCAAACCCAAAAAATATTTACATATTTGACTAGCCCGGACAGTTGAAAGTTAAGGAAAACGTAAGTATATATGAAGAGAAAAAGATTCATTCATTTTTGAAATTTTTTTCATTATAACGATTCTAAATATACTTGCCAATACTTTTTTTTTCTTGACTAAATTAAATGTCCATACTTTTAAAGAAACAAAATTGGTCATTACAACGACACAAAAGTTGACACTGAATTTACATGAACTTGGCCATTATAACGGCATGAAAAATTGACAAAAAATTTGTCAATGAAAAAGGTGAAAAAATAAAACAAATGCCAAAATTTTTTCTAAAAAATCTGAAATTGCCCTTCTTAAAGAAACGATCTCCCTTTTCCTCATTTTCTTTTTTCTTTTGCTCTCTTTTTTTCGAATAAGTCCGCTTTCCTCAACTAATGGTTAGCATAACGACCATTTTAAATGCAACACATAACATACTTGGGCCCTGAAGGCCCCACTTGAACAAAGGGAGTCTTCCTAGACAGACACAGTACTTGGGGTACCGTACCTCACTAAGTCTGATGACATGCAGATAATCCAACCTAAATCTGAGCGGGTCAAACTCTAGATGACTCGATGGGTTCATGATCTAATGATTCAGCAGTTTGAAAATGTCTCATGGGTACCGGTCGAGAATGTCTAACGGCCGGAATCAATGCACCTCCTCCTAAAATAGGGTTAACTTTTTGTACCCGAAGACACGATAGAACATTGAAGCCGACAAAGCGAACTGGCGTGCATGTGTGTAGTATACCAGAAGACTCAGAGGTGTACGAGAGAAGACAATTGTGTATATTTACAGTTCAAATAAAATCAAAACAGTAACATTCAAGGTTTTCATGTGATCACAGCAATATAACAACAAAAATATTTAAAAAGCCAAAAAATAGACAGTTTGTTAAGCTTGAGGTTCTTGTTTTGATTTTTCCCCAGCGGAGTCGCCAAGGCTGTCACACACCTTTTTTTAAAACCAATTTGTATTCTCGGTTTTAGCGCTTATGGAATTTTTATTAGATTTTGGCGCTAGTCGTTAGGGCTTTCCATTTAAGGAAGTGACGGTATTCAGAAAGGTACAAACTTGTTATTATTTCGGAGTCGCCACTTGATATAGTTCAAAGGTGTGCCAAGTCACCAAAAAGGTACCTCGAAATACTTTTGACTCATCAAAGGCCTGTGTTTGAGATACGGGTAAGGACCTCGGTTGACTCTCGGGAAGGTGTTAGGCATCCTCGAGTCCCGTGCTAGCACAGTTGCTTTTTATCACATTTTTGGCCTTTTTCAAATCTTTTTGTATTTATTATTTTTTTTTTTTGTATTTTTTGCCTTATCATTTATTTACTTAATCATTACTTTATTTAGAGTATTAAACCATGCTTTATTTTCTTCAAGTATAAAATGTACATTATTAATAGCCCTCTTTAGATTTGGTTCCAAGATTTCTTGTAAAGGACTAACTTATGAGTATGAAAACATGTGGCCGAAAACTCTTAGATGATATCTTATTCTTTGTTGGGAACTTGTGGTCATAAATTAAAGGTTGAACTTAAACTAGACTAGGCCCACTAAAATTAAGTTTTTTTCTGCTTGCATTTGCTTTTTAAGCAGCTTGCAAATGTAATCTTACTTTGTTTGGGTGTTTGCTCCAAATGTCCTACTCATTATTATAGTTAAGAACTTAATATGGAAGCTACCTTATAACTTAGGTTAGGCTAGAAGAAAACTTTTTTTATAGCCTACTCGTCTTACCCGATGTTGCAGTTTATCAACAACGGCCTCATTCACTTACTACCTTTCAGATTTGTCCTCCTTGCCAAAGGATATTTACTTCTCTTTAAAAAGTTTCGCATCTTATATTTTATAGTCATATTTGCATTTTATGTCCTATATTCTACGTTTGTTAGACATGTTGTACATGTTTGTTCAAAGATTATAAAGTTACACGACATACCATTCTTTCCAAAGTGAATTTCCAAGCAACAATACATGCATCTTTATATAAATTTTTCATTTACTATCAACTTTTACAACAAATGATTCAGGATCAAAGTGAAGTGAATTTGTAGAGAACATATATTTTATCTCATAAGCAACAACAGATTCATGAAAACAAAAAGTTTTAGCATCTTAAACATGCTGGTTTATAACATGAATAAATTATACAAAGATACTCGTGTTTACCTATTGCGACAAGTCAAGCTAAGGATCAAGGCTCAAGCAAAGCAGCCTAAATGAAGCCCAAATTAGCAGCAAAACAACAACAAAACCAGTAAAAACTGCTCAAGACCTTAAGTGTTAATGATCTTTTAATCCCATAATAACTACTCTTTCCTTTTTTTTTTTTCTTTCTCTCAAATATTTTACTCACACTTAATGCTTTTTTTTTCAGAGATGGTAGGTGAATGTAAATGTAATTGTTGTGTGTAGTAAATGAGAAGTCAATGTGTGACTGAAATAGGGGAGAGGGAAAAAAGTAACAGGGGGGGGGGGGGGAAGAGCCGTTGGGTGTAAAGTCCAAAGTTTATTAATGTAAAGCTGAATTTTAACCATTTTCTAAAATTTCACCTACCAAAAAGGTAGAGCTAAAACTTGCTATTTTTGTGTTTCCCCTCCCTCAAAAGCTTTGACTTCTAGGATTCTTTTTTGAATTTTCAAGTTTTCAGCTTTTACAAGATTTTATACTTAAAAAAAAAATTAAACTCCTAAAAACTAGAATCTGAACTAAGATTAAACCCAAACTTAATTGAAATCAAGATTTAGATCCACTGATTTTCAAACTCAACTTAACACAAAACTATACTTGAGCAAAACACATACCAGTTCATATTAGAACCCATAACTAACAACATGAGGTAACTACATATTCATACAATCATAATCGAGACACAGAAGCAAATTGATATTAGAACATATAGAGCTATACTTGAGCAAACTTTGACAAACAACGAGTTTCTTTACTTGAGAGCGACATCGATTCCATTATTTAGGTGAAAACTATTCATGGACATTTTATGAACGAAACCAAGACATATTATGACTATTTTCATGCTAGGACAAGCTTAAAAAACACAAACTAATATATATTCACGACTCAAAAGTGACTTTACAACAAGGAACAATATTAAACATCTTGATAATACTACTACTACTAATGTTATCTAAAGAAAATAGAAAGGAAAAAGAAAAAGAAAAAACTGAATTTTGTATAATCAACTGTTAATTTGTACCACTACCATGACGACGGCTTCCATCGAGCTAACACAGGACCGCTGCAGCGCCTCCAAACATGCTGTGTCGCCAAGCAAACTCGCCATCGTTCCAAACACCACAAAATGCCCAGAACAGTCAGCCCGCAGCCAAACCAATTCACCATCACTGCACCATCAACCAGTCATCGCAACGCCTTAACGTCACCACTGCCACTATAACTACACCACGATGCTACAAGTTCAGGCCGTCACCACGCTACTGTTAAACGCCAAGCAATGGCATCGCTGCCTAGACGTTGCTAATGCTATAATCAGCCATAGCCACACAGCCTCGTTGTTGCACAGTTCCGGAATGACACCAACACACCACCACTGCCTCGCTACTTTTTCCAAAGCTACGACAGCACCGTAGCACCATCCTCACCATTGTATCATCATCCTCATCCCCAGTGTCTCATGAACATCACAGCCTCACCACAGAATAGCCACCGCTGCCTCAACGCAGCTCACACACCACCACTGCCCTGTTATATGTTCAAAAAAACAAACACCATCTCTATAGCTTCAAACATGCAGCCCTACTACTCCATAAAAACATCACTCTCACATTCAACATCACCATCTCATAATAACAACATTATCACAGCAGCAACTAGAATAAAATCTACCGCCCTTTCTCGTTCTAATTGCAACGACCTCATTCGGGGTCATCTCAATTAGAACAAGAGAAGATTGGAAAAAAAGGACCAAAAAGATAGTAATAAAGAAACGCCTAACAAAGCTGCCGGCCGGAGTCTCGATGATTGGGACTTTTATTCGTGTAGAGGAAGGTAATGAGAGACTAGGTGTGTAAGACTCACCGAAAAATACGAGAGGATGCCGAAAATGGATTTCGGTCGAGCTTCAAAGCTCGATCTATGCAAAACGGAGAGCTTTTTGGTGAGATGAGTTGCAGAATTAGAAGGAGGGATCAAGGGCAATCTGAACATGTATTTTTATCTTTTTCCGATGGACGGACATCGGAGGAGGACGGTGGTCCGACAGTGGATATATGGTGGTTCAGTGGCGGCGAAGGGCTTTTCCGGTGAAGAGAGTTTTTTGGCCATAGTTTTGTTAGTCAGCAGACTAAGGGGTTGTGTGAAGTGAGAATGAGAGAAAATTAGGGATTATAAGGGTGAAAGGGATGGGTGGATATGAACCATTGGATGGAAAAATAATCAAGGGCTAAGATTGAATCTTGGTTTGGACGGGTTAAGAGATGGGTCAGTGGGTTAGGCTTTGGAATGGGCTTTGATTGTTTTCTTCTTTTTGAATGTACAAATGACCATTAAAAGATCCAAATTATATAAAAGATATACAATCAACTAGAATTAAGGCACACAAATTGCAATATTATTACAATTAAAAAAGTTAAATCACAATTAAATACATAACAAGTTTTTGAGTATTTTTCATATCCTTTTTTCCAGAGAACTAGCTAAACTGGAATGTAAATATCTCAGAAAAATAAGCAAATATCACAAGAAAATAAACACAAAAATTTGAGAAAATTTTGGATTTTTGTGTCAAAATTAGGTGATTACATTAGCAAATATATATGATTTCTATGGTATATACATTCGTCCGGAATGTTTATTCCTTAATCTCTAGGCGCTCACGCCCATGCAAGCACTACTTTGCAGGATAATCGTCTAAAGACTGTTTACGGCGGAAATTAAAATCGCCACAAACAAAGTAACAGACGATGTAAGTCAAAAGCCTCAAAACGGGCCAAAAATATAGCAATTACGCCCAAAATATGGGCAATTGTTTGAAACATGATCACAGAAATTGCATTGGGGGGATTCTAATTCTCTCTCGGGGGACTTTTTTCTGCAGAAATATTCCGCGAAGACCCGGCTTCACCAACTGCAGTTTCCTCAGCCGGCATAGTGTTGTCTCTTTCATCACTAGCTTCTTTAGAACCTTTTTCAAGGTCGGAGCCTAGTTGAGCATCTGCTTAGGCCACGAGCTCGGTCAATGAAGCAATCTCAGTGGCTAGGTCTAAGCTAGGATTGTCATGAATCTGGTGCAAGGTAGCAAGTGCAGCAGCAAGATTAGCACCGTCTACTTCGGCCACATGCTGAGTGTTCAGCACATTCATCTTCTCCTCCATTCGACGTGAATCATTGCGGAGCTCATCACAGGTTTTCCCTAAGAATTCCACTTTAGCCCGCAGCTTATCATTTTCATCTTGGAGGAACGCAGAAAGGCCCTTAGCATCAGAAACATCTTTCTCAGCAGCCTTAACTCGCTTCTCTACTGAAGACAACCTTTGTTACAAGACTTCCTCAACTGACTTGAAGCGGGTTACATTGGCATAATGCACATGCCTGGTGAGCTTCGTTTCCTGCAGGGAGGACTGGAGAGTCTCTACAACCTTTTTGTGCTTACGAGCCCCATTACTCACTTTGTTGTGGTTAGGAGTTCCCCCTTTAAGCTATTCCACCATTTCTATAGAGGGTTGTAAGCTGGTGACCTGCCCCGCAGAACATTATTTTCCTCCATCAGGGTTTCATCCGAACTCCCTCGATGAAGGACTTCGTGATAAACCATCAAACCCTGATGTCAAAAGTGATGATTAAAAGGAGGAAGGCGAAAGTTCAATTCATAACATTGTACATGAATGAGGAAAATTCACCCAGAGAGAACATCTTGCGGAAACCTCAAGCAGCTTTTGGTGACCGTAGTCAGCAAGGTGTCTCTACTCGCAGGGGCCAATCAGCTCAGCAGTATGATCGGTCACAACACCTGGGCTCTCAACTAGGTTCACTCCCGCAACAATAGGGATAATCACGTCACGAGGTTCGCTCAAAGGCTCGGGAACGGAAGGCAATGTAGTAGGTCCTGCAAATGCATAAGGGGAAACCATTCGTGTGACATACGAGGAAATTGCACCAGTAAAAGGCATGAAGAGAAGAACCAAAGTAATGGCTGGGGCTCGAGAGGGATAGATGGCAACACATCTTCATCTCCCTCGCCTGCCTCTTCTTCAACCACAGAAGTTTCATCAATCAGGCGTCTACAATTTCGCGTAGATGGACCAGACTCAGGAGTAGCAGCGATAGAAGAAGGAGTTGCAACAGCTTCAAGCTCGGACACTCGGGGGACTTCTCCCTCTCCATCAGAAAACACTAGGGGCTTGTCAACGACCACCACATTGTCGAATCTGGTATGCCTCTTTCTCTTTGAAAAACGGGAGCCATTAGCTCTCTCGACAACCCTACCGCCAGATAGGCACATCAGGAAGAGGGGCAATATACCGAGCAGCAATCTGGATCTCATTCAAATCAGGCATTGGGCGATGGGGAGACACTTGAAATAGAATAGGGCGTTGAGTGTAGTCCTTGAGGCATGAAATCAAGGAAATATTAAAGAGAAATAACTTATCGTGATCCTTTGCCCGTCAACCATTCATTCCAGCCAAGGCCATAAAAGTCATTGTGCTAGCGGGATTATTTGTAAAGACAGCGATGAACCACATGTTTAAGTCATCATGGGTCAGCGGAAGGGTTGTCATGGGGTTCATTAAGAGAAATGGAAAGTCAGTTCAGGAAAATAACAGGCGTAAAATACGCAAAAGATGGGAATACAACAACTTACACTTTCTGTTGAAGATCTCTGGAAAGGAACGGATGACACTATATACGGGGTTCGCACCGCCACATATCGGTAGAACCAGCCACAGTCTCTAGAATCTTCACTATTGGAGACTATGCCTTTTCTTCCTCGCTTGATGAGGATCAACATGCTCGCTTTCTGTAGGCGGGAAGAGTAGAAAGCATGGAGGTGCCAAAAGGAAAATTTTAACTTGGCATGGCTGGGTAAATGCTAAGCGCCAGACGGAGGGCCCGACCTGGCCTAAGTAGATGTTGTATTGACGGCATATTTCTTTGACAATCGAACAACCACATTCATTGGGATGCATAGCGCAATGGGAGGAAATTCTTCTTTAGCAGTGGGAATGATAATGTTTATGATGTAAGGACATTTGCACTCAAGCTTGATGCAAGTTATATTGTCCTCCACAATGGCAGATGGGTGGAACTCAATAAAGAGGTTACTATTCTCACCTTCTTATTTAGTGGCTTGGCTCAGCATTTGGCCATCACCTTCAAAGTTCAAGACTGAAGGCAGATAATCAAGAACTCTAACGTTTTTGGGGAGGAAGTTTGCTTCTTGAGCCATATCGAGAAAGGAATACTTAAAGAAGGATGAAGAGATTTATTTTGAAATGAAGCTTTTCCAAAAAAAGTTTGAAGATGAATGAAAGGCTCTATAATTAAAGTGTACTTATACACGCTAAAAAAGAGTCTTAGATGGAAAGCTTATCGTCCAGAAGATGTAAGATCGTGATCATTATTGCTTGCGTGATATGTCCCAATAATTATGGGATATAACAGAGGGGTTGCAGCATTGGAAAGACGCAAATAAAAACCCTTGCAATCACAGGGCTACGCGTCATCGTATTTGAGTACTTGCATTCAATGCGACACATGCGAATAGACATGGGACGAGTATCGGATATAGGCACATCTCCATGTCTTCTATCACTTCCTGAATGCTTACGACAGCACTCAGCAAGTCCAGCTGGCGAGACTAGACTTAGCTTACAAGTCACCAGATGTAGAGGATATACACCTGCTCCTCGAGACCGATCCAGGCATGGGATGCAAGGTATACATCCCGCCACTTTAGGGTTTACAGTCTCCTAGTTAGGGTTTCATATATACCTCCTCCTTGAGTTTACAGACCCATGACCTTATTAGTCTTTGTACTTTACCATAATTAGGATTAGGTAAACTCTACTATAAATATCCCTCCTTACATTGTATTGTACATCAAGCGATTCACACCGAATCCGGCTATTCCTAAGGAATACAACTCTTTACCTTCTTGTCTATTATTTTTCTCTTAGTTTTACTTACTTTTCATGCGTATTTACTGTATCGCTTGTGACCCTCTAGCACATTTAATTATTTTACCTAAATGACCAAATTTAGGCCTAAACAAATGATACTTTAGTGTGGGTGAAATTGTGCCACCTATAATTACAGGAGTAAAAGACCTGCTGGCTCAAGAAAAATATGCCGAAGAGGGCAGCAGACGCTAAACATTTAGAGGAATGCCAGCTCTTCAGCCACCGCCGCTCGAGAGGCATGGACACAGAGCCGATAGACTTAGTTTTATCACTTAACAGCCTGTAGTAAAACCCTACTTCTACTTAGGTTAAATTTTGGCAACCGCCTTTTGTAATGTACCAAAGGCCTCATGTAAAAGAATTATACTATAATAAGAACTCTTGTAACACTTGGCCTATAAATAGCCCAATCTGCCCTCGACTAAAATCCAACTTCTTTCTTCGATAAGGATGCTATAATTATTTAATTTAATATATCATTATTGTCTGTGGCCTGAATATACAAATTTAACTATTTTACCTATTGATCAAATTTTAGGCATAAATAATTTGGAGCCCACTATGGGGCCTAGGCGATTCTTGTTATTCTAAAGAAACAAATTGAACTATGTCGCAAGACAATGGTGGAGTCCCGCATGACGCCGCCCAAGGAGAAGACGAGGCGGCCAATGACCTTACTGGAAACGAAGTCGATCCAGTCAAGGAAACGACAGATCTGGAGGGGGACGACGACAAAGAAACTCTGAGTCGTGGTCTCAGGAGCGAGATTCTACTAAGAGGAAAGGTATGAGTAAAGCCAAGACAGGTTCGAGAAACTCATCAAGGCGCAACAGAAACAATCAATGCTAACGGCAGACATACTATCTAAGTGCCTGGAGGATATTTTCACTAAACAGTGCAGCCACCAGAATTCCCACGAGGATCAAGGCTCACGGGAAACACACCAGATTCTGTGGCACGACGAATAAACCTTAATTCTATTCTAGGAAGTTCAAACACCGCCAACGTTCCAGCAGTGATAAGGACCACCTTCGAGCAAGACGTGCTCCGACAGCTGAAGGAATAAAATGAGTGAATGGACCAAATACCGGAGGATCCTCCCATGATAAAGTAGATCGACGAAGAGAAGTTCAATGAGCAACCCTAAAAGCCTTGCGCCATGCTGCTTTAGGTCCTTAAGAAGTTTTGTATGCCCGACTTACCCAGGTATGATGGCACCACTGATTCCAGCGATCACGTCGCAACAAAATCAATGACTTGTCAAAAAAAGAAATTCAGTTCGTACCAGTAAAGAAGTTTGGCGCCACTCAGACTAAAAGTGCTTTGACTTGGTACAGTCAGCTGCCTAAATGGCCTATCGATTCATTCGGCTAGATGTAAGATCAGTCTATGAAAGCACATTCTGGTGCTAAAAAAAGAGAGAAAATGATGGAGGATATCTTCAAGGTCAGGCCAGAGGAAGGTGAGTTGCTGAAAAGGTACTTAGAGAGGTTCCACAGGAGCGTATAACACTCCCACCAATGCCAAAAAATATAGCGACCATGTCCTTTGCCAAAAGCCTAAACCCCAAAGGTCACACATCCATACGGGAGCTCGCGCAAAGTTTGCAAGAGCTCCTGGCAAAGACACGGAACTATCTATACTACCGCTAATGCCAATAGCTAAGAATCAAGGCCGACTCGATAAAAGGGGCAGAAATAAACTACAATAGGAGCGCAAATACGAGTCGGTATATAAGGATAGGTCCGACGACCATAGGACAAAAAACATGAGGGAATTCCGTTCGAATATGCATAGGCTGGTAGAAAGGCACGGTGATACCCAAAGAATGAACTCGTACAGTAGAAAAGTTCCTCATACCTTAGAAAGTCGCCTAAAAAGGTTTGAAGACCTCGACTTATGTGAACACGGTTATCTTTGTAAAGAACCATCTCAAAACACACAGGTCCGCTGGCCCAAGGATATGAGAGCAGACTCAAGCAGAAGAGACATGAATACATATTGAAAATTCCATAGCTATCATGGACACGATACCACTAACTGCAGAGCTTTGATACTGGAAGTGGCACATCTCCTCAGCGAAAGGTACTTTAAAGAACTACTGTCACATAAAGGGAAACAAACTTACTCAAGGAATAGGGATGCAGACCAGCCCTCGGAACTACCATAAACCAAAAGATCCATCAACGTAATAATTAGAGGTCCCAAAATTTCCAATGATACAATAAGTGGCATAATGATATGCGAAGCTAGCTAAAATGGCAAGGAGGTAGTATATGACGATATGATTTTCTTCGAAGATACTAATATCGATGGTTTCCTCTTATCTCACCACGACACCCTAGTTGTCACCTTGAGGATTAAGAATTCTGATGTAAAGTGTGTCCTTGTCGCCGGCAGTGCTGTTAATGTCATCAAGTGGGAGACGGTGCAAGCCATAAAGATTAGAATAAATAGTCACAAGCTCATACACACTGTCACACTTCAGTAATTCTAGCAAGCGGTTGATCGGAGAGGTCACCTTACCAATTTACACACCCAGAGTGGTCAAGACTACATTCTTCCAGGTATTGAGGGGTGATATTCCATACAACATCATTAAGGAAAGGCCTTGGATACACGAGATGTATGCAGTACCATCAACCCTTTATCAAAAGGTAAAGTACCCACCCAAATGGGGGATAAAGGAGATTCGAGGAGAGCAGCAAACTTCGAGAGAATGCTACACGACATCCATTGCAGGTACGGTCGAAGTAGGAGAGCAGGAAGGGGTGAACCCCCACAAGGCGATAGAAGAGCCCTAAGCTTCAACATCTCAGTCGTTTTCCCATGGACTCAAATGCTTATGGGGGGAGAGATTGGAGATAGCCAATAGTTTCGGACATAATGTCCCTATTTCATTTCATTTTGTAGTTTTTATTTCTTTTACTTATAATAACTTTCATGCCCAATGTCTATGATTTTTAGACCCTACGCTCTCATTTTAATAAAAAGACTATTATTTACTAATAGTCAGCTTATCGTACATCAGAATCGTCAACTTAATAAAAACTAGATCTTCTCTAATTAAGCCCCCAAACCACATAATATGTTGGAATTAGCAATACAATGAGGCTAGGTCAACTCTAGTGTACCTCCCCCCAAGCTGCACCGTATATTAAAAATAATAATTCATCTCACAATTATTCTGATAAGACCCAAACCCCCTCAAGACCATTCACTCGGAGTCAAGCCAAGTTGATTAAAGACACCCATCTTCATTTGATATGGAAGGGTATGGAAGAAGGCTCCAAGACCAACTTGAAGACTATACTTTGGTGTGCCATGGATGGAGAACCTTCTAGTACACTTGTCGAGGCATCCGGAGCACTTTTGGAAGCAACTCAAGAGGCCACAGCACCAGGCGGACCGCCTACTCCACTAGGCCGGCCGCCTAGTTTTTGCACACTCTCTGGATCTCACCAGGCGGACCGCCTCTGTGAGAGTCCCAGACCAGGCGGACCGCCCACTCCTTCAGCATAGTGAAAAGAGGTGGGGCGCCTAGTTAGAGTAGGCTGGGCGCCTACTTTTGTGAAGGGTTGCGGGATTCCTAGTTTAATTGCTATGTTTTGGACAACTATAGCCCTATGAGGCCCTTATTGTTTTAACCCACTTTGGGGGTATTTTTGAGCTTTCATTACATGTAAGTGAAGTCTATAAATACTTCACAAACCTATTCAAACCTTAGTCTACCTTGAATTATATGAATGATGAAAAGAAACTATCTCTTGTTTGGAGAAACCTTTGCCTTGGTTGCTTGAATTCACTAGTGGAATCTAGTTGAGTCTTGAACCGAAAACCCGATCATTCTATTTGCGAGCCCCAAGTGTGGCTCGAGGGTAGTTGCATAGTGTAGGTCCTCCTTGACACCGATACGAGGGTATTATGGAACGAGTTCTCCATAGTTACTTCGTAGGGAGTTCGAGTAGTGTCTCGCTCTTTATCTTTATTTCCGCGTTTCGTATTTGATTCTTATCATCTTGGTATCAGAGCAAGGCTCGGGTTTTGTTTCTACAAACCCCCGACCCTTGATTCTTCGTGCCTAGGTTGGTTTCTATCTTAGGTTCTTATTTGTTGTTGAAGAAAAAGAAGAAAACAAAAAAAAAAAAAATAGAAAAGGGTTGAAAAACACAAAAATTTGATCATAGAATCTTGGTTTGTTGGACCCATTGCTTGATTGATATTGGGTTTTGTTCCTTGTTGGAAACCCGTTCTTTTGGTACCCTGAGCATCGAATTTGAAGTAGAAACACAAGGATTGAAAATTTGAAACCCTTGAAGAACTTGAAAATTTGAAACCCTAGCTATGAACATGGTGGAATGTTGAACTTTGATTGGGGTTTGATAAAATTGATTGGGGTTTGATCTCTGTGCTTGAAACAACATTGGGGTACCTTTGATTTGCCAAAGCAACGTGTGGATTGATGAATTTTTGGGTGCAAACCAAGAAAATCGTGTTTGAACTGTGCTGAAACTTGCAGTAGGCGGAGCGCCTAGCGAAACGGGCGGACCGCCTGATTTTTGCGTGCTCTCTGGACTTTACAGAGGCGGACCGCCTACTTAGAGTAGGCTGACCGCCCACTCCCCACTGCAGACACTGGGCGGACCACCTAGTCCAAACAGGTGGGGCGCCTACTTCCTGGAGAGTTGGGAAACGGGTAGTTTCTTCTAGGTTCGCTTGTTTTGTTGTTTGCATCGCTTCTAATTAGTATTATTAGAGTATAATCCTACTCGATTAGTACTAATTACTTCAAGCTACTAGGATCATCGTGCCTTAGAACGGAGACTAGAACTCAAAGAAGATCCGTAGTGCCTTTTGACTCAAGTCCTCACTCAAAGTGCTTAGCGTTCCAATCGAGTCCTATTAACTCCACTCACCCCGGAGTACATTTGGCTTTTGAGTCGAGTGATTAGGTTAAGGTTTACTATTCAACTTTGTGAAGCTTTTGAGTTCAAGCAAGAGTGAAATAGCCATCGCCACCATACGAGTGATCCGAGTGAACACAAGTGAGGGAGCGAGTGAGGTATTTTAACTAACTCTTGTTTCTTTTCTTTGTAGGTACAATAGCCAACGAAGGTCAAGATTTCATCAAGGAGGCCTTGGCTAGCCTTCTTGCCAAGATGGATGTTATGACTCAACGGATTGAGTCACTTGAAAAGGGTGCTTCAAGTACCCAAGGAGACCAAGGGACCCCGAGTGTCCCAATTGAAAAGGGGACCCCGAGTGTCCAAATTGAGACCGGTGAAGGCTCGAGTAGCCCTACCTTTACCCCGGAGCAAGTTGTTGAATTGCTCAATCAACAACGGGTAAAGGAAGATCGAGAGAGAATTGAACGAACGGGCATTCCCCGTATCTTGGATAATCCCCCAAGAGACAACCCATTACCAAGACCCATCCGAAATGTGCAACCTCTTGAGCAAGTCGATGAAGCTCAAGAAGGGGAGGAAGCCGAGTATGGTGATGATATGTATGGGCTCGATGACCACTTTCAACCGAGACGTGGTATGAATTGGGGTCGTAATGTGGATCGAGGTAGGGGCCGAGGTCGAGGGCCACCTATGGGATTTGTTGGAGGGAATGCGAGAAGGGAGTATGGTGTGAATGAAGACCACTATGGGGGCCAACCGGAGCCATTCCGTGGGGGTCGTGACAACAACAACAATCTTAATAGTGTGAAGATTACTATTCCTCCTTTCAAAGGGAGTAGTGATCCGGTGGAGTACATTGATTGGAAGTTGTCCATGGAACGTATATTTGACACCAATGACATGCCCGAATTAAAGAAGACTAAGTATGCTATCTCTACCTTTGAGTCCTTTGCTTCTACATGGTGGGAGTCGGTAAAGAGGAATAGAAGGAGAATGGGGATGGTTCTTAATCTTACTTGGGATGAGTTGATCCGTGTGATGGATGAAAAGTACTTGACTAACCAATACCGAGTGGACCAACAAAAGCGACTCTATGAATTGAAACAAGGTTCCAAGTCGGTTGGGGAGTACTTCAATGAGTTTGAACAAGTCCGGATGACTCTAGACTTGGATGAGGAAGACAATGAGACGGCCATGATCCGTTTCAAAGGGGGCTTAAACCGAGACATAGCTTCACTTTTGAAGTTTCACAAGTACGATGATCACTACAAGCTATGTGAGGATGCGGTTGAAGCCGAGAAGTGGCTCAAAGAGGAGAAATCCCTTCGCTACAAGAGTAATGCTATTACTCCATTGAACAAGCCAAAGGATTGGAAGTCTCCTACAACTAATGCCAAATTCCCAAGTGCAAGTGGTGCAAGTGCTAGCAAGGAAGTGAAAAAGCCTTTTGAAAGGTCAACACAACCCGTGGGAGGTAATTCTAGAACCCAATTGAGTAATCCAATCTCTTCTTCTACTCAATGCTTTAAGTGTAAAGGTTATGGTCATCTCTCTAAAGATTGCCCTACCCGGAAAACTATGGTTCTTGTTGGTGACTTGGTCTATGAGCAAGATAGTGAGCCCGAGGGGGGGGGGGGGAAGAAGAGGGAGTAGAGGGTGAGGATGAGGGAGGTGAAGGGGAGATTACTATGATTGAAGATGATGAATCCCATGCCTTCCTTGTTGTGAGGAGGAGTCTAGGAGCCATGTGTGTAGAGGATGTTGAGACCTTGCAACGAGAGAATCTTTTTCATTCCAAATGCCGAGTCATGGGTCTCATTTGCTCTATGATCATTGACTCGGGAAGTTGTGCTAATGTTATTAGCCAAACACTTGTTACCCAATTGAAAATACCTACCTTGAAACACCCAAGTCCTTATAAGCTTCAATGGCTTAGTGAGTGTGGTGAGTTGAGGGTGGTTAAGCAATGTTTGATCAAATTCAAGATTGGGAACTATGTGGATGAACACATGTTCGATGTCGTGCCTATGCAAGCATGCCACCTACTCTTTGGTAGGCCTTGGCAATTTGATCGACGTGTGGTTCATAATGGTCATGCCAACACCTATACGGTGACGCATGAGGGGAAAAAGTTTGTGCTCCAACCTATGACTCCCAAACAAGTGAGCGATGATTACAAACGGATGCGGGAGTTGAGAGAAGTGGCAAAGGCTAAGTCGGTTGTTGAGACTAGCCCTTTGTCCAAAAGCTTGGTGGCAATCCCACCTACTTCTACCGGTGGCATATGTGCCATGATGCAACCGGGCGAGATCCTAAAAGGAAATGATAGCAACAAGCTTCTCATATGCCTAGTGCACAAAGGTATGGTTCTAAACTCTAATTGTGATTTTTCTTCTAACCCTTTGCCTAGTGTGTTTGAGAATGTTTTGAAGGATTTTGGTGACATGTTCCCGGATGAAATGCCGGATGGATTGCCTCCTTTGAGGGGCATTGAGCATCAAATAGATTTTGTCCCGGGATCCCAAATCCCAAACAAAGCGGCCTATAGGAGCAACCCGGAGGATACAAGGGAATTGCAAAAGCAAGTTGATGAATTGCTCACTAAAGGCTTGGTGAGGGAAAGCTTGAGTCCTTGTGCCGTGCCCGTGATCCTTGTTCCCAAAAAGGACGGCACTTGGAGAATGTGTGTTGATTGTCGGGCCGTGAACAAAATAACGGTAAAGTACCGTCATCCTATTCCCCGGCTTGATGATATGTTAGATGAATTGAGCGGTTCATGTGTGTTTAGCAAAATTGACCTTAGGTCCGGCTACCATCAAATCCGGATGAAACCCGGTGATGAATGGAAAACCGCATTCAAGACCAAATTTGGTCTCTATGAATGGTTGGTGATGCCCTTTGGGCTCTCCAATGCACCTAGCACTTTCATGAGGCTAATGAACCATGTTCTAAAGCCATTCATCAACAAGTTTGTGGTCGTCTATTTTGACGATATATTGATCTATAGCAAATCAATAGACGACCATGTTGAACACCTTAGGCTAGTGCTTGAAAAGTTGAGAGCCGAAAAGCTCTATGCTAATTTTAAAAAGTGTGCCTTTGGTGTTGAGAAGGTGGTCTTCCTTGGGTTTGTTGTGAGTGCCCAAGGAGTGGAGGTGGATGAGTCTAAGGTAGAGGCCATACGTGATTGGCCTACTCCTACTACCGTGACTCAAGTGAGGAGCTTTCATGGTCTCGCGAGCTTTTATAGGCGATTTGTGAAGGACTTTAGCTCCATTGCCGCTCCACTCACCGAATTGGTGAAGAAAGACCAACCGTTTGTTTGGGGAGAGCCTCAAGAGAAGGCCTTCCTTGAGTTGAAAAGTAGGTTGAGTACCGCCCCTCTATTGCAATTGCCCGACTTCGGAAAGGCATTTGAGGTTGAATGTGATGCCTCGGGGGTGGGAATTGGTGGTGTTTTAATGCAAGATAGCAAACCCATCGCCTACTTTAGTGAAAAGTTGAAAGGGGCATCCTTGAATTATTCTACATATGACAAGGAGTTGTATGCCCTTGTGAGAGCCCTTGCCCATTGGCAACACTATCTTTGGCCTCGTGAGTTTGTAATCAAGAGTGACCATGAGTCACTCAAGCATTTGAGAGGCCAAGAGAAGCTCAATAAGAGACATGCCAAGTGGGTTGAATTCATTGAGTCTTTTCCCTATGTGATCCAATACAAGAAAGGGAAAGACAATGTTGTGGCGGATGCGCTTTCAAGAAAGTTTGCCCTAGCCACCACTCTCACCTCTAAACTCATGGGTTTTGAGAGCATTAAATTGATGTATGCTCATGACCCAAAGCTAAAGAGTGTCCATGACACTCTAGAGAAAGGGAAGAGAGTTGACAAATACCAATGGTTTGATGGTTATATCTTTAAAAATGGTAGAGTGTGCATTCCGGAGTCCTCTTGGAGAGAGTTGCTTGTGCATGAAGCACATTGCGGGGGACTCATGGGACATTTTGGCACAAGAAAGACTTTGGCCATTCTTCAAGAACAATTCCATTGGCCAAAGATGAGGGTGCATGTCGAAAAGTTTTGTGCTAATTGCCTTGAGTGCAAGCGAGCCAAATCTAAAGCCCACCCTCATGGGTTGTATACCCCTCTCCCCGTACCTACTAGTCCATGGTTGGATATCTCAATGGATTTTGTGATGGGATTACCAAGGACTAGAGGGGGCCATGATAGCATTTATGTTGTTGTGGATAGGTTTTCCAAAATGGCTCATTTCATTCCATGCAAGAAATGTGATGATGCACAACATGTGGCAACTTTGTTTATTGAAAATGTCTTGAAGTTGCATGGTGTGCCTCAAACTATAGTGAGTGATAGGGACACTAAGTTCCTAAGTCATTTTTGGAGGTGTTTATGGGGTGCTTTAGGCACCAAGCTCTTGTTCTCCACGTCCCACCACCCCCAAACCGATGGGCAAACGGAAGTGGTAAACCGAACCTTGGGTGCTCTTCTTCGAGCCATGACTCGAGGTAAGGCCGGGACTTGGATTGATCGTCTACCTCTTATGGAGTTTGCCTACAATCGCACATTGCATAGCATGATAGGCATGACTCCATTCGAGTGTGTTTATGGATTTAACCCCTTGATTCCCCTTGATCTAACCCCTTTGCCAAGGGAAATGGTTGTTAATTTTGAAGGTAAAGCTAGAGCCAAGGCTTTGGTTGAACTCCATGCAAAGGCGAAGAAGAACTTGGAGGAAGCTTATGCTAAGGTTGCCGCCAAGAAGAACAAAGGACGCAAGAAGGTGGAATTCAAGAAGGGTGACTATGTGTGGGTGCACTTCCGGAAAGAAAGGTTTCCAAACCTTAGGAAAGGGAAGTTGGAACCCCGAGGAGATGGCCCATTCCAAGTGCTCTCGAAGATAAACAACAATGCATATGTGGTCCTTTTTTTTTTTTTAATCTTTATATTTGGTAAGTATCAAAAGTATTTATAAGCCAAAATCAATCATAAGTTATAAGTTGGTCATTTAACTTAAAATATTTTGTAGATGTCTTATAAATATATTATAAAATATTATTTGAAATTGTAAACATCGAGCTTTTATCAGGCCACCTTTGGCAAGATATATAGCTGCATCATAAAAGAATTTTGGAACTTGTGGTAGATTATTGTGAACAGCTTGAACAATGACCAGCTTCCAATAACACTGTCTATCTAAAACCATAGTCATAAGGTTTATCTATAATTTAATTAATCAAAATATCAAGTTTCTAATACTTTCAATGTTAGTGACTTGGTTCCTTTGAATGTAGGTAATGAAGAGGCTGTGCTTAATGATGAAGAGGTCATGGATGATGCTTCGATTTCGAGGACGAAATCTTCTCAAGAAGGGGAGGATGATAAGACCCAAACCCCCTCAAGACCATTCACTCGGAGTCAAGCCAAGTTGATCCAAGACACCCATCTTCATTTGATATGGAAGAGTATGGAAGAAGGCTCCAAGACCAACTTGAAGACTATACTTTGGTGTGCCATGGATGGAGAACCTTCTAGTACACTTGTCGAGGCATCCGGAGCACTTTTGGAAGCAACTCAAGAGGCCACAGCACCAGGCGGACCGCCTACTCCACTAGGCCGGCCGCCTAGTTTTTGCACACTCTCTGGATCTCACCAGGCGGACCGCCTCTGTGAGAGTCCCAGACCAGGCGGACCGCCCACTCCTTCAGCATAGTGAAAAGAGGTGGGGCGCCTAGTTAGAGTAGGCTGGGCGCCTACTTTTGTGAAGGGTTGCGGGATTCCTAGTTTAATTGCTATGTTTTGGACAACTATAGCCCTATGAGGCCCTTATTGTTTTAACCCACTTTGGGGGTATTTTTGAGCTTTCATTACATGTAAGTGAAGTCTATAAATACTTCACAAACCTATTCAAACCTTAGTCTACCTTGAATTATATGAATGATGAAAAGAAACTATCTCTTGTTTGGAGAAACCTTTGCCTTGGTTGCTTGAATTCACTAGTGGAATCTAGTTGAGTCTTGAACCGAAAACCCGATCATTCTATTTGCGAGCCCCAAGTGTGGCTCGAGGGTAGTTGCATAGTGTAGGTCCTCCTTGACACCGATACGAGGGTATTATGGAACGAGTTCTCCATAGTTACTTCGTAGGGAGTTCGAGTAGTGTCTCGCTCTTTATCTTTATTTCCGCGTTTCGTATTTGATTCTTATCATATTCTTTGCCCTATGTCGAAAGAATTATGCAGTCGAGTAGACAAGCAAATTCATCCTTCACGGGCGCAAAAATTTCTTTAATAGATAGGATAAAAATTTCCTTTGCAGGCGTAAAAACACGTCTTTGTTAGACAAATAAAGACGTCATCTATGAGCATAACGCACGTCTTCATTAGGCAACTAAAGTCATCCTCTATGAGCATGAAACATGTCTTCATTATAAAAATGAAGACGTCCTCTGCGGGTTCAAACATATCTATAATAAACAGGTGAAGACGTCCTCGCGAATGCAAAAACATCTTCAACAACCGCCAAAATGCCTCCATCGTGAGAAAAAAGGCATTTGTCGCGAACACACACACACTTATTCCAATAGTAGTTAAGAAAATAACTTGAGAATGAGCATGAAATTTGCTAAAGAAAAGATAGTAAACGAACAAACGAAATACGCCAAAGCAAGCCACAAAGTGTCTGTTTAATAAAGCCCAAAGGCTACAAAAATATCAAAAGGAAATATTGCTAAGGCTAGCCCAGTCTAAGGAGCTAACTCTTGCTTGAAGAAGAATCAACATCTTTGGCAGCACCTCCAGAAATGCCACCTTCATCTCCATCTTGCACTCCAAGGAGATCATCATTATCCTTCCTTGGCTAGGCTCACCTTCTTCAAAAACTTCATCAGCATCAGATACAAGCGGGGCATCTGCCTCAGCCACCTGAGCTTGAATTTCTTTGATTTCAGCTGACAGGTTTAGGTTAGGGTTATCACGCACCCTTTGTAGAGCGGATAATCCAATTGTTCGGTCAAGTTTGACTTTATGTCTAATATCCATGTCATGGAGGTGATTGCATAGACCATCACGAGTTTTCTGAAGAAACATGACTTTTGCTTGTAGCTTATCATAATGGCCCTCGACTGCTCATCGGCAACCCAGAGTTTGGTCACAACTCATTCAAGTTCGAGCACTATTTCTTCAGTAGCAGCGACACGCTAATCCTGGCCAACCAGCTTAGCCCTCAGGCGAGCAACTTCAGCCTTGCCCATGGCCTCGGTAACACTTTTTCTCTTCAATATACATTTCAAGCTCATGGACCCACTCTTCGTGTTCACGCCTCATCGATTCTGTCAGCTTCTTGAGCCTATCCACATGAATCTTACTCTGATAATGTTCGATGTCCAAGACCTTCCATGGAGCCTCCAGCTGCTTGTTCTCTTCCACCAATGAACTCAAGCTCTCGACAGTGGCACCCAGATGTTGGTTCTCTTCCACTAACAGATTCAGACTTTCGACAGTAGCTTTCAGGATATCGTTATCTTTACAGAGGCGTTTCTCCTCCTCCCAGGGCGAATCTAGCCGTCTGAGTTCCACGGAACCCAGTAACATTAGCCCTTGTATTTGTATTAAAAATTATACTTAATATGCATAAATAATTTATGCAGAGCCTAGTAAGTAAGAAGTGTTACAGTCCAGAACCCATAAAATTAATATCCTGGATCCGCCTCTGCTCCTCTACAAAATGAAAGACACAATACAGAGCCTCAAGGATATCAACCAACTCCAAGAAAAAGCCAGAAGATGATATTTATGAGCAAGGAAAAGAGGAACAGATCACCGAAAAATGGAAGAAGGCTGGGCAAGAAGCTTACCTTTGAGTGAAATTCGGCGATCTAACTCAAAAACCCAGTAAAAGAAAGTTTCCAAAAACTTCTTGCCTCTAAAGGCCTAACCAAGTCCTAAAGATCTCCAATGATAACCTCGGGACGAGAGAGCACGTTGACCCCTTCAGGGAGGGTCCCCAGGATCTCGCGACCGCACCCGTACGAAGCATCCTCTGCAGTATTGGCATCATCATCAATGGCGACAGCTTCATGCTCGCCATCAGCACAACTGTTGCAAACAAGCTCCTTCCCAGGAAGGTGCCTCAAAGGGGGGCTCGACGGGGCAGGGGGAGAATCTTATAACACAGGAAGGAAAACAACATAGCAGTAAACTGATGATCGAGGAACAAACTAAAGAATCATGATAAGAACTAGCCTGCACGGACAACAGGAATGGTAGCATCAAGGACATCATTGCCACCTGTCTCATCCTTGGCCTCGAGTTCAATTCCATAATATGCCTCCACTTCGGTGAACTAGAGGCATTCATTGCAGTAGTAACAGGGCTAGGAGGAGCATCCACCTTAAGTTCTCCAACAGTCGTTGTCTCGGCAATCTGAGGGACTTCGGTAGCCCCCCACTGTGGTTTCATGAGCAAGAGAAGTAGAACTCGAAGGCTTTGAGAATTTTCTCTTTTTCGAGGCCGAGGCATCTAACCTACCAACCTCTTCAAAGCCTACTGAAGGTCGCCTTCACATCAGGCAATTCCTCCACCAACGAGCGAGAAATTAGAATTCCATGGAGAAGAGCCACATCTCCGTGGGTCTTGATAGGCTTCGCAAGTGTGAGATAATGAGAATGATGAATATCGATACCAAGAGAAGGGGCAAGACATATCGTGGCTCTTGGCCTGCCAGTGCTTAATGCAGCACCATACTTGAACATCCTCATCTTTGAGGTATTGGAAGAAAAGACTCTCGCGACCCAGTCGACCCTATGTACACGAGGGAGAAGGAAGGTAGCCACACGTCGTACAACATAAAGTCAAAATGCCAGGGACTAGAAGGTAAAAAATGGGCATAGATAAGAAGATAAGGTCGAATAAAACCTCAGAAAAAGGAATGGCAGGAGGCCTCACTAAGTCTGAAGTCCATAAAGCCACATAACGGAAGCTCTAACTGTGATCATTAACATATTCGCTGTCAGAAATGAAGACTTTCTTGCCCCGCCTTTTGAAGTTCTCAATACTCTTTTTAAACATCTTAGGGGAGTAAAGAAAGTGAAGATACTAGAAGCTAAATGAGACACCTTGCTTAAAAGCCATATGATAAAAAATAACGATCAAACGCCACGCAAATGGGCTAACTTGGGCCAAGCAGACATCGTAATGTCGGCACATCTCTTCAACAACAGGATGCACATGCAATTCGAGGCCAATCGTAAAAGAATAAGTGCGAACAAAGGACTATCCTTCGCGATGACTAGAAACACATTCTTTTGTGGTAGGGATGATAATCTCAACAGCAGGACCTCAAATACAGTCTCTTCTTACCTAAGGGAGAGCTCACTTTGTGATATCCAAGGGGTAGGCTTCAATGGTGAGGTTTGCCGTCCTTTCCTGGATCTCGCTTTACATTTGGATCTTTCCGTGATGATCAAACCTAGGGATCACGGAAACGTAAGCGTTCACATTAAAGCCATCAGGGAGGAAATCTACAGGAGCGGCCATTGAAGGGTAAGTATGTTGGGAAGATTAACATAATCAGATGCAGTGGTTCAACTACGGAAGTCGGGAGCAAATGATAAGATGAAGTACGAACGATAACAGTGGATATGTATATAAGAGAACGGGGGACATGAAAAGATTGGGGAAATTATAAAGGGCGTGGAAACATGATGTTTATGGAAGACGTGGAAAGGCACGTTAGTGGCAGAGTAAGAGCATCATTGTTAAGATGCGGGCACAGCCCACCACTCGAGCGCCAACACGTATGCATACTCGAGTTTGGTTCGACATCCGCGGAAGACAAATCACAGGATTTTCCCGCTCAGACGTATCACTTCACTTCCTGAGCACTTACATCAGCTCAAAAAGTAGTGGGATTGACTGCGTGGGTGGAATTGTGCCACCTATAATTACTACGGTAAAATGCCAACATTAGGGTACACTAACGATAAAGGATCTAGATGACATGTCAACTCCTTCAACCATAGTCACTCGAGAGGCACGAGCACAGAGCCGATAGACTTACTTTTACCGCTTAGCCTCCTCTAGGAAAACCCTACTCCTACTTAGGGTGAATTTTGGGTAACTGCCTCTTGTAATCGACCAAATACCTCATGTAGAAATATTATACTATAATTAGAACTGTGTTAAAACTTAGTCATAAATACCCAGTGTCCCATTGTAATTCTCATGTTGAGATTCGGCTAGAATCCAACTTCTTTCTTCGAGATTCAATCAATACAAGGTAAATATATTTATTTTCTTCGATACACCATTATTGCATGTAGCCTGACTGAATATACAAATTTAATTGTTTTATGGATTGATCAAGTTTTAGGCATAAACAACTCTAAAAGTGCTCATGCAAATTCAAGCATCAATATGGAACTTCTAGACCTACTGTATTAGCTACAGATCGAAAGGAAAAGACATCTTCTGCCTTTGGATATAAATACAGCTTCTTAGGTAGTAACTAACTTTATAAAAAATAATACTCCCACATATTGTAGCGATTGCAGGTTAATAGTCTCAGTGAAGCAAATCGGCAGGCCAATGTTCTGAGTAACGTGATAGTATTTCAATTAGTTTAGATTAGATACTATTAATACAACATCTTCTAATAACCTCACGTTACAACTCTGGATAAAAATGCAGTACGTAAGGAGTAAGGACGGATAATATACTGAGTACCTATCAATTTCAGTTTATGCGAATATATTTTCTTTTTAGTTCGTTCAAAATAAGAATGGTTTCTTTTTAAATTGGGATACAATTTTACTCCAAACTTCCTATTTTATAAATGATATGATCCACGAAAAGACATACTATTTTGGACCACTAATTTTAAAAATTATTATACATTATGTCTAACTATAGTATCATTTATTTGTACCTTTTTACACGGGACATTCTATGAATGAAAAAGTGATTTCCTATAGTTACTATTAGTAGTAAAATATATGTATGTAAGCAACAAAAAGAAAATATAATAACACAAAGAATCTAATATTCCGATCAAATGATTTCCGTCCATTTGTACAAGATTTTCTGAAACTACAGTTAGTTGTAATACTAGCAAGTAATTAGTCAGTTCTGTCACTAGGCCTGAGCATAAAGCTGAGCCGGCTTGGAGCTTGCTCGCTCAGTTGCCTTTTAGCTCGGCTCGACTCAGTCTCATTTAAAATTGGCTCAGCTCGACTCGGCTCGGTTAAAGCTCGGCTCGACACGATTAGCTTGATTAATTGTATAATTTTATCTTTAAAATATAACTTTCATTCATTAGACTTAATTACCAAAAAATATTAGAAGTCTTCGTGTTATTTAATATTTTAATGCACTAGTTAACAATTTTATAAACTAGTACTTTTATCCTTATCTATGATTATGATCAAAAGAAAAATTTAAATATTATATTTTATATTATTAAGTACGGGGACACAAGAAAAAAAGTCGGCTCGGATTTGGCTCGGTCTCGGTCAAACTCTAACAAAGCTCGGTTGAGCTCGACTAGAATTCCGCTCGGCTCGCTATGTACAAAGCTCGATTCAGCTCGAGCTCGGCTAGGCTCGACTCGAGCTCGGCTAGGCTCGGCTCGGGGCCCAGGCCTATCAGTCACACACTTTGATTTTGTCACCTTGTACAATGTACCTTTGCTTACCAAAATAACAATCCCAAGTACAAACCAAACCTCAATAATAGGAAAGCTAGATTCTTTTCTTCCACTTCTTCTTCTTCTACTTCCCAAAACTAAACACCAGATAGATACAGCAGTTGTAAGATAGAAGTGTAGTTGACTTTGCAACTTCTTTCTCCAATTCTTTGGAGGAAGAAAGAAAGATAAGGTGTAAAATAAAATTCCGAGAAATGTGGACCATGCCACTTGGGGGAACAACAACATGTATAATTGGAAATAATCTGAATTTGGGTATCAAGAAAATTCCTTTTCACTTTCCTTTCTCCAATTTCAAGACTGACCCTTCTCCCAAATCTTTCTCTTCTCTCCCAAGATCAGGTCAATTTCTTTTTTCTTTTCTATCACTACTTTTTATATCTTGGTATTTTCCTCTTAGTTTTTTCTCGAACCTGTTTTCAATTTTTTTTTATTTTTTATTTTTATTTTGAGGCGACGGTCTATCGGAAACGGCCTCTCTACCTTTCTCAAGATAGGGGTAAGGTCTATGTACACCTCTCGATATATTGTTGTTGTAGTACTATTGGGAAAGGGGAGTTTTAGGTAATCTATTTTTATGTGGCTTAGAATACTGAAGGAAATGATAAGATTATCATAAGCTGTCATGATCTTGCAAAAGTATCTGTTTACTTTTTAAGAAAAAACATAGTAATGCTAAATTATCTGATTTAAAGGTTAAATTTTTTTTAGGAAAGATTACTAATTATTGGTGAAATTTCATTAAGAATTTGTGAGTGGACATAACAAGTTTACTTGTAAACTAAGAATTTACATTTGTTTCGCAAGTGTCTGATGATTATTCGTGAAAATAGAGGATTTCCAGTTGACTTACAGCTGCGTAAGAAAAGCTAGTCAAAGGAGCTGGATGAGATCACGCCTCATATGTACTGTTTTGATGGATGATTAATCCCCTTTTTTGAGGAGCTGAGCAACGCAAGGGGCCATGGATCTGAGCCCGGTGGCTTGGTGTACATATTGTTCAAGCAGAACAAGGGGAAGGTGGATTGAGCCGACAATTGGAGGAACTAGAGAGGCCTGAAAAGCTTTTGTCCTATGTTGTGTCACTTCTATCTAAAAGGGAGGAGATTGATCCTCCCTTTATAAGAATTGTTAGGGAAAGAGGGGCAATTTTGGAAAGGACTAACTATTTTAGAGAAAATTGTGCGTGCAGTATCCAAATGAAAAGTGGTCGGTTCTTTGAATCTCAACTTTGGCGAGTTGGACTAATGTCGGCACCATTGTATATTACATGCCGAAATTAGATTTTAATTGCAACTTGATTATTATAGTATTAAATTCAGATATGTTTGGCACTTTTACATTCTCCATAAATTGTGCTTTTCACTTCAAAGAAGTGTGCGCATTACCTCTAGCTTTTCACTTCAAAGAAGTGTGCACATTACTTCTAGCTTTTTGTTTCAAGCCTCATGGACTTTGTCGCTTTTTTATGCTTTTAACTTTGGAAAAACTGCCCCTTGCTTTTGTATATTTTAGGAATAAAACGAATCTCTAGTTACTGTAGTTGATGCAAGTTACTCAGGATGGTGCAACAGATATGTGTTTTTGTGTAACAATATACTCAACTGCTTTTGCCATGTATGTTGGGCTTATCATATTCATGTGTTAATTGAGTGAGTTTTTGTTTCTTACAGGTCTATGTAGGGCCAGTCAACTAGCTGAGCTTTTCCCAACTATATCACCTGAGGTCTTCGTTAGGGAGGCCAGGGTAGAGGACTGTTGGGAAGTAGCTGAGACTCACTGTAGCTCCTTCTTCCCTGAATACGCTTTCCCTCTAGATTTTGTATTGAGAATTGACAGGCTGATTGCTATGCTATTTGGATTCTCCATTCCTAATGGATGCCACAGAACTTGTCTTGTTGCTGTCATTGGCAGCAGAGATGAAGAGGCTTGCTTAATAGGTGCAGAAGAATTCAAACTTGGAGGATTGGATGGACGATTGAGTCTCAACAAGGGTTATGTGACTGGAATATTGACAGTGGATACAGTAGCAGATTTCCTTCCGAGAAAAGGACCCTTGCGCCAGAGAAGGTCAGTTGTGTTTGGGATATTAGTCAGTAATCTAGAGATTAATTTAATAAATGGTCTAGGGGTGTGCATTCGGTTTTTCGGTTTTGAAAATCTTCAATCCAATCCGAACCAAAATAAGTTTGATTTGGTTCGGTTTTCCTCTTTTCGGTTCGGTTTTTTTTTTTTTTTTTTTTTTGTTTGGTTTTTCGGTTATGTCATATAAGATTAAACTTTAAACCAGAATACTCGAAAGAATATAAATACATGTCCAAACATTAAACATAAAATCTAAATCATAATCCTAGATAAAAAGAGAACGTGAATCCTAGGTAAAAGGAGAACTTACAATTCAAGAAGTAGAAACTGATGAAAGTCTGTACATTGAAACTTTTGATGAGAGCTTTTCACGTGTTATACTATAATACAAAGAGGTGCGATCATTCGAAAAGGTATTGAAGGCAAAAAGTATTGAAATATTCAAACTCTAAAACCTTAAACAGGTTTAGGTTAAGAAATAAGTTAAAAGTGTGAGAGTTTATATATATATATTTCGGGTTTTTTGGTTTCTATGTTTTGAAATCCGAAACCAAACCAAAACACCAAAGTTTTTAAATTCTCAATCCAATCCAAACCAGTTAGTTAAAAATCCAAACCAAATTAAAAAAATAATTCGGTTTGGTTTGATTTTTCAGTTTAATCCGAATAGTGCACACCCCTAAAATGGTCTTTCCATATAATTCTTAGTTGTTTGCTATCCATTATTATCAGATTCACTACATATTGTTAGAAGGTATCCGTTATCATTTACTATTCAATTTGTCTGGGATATGTCTTGAATATCTCTAGAGCTTTATAATTGGCCACAATTTCAAAGCACAATACCAGTTTAGGCATGTGTAGGTGATCTTTAAATGTTAATTACTGTAAATTAGTATTTCCTTTATGAAAAGATGGAAAGGCAAAATACTATCAGTAATGATATTCCTAACATAGATGCTACTAAGACTTGATCCCTGACCTGTACGGATTTTCCGTCCTAGAAAATTCCTCATAGAACCTTATGAAGGTGCTCTTTATGTTCCCTTCCTCAACAATACTCTCTTTACTAAGGAGCAGACGCAATTTAGTCTCTTTTATTTCAGCAATATGAGAATTGTTGACCCATCATATGATGAGATGATCTAAATGAATGCATTAATACATAGGCTTAGCGATAGGTATGTTTTGAGATAAGGATTCATATGATGATGGACATTCTCAGTTTATTTCGAAATATAGATAACTTAGTATATTAAGAACTTTTCACTTACTGATATCACCTCACTCTATTTGGACTGACTTATAAATGTGAAACCTATTCTGTTGTTTTGAAGTTTTGTGTAGACCACTCTTAGTAGTAGTTGGCCGAGAGTCTTTCGGAAACAGCCTCTCCACCTTGGTGGGGGTACGATCTGCGTACATCTCACCCTTCCCAGACCCCACTTGTGTGATATCACTGGATATGTTGTTGTTGTTGTACTCTTAGTAGTAGTTGAATGAATTTCATAAGTTGGATCCAAAATTGCTGAAGTATGACAGACATATCATTCATTTCAAGAGATGAGACATGAATCAAATGTTTTCAATCCCGTGTGAACCTTCAAATAACTCCACAGTTTTACTCTCAGATTGACCACTAGACGGCCCATCACACACCAGATTGTCATGTCTTGGTTGTTCCTATTCTCGGCAGCATATTCCACCAAGAAAAATGTGACAACCTAATAATTCCAGAACGTCAATGCAAAATTTTGACACTTCTCAAAAGTTAGTTCATTAGAATTCCACCCTAGGTGTAGGTCC
Organism: Petunia axillaris subsp. axillaris; assembly: GCA_029990575.1. NCBI lineage: Eukaryota > Viridiplantae > Streptophyta > Magnoliopsida > Solanales > Solanaceae > Petunia > Petunia axillaris. The sequence continues at coordinate 90,068,126 of JARKNS010000004.1, read as the reverse complement.
AATCTCTTTGTCCAGCTGGGCATCACTTTCTACAACAAGGCCAGCCCCTTATCTCCTTAAAGAATCTGTATATACTTTTGATCATTTATGTAACTTTTCTTGATGTTCATTGTGTTAAGTCCATTATGGGTTAAAAGCCCCTTTATTTAGTTCCGTTATGCAGTGAACTCGGAGACTTCAATGCAAGGTTTGTCATTAATGTGTCAACTACTCTGTGTTAGGACACATACTGTTCATTGTTTTAAAATAATTCTTTTCAAACAACAACTCCATCCTGGCAAAACAGCGGAGTTTTTCTTCGCCATGGCTGAAGTATACTAGAGGTCTCCGCTCTTGATTCTTACCCTGATCATGTTCACATGAAACCATCAATATAGACGTTCTTGGAGTTTTAGCTGATTGGGTTGATATAGCTTAAGCGCTATGCTATTCTTAATTGTTTGAGAAGTCAGTACAAAGTTGCTTTGGTGCATACTGGGCTTAGTCCCTCCTTCCAATGTTTATATACAAACACTTTATCCATTTCGGGGCGTTCCAAACTTTTTGGCACCATTCCGTTTCTGTGCAACTTTCAAGAGTCAAATATATTGGAACCTATTCAACTTACCATTTTGATGTAAGTTTATCTATTAAACATAAACCATTTATCTTTTACAAGTAAAGGGAATTTTATTAATGATACTCCTAGCAATAAGAGGATACTAGGATGAATAGCAACTAAAGTATCATAACAGCTTGTGCCCTTGTCCGGAAAAGAAAAGAATCATAGATTGTGTAATGAACATCTGTAATGAACAAGAAATTCAAGCGTGGTAACTACATCGTTTACACTGGCCATGTTGCACCAAAAGTCAACAAAAATATACATCTATGTTTTAGATTAATTTCATTCTCTTTTTTGTGGTAAAAATTCTATTGTTGCTTCCTCTCCTGATAATCCACCAAATTGCAGCTGGGATAGATCCCACTTCAATTGCTGTTAAGTCTTTGAGAAAAGGTAAGTATTATAAATGTAGCACAAAATGTGCTAGTAATATTAACAAAAGGAACCAGCTTCACATCAAATCAGCATGGATTCAAGTGTCTTAACAAAGATTTTGCGTCACTAATCAGCTCCCCTTTACACCAAAAAGAAAACAAAAGTATACAATTGTTTTTTATCTCTAGTATAGAGCTAGTTGTATCTTTGAAGCATCTTGCATTCCCCTCTTTCCAAATAGAGCTAGATGTATCTTCTTTTTCTTTTTCTTTTTTCTTTTTTTTTAACCTTCTAAAAAGTCCCTTCTTTTTCCAGCACTAAAGAAGTTCCTCCATGATCTAGGCATAGACCTGTGAATCCCCAGATTGTTTAGGCATTAAACCCCATAACTGTGAATTGAACTAACTTTTCAATCATTACATTATTAATTTCCTCTACCATCACTGTGCATAAATAAAACTAATATCTTAAGCTCTATTGAAATAGAGGATAACATTATTCCTTTTGAAGAAATAAAAAAGATGGATAAAGAACATGATTAAGAAATAAAATTTGGTAATCTGATCCAGATGTTAGTCCGACCACTTTAGTGGAGTTCTAACTGTTACTATTTATGTGCATTTCTGGATTCATATACTTGACATAACATCCTGTCATTCAAAAGCTGAGAAGCCATTGAAGGAAATCAACTTTATACTGTTAGCTTAACATCCAATTGATGAGCTGTAGTTCTTTACTCAAATGGTTTAGCAACGAACATGATTTTTATCCTAAGCAATGCATGAATAATTTATTACAGGAAAGGTATTGCATACATATCAAATGTTGCAGTCCGAGAAAGATACCGCAGAAAAGGCATAGCAAAAAAGCTCATAACTAAAGCAGAGGCACAAGCCAGAAGCTGGGGATGCCGTGCAATTGCTTTACATTGTGACACTAGCAACCCTGGAGCTACAAAACTGTACATAGGACAGGGCTTCAGAGTCATCAAAGTGCCAGCAGGAGCAAATTGGCCTCAACCCAAGACCTCCCCAAATATGCAGTTCGATTTCATGATGAAACTGCTTGATGTATAAGACGGTTTAGTAAAGAATTGGGTGTCTGGCACTTGTATATATATGTGACATTTAAGGGGCTAAGCCATAGCTGTAATTATTGTGGAAGTTTGAATTTTTTTTTTCAAAAGTTTCTGTTGTATACTAAGACTACATGCATGCCAATCCAATGGCAGTTGATATCAGAATGCATAGTTATAGTAGCGGGTTTCCTTTTCTGAATCTATAGGTTCTCAGACAATTTGCAAAGTAACCACCAGATTTGTTTAGAAATGCATGACTTGAATCTATTGCGGAAGGAAAAAGATCCTTATTAGTATTTCCTAAGATGTAGAACTAATTCTAATTTGTACAACAATGTAATGCTAACTTTCAATCATAGCAAGACTCATTCTCTAAACACCAACATGAAACATCAAAAGAAAAAATTTCAACCATTTAGTTTAACGAGGTAAACTATATAACAAATAAATTGGGACAAATGAAAAAAGAAAAAATCTTACACTGACAATTAAAGAATAAGTAATATTCAGAATAAAATGATCTCTAAACTTATCCCTAGGGTCTCCTCATGGTTAGTCTGGCAGCACGAGTAACATGATACGTTTCTGCATTCAAATACGCCTTGAATATAACATCCTCCTCATCTTCTTTCTTCTCATGGTCATCGATTAGATCATTTAGGGAATCAAAATCTAAGTCAGCCAAATGATCATAATCAAGCACACCAATTAGATCAATGGTATCATCAATTAGTTCATTGAATATCGGGTCCTCCTGAGTAATGCAATTGTCTACTATATGATGATTTAACGTATCAACCGAATAGCATTCCTTCAATTTTGTGGAGTAGCCATTGTTTGTTTGGTTTGTTTTTGTGCAAGTGTAAACTGTTGTTTGTTTTTACGTAAGAAGAGTAAGATGTGCTTTAATTTCAACTTGTGTATGAACAAAAGAAGCGGCAGAAGTAGGAGTATATATAGAGGGGTGAAATAAGGAATTATGACTCCTTTCCCAAGTAAAATTGGAAAACTTAAGAAGTTGGAAATAGGAGAAAGGAAACTTCCAAGGTAAATTATTAGTGGACATAAAAAGGAAAGTAAGAACGCTGAAACGTGTCATGTTTGTTCTGGTCTAATGTTTATGCATGAATACATGTCCTTTCACTATTTTAGGAGCATGTTAGCTGATATTGTCAAGCCAGTGTCTTGCGCTATGAGGATAAGCTAATTAGACCAAATTCTATGTTGGTGCTCAAATTTTCTTTTTCCTATTATACTTGGATACAAAACCTGAAAGTAAATTTATGCGTCTTCTAAAAGAGGTAAAAAAAAAATTGCTGTATAGCCCTTCCACTTGTTCATACAGCCAGCGAAGGTTTCATTGGATTATGGATATATTACAAGTTACAACTAGGATCCCTCTTTCTTCCCGAAATGGACAGTCAAAAGTTGATGCGTCATTTTATAGTCCCACCAGAAAGAATTTAACAAGGGCAAATTTTTCTTTCTATATATAATATCTGTTTTTGATAAAACCTAACTGTGTACCTATTCAAGGCAAAAGTTCCAATCAGCCTCCGATATCCGCATACCTTGAAGTACAAGATGCACCTACACTAACTGCTGTAAACAAAGTAATCACGACTCTCTGTAGCTATCATTCACATATTTCTGTTGCTTGTACAGAAAGATTGTACACATTATTACATAACCCTTGATTGGTAGAAGAAATTTTCCTCTGCCAGAGGCTCCAAAGTTTGAAAGAGCAAAAAACGCATCAGTGGTCAGGTTGTCTAAACGTTGATGATTGTCCACATGACCGATAGATGAGCACACAAGAACTGCTAGAACTGCTCGCACTCATGCTCCTACGAACTTGGTTAAGGCAGAGGTATCGAGAGCAGTGAACTCACTGACGGCATTAAGCACAGCATGAGCAAGTTTTACAGCATCCTCATTGCTTGGAGCCTAAGATGATCATACAGTCTATGTTAGTTTTCTGTGTTCGCAAAAAGTTGCAAGAGCCCAAGAAATAATCCAAGCAACAGTTCTAACCTCAATATTCAGGGGTAGCACAGGGTCGTGTAGTGATAGTCTTAGAAGGAACCATCCGCCATAACCAGAAACTCTAACCTGCCATCAAACCAAATTAATCTGGTGACTCTGCTATTCAAAATATATACCAATGTGTGGATGTCTATGGATTAGCAAAAGACAGCAAAACAATGTCAGAGCGATGTTGAGAACATGCAGAAACTATAGCCAAACAAATGATATATGCCGGCCATAAGCAACTTCTCAGTACGCTCAAATTATAGGAACATAATAATTAAATGGTCAACAAGAATAACTTCATCTGCAGCTGCTTGGACAAAATCAGTTCAAATCTCACCCCTTCATAGTTAACAGGTGCTTTCAGAAGTTTACTATCTGAGTCAACTGTATTCTCAAGTTGCTTCAGCACTGCTTCCCCATAATCACGGAAGGATCTGGAGGCACAAGTACGTTCCTTAATTTACAGAAACACAATAAGCACAGCAAAATTAAATTGCAAGAGAGACAGTAGCATACCCTCCTTTAAGATCTGAATGATTCTGATCAATCTTTAGTCTAAGTTCAACAGCAATAGCTGGTTCTCCGAGACCCTCCACCATGTCTGTCAAGACTTTGCTGCCCCCAACTTGTCCTGATGTTCTAGCTGATGCAAGCTTGTTCAGTAATTTGACCTGCAAGTCACAAAAACCAACAAACGAGTTTAGAAAATGTACAGACAACAATAATCTTAGAACCCAGAAGACTACTTTTGCAGAAATGTACCATAAGGTATGCACCATCGTCAAGCCAGTGATTCTCCTTGAGAGCCCCATGGCCACTAGTTTCAATAGCCAAATGTGCTTCCTCGCCAACAGAATTCTGTCAACATTCTACTGTTAAGTACATTCTGTCCCAGAAAAATTTAAAGCTTGGCAACAAAGATCTGAAGCATTAACCTCTATCCAAATCCAACATTAGAATAGCAAAAAAAATGGTATCAGACATATGCTCTCTGTTTAAGCATAAGAGCTCTTTCATTTCGAAGCTTGAGACTGTAGCTGCCTTATGCTGATAAGTTTCGGTAAATGCAAATGTATCGGACTAGACTAAGCTCGTGGACAAAAAACGACTAGTTCACTGAGGAATCCAGCTTATCTCAACACTCAATCCGGAAATTTGAGTGCGCTCTATTTTAGAAATAAACCATGTTTATCTCCCCTTGCTTGATCGATAAGTTTTCAGGTTACTTTATCACCCCAGGTGAATTGAAGCTCCGACTTTTTCCATTTGAGGTAAACAACAGTTTAAATGAAAGTCTTTCCTAAAACAAGATAAATCTTATAGTTATCAAAAAGCACATGCTTGTGTAGTTGGAGGATTCATAAAAGGACTTTGCACAATGCACCAATTCTTGGTGGAAACTAGTAAATCCATTTAATGCAAATACAATGCTGAAGTTTGAAATAGTTAGATAAGAGCAAAAGTGGTTTCATACAACTTTCTGGAGTCATAAATGTTCAGAATGTTATGTAGGACAGTAGGGTGTAACATTTCCTTTTCTTTTTTTGATGAAGTAAGTAATTCATTAAAGGCATCCAGTAGATGCAAAGAGTTAAATACAAAAGATAATAAAAAAGATTTGTCAGCTCATACACAGATCTTATGCTAAGGATAAGGAGCTGACGAAATCCAAAAGAGCCAAAGGGGAATCTATTGGAGATAGGTTCAGCCAGCTAAACAAAAATAAAAGACATGTAGCCTTAAGGGAGTGGCTTGGAGTTGATATTCCATCAAAACATCTACAATTCCTTTCTGTCCAAACACACCAAAAAATAGTAGCTGGTATCATCTTCCAGACATGTCTGATGGCTTTATCAACTTTCCTACAGCTCCAGCTTTTATATGCTTCTCTAATGCAGCATGGCATTACCCAGGTGAGGCCAAAAATAGAGAGGAACATGTTCCAGATATCGGTAGCTATTGGACAATGTAGAAATAGATGATTGACTGATTCTGACTGTTGAAGGCACATGTAGCATCTATTAACTAGATAAATATTCCTTTTGATAAGATTGTCCTGTGTTAGTATAGCTTCATTAACAGTGATCCCTTTTCATAGAGGGGACTTTTTCTTTTTTTCTTTTAGTTATATTTTTTTTTAAAGTTTGGGGGATAAGTGGACATTATTCAGCATAATCACAAATGGGAAGGACATTAAATTTGGATCAAGCTAAAATAAACCTCCAACTATGTACTATTGTTTTTTAAAGATGCTATTTCTTTCACTGAAAAAGGAAACATGACGATCACAAGCACATGAAAGAGATCCCAAATCACTCTCTTTAAGATATCATGTTGCATTCTGACACACTAGGCAATTGGATACTCCAAAGGCAACCAAATAAACCATGAAAAGATCCATCTTAAATAGATATGCTTATATGTTTACAATGACCAAGGTAGCACTCATAAGACTGCTATCAGAACCACGCATAAAATAAGCAAATCGTACCAGACGAATAGCTTCATCAATAACATTCTTGTATCCTCTTTTGAACCTGTGATGCTTCCCTCCTATCATAATATAATTAAAATTAGCATCCATTCTCATCACATGGATTTTACAGGTGAGGTTGACTACGCATCTGACCTAGTTTCTTTTCAATAAATGTTGTCAACCCATCTGATGTTACACTGTCTGTGACGATAGTGGTCCCAGGATGCTGGTCAAATATAGTAGAGGTAGCAAACAGTTCAGATGTTTGTTAGAGCAAAGAGTTTTAGAGACTCTTACAGAAAGAGATGCTTACTTCCTCCAAAACAATTGCAGACATTAAAGCAATCAACCGATTTCGATTAAATTCACGACCACTCGAATCCACAGCTGCAGACCTGACCAAGACACGTATTGGTAAAGGAAGCCGACCAGCGACCACATCCATCGAAATCAAAAACCTCTATATGATCACCTGTCAACATCTGTATCAAAGATGATCCCCAGATCAGCCTTGTTATCAAGTACAGCCGTGGTGATAGCTTTCATGGCTGTTTTATCCTCTGGGTTAGGAATATGATTGGGAAACAAACCTAGTATGAGAATCAAATCGTTAGCAAGAGTCACATAGAAATCTGTATGTGAAAATTGCAGGTTATATCGTTACCGTCTGGCTCCAAGAACTGACTGCCAGAAGTAATAGCACCTAGAGGCTCAAGGACCTTTCCCTGATAAGCCAGTTAAAAAATAAAAACTAGCGTCAAAGGATCTAAAGAGTAAAGAGCAACGGAGGGAAAAGATAAACGTGATGTTCTGAGAACACTTTTAAGTTACAAACTACGCTGATAAATAGCGTTCAATATATCCTAAATCCTAAAGACCTTTTAAGTGATCCGTAACTCCTCTGGCCACTGGTGCGGCTTCAATTAACAACTGCTGATGCATTTCAGTCCCCCAGGACCCTTACTGATTACAGAATATATCAAGAAAAAACATACTCCTTCCTTTCTAATGAAAATGTCTCAGTTTGGCTCAACAGGAAGGCACATACATCGAGAGTTGATTAAAATGAATTACAGAGGAAGTGGACGTACAGAAGTTATAATGCTTATATTTTGATAAGTTTCTGACAATGATAGGCAGTTCCCCATTTAATCTATTTCTTTTTGATGATCGTTAAAAGGAATTTTATTGAAATCCAGCAACAAAAGTGTGCTGTAAAAATTATATACAGGGGGGTAGCATCACTACATGTCATGTAGTGAGCTCAAAAAGTCTATCATGGTCTCGGTATCATTTGCATTTGCCATGTTACACCAAAAAATTAAGAGAGAATACATCTGTATTTAACATTAATTACAGATTCGGATTTGCTTTCAAAATTTTTTGCATTCCTTTCCTTCCATATGCTCCATCAAACTGCTGCAGGGAAACCTTAATTTTTGAGATGTATAATTAAAAAGTAATGGAGAGTAAAGGAAAGGCTTACAGTTCAAGATAGCGGGCATCACATTGGTAAGGCGCCCAAAGAGAAAGTATAGCAATAACTTTTGGCACATCAAAGTTTTTAAAAAATTTCAATCATATAGTACTATCCCCTACTGTAATTTCAACAGCTATCGTAACTCCGAGAAGCAACTATATGCCATTGTCTGCAGAAACAGACAACGATAAATGCATAGCCAATCACATACTGAAATAACAGACTGAGATAATTACATTAATCTTAACACAACAGAAAAGAAACAGTTAAACAATCACAGCACTGAGCAGTCGTCAACTAGCCCTGTAATGCCATACAATGATCTGAGGAATCATAATAACAATAGCGGGTTCTCTTATATCACAGTTTCAAAACAAGAAGCTAGCAAAGATATCAGACTTAAAGCAGATAATGACTCACTTCATATTGAGCTATCTAATTAAAAAGAATTGGAGCTAATTATCTTCCAAATTAGTTTCCCACAGTTCCTAGGTACGCCTATCTCTCAGTTATTGTAGTTTCCTGCAGGTATGGTGTTCCTCACTCTTTCTAATAGTTACTGCTGGGAATTAGGTATACTACTAGTCAGCTGAAAATTCTGTTTTCAATTTCTGGGAATTCCCATACACATGATTTCTAGATGCTGATTATCAGGAATAGAAATTCCAAGAAAGAATCCATTAGAAGCACATGATTCTGGGATATATTTCAACACAGATTGATCTTGCTAGAAGGGAAGTGGTAGACTATGGTAACGGAATTACGAGATGCAAGGAAGATATAGATCATGGCAGAAGTTAGTGTTTTTGTATGTGTATCCAGGCATACATACATATGTACATAATATATGCGCACCCTAATATACTCAACCACACCTTCAAAATTCTTGAAGAATATATATACACACAAAGATACATACACACATAATATACAGATATAAAGGTGAATGTCTGTTCGTGCGTGCATAATATGTATAAATAAGGCAATTCCGCACCCTAATATGTCCACACATTCACAAGTTTTGAACGCTAAATGTTTATAACCTAATCTTTCTCCTCCATCCCCTCCAATCTCCTCTCACACACATACATATGTTATGTGTGTATGTGCGCGTCCATAAAGATGTAGATGTGTTTGTAGAGGGTTTGTTAAACATTGTAACCATTTTTCCTTTTTCCACCACCGGCTGTGGAGATTGGTTTTGTCCACTACTTCAGTCTTTTTTTTCTTTTTTTTTTTTTTTTTTTTTTTGACAATGGAACCCGCAGCTTCTACCCTTCGGGTGCGCTCTAAGTAAGCCCCAAACCACACAGGAGAGGTAATCCGCACTACGCAAGCCCGGTATGACAGGTTCAAACTGAGAAGTCTTTTGACAAGAGGGTTTGAACCCAAGTCCCCATGTGGGAAAGCACTTGTTGAACCAACTCAGCTACCCTTGCGGGTTCCACTACTTCAGTCTTTGCCCACTCTAGAATTACTATTTTCTTATTCGCCTGCCAAAAGCAAAAGAAGATAGAAAGAAGAGAAATTTGTCAATTGGAAAACACATAATCCTGTCGCTTTCCCTCTTTTCCTACACGACCTTTTTCTACCGCCGACCACCATAATTTTAATGCCACCGACCCACCCTACTATGCGTATCCATACCTTCACAATATTTGAAGAATAAAATGCCCCTTACCTAATCTTTCTCCTCCATTCCCTCCAATCTCCACTCACGGACTTCTTTCGGTCTTAGCTTCTTGTTACATGCTACAATCGAAGTTGAGACAATACTATTACTACCTCTGTTCCAATAAATGAACTGCAAATGTGACTGTTAGACTGTGCATGGAGTTTAAGAAAGAAAGACTAGAAACTTGTGCTCAAACATGTCATAGATACTTCTGTGGCTATAAATTATTTTTTCATTGAGGGTAAAATGGTAAGTTTGAGACAAAAATTGTTTCTAAATAAAGAGAGATGTCATTCTTTCTGGAACAGAACAAAAAGGAAGATGTCACACAAATTGGAATGGAGGGAGTAGACGACGTAGAGACAGAAAGAGAGATCACCTAACGCATGCTAGATCGGATTTTACTGAAACATGAGTATTCAACAGAAGCATATTCCATATCATTAATTTGCTATCATCAATCGATAGCCTGTTGCACTAGGCACCAAATTATGTAATTAGGCTTCCATGGAGTCAACTTTCTCCCAACAATTGTCATGACAAAGGAAAATCTTCACCCTTTTTAAAATTTTGACATAAGTTTTCTTTAAGGCCACCAAAATCATTTTTTATGGCGAAGACCAAAATGGAGTTGACTACTCAAAGTTTGTTTTATACAAGTGTGTAGTGGACCTCCCAAATTTTAATTATCCACCTATACATTATGGAATTTCCTTGCGAAATCACTAATACAAATAAAAAGATACCATTTTTCCTTGATAGAATTCCCCACTCCTTCATAGGTCCTACTGTTACTTTCCCTCCATAGTTGCCAGAAGATACACAAAAGAGTGGTTTTGCATATCTTTTGGGTCCAATTTGCGCACACACCAACTTGTCATCGTCTCCGCAACTGTCTTGGTAGGATGAGTTCGTGTTGGGCGATTAACTTATCAAAAAGAAAGTAAGTTATTGTTGTCAGATTATTAAGCTGCTCTTAGTTCCTAGAGATATCGAAACCATTGAAACTGATGGACCTAATTAGCGATGTGTGATTCAAGCATGGAGGTGGGAGGGGACAGAAATAAATTCTGGCAAGAGGTGTTGTGGAATTGATAATGAAAAGCCGTGGATAAGTAAATCGTCTGTGTGTCTCGGGGGGGGGGGGGGGGGGGGGGGGGGGGTGGAGGAAGAGAAAGAAAGAGGAGAGGGAGTGTGTGTGTATTTTCTTCATGGCTTTCTTGTAAGTTGTAACCAGTGCTTTTTGGTTCAGAAGGTGTTGATGTAATGTATGTGAGGCAAATTGCCAAAACACAGTACAAGGATAGAAACTTACGACAAAGAATCCTCCTGCTCCGTTCCCTGCATCAACAACGATATGGAATCCTTCCAGTGGCTTTTCTGAGAATTGCACCATGAAAAGAGGGATTTAAAAAAAGATTATATGAGCACAAGCAAGAACCTCAACAACACTGAGTCAGAAAAAATTAAGATAGATGATCTAAAGAAGGTAAAGATACTTTTATTAGATTGGAAGTACACGAAACTCATTCAAAGAAGAGATTCGTAATCGAAGGTCAACACCAAGAGGAAATCCCCAATTAGATTGGAGCAGCCATCAACAATTATATCCTTATGATTGTATCCTTTTCCTCGAAACATTGATATTCTTTTTACTCCAGAAACATGGTACAAAGAAATACCTATATTCCCTGAAGCGCTGCGGACTGCTGATACAAGATTAGATGCATAAACAGACATGTAGTCAACTCTTTTCACAGATAGAGAAACAATTGTTTCTGCACCCTTAGAATCTTCATTTGCAATATTTTTGTATATATCTGCAGCTCGCTCCAAGATATCTTTGATGTCTGGTTTTCCAAGCCCTCCAGCATTAGTAAAGAACTTGAACCCATTCCTGTTGTAGGGAAGATGGCTTGCTGTTGGCAAATTAATAAGCATATAAGAGAATTATCCAGCCAGCATTAAGTCAATTCTATTAATATCTAATTGTATGAACTCCCACTTGAACCAAGCTAGCAACAATAGAAGCAGCAGCCCTTCTCCACTTGAAGGTAACAGATGGTATAAACAATTTACACCTCCAAGGAACAAAGTACTGTTGATTCTACATCTCAGGCCGTACCAGAAAAGGAATCCCTGCACTCACCAGTTATCATTATGGAGCCATCCGTCGGACAGGAAACTTCTTCATTTGCTGTAAGAGTGCTATTGAACATCGCTGGTGTAGATGCCAACCTACCTTGGGGAATTGGGGGAAACAAAGAAGATACTATTGTTAGGTATGTCATCACTTGACTGAGTCGCTGGTTTGGAAGAATGGCATGCTCAATTAAACAATTTAAACCACAGAAAGATAATATGCACCTATATCTCTCTCTCTTTTCTTTTTTTCTTTCTTTTTTTTTTTTAAATAAGGATATGCACCTATGTCTCTTTAACTTACAACAACGTTTGTAGACATATATTGACGGAAAGTGCACGCACTACAAGAAAAAAAACAAAATGCCCTGTTCTCCAAACCCGGGGTGAGAATGAAGTAAGTTGTCTTAGTACAGGGTTGAATAAATTTCCCTTTACAGCTATATTAACCCAAGATGTTTCAACCAACCATATCACTAATGAATTTTTCAAGAAAACAAGAAAAAGAACAAGCTTAGTAATAGGAGATCACAGCACATACCAAACCGACAATGAACAAAAAAAAATCGATAGAAATCATTTGTCAAATCTCAGGATTCTTGTGTAAATCACGAAGAATTGGTCATTACAGTCCTGACAGATGAAGATTCATCATTTGATAAGGACAAATATGAAGATTCATAATAACTAAATGGTTTACTTTTAAGTGGGGTTTGGGGGGGGGGGGGGGGGTGTGATTCAGACTTCTTTGGTCTCTATGAAACTATTAACTTGCTTTTCAGTGCCTTCTTTTTTTGATAAGGAAAATGACTGATTTCCATTTGTAGGTTCTGAATTTGACGAGCAAAGAATATGTGGTATGCACATATTCCATACATGTGGCACCCAATGAAAAACATTCACCCACCCATACTGGATGACTTCAACTCCAGCTCTAGCAAGTCCTCGCGAAACTGCATCCTGAAAGATAGCAATCCAAGCTTTAATCAACAGCAGAACAACTGTACAACTGTATATGTACCACACCAATGAATGAATAACAAAGTAGAAGTTCAAGAGCATGAATGTCACTGCACTAAGAAGTCCTTAACAGCTACTGCAGTCTGCATCAAGAAATTGTTTTATTTAGATTTCTTCGTGATCTCCTGGTCGGATCTTCTGTTTCAATTTAACATACAGTATACAACTGCATATGTACCACATGAATAAAAGAACAACAAACTACAAGTACAGTAGGATGAATGCTGCAGCATGCAGAAGTCTTTAACAGCTACAACAGTCTACAGTAAGAAATTATTTTCATTTGCTTTTTTTTCATTATCGCCCGGTAAATTCATCTATTTCGTATTAACAAAGAGTGTAAAGCTGCATATGTACCATATGAATGAAAGAACAATAAACTAAAAGCACAAGAGCATGAATGCCACTGCACCAAGAAGTCCTTAACACCTAGAAACAGTCTACATCAAGAAAATGTTTTCTAGACCTGTTTCGAATTAACAACGTAAAGTCAGTCGTACCTAGGTTTTGTCCAGAATGAAGAGATGGATTTACAGCCGATGATTAAAAGATACAGCAATCACGGTTATATTCAGATAATTATTAAACATTCCAGTATCATTATCTTGTCAATAAGGTCCGCAAATGAAGGCAGGGTGATTTAGCAAAACAAAACTGAAAGGTTTTCTGGACAACTGTGCGCAACACATGGACCCAGGCTCCTCCAATGCTAAACACTTATGCCGAAGATGTAAGGAACAATGATGGCCAACCCAAATCCCAACTTGAAGATAAGCAAATGCAAGGATTATAGAATTACAGTCTCTGGAAACAGATGTCAGGCGACAAAGATCTACTGAGCACTGAGCAGATGTCTTATTGGTAAATTTGAAGGTGATCAGCAAGAAATCATGATGTGTTCTAACACTAGCTGTCCAGTTCACCATGAATGGAAAGCATAATACGTGTCAAGTATTCGAAATATATGGATTTCAATTCTTGTTCAAATTTTCTTCAAATAATGAAGCTAAACGTGTAATGTTTCCAAGGTCTGGATATGGGGCTGCTTGAACCTTTAACTCTGCTGGTGGTCGCCAACTGCTGGATGCCTGCTGAGAAACTTCAAACCGATCCATGTTTGAATTAGACTTGTGGAGCTACTACTCCATCTCTGGTTGAAGCCTAGTCTACAGGAGGCTGGCAACAAATGTGGTGGTTGGGTAGAAACTAAAGGAGAAATTTATTAGAAAATTATCGCAAATGGGCAATGATTCAAGTGCAGGGATCTCATGAAGAATTCCGAGGTCGGTTTACGTAGAAACAAGGCATGATCTTCAAGATCCCCATTTGGTAGAGATTTCTATTATGACATTCCACAAAGACTCACAGGTGATAAGTGGAATTACAAAGGGGTTGGTCCTAGTGATGAAGATTCAATCAAAGACCCACTGGTCAATCAGGTTGATGGGACTGGGAAGATGGTCACGCATATGGGTCTAATAAGGGAGTTTCAAATTTCAAATTACCATCGTTATTGATGCTGGGGCACTTGGTGAATTAAAAGGAAAATCAGACGAGGCCCTTTACTTGGACCAGCCAAACCTAGAGCCCACCTCTTCGACTTTGAATGAGTCATCTGATAGTGGCTAGTGGCTACTAAGAGCCACCAAAATTGGGCTTGCTCAAGTAATTATGAAAGGCCTTATTTTGTGGAAAGTGAAGCCATTACTTCATACCGAAAAAGAAAGAGAGTGAAATGGAGATATCTCCCAGATACATCTTACTCGAGCAAATAAAAGCTCCATACAACTACCCAGTCAAGAAGAAGAAGAAGATGCAATGGATATTGTACAAGAATCCACAGACAACAACCAGCTTCAAATGCATTCCCAAAAAAAGGATGCAGGATTAGCTAAAAGAAAGGTCCAGATTTAACAACATAAGTGGGAAATCAAGGAAGTTGTACATGTGCAAAGCTCAGACACTTGATGCTAATATGGAAGCTTCACTCTGGACACATAGGAATATTATGCAGCTAATTAAGCAATATGGATTTTGTGGTATTTGAGACTGAGGCACTCTCTTTATTCATGAAGACCGTGCACAAGCAAGCGAAGATGAAAACTACTAATATTTCCTGCCCAAACAACTTCAGACCAAGAAGTAAAGAACCCACGAGGCTATTATTTAAGGCAACTTACACTATCATAAAGCAAAAGAACCTTTGTCTAAATGATTAAGAAAAGGTATACAGATTAACATTCTTAAATAGGGTTAATACCTGTAACTTCTGTGCAGAAATTCGTGAGTCATGGCCAACGGAGACTCTTAAACATTTAGAAGAATCATGTTTCTTTTTCGCCAGCAACCAACCAGCAAAACCTGCTGCTATTGCTTCTGTTACTGGCTCTGTGAGAGTAAGAGGTTCTCCCTCAACTCCATCAACAGCTACTCCACGTATATCACTGGGTAAATTACAGAAGGATAAATCATTTGGGAACTTATTATGAAAACTGCTGGTTAACTACATCATACAAGGATGGGTATCTATGTCTTGCATAGCAGGTTCGGAGATGGATTTTATATTGAAGATGATATAAATGAATGCATCTTTTAGGTTCTCAATCAAACTGTTCCGAGTATTATGCTTCTTCTACAGTTGTCAAACGGCAAACATAATTGAACTCCATGTAGCATGCAAACCTTGAAAACTTACAATCAAATGATAAAAACAAAGAAAAGGTGGATAGTATAGAAAAGCAATCTAAGAGACACACACAGAGAGCTAAAGGTCAATATGAAAGCAAATTTATCTTAAATGCTTGTCTTCACCACCATTCTTCCTATTAATTCTTTCAACTTCAGTTTTCTTCTGCAAAGTATACCAGTTTTACAGACAAAGAGAACTTAAACGAAGAAATTTCAGTTACCAAAAACTTTTACCTGCACTGAGAATATGTAAATGATTAGCTAAAGCATGTCTGATTCTCTAGTAAACACAACAGGTGTTTCAAAACTGACAACACCAGACTCAAACAAAAAGGGCAAGAAAGCAAGATCAGCTGCTCTCTGAATTCTTCTCTCTTTGCCAATTGACTTGTTTTGTTAGAAAAAGAGATTCATTGCTTGCAGATCATATGATACTTTTTTTTCTTTTTTTTTAAGAAATAACCACTGATCATATGATACTTTTTCAGCTAATTAAAACATAAGGCTACGGAAAAGCAAAAAAAAAAAAAAAAAAAAAGTACATTCAGCTGCTCTTTCACCCTTCTCTCTTTTTCCTCCAAAATTGCCAATTATATAAAATTTAAAAAAATACATGCTGGCAAACCATCCATATCTTTTTCACCAAACTACTGGAAAACTATTGAATATCACATCCATACAAGTAACCAACTTCATAAATTATCAAAAGACCCCGGATGCATGGCAAACAATCCATCTAAAAAAGACGACAAGTACGAATTAACAAGAACCAAGTACCTGCCATTCTGAAGCTTAAGAAAGTCATTTTTCTCAACAGCTGGAATTGCAGTGGCCGATGAAGCAGCTGCACCAAGGTCCAAGTATTAGCATCATTTAGGATATACAATATGGTTTCTTACTGATGCAGTCAGAGAGATGAATCATAGCAATGACTTACTTTTTTTAAAAAAATAATGATAACTAGGAAACCTAGACATCTGTCACGGGAAAGATCAAAAGACTTCCAATTTAAGAATAGAAAGGAGTGTAACTGAACAATTGGGTATTTTAACTATTTCCTGAAAAGTTATGGTCAAATCTGAGATCAACCTGAATAGAAAGAGTCTAGAACAGACCATTGCAATAAACAATTCTTCGCTTTAATCTTGTTAAGGCGCCCAGTTGCATGGTGGAGTTGACATTCCATGCCAACTTCCCTCCCACAGGGGGAAGTAAGTCGCGCCTATTAAGGGTACAATGGTGCAGTCGGTATGTGGTGCTCAATTCCCTATTCTGCTGGGAGCACTTTGCTACCAGGTTATGTTGGACAACCTTCCCTGATATTGCTGCATGATTAAAGATTTCAAGTATTATCAGAGTAGCGATTGACAAGGTCTTTATGAATAATTTACAATCTTTTTTTCCAGTTATACTTTCTTGTTTTTTGATTAGCGGTGCATAGTCTATAAAATCTTGTGTCAGCTTCATCTTGACACCATCATGTCTTGTTACCCCCATTATATCTCTCCAATTTCCCAAATATTCCAGACCAAATCCATTGGTACCTAGCTATACTCATATTTATACCTAGTCCTTACT
This sequence comes from Petunia axillaris subsp. axillaris, assembly GCA_029990575.1. Lineage (NCBI taxonomy): Eukaryota > Viridiplantae > Streptophyta > Magnoliopsida > Solanales > Solanaceae > Petunia > Petunia axillaris. The sequence continues at coordinate 90,050,976 of JARKNS010000004.1, read as the reverse complement.
CTATAACAACAACAACAACAACAACATACCCAGTATGATCCCATTAGTGGGGTCTGCGGAGTGTGAGATAGGTAGAGAGGCTGTTTCTGAAAGACCCTCGGCTCAAGAAAAGAAAAACAGTTCCAAAAACAGGCTTGGATACCTAGTCCTTGCTCTATCTAATAAAATAGAAAAGTAGAAAAAGAATGGAGGTATCATTTGTGCAAGGCATATGACTCAGGCAGCGAGTAGACAATACTTCACTGATCAAAAGCAGAAACAGGAATATAAGACTTAACAATATCCAAACAAGATATCAGATACATAGAACACTCGGGATTTCATTCACTGGGGCTCCTCCAATGTGATTTCTACAAAGGTAAATCCCCGCCCGCCCCATCGTGCCAGATTATCGTCAAGCATTATATCGTATTATGTATGAACCGAAAGGAATAGAGTAGACCAAAAGAAAGTAAATGGGAATAACAAATATTGAAATATTCTCTTTATCTTTTTTGTTTCTTCCTTAAATACAATGTTGTCTTAAGTGGTTTGCCGTATCAGTGATGTGAAGATTAGCATAAGTATCATAGAATTAAGAAGAAATGAAGTAGATGAATTGTTAACTTTGTATTAGTAGTAGTTTATCAAAGAAAAGCACTAAAATTAAAAAGAAAACATTACCTGCCATTTTGGGGGATACTGAGATGAAGGGTGTTCGAATTTAGAAATGGAAAGAAAAGGGGTTGGTTGGTGATGGGCGGAGAAAGAAAGAGAAGAATGTGCTGGATTAGAAGGAAGATGCAAGATGAGTTGGTGGCGTCTAGCGACAACTGTTAAAAAGATACTACTACTACTATCAAACTTCTTGGTGTCTTGTACATGTTCTCTTTTCCTTGACTTTATTTTATTTATCCTAGGAATGCTTCTTTTTCTTTTTCTGTTTATTTGTTTGGTAACTACTAGGCGCTTCCACATGATTTAACTGAAAACAATATCTAAACTTAAAAATAATGCTACTTTGAAATCGTATAAGAGGATAAAGTTAGTGATATTGTGAATGAAATACTTGAAACACTCTTCAAACCTAATTTTCAAATTACATATTCTTTGTTATAAAATTGATGTTGAGATAATGGACCAAATTCAAAGAGTATTGTTTAAACTTTGGATATGAAAAGGTAAAGGATGGAAGAAGGATAGAAATGAAAGAAGTGAAGGAAAAAAAGTCCCTCCTTTATTGTTAGTTTGAATAGGCACTAAAGATACCTAGAAAGAAAAAGCAATGTGGTTATTCTTTGTTTGTGTAAGATGTATAAAGTGAGAGTATTCTCTTATTTGCTAACATAAAGTCATTTAAAAAATTCTAACATGAGTCACATACTACCTCGTCCCATTATATCGGTCTACAATAATAACAACATATTCAATATGGTTCCACAAGTGAGGCTTGGGAGAATGAGATGTATGCAGACCTTAGCACTATCTTGAATGAGGTAGAGAGGTTGTTCCCGATAGACTCCCTGACTCAAGAAAAATAATTATGAAAATGAATTTGGAAAAGAAAATGAGAACAGAAAGATAATGCAAAGATAGAATTATCAAGGCAAAATAAAACACTGACATCAACATACTAAAGCCAACCAAGGAAAAGAATAGAATTAGTGAAAGCGCATAATAGATAAAAATAGAAAAATAAGAGTAATCCTAATAAGGCTCTCTAAAACCTCACATGATGCAACCCGACACTCATCCAAGCCCTTCACGAGGAGCCAAGCTAGGAAGTTGCAGGAGCTACAGGCAATGTTCACACAGCTGGGACTGATTGAGCAAGTCTTTGGGGTTCCTGGGCAGTTTTACATGCTTACTGCCTCTGGAACTGAAAATGCTCATCGCGATCGCGGAAGGGAAAATAGAGGAGCTACGCGGTCGCGAGTGTCAGACGCGATCGCGAGTTGCTGAAAATGAAGAGTTGCGCGATCGCGCGTCCTCAGACGCGATCACGGAAGAGACAGGTTGAAGAATTGTCTGCGCGATCGCGTGACCATAGCCGCGATCGTGTGGACAAGAATTAAAGCTCAGTGCAATAGCGTGCATCACAGCGCGATCGCGCTGAGACGAGGATCAGAAAGCCTACCAGTGGCTAATGACTTGAAGGCCCATTGTTAAGGATTAATTAAGGCATTTGTCAATGTATAAATACTTCCAAAGTCATTAATAGACCTAGTTTTTTATGATTATTGTGATTGTGAGAATATTGGCTAAGCAAGTTTGCTTAAGCACATTCCTGTCCTTGATTTGCAATTAGTTTAGCTAATTGAGGATCAAATAGTTGAGGTTTTATTATTTAGGTGTTTAGGGGGTTATTAGGTTAATCGTTCCCTAATTAACTTCCTTAATTCTTCTCTAAATCAATTGGGTCTCACTTTAATTCTTGTCTTTTATTTTTTGTCTTTGATTTTTATATCATTTGGTATCAGAGCTGGATTAGTGTTTGTTTTAACAATCACTAAATCAATTCTTGTTCATCAAGTCAAAAAAAAAAAAAAAAAAAAAAAAAGTCAAAAACCCAAAAATATGAGTCTTAGGATTAGGTTTCTATTGAGTGAAATTTTTGGTACCATTTGAAGATTGTGATTCCTAGAAGCTAATTCGAAAAGGAATTAGACAAACAACAACAACATATTGGTGCTGAATTGAAGAAATCAAAAGTTAGGGTTCTTCATCAAGAATTTGGGGTTTTTGCATTTGGTTGTTGGAATCGAAGAATCAATTACTGGGGTTTGTTCACGGACCAACAAGGAGTATACATCTCAAATTTGGAGCAAAAATACGGTGGTTTGAGAAGATTCAAGTTGAAAAGTGAGCTTCAAAGTCGGGCTCTGTTTCAAACCCAGAAGCTAATGCGATCGCGCCATCTTCAGCGCTATCGCGCAGGCCAATCATTAAAAGGCCTACGCGATCGCGACATCAACACATGATTGCGCCAAGTACCACCAGCAAACCTTCGCGATCGCGACATCAACACACGATCGCGCCAAGTACCACCAGCAAACCTTCGCGATCGTGTACGGCTAACGCGATCGCGAACAGCTAACGCGATCGCACTGAACAACAATTTCCAGAAAAACAGATTCTTAGACAGAATGTTCGCAACAGCCCCGTAACAGTTTCTAATCAACCGGAACTCAATTTCAGCATCAAGAACAGTGAGTTTCTAGATCACAAACCAAATTTCATCCAATTTCGAATCCGCTTCGTGCCAATTCGATTCGTGCCTTTCTTTCTTCCTTTTTTTTAAACGTTCCTAAAGTGCTTTCGTCAGTTTCAATTGTCCGTGTCTTGTCACAACAATTCCTTCCGATCCCGAATTAGTTGAGTTTGATTGTCAAGTTGGACTTAGTGTGCGAAGAACAAACTTGTAATAGCCAAAGAGTGGAAAAAGGCAAGTGGGGGGAGAGCATTAGAGTGAGTAAAAGCCGAACGTTGAGTGCAAACACGAGTAAATTGAGCGACATCAATTCGAGTGTAAATACTTAGGGAGCGACTCGGTGAGGACTTTTTCTACTAACCTTGTTTGTAGGTACAATGACTCAAGAGGGGAATGGAGGGGACATGGAACTTAAAACCATGATGAGAACCATGTTGGAAAGGATGACCTTCTTGGAAAATAAGTCTGATGGGTTGGATGGAACGGTGAAGGAGCTAACATCAAAAGAGGAGCTTCGGGAGAAGGGAAAGCAAGTGGATAGCACACCTCCAACCGTGGGGGTGCGGGATGATGGACCAAGCCAAATCTCTCGAGCCAACGACCACTACTCTCACATGGTGGCCCAAGATACCTATTCGCCGAACATCACTCCACAAGTAAGGAATCCTACTCATGATCTTCCAAGAAATGAGCAACCAAGGAATGACACTCCAAGGCCACTTGATATTGAGGGCTTTCATGAGAATGAGAACGATGACAATGAGCCATTTTGTTATCCGGGAGAAGCCCAACGAGGGGAAGTTCCTTTTGGGGGAATTAGAGATCGGGGTGGTCGATTTGGAGGTGGATACCAAGGGAGAGTGGCTCGTGATGGAGACGAATATGACCACGGGGGATATGGTGGGCAACAGAGGTATGGGGGTTGAACATTATCAAGGTCAACTTACCTACCTTACAAGGTGAAAGTGATCCGGATAAGTACATGGATTGGATGATCTCGATGGAGAGAATCTTTCAAATCAACAACGTCCACAATGCTACAAGGGTGAAGTATGCTGTCTCCCAATTTGAAAACTTTGCTTCTACTTGGTGGGAGTCCAAGAGAAATTAAAGAGAAACACAAGTGCTTATTGCCAATGGGGGTGGGAGGCTTTGAAAGGCATGATGGAGGCTCGGTTTCTACCTCCACACTATGAGGACGACTTGCTCAAAAAGTTCTACAACTTGAGGCAAGGAACCAAGAATGTGGCGGAGTATTTTGATGAGTTTGAGAGGACTAGGATAAGGGCTAATGTGTTAGATGATGACCGGTCTCTCATAGCAAAGTTTCGTGGTGGTTTGAATAGGGAGATCTCCTCCCCAATAGAATTGCACCGGTTTGAAAACTTGGTTGAAGCATTCCAAGCGGCTCAAAAGGTGGAGAATGGGATCAAGCTAGACAAGTCCTACAAAGCCAAAAACATTCCATCCACTTGGAACAAAGGAAGAGACAATGTGAGGGCTTATACCCCATGGGATAAAGCTAAGGAGCCCAAGCGTGACTTCAAAGGCAACTTTGAAAGAACCAAGCCCAATGAGGAGCCCAAAGCGGGAGGTAATAAAGCTAAACTTGAAAACTTGTCTAACATTCAATGCTACAAGTGTAATGGTCGTGGCCACATGATGCGAGATTGTCCCAATAGGAGGACTATCATTGCTTTGGGTTATGGGGGCTATGAAACAGGTGGAAGTGATGATGATGAGGAAAATAGGGGTATGCCAAGTGATGGTAATTTTGATGAGGAGGCAACCGGAGATGGGTAATTAGAGGAAAACTATCTTACTCTTATGGTAAGACGAATTATGGGAGCGCAGGTGAAGGAGGAGTTGGAGTCGAACCAAAGGGAGAGTCTATTCCATGCCTATTGTAAGGTTCAAGGTGCTACTTGTTCTTTGATTATTTATAGTGGTAGTTGCGTTAATGTGGTGTGCACCACCTTGATTGAACAACTTAAACTACCTACTAGAAAGCGCCCACAATCTTACAAACTCCAATGGTTGAATGAGTGTGGTGAACTTAAGGTAACCAAGCAAGCCTTGATTAAGTTCAAGATTGGGGATTACCATGATGAGCTTTTATTTGACGTTGTTCCTATGCAAGCTTGCCATATCTTGCTTGGTAGGCCTTGGCAATATGACCGTTTGGCAAAGCATGATGGAAAAACCAATAGGTATGCCTTGGAAGTGGGGGGTCGAAAATTTGTTCTCAATCCATTGACCCTGGCGCAAGTGAGTGAGGGTTATAGGAAGATGAGGGAGTTAAAGTTGAAAAGAGAGAAAGAAAAGAAAGAGGAAGTTGTGGAGGAAGAGAGAGTGAAAGTTGTTACTCAAAAGAGTGAGGAACCAAAAGAGGGAGTGAACTTGTTCTTGTCTAGGAAGGAATGTTTGAGAGATGTGGAGGAAGGAGTACCCATGATTCTCCTCCTACATAAGGAACATGTTTTGCTTGCTAACGAACTAACCCCTTCTTTGCCTACTTCTATTTCTTCTCTTTCCAAGGTTATGAAGACATCTTTCCCGAGGAGTTGCCTAGTGGGTTGCCACCACTAAGAGGCATTGAGCATCAAATCGACCTTGTTCCGGGTTCACAATTGCTCAACAAGGCCGCTTATAGAAGCAACCCGGAAGCTATCAAACATCTTCAAAAGCAAGTGGAGGAGTTGCTTGGGAGAGGCCTGGTGCAAGAGAGCTTGAGCCCATGTGCGGTCCCGGTCATCCTAGTGTCAAAGAAAGATGGGACTTGGTGCATGTGAGTGGATTGTAGGGCCATAAACAAAATAACGGTAAAGTATCGTCATCCTATTCCTAGGTTAGATGATATGCTAGATGAATTATGTGGCTCTTGTGTGTTTTCAAAAATTGATTTGAGGAGTGGATACCACCAAATCCGGATGAAACCGGGTGATGAGTGGAAGACGGCCTTTAAGACCAACTTTGGTCTTTATGAGGCATGCCTTTTGGATTATCCAATGCTCCTTCAACCTTCATGAGGTTGATGAACCATGTGCTCAAATCCTTCATTGAAAAATTTGTTGTGGTTTATTTTGATGATATTCTTATCTATAGCAAATTCATTGATGAGCATGTTAATCATTTGAAACGAGTGTTTGATGTCTTGAGAAAGGAACAACTATTTGTTAATTTGAAAAAGTGTTCTTTTTGTGTTGAAAAAGTTGTTTTCTTTGGTTTTGTGGTGAGTGCAAATGGTGTGGAGGTAGATGATGCTAAGGTGGAGGCCATTAGGGATTAGCCCACTCCTAGAAGCATTGGTGATGTGAGGAGTTTCCATGGGTTGGCTAGCTTCTATAGGAGGTTTGTGAGAGGGTTTAGCACTATAGCCGCACCATTGACCGAAGTGATAAGGAAGGATAAGGTGTTTGTGTGGGGGAAGGAGCAAGAAGAGGATTTTGTAAAATTGAAAGAAGTTCTTAGTTCCACACCCCTTCTCCAATTGCCAAACTTTGATAAGACATTTGAGATTGAATGTGATGCTAGTGGGGTAGGTATTGGGGCCGTGTTGATGCAAGAGCAAAAGCCAATTGCCTATTTTAGTGAGAAACTCAAGGGAGCAACCACTAAATATTTCACCTATGACAAAGAGTTGTATGCCTTGGTGAGGGCATTGGCCCATTGGCAACATTACCTTTGGTCCAAAGAGTTTGTAATTCGAACCGACCACCAATCCTTAAAACACCTCAAATCCCAAGAGAAATTGAATGTGAGGCATGCCAAATGGGTGGAGTTTCTTGAGACCTTTCCCTATGTCATCCATTACAAAAAGGGGAAGGAGAATGTGGTGGCGGATGCCTTATCCCGCAAATTTGTGCTTCAATCAAGAAGGCACTTGTTGTTGAACACGTTGGGGGTCTAAACTCATGGGTTTTGAGAGTATGAGGGAAATGTATGTTGATGACCCGGAGTTTGGAGAACTTTATGTTAATTGTGAAGTGGAGGAAAGGGGTAGAAGAGTCAAACGGTTGTGTGGAGAGGAGGAAGTTAGCAGTGATGTGGAGAAAAAGAGGTATCACAAGTTTGATGGCTTCTTGTTTAGGAATGGAAAACTATGTGTACCTAACTCATCTTGGAGGGAATTACTAGTGAGGGAAGCCCATAGTGGGGGACAAATGGGGCATTTTGGTGTGGGCAAAACGATGGAGATTCTTAAGGAACAATTCTATTGGCCCAAAATGAAAGTGGATGTTGTAAGGGTGTGTGGCCAATGCTTGGAGTGTAGGCAAGCCAAGTCAAAGCTACTTCCACATGGTTTATATTCACCCCTTCCCATTCCCTTAGTTACTTGGCTTGATATCTCAATGGATTTTGTCCTTGGATTGCCTAGGATTAAATGGGGCAAGGATAGCATTTTTGTGGTTGTTGATAGATTCTCTAAAATGGCTCACTTCATTACATGTCACAAGGTTGATGATGCACCTCACATAGCTAATTTTTTTGTTGACAGTGTGCTCAAATTGCATGGGATCCCAAAAACTATCGTTAGTGATAGGGATCCCAAGTTCCTTAGTCACTTTTGGAAGGAGCTTTGGGGGAGGCTTGGCACAAAGTTGTTGTTCTCTACTTCTTGCCACCCCCAAACCGATGGCCAAACCGAGGTTGTTAATAGAACCTTGGGTGCCATGCTTAGAGCTATGGTCAAGGGGAAACTTGCTTCTTGGGAAGAACACCTATCCTTGATTGAATTTGCTATAATAGGACTATGCACACATCTACTTGTATGACACTATTTGAAGTTGTGTATGGCTTTAATCCCCTTACCCCCTTGGATCTTACGCCTTTGTCTAGTGATGTTGTCTTAAGCTTAGATGCCAAGGTGCGAGCTCAAGAGATGAAGCAACTTCATGAGCAAGTAAGGAAACAACTTGAGAAGAAAAATCAAGAAGTTGCCAAGAAAGCAAACAAAGGAAGGAAGAGGATAATCTTTGAGCCCGGTGATTGGGTATGGGTTCATTTCCGGAAGGATAGGTTCCCAACAAGAGGACGAGCAAGTTGATGCCTAGAGGAGATGGCCCCTTCCAAGTCCTTGAATGCCTTAATGACAACGCGTACAAGGTGGACTTGCCTAGTGAATATCAAGTGCACAACACGTTTAATGTATGTGACTTGTCTCCCTTCGAAGTTTAAGATCAAGTGAATCCGTGGACGGATTCTTCTCAAGACGGGGAGAATGATGCAACCCGACACTTATCCAAGCCCTTCACGAGGAGCCAAGCTAGGGAGTTGCAACAGCTACAGGCAATGTTTATACAGCTGGGACTGATTGAGCAAGTCTTTGGGGTTCCAGGGGAGTTTTGCATGCTTACTGCCTCTGGAACTCAAAATGCTCATCGCGATCGCGCGTGCACAGACGCGATCGCAGAAGGGAAAAGAGAGGAGCTACGCGATCGCGAGTGTCATACGCTATCGCGAGTTGCTGAAAATGAAAAGCTACGCGATCGCGCGTCCTCAGACGCGATCGCACAAGAGATAGGTTGAGGATTTGCCTGCGCGATCGCGTGACCATAGCCGCGATCGCGTGGACAAGAATTAAAAGCTCAGCACGATAGCGTGCATCACTGCGCGATCGCGCTGAGAGGAGGATCAGAAAGCCCACCAGTGGCTAATGACTTGAAGGGCCATTGTTAAGGGTTAATTAAGGCATTTTCCAATGTATAAATACTTCCAAAGTCATTAATATACCTAGTTTTTTATGATTATTGTGATTGTGAGAATATTGACTAAGCAAGTTTGGTTAAGCACATTCATGTCCTTGATTTGAAATTAGCTTAGCTAATTGAGGATCAAATAGTTGAGGTTTTATTGTTTAGGTGTTTAAGGGGGTTATTAGGTTAATCTTTTTCTAATTAAATTCCTTAATTCTTCTCTAAATCAATTGGGTCTCACTTTAATTCTTGTCTTTTATTTTGTGTCTTTAATTTTCATATCATTACACTAGACCACGTCCTCTTATGGAAACGAGAGAAATAACTCAACTACCTTCTATCCTACTAGCCTAATCCTCGACATCCATACTCGTCTATCTAGCGTCAAGTCCTCGGTGATCCAAAGTTTAGTCATGTCCTACCTAATCACCTCGCCTCCTCGGTCTACCTCTACCTCTTCGTACACTCAATACATCTAACCCTCTGCACCTCCTCGGCGGGGTATTTGTGCTCTTCCTCTTCAAATGCTCGAACCATCTCAGCCTCGCCTTCCGCATCTGATCCACCAGTGAGGCCAAACCTACTTTGTCTCGTATGACTTCACTCCTAATCTTATATTTTCAAGTATGCCTACATATCCATCTAAGCATCGTCATTTCATGTCACACCCCCAAACCCATGAGGACGTGATTGGCACCCAACTTGTACTACCTGTTGAGTGAACCCTGAATTAACTGACTAAAAAATCCTTTGGTATAGTTTGAAGTAAAAATGTATATAATTATAATATTGCAAAACAATTTTTAACTTTAAACTGGTCTGAGGATAAAATTTCACTAAGACATAAAAATCTTGTCAATACAAATATCTAAAAAATCTAATCTAAAAGAATTGACTAAATAAATAAAGATTTAAGTCTTGGGGCATTCCCCGAGATGAAGTAATGAATAAAGTTTGATATTGTCCAGAAACTAGTTGCCGCTAGAATGAAACGGAGCTCACAAGTTGAATACTGAACAAATCTGATATTAACCTTGAACTTCATCACCTACGGTCTCAGCATTCGCTACATTAAAAAAAGTAGGCACTCGCGGGCTAAATACCTCTAGGATACCCACTAAATGTCATAAACTCCCTTCAAAAAGGGGGAACAAGACTTACTAGGGTAACATATTACGAAATAAAATATATATCATCCCTAAAAATGTAAATCATCCATGGCCCGAGAATTAATACTAAATTGAAAGTTAAGTCATTAAACTAATAATTGGTTTTAAACTGAACTAAGCTATTTAAAAAAAGAAAATTTAAAAGAAAGATGATTTCACACTATGACCATACGCATGTGAGATCTGGCAACACGTACGTGGGAGTATCAGTCTGTTCCCAATAAGTAATGACCCTGCATACGTGCAACTAGTGTTTATCTCCCAAAACAAACTGTAGCTCTATGTACGTGAGATCTGGCAATACGCACGAGAGAGTATCGGCTTCTCTCCCCAGCAAACAATGTGATCACAATACCCTGAGTCTAAATAATGCATTTCTATCAATAACATCATAGGAACAAGTCAGATATTCACACCAGCAAGACCAAAATCAACCAAGTCATATATTACAAATACTTTGTGAAGCATAAATAATTCATACCAAGATATATTTAACACTGTATAATCTATTCAGTCCCAATTAGAAAAGTTGTCTCGACTTACCTCAAAGTCTTAGCTTATGTTCACCTTCTTAATATCCTTGGACGTTCAACAAACCATGATCTACAATATTAGGACTCAAGTCTATGTGGGCAAAAATACGCCACCTACTATTACGAGGATACGAGTCCAACTGGTGAGACTAGACTTAGCATACAAGTCACCGGACACAGAGAAAATACGCCTGCTCCTTGAGCCATGACCGCTCAAGCAGCGCATGCAAAGGATATACATCCCACCGCCATAGGGTTCACAGTCTCCTAGTTAGAATTTTGTATGTACCACCGCCTTTAGTTTAAAGGTCCATGAGCCTTATTAGTCTTTGTATTTTACCATAATTAGGACTGGGTAAATCTTTACTATAAATATCTCTCTTCACATTGTATTGTACATCAAGCAATTCACACTAAATCCGACTATTCTCAAGGAATAATATTATTATTTTCTTACTTATTACTTTTCTCTCAATATTTATTTACGTTTCTTGCATATTTACGGTATTGCTTGTGACCCTCTAACAAATTCAATTGTTTTACCTAAACGACCAAATTTAGGCCTAAACAGTTTGGTGCCTACCGTGGGGCCCAGGCAATTGTAGGTTTTTACAAGGAAGAAGGCACAGTCATGTCAGACGACAACGACAACATTCCAAAGACACCACCAATTCGGCAGATGATTCGGCACGACATCCTAATGATCCCAACATTCCCTCGAAGGACCCTGCCAAGGAACCAGTCCACGTAGCCAGCGACGGCGAGGATGATCAATCACAAGGAGGTAAATCTGAGCTTAAAGGTTTTCTTGTTGATCTTCTCAAAACCCTGTCAGAACGGGCTGAGTAGAACTCGGCCAACATGGTCGAAGGCATGACTCAAAAGTTAGGAGCAATGTTTGCTGGATTGTTTTAGAGGCCAGCATCCCAGCGAGGATTAGTGCCTGTAAACGAGTCACCAGCATCCATTTCTAATCGCAGGCTCAACATAGATGGCGCTCCTGGAAGCTCAACAACAGTGAGGATATCCACGACATCCTGAAGGAGATGAAGACCATCCACGATCGGATCGGTAACGTACCAGGTACTTCAACGTAGATGAGCAAAAGTTCTATAAATATGCGTATAAAGAAAGTATTGCACCGGCCTGTGTACCAAAGTATTTCCGCCATCAAGATAACCTTAAGTACGACAGAACTACTGATCCAGAATAGCATATCGTTGTATACTATACAACCGTCAAGAGCAACGAGATTTCTGAAGAAGAAACCCAATCCGCTCAGCTGAAGAGATTCGACTCGACCTTGACTAAAGGTGCCCTCGCATGGTACACTCAGCTACCCATGGGGTTAATCGAGTCATTCATTCAGATGCAGGATTCGTTCAAGAAGGCACACTTTGGAGCCCGCAAGTAGGAGAAGCACATAGAAGATATCTTCGAGATCTGACAGTGGGACGACGAGTTATTAAAGGACTACCTAGACAGATTTTAGAGGGAACACATGGATCTCCTTCCAGTTCCCGATAACATTGTTGTAGTGGCCTTTGGCAAAAGTCTTAACTCCAGAGGTTCGTTAGCCACTAGGGAGTGGGAGTGAAGTTTAACTCGACACCCAGTGACGACATGGAATACTTTGCACCTGAGATACACGGAGAAGCTCTGTTGGAACCTGAACAATCCTCGACCTTCGATAGTGGAATCCACTCAATCACTGAAGATGCCAGTCGTCATGGGCAGAAATAGGAATACACCGAAGAACCTCGAGCCGGAGATAGAGGAAAGTGGGGTAGAAGAGATTACATGACAGATTTCCCGAGGCTAGTCGAAAAATGAGAGGACAACAGAAAGGCAGCGGCGCCTCCTCACAAGGGGTCACTCTTCATAGACCACATACCTGGCAGGTTTGAGAAGCTAGGGTTGCATGTCAATGTTGTAGATTTTGTGAAGGATCATCTGAAAGATTCCCAGTTACGTTGTCCTAGCAACATAAGGGCGGAACCTGGCAAAAGAATCGCAAACCTCTACTATGACTTTCATAGGGATCACGGGCACGGAACTACCGGTTATAGGGCTATGATCCTGGAAGTCATGAACCTGCTCAACAAATGATATTTTAAGGATTTGTTGACCGATAGGGGAAAGCAAACATATGCCTAGAACAGAGGTTAAGAAGGACCGTTAGATCTACCGAAGCCAAAGAGGTCCATCAACGTGATAGTTGGTGGCCTAATGCTACTTGGCAATTCGAGGCCCAACGAGACAGCGCCCGAGGAGGACCACACTCGAGAAGAGATGATCCTATTTAGTGACGAGGATATCACTAGCTGCAATACCCCTCACCACGATGCTTTGGTCATAACACTCAGAATATGGGATACATATGTCAAATGTGTCCTGGTCGACGCTGGTAGTGCCGTAAATCTTATTAAATGGGATACCCTGCAAGCAATGGGGGTTGAGGGTAAAATAACCCTGAGTGTCTACACATTAGCCGACTTCAACAAATCTTGTGAAAGGTCCGTTGGAGAGATTAACCTTACCACACACATTCCAGGAGCATACCACATTTCATCTTTTCAGGTAATCAAATGATAGGTCCCATATAATGCAATTGTTGGACGGCCGTGGATTCATCAAGTCAAAGTAGTGCCCTCTACCTTACAATAGAAGCTCAAATACTCTACCGATTTAGGGTGAAAAAAAAACAACGGAGACCAAGAGGCGGCGAGAGAATGCTACACGACAGCGATCCTAGGAGCATATAACCCCGAAAAGGCGCCAGAGGTAAACCTCCTTGAGAAAGACGAAAACCTCGAAACTTCAATCAACCAAGATGACGACTCTTACTGTTCGGTTGATTGAAGGCTTCGGGGAGGAAAAGAACCGAGGCCATAAGAAAAACCACGGGGTGGATGACATGTACCACTAATAAAACTAAAAGAAAATCTTTTTGGAATTTTTTCATTGGTTTTCTAATTTTTTTTTTCATATATTAAAGCATGAAATAAATCAAAATAAAGTCAAGTGACAAAAGAAAATCCTACGGTACATGCATCCCTAACCTCAAAAATAACTACAAGGGTAGTTCCCCACCCCACACTTAAACTAAGCACTGTCCTCAGTGCTAAAAATAAGAAAGTGCAAGGTAAAGAAAACTTCCTTGAAGATTCTAGTCCTTGGTGCTAGCATCCTCCAAGCTTCCATATAGTATGAGGTACTCAGACTTCCCTCATCAGGTCATCAATATTAGGCAAGGGTGAGAGCACCCCACACTTAGCCTCGACATCACATGAACCTGCAATCTAAAGAATCACCCAAAGTAATATACAACTATAAAATAATAATAAAAATAAAGAAAAGTAAAGCAAACAAATTGGGTTGCCTCCCAAGAAGCGCTTGATTTAACGTCGCGGCACGACGAAGACAACTTCATCACTTTTTCCTCCACCTTGAACTTATGAATTGAATCCCCAACTTTGCCTCAAGTTTACAACTATGGTATTGGGGTGGTGGCAAAATTATAAAAGGACCAAGTAACCATTGTCGCATTTTGCACTTCTTGGCCTTTACATGAGGGATGTCGTTTTGTCTCCTAAACATCACAAACTTTAAAATATAGGCACCTTGTTCCTCCTCCTTGGGTTTCTTCATAGGCTCGGGTGGCTCAATTTTCATGTCACCATCTAAACACAATGTTGAAAAATGATTGGAATGAGGTCCAATGCGCTTCAATTCTAAAGTTGTATTACTTTTGACATCCTCACTTGCACAAACACTAGAGTCCTCAAATATGATGTTTTCTATTTCCTCATTTGACTCTAATGTGATTTCCTCAACCTTGGCATCATCAACTAATATTGGGTCGAATGGTAGGAATTTCACTTGTTGCTCCTCAAATTGGCTTCTAAGCTCTTCTATCTCAAATCTACTAATCACGACAACTGATAATTGAGCTTCAGACACCTCAACCATATCACTCAAATTCTCCTCCAAGTCGTGAATAGTCAAGCCAAATTCGTCGATCTCTTGCCCAAGCATAACCCTTTCTTCCATAAATTGCCTCGTCATATTTGTAAGTTCACTCCTGAAATCCCCATAAGCTTCTAAGAGCTTGGCTTGCTCCATTAGCCAAGTTTCGCTAACAACCTGCACTTTATCGCTCCTGTCAAACTCACAAATATCATTAGAATCATCACAAAAATTATTGGGGGAAGGAGCATGACACTTAGGACAATCATTCCACCGACCACCACACAATTTACAAAAATTCCAATCAAAGGTGGTAGAAAATTCACATAACCAGTCTCGCAGGGTTGAAAGAGTTGGACAACTTTCCCACAAGTGGGTTCCTCCGCAAAGTAGACAAGAATCAATAAAACTTGAGCAACCATCATTCGACCCACTTTCATTAAAAGATGCCATGTAAACTAGTAATACAATAATAAACTAAAAATAAAATTAAAAAAAATTAAACCTTAATAGAAAATAATAAATTGTTCAAAAAGAAAATAGTCAATTTAGTCCCCGGCAACGGCGCCAAAAACTTGTTGCTCCCAAACGCACACGCAAGTATACGCGGTCGACAAGTAATAAAGTGATAAATCGAGTATCGTTCCCACGAGGACTATTCAGACTGAATTATAGCAAACAATTTCTAACAAACTATTCAGGGATCTTTTTCTTTGATGGGGAGAGTTTTTATTAACTAAAGAACAGTAATTAAATGGTAAAATCCAAACAATGGAGCAAGACTTGGTTGTTATCAGTAATAAGGAGACGATCCAGGGTCAGAGTTACAAACAATCCAGTTGATGTATCCAATTGATTCCACTTCTTAAATCCCGGATTACTAACTAACAGATTAAATGTACCCGTGAAAACCTTTCGATTCTTCACGGTCTATGCAGGCTACTCCAATCCCTATATGTCTATGGGTTGAATCACATGCACGCATTAACGAATTCTGTAATTAGTTAAACTAGGCGAGCAAGTATATGTCTATCCTACTCACAAATTGGTTCCCCGATGCCCGGGTTCACAAACTAGTCCTATTCTTTCTTATTGCGTAATTAAATTCCCTCTTTCGAGTTCAATCTAAAAACCATAGATAATGCGTAATAATCGGGCCCTGACAATTACACAAGTGAAATCAAGAAAGAATAAGTAACCCGTTATGGGATTTAATTAATGGGAATCAATCTTCAAACATCAACCTTCATGTAATACTCTAACCCGAGAACGATATATCTAGCCACGCATACTCATAATAACAACACAAAGATTTGATGAAATAATGAAATAATGATGAAATAAATTAATGGAAGGAAGAAAAACCCTTGTTCTTGATGTTATGAGCTCTCCAATTTGCTCCAAGGTCTGAACTTTTTATCAAAACTAAGTAAAAGAGTATTTATAGAGTTTACAAACACCTAGTAATAAGTTAGACCCAATCCTAGACGAAATAGGAAGTAAAAACGGGCACAAGGGGCGCTATAACGGGCGCCCCGCGCCTCGGAACGCGCTAGGACAAGCAGACCCCGTCACATTCTCCACGCTTTGGCCGCGCGGCGCATGGGAAACCGCGCCTAGCCACTGCGCGCGGTAGAGGGCACGGCGCGTGGCCCATAGCGCCAGGCAAAACTGCTCTTTCCTTGCTCCGAAACTCGCCTCGTGTCGTGCCTTTGTGTGCTCAATCCAATCTTCAATCAACATCCAATCAATTCTTGCTCCATCAAGCTTCTAAAAACTCCAAATGTACTGCGTAACAACCTACACACGCACGACATAAAATCAGTGTAAAACCACATTCACAAGCTGCAAAACGAGCGAATAACAAGCTCAAACATGCGGTAATATTAAGGAAACCTTGGCATAAAATGCCAAACATCAGCGATCCTAGGAGCATATAACCCCGAAAAGGCGCCAGAGGTAAACCTCCTTGAGGAAGACGAAAACCTCGAAACTTCAATCAACCAAGATGACGACTCTTACTGTTCGGTTGATTGAAGGCTTCGGGGAGGAGGGGAGGAAGGAGTAGGACACTTGGAAGTACAATTCTTTTTAGCATTTACTTTAATTAAGTCTCTAAGTTTTCCCTTTTTTAATTTTGATTACAGTATTTTCATACTTATCAATCATGTTACGGGTGTTCACCCACAACAATTCAGACACAGCACACCTCTTTTATTAATAAAACTACTATACCGTTTAGTCAGTTTTTACAATCAGATCCATCAACGATCCAACTAATCATAGCTCCGACACAAATTAAGTTGAAGCAATACACTCACTTTTCGTGACAAATGTAGGGTAAACTACTCGCTTACAGCTAGATCACTTCTAGTTCAGCCACCATGCATTACTTTGTAAGTTGAAATCATTAATTCAACAAAATTGCACCAACATGTCGGTTTGGACGCCCGCCCGCATAGTGCTAGAAGTCTTAAAATACTCGAGTGAACAAGCAACGACGTTCTGGTTAGAACACAAAAATACCCCCATTACATATCGTGGGCTAAAGTTGTCCCATTGTGGGCGCAAAATGCCATCTATCACAGGCGAAACATAAGCTATCAACCACGGATGCACATATATTGGATGTAACTGCCCAAGAAGGCTTACTGATAAAAACCATTCTGGACACTGGAATTAACAGGCGTCCGTTACTTAATCAAAAGCCGCCTAAGTCATCGGCGCACACGCCTATGTAGGCATGGCTTGGCAAAACCATTATCTAAACAAACTGTTTACGGGAAAAATAAAATCGTCACAAGTGAATTAATGAGCAATTCAAGTAAAAAAACCTCAAAAAAGGGCCAGAATATATTAATTACGCCCATAAAAATGGGCGAATATTCAGAACTAGAACAAAGGAGGGAGTCCTAACTTTCTCTCGGGGGACTTCCTTCGGTGGCAACACTCCGTGAAGTACCTACTTCACTAACTGCAGGTTCCTCAGCCGGCACGACATCTTCTCCTTCGCCACTAGCCTCTTCGGAGCCTTCCTCAAGGTCGGACCCTACCTAAGCATCTGCTTGAGCTACAAGCTCTGTCATCGAAGCAATCTCGGCAGCTAGGTCCAAGCTAGGGTTGTCATGAACCTGATGTACGGTAGCAAGAGCGGGTGCCAAGTTTGTACGATCCACTTCGGCCATACGACGGGCGTTCATCCTTCTCTCCCTATAATGACCCTCATTGCAAAGCTTGTCACGATACTTCTCTAGGGATGCCGTTTTGCTTCTCAATTTGTCATTTTCATCTTGAAGGAAGGCAGAGAGGCCCCTATCATCGGAGACACTCTTCTCGACGGCTTCAATTCTCTCGTCTATCTCTGACATCTTCTGTCGCAGATCCTCCAGGCGGGCCACATTAGTACGGTGAAGTTGCTCCAAAAGTTTAGCCTTCCAAAGGGAAGACTGAAGGCTTTTTACATCATATTTGTGCTTACGAATATCATTGCTCATTGCCTCATCAAGGTTTTTGTTCTTCATGAACTCCAGGTGATAGGCTTCGCGTGTGGTTTGAAGCTCCCCTTTCAGCTGCTCAACCTCCTTCATGAAGGGCTGCAAGCTAGCAACTTGTCCTTGCAGGGCATCATCTCCTCCTTCAGACTCTCACCCGAGCTTCCTTGATGAAAGATCTCGTGATAAATCATCAGCCCCTGGGTGGACATCAAGACGAATGTTCAAAGGAGGAGAGTAAAGATTAGATTCGCAATACTGGAAACCGAAAGAAAAGTTTACCCGAAGAGAACACCCTGCAGCAACTTCAGATGACTGTAATCAGCGAGGTGCCTCTGCTCACAAGGTCCAATCAATTCAGTGGTGTGGTCAGTCACGACCCCACAGACTCTCGAACAGGTTAACTCCCACAACAATGGGAATGACGACCTCGCGGGCTCTATCTACGGGTTCTGCAACATTTGTCGCATTGACAGCCACCTCCTTGCTAGGACGGCGCTTAAAGAGGACGGTCAGCTTAAGGGCAGATTTTTGGTATGGTGGGCTCTATAGACACAGAAGAGACATTCACTTATGGAATGCATGAAGAAATTATATTAGTAAAATACGAAGTGAAGAACTGAATTGACGACCGGGGCTCGAGAGGAATGGTTGGCAATACCACTTCATCCCCCGCATTTTTTTCTTCAGCTTCAGAGGGCTCGTCTGTCAAGAGTCTACGCCTTCGCGAAGATGGACCAGCTTCAGGCATAGTAACAATGGAGGGGTAGCAACGTGCTCATTCTCAGGGACCAAGGGGACTTCTCCTTTGCCGTTAGAAATCAACACAGGCTAACTGGCGACTTCCACATTGTCAGGCTTGGCAGGTCTTTTCCTCTTTGAAGAGTGGGAGTTGTTAGCCCTCTCAGAAACCCTACTGCCTGATGCCAGTATATCGGGTAAAGGAGTAATGTACGGGGCAACAATTTTGATTTTCCTCAACGGGGGCTTTTCACGACGAGAAAACCTTAAACAAAGTAGGAATGACGACAATAATCAAAGTATGTAATCATGCAGAATAGTCAGCAGAGACGACTTACCATGGTCCTTCGCTCGCCAGGCATTCATATTAGCCAGGGCTATGAAGGTCAGCGTAGTATGAGGGTTTCTTACTAAGATTGCAATGACCCACATGGTCAAATATGCATGAGTTAACGGAATAGAATTTATGGAATTCACTAAGAAGGATGGGATGTTAGTTTAGAGAAGCGATGGATGAAAATGTACATGAATAGGAATACAACCACGTACATTTCCTTTTGAAAACTCTTGGAACGGGAGATGATGATACTATAGACGGAGTACGTACCGACACGTATCGGTAGACCCAGCCACGATCTCTAGAGTCCTCACTATTGGTAATTATACCTTTCTTTCCTCGCTTAACAAGGTTCGGCATGCCGCCTTGTGAAGGCAGGGAGAGTAGAAAGCGAGAAGGTGCCAAAAGGAGAATTCACCCTAGCATGATTCGCCAGATGATCCAATACAGCCACCAAGTGCCAGAAGGGCTAATTTGACCCAGGCAGATGTTATATTGACAGCATATCTCTTCAACGATCGAGCGGACCCGTTCGTTAAGATGCAGGGTAAAAAGGTATGTGAACCATCAAATAACCAGCACAAGGAAATTCTTTCTTTGACAGTAGGGACGATGATATCAACAAGATCAGTCCACTTGTAATCAAGCCTGATACGAGTTGCATCATCCTCTACCACAGCGGATGGGTAGAACTCAATAGAAACGTTTTTATTTTCATCGTCTTATTCGGTTGTCTGACCTTGTATTCAACCATCTCATTCAAAACTCAATATTGCGGGCAGATAATCTTAAGCCTTGAAGTTTTAAGGAAGGAAGTTTGCTCCTTTGGCCATATTGAGAAAGGAATTGTTTTAAAGAAGATTGATGAAAGTTCCTTTTTGAAGAAAGTTTTCTTTTTGGAAATGAGTTTCGAAGATGAATAAAGGGCTCTATGACTACGGTGTATTTATATGCGCCGAAAATGAGTCTTAGAAGGGAAGCTAATCGTTTTGAAGATGTAAAGATCGTGATCATTAGTACTTACGTGATACATCACAATAATTACGGGATATGGCAGAGCAGTTGTAGCATTGGAAAGACGCAAACAAAAATCCTTACAATCACAAGATTACACGTCACCGTACTTGAGTACTCGCATTCAATGTCACGCATGCAAAGAGACAGAGGACGAGTACTTGATACATGCACTCCTTCACGTCTTTAATCAAGCCTCTTTCACTTCCTGACTTCTTATGACAACACTCGACAAGTGGGGGGACTGACTGTGTAAGCAAAAATATGCCACCTACTATTACGGGGATACAAGTCCAGCTGGCGAGATTAGACTTAGCATACAAGTCACAGGGCACAGAGGATATACGCCCGCTCCTTGAGCCATGGCTGTTCAGGCGGCGCAGGCGAAGGGCGCGGGGTATACATCCCACCGCCTTAGGATTCACGGTCTCCTAGTTAGGATTTTGTATATACCACCACCTTGAGTTTATAGGCCCATGAGCCTTATTTTTCTTTGTATTTTACCATAATTAGGATTGGGTAAATCTCTACTATAAATATCCTCCTCTCATTGTATTTGTACATCAAGCGATTCACACCGAATCCGACTATTCTCAAGGAATAAGATTATTATTTTCTTGCTTATTTACTTTTCTCTCAATATTTACTTACTTTTCTCTAATGTGTCAAACTTAATGACAGAAATTTACCTTTAAGGTCTAAATCCAAAAATTGTAACTTATATCTCAACTAGTAATAATTAACAAGAAGAACACAAGATTACCTTCAATATGATAGTAGTGAATTAGGAGGGTAGTTGCCACTTTTTAATCCCAAATAATAAGGAAACGTAGCAAGATTGACGCTCACTAGGCTTCCGAAGCTTTGTTTCTTCCGTTCTACTCTTCCGGCTAAGTGAGAAGTGTTTTCCTTGTTTAACTTAAAATAAACTCCTTTTTGCTTAAGGCATCAAGTTAATTGCCTTTGCTTAAGGACTAACTTAATAAACCTTAATTTTTTGTCTCTACAAGTGGGCTTCTTCGAATATTTAAAGGATGTTTTCAAAAGTAGGACTTCAAATAAGAAATTACAAATGAAGGGCCACATTTGATTCTTGCATGGCATAGCACAGCCTTTATTTTTTAAATTTGGGCTCTCCCTCCGAATACAAAGCTCTAGCTGCCACCCGCCTTCCTTCCCCGCCATTGACCCGTCGGCGACCACCCTAGCCGGAAAACTTCAAATCACCGGATTTTCACTGAATTTTTATTTCTTCAACCGAAATTACTTATTTTGTTTAATGCATCAGAGTTTTATTATTGTCGGTTTTGTTTATATCATTATTTTTGGCAATTTATATACACAAATCTATTAAAAATAATAAATTATACATATAGAGAAATGCGTATACAAGGAGAAAAATATAAAAATATACATTGAAAAATCAAACATCATACACGCATCCAAAATAATATGCAAAACTAAAATTTTATACGCATACTTATTCATGTGCATACCACTTTATACAAGTTTATACACTACATAAGCACAGTATAAAATATGTATAAAAGTGTATAAAAAGTACAATAATATTTCTAGAATATTTCTTAGCATATCTATATCTCATTTTTAAGAAAAACACCAGATTTATACCAATTCTTAAAAGAAATCACCAAATATGTACAATTTTTCAAGAAAAATACTCGATCTGTCCAAATCCTTAACAAAAAAGAAATTCAAATTTAGACATAAAATGTATATCTTTTAACATAATAATCATGGATCCACAAAATAAATAAAGAAATGGAGAAGAAGAGAGCTACACCAGAGTTTTTGTAAGGAAAAAAGAAGAAGAAGAAAAGTAGCACGGTGGCGGCGCCGGTGATGCATTGGCGGAGGAGCGGCGGTGAAGTAGCTATTACGAGTTGGCGGGAGGAGGAGATATGCTTTTTGGACTGCTATGTTTTCTTAGAGGAGAAAGGAAATGGGGATGCTAGGTTTTTTGGAAAAGAAGGAACTAATAGGCCGCTATGTGTGTAATATCTATTTCAGAAAATAACACAAGTGGGCCTACTCGTGTGAGATTTCAAAATAAGGGTCCATATTGGTAATTCTTGTGTGCTACTTGTCTTCTAATGTAAAAAACCTAAATTTTAAACCTTCCTATGATGTCCACCTTTGTCACGTGGCCTTTTGACTCCCTTTGTACAAGACTTACATCTCAACTCGATAAATAGCCATAGTCTATAGAGATGACATAGTCCCATTATATTTCGACAACTAGCATATTATATCTCCTAAACTACTAAAAGTAATGACTATCAGGCCAAACAGTTACTCCTGTCTAGAATCAACACAAGCTCTTAAATTCTCATACCATATTAAAACATGAAAATTTTATTTTTCTCATATTCATCACCGATTAAATAATATCAAATTAGTTTGTGGAATTTCATTCTTCCCACCTTAAATGACATTTGTCCTCGAATATCGAATTTGGATGTTTGACCCTTTGGGAGTTAAGATCTTGAGTAATTTCCTACTTTCATCCTGGACCCCCATAATTTGACTAACTCCAAACTTCTAAAAATAATTCGACAAAGTTTTCCTGTAACGAGAGCTATCTCAAAATTTTTAATATGCTCAATATTAACCACAACAACATAGTATATCTAACTAGTCATTCCATCACATCATACATAACATAAAAATGTAGTTCAGGTTCATATATTTTCAATGCAAAGTCACATAAATAAGTATTTATATTTACTATTTTGCTTGTTTTTTCTCATTTTATGGTTAATAGATATAACACACATATAAATTTGTTGAAGTTGCCTGAAGTGTACAATTTTTTTGGATAAAAGCTAACATTCTCAACCTTTTCTTCCATTCTACATTTCCACTCCATTAACCGCACAATAGCATGATTTATATTATGACTCTCTCTCTCTCTCTCTCTCTCTCTCTCTCTCTCTCTCTCTCTCTCTCTCTCTCTCTCTCTCTCTCTCTCTCTCTCTCTCTCTCTCTCTCTCTCTCCAAATGGTTAAACTGAGCATCATAGTAAAACTTGATCTATTTTAACTTTCATAACTTTAAGACTTTAGATACATGAGCTTTGGAACAAATACGAGTACTTCGCTATCATGTCTTGTTCTATTTCTCAAGTTACTTCTTCCTCGGATTGCTTTCTCCACAGAACCTTGACAGAAGCAATGTCCTTATTTCGCAACCTTCAGACTTGTCTTTCTAAAATTAACTACTGGAACCTCATCGTAGGATAGAGAATTATGCACCTCTACCTCATGAATTGGAATCGCATGACTCGGGTCATAGAGATATTTCCTCAACATAGAAACATGGAAGACTGGATGCATCACTGCTAATTCTGGTGGCAAGGCTAGTTCATAAGCTACACGTCTGACTTTCTTAAGAATCTCATAAGGACCAAAAATACCTCGGGCTAAGTTTGTTTTCTTGCCAAAACGCATTACACCCTTCATTGGAGACACTTTCAAAAAATACCCTTTTGACCTACATTGAACTCAAGATTGCAGTGTTGTTTATTCGGATACGACTTCTGACGGCTCTAAGCTATTTTTAGTCATTTTTGGATCGATTTCATATTCTTCAAGGAATCTTGAATAAACTCTGGACCGATGAGTTTTTTTCACCCACTTTTACCAGCTAATAGGTGAACAACATCACCTACCATATAGAGCTTCAACTAGGGCCATCTGAATACTTACCTGATAACTGTTATTGTAGGCAAACACAATTAAAGGAAAATTGTCATTCCAATTTTCCTTAAAATTTAGAACACATGCCCTTAACATATCTTGCAATGTCTGAATCATTCTCTCAGTTTGCCCATCTGTATGAGGATGAAAAGATGTACTCAAGTTTACCCTAGTGCCAAGACCTTCCTAGAAGCTCTGCCAAAATTAGTTAGTGAATTGTGCACCCCTGTCCGAAATAATAGAGACATGCGAGCCATGATGTTGAACTATCTCATTTACATCAATTTCTGCATATTAGTTAGTTGAGTAAGTCATCTTTACTGGCAAAAAATGTGCTGACTTGGTGAGTCGATGCACTATGACCCATATAATCATACTTCTTGAAGGTCCTAGGTAAACCAACCACAAAATCCATGTTAATTCTTTCCCACTTTCATTATGGTATTTCGATCTCCTGAGCATAGCCGTATGGCTTCTGATGTTCAACTTTTACCTGTTGACAATTTCAACAAATAAGGCACAAAATCTGCAATGTCCCATTTCATGTTACTCCACCAATAAATATCTTTTAAGTCATGGTACATTTTTGTAGCACCTGGATGCACTGAACATCTGGAATTATGTGATTCTTCCATAATTGCCATACGCAAGCCATCAATATTTGGTAAGCATAATGGAGTGACGTACCTCAAAACACCATCTTCTAAAATGGTGAAGTCTTTTATTTAGCCATTTAAGACACCTTCCTTAATATTCATCAGTTGCTTGTCTTCCCACTGATTGGGCTTCACCCTTTCAACTAAAGCTGACATTGACACTTAGCAGGCTGTTGATTCACCATCATCCGTTTCATCAAGATAGATCCCTTGGTTCGCCATACTCTAAATTTCCTTAGCTATCGGCCTCTTGTGAACCTGCAAATTAGCTAAACTACCCATATATTTCCTGCTAAGGGCATCAAAAACCACATTTGCCTTACTTGGGTGATATAGAATATTCAGATCATAATCAAGCTCTAACTATCTTCGATGTCTCTGATTCAACTCTTTCTGTTTAAAGATATATTGCAGGTTCTTGTGATCTGTATTGGTATCACAATGCTCACCATATAAATAGTGATGCCATATTCTTAAGGCAAACACCACTGCTGCTAATTCAAGATCGCATGTAGGATAGTTCTTCTCATTGTTGTTTAGCTGTCTGGAAGCATAAGCAACCACCTTGTCATCTTGCATAAGAATGCATCCTAACCCAACTCTGGAGGCATCTCAATATACAACAAATCTTCCATAACCTGTAGGTAGAGTCAAAATTGGAGTTTATGTCAACCTATCCTTGAGTTCCTGAAAACTCTTCTCACAAGCTTGTGAACACTACAACTTAACATTCTTCTAGGTCAATTTTGCCAAAGGAGCTGATATTGAGAAAAACCCCATACAAAGCATCGATAATACCCTGCTAACCCCAAAAAACTTATGATCTTTGTAGGCGTCGTTGGTCTAGGCTAGTTTTTTACTGCATGTATCTTCTGTGGGCCTTCCATGATTCCCTCACTTGAGACACCATGTCCCAAGAATTCAATTTTATCAAGCCAGAATTCACACTTGGAAAATTTTGCATATAACTGATGTTCCTTTGAATTCTGTAATGCTGCCTGAGGTGTTTTTCATGTTCTTCTTGACTGCGAGAATAAACCAAAGTATCATCTATGAAGACAATAACAAAAGAATCCAAGAATGGCCTGAAACTTTGTTCATTAGGTCCATGAAAGCAGGTGGCACATTGGTCCGCCCAAAAGACATCACTAAGAACTCATAATGCTCATAGCGAGTCTGATAAGGATCGAAAATAAGACATGAAAAATGATAGGAGCGAGACTCGTCTCGAACTCCCTACGAGGTATCCACGAGGAACTTGTTTCGTGAAACCCTCGATTCGGGTCAAGAGTTGCCTAACACTATGCAACTACCCTCGAGTCACACTTGGAACTCACAAATAGAATGATCGGGTTTGGTTCGAGGTTCAACTAGATCCGCTAAAAGATTCAAGACAAAAAGGGGTTCGTTCATTGACTCTAGAGATACAACTTTTCAAAAGTGTTCATCATTCATCAAAGGTATTCTAGTTCAAATGAAAGACTAAGGGCCCTTTTATAGGTGCCTCATACACATAATATAAATTCTAAAAGACCCCTAAAGTGGGCTAAAAGAATAGAAGCCACGTAGGGCTAGAATAGGAAATACATAACAAATAAGTGGGATTTCCTGTCTAGTCAAACTAGGGGTGGGCGGTCAGCCCCTTAAAGGAGGCGCCCCGCCTCTGCATAAAGTGGAGAATTACCACAGGGGAGTGGGTGGTCCGCCTGTGTAACAGGGGCGGTCCGCCTACTCAAACTTCAGAGAGTGTGCAATTCCACACTTAGCCAAATTTCCACCCATCTTCAACTAGGAGGTCCACCCCTTTCAGTGGGCGATCCGCCTCATCCTGGAGCTTCTTGAGGAGCCTCAAAATGGGTCTCGGATGCTCCTCCTTGTAGCCTAGATGGTCCTCCTTCCATGGCGCTCCAATGCATGATCTTCAAGTCTCTTCCGGAGTCTTCTTCCATGTCCTTCCAAGTCAAGTGGAGATGAATGTCTTGGATTATTTTGGCTTGACTTCTAGTGAAAGGCCTTGAGGTAGTTTGATGCGCATCATCCTCCCCTTCTTGGGAAGATTTCATCCTCGAAATCATGGCCTCCTCTTCTTCGGCATCACCATCCCCTACATCAAAAGGGGTTAAGTTAGACACACTAAAAGTATTTGAGACATTATACTTACCGGGTAGATCAATCACATTGGCGTTGTTGTTGATCTTGGAAAGCACTTGGAATGGTCCATCTCCCCGGGGTGCCAACTTCCCTTTCCTAAGGTTTGGAAACCTTTCTTTGCAGAAGTTCACCCACACCCAATCTTCTTTATTGAGCTCTAGCTTCTTCCTTCCCTTGTTCTTTTTGGATGCCACCTTTGCATAGGCTTCCTCCAAGTTCTTCTTGGCTTTAGCATGGAGCTCAAGCATAGCCTTTGCTCGGCTTTTACCTTCAAAACTCACAACCAAATCTTTGGGCAAAGGGGTTAGATCAAATGGAATCAACGGATTAAAGCCATAGACACACTCAAATGGAGTCATACCAATCAAACTATGCAACGTATGGTTATATGCAAACTCCATAAGAGGCAACTTATCAACCCAAGTCCCAGCCTTACCTCGGGTCATAGCTCTAAGAAGAGCACCCCAAAGTTCGGTTCACCACCTCGGTTTGCCCATCCGTTTGAGGGCGGTGGGATGTAGAGAACAATAGCTTGGTGCCAAGAGCACCCCAAAAGCTTCTCCAAAAGTGGCTAAGGAACTTTGTGTCCCTATCACTCACAATAGTTTGAGGCACACCATGCAACTTTAACACATGATCAATAAATAAAGAAGCAACATGTTGTGCATCATCACACTTTTTACATGAAATAAAGTGAGCCATTTTGGAAAACCTATCCACTACAACATAAATGCTATCATGTCCTCCCCTAGACCGTGGCAATCCCATAACAAAATCCATAGAAATATCCATCCACGGGCTAGTACGTACGGGGAGAGGAGTATACAATCCATAGGGGTTTGATTTTGGCTTAGCATGCTTGCACTCAAGGCAAGTTTTGCAAAGTTTCTCAACTTGCACCCCCATCTTAGGCCAATGAAATTGTTCCATGAGAATGGCCAAGGTCTTGTTTCTCCCAAAGTGTCCCATCAAGCCCCCACAATGTGTTTCACGAACAAGCAATTCTCTCCAAGAGGACTCGGGAACACAAACTCTACCGTTTTTAAAGATATAGACATCTACCCATTGGTACTTCTCAACTCTTTCTCCCTTCTCAAGAGCTTCATGAATGCTCTTTAGCTTAGGGTCTTGAGCATACATCATCTTAATGCTCTCAAAACCCATGAGCTTGGAGGCAAGAGTGGTGGCTAGAGCAAACTTCCTAAAAAGCGCATCCGCCACAACATTGTCTTTCCCTTTTTTGTATTGAATGACACAGGGAAAAGACTCAATGAACTCTACCCATTTGGCATGCCTCTTGTTCAACTTCTTTTGGCCCCTAAGATGTTTGAGTGACTCATGATCAGTCTTAATAAAAAATTCCCTAGGCCAAAGATAATGTTGCCAATGAGCTAGAGTTCTCACTAGGGCATACAACTCCTTGTCATACGTAGAGTAGTTCAAGGAGGCACCCTTCAATTTCTCACTAAAGTAGGCTATGGGTTTTCCATCTTGCATGAGACCACCAATTCCCACCCCGAGGCATCACATTCAACATCAAATGCCTTTCCGAAGTCGCGCAATTGCAATAGAGGGGCGGTACTCAACCTACTTTTCAATCCTTGGAAGGCCTTCTCTTGAGGCTCTCCCCACAAAAAAGGTTTGTCTTTCTTCACCAATTCGGTGAGTGGAGCGGCAATAGCATTAAAGTCCCTTATAAATCTCCTATAGAAGCTAGCAAGACCATGAAAGCTTCTAACTTGAGAAACGGTAGTGGGAGTAGGCCAATCTCGTATGGCCTCTACCTTGGACTCATCCACTTCCACTCCTTGGGCACTCATAACAAACCCAAGAAAGACTACCTTTTCAACACCAAAGACACATTTCTTAAAATTAGCATAGAGCTTTTCGGCTCTCAACACTTCAAGCACTTGCCTTAAATGATCAACATGGTCGTCTAATGATTTTCTATATATCAAAATGTCATCAAAGTAGATGACCACAAATTTGTTGATGAATGGCTTCAACACATGATTCATTAGCCTCATGAAGGTACTAGGTGTGTTGGAGAGGCCAAAGGGCATCATCAACCATTCATATAGACCAAACTTGGTCTTGAATGCGGTTTTCCACTCATCACTCGGTTTCATATTGATTTGGTGGTAACCGGACAAAAGGTCTATCTTTGAAAAAATGCTAGAACCACTTAGCTCATCAAGCATATCATCTAAACGAGGTATGGGATGTCGATACTTTACTGTGATCTTATTGACCGCTCGACAATCCACACACATCCTCCATGTGCCATCCTTCTTTGGGACAAGGATCACGGGCACGGCTCACGGACTCAAGCTCTCTCTCACCAAGCCCTTGGTAAGTAATTCATCCACTTGCCTTTGCAACTCCTTTGTATCTTCGGGATTGCTTCTATAGGCCGGCTTGTTTGGTATTTGGGATCCCGAGACAAAGTCAATTTGATGTTCAATACCCCCTCAAGGGAGGTAAACCATTTGGCATCTCATCCGGGAACATGTCCCCAGAAACCTTCAAAACACTTCCAAGAGCACTAGGTAAAGGGCTAGAAGAATAATCAAATTCGGAAGTAAGAATCATACCTTTGTGAACTAGGCAAATGAGTAGTTTGTTGCCATTATTTCCTTTCAAAAGCTCACCCGGTTGCCTCATGGAACAAATGCTACAGGTAGAAGATGGTGGAGTCACCACCAAGCTCTCGGCCAAAGGTCTAGTCTCAACAACCGACTTAACCTTTGCCGCTTCTCTCAACCCCCTCGTGCGCCTATAATCTTCACTTACTTGCTTGAGCGACAAGGGTTTGAGCACAAACTTTTTCCCTTCATGCTTGACCGTATAGGTGTTGACACGACCATCATGCACTACATTTCGATCAAATTGCCATGGCCTTCCAAATAGAAGGTGGCAAGCTTGCATAGGAACCACATCAAATATGTGTTCATCCACATAGTTTTCAATCTTGAATTTAATTATCACTTATTTCACCAATTTCAATTCACCACACTCACTAATCCATTGTAATCGATAAGGATTGGGATGTTTCAAAGTGGGCAATTTCAATTGGGAAACTAGTGTTTGACTAATAACGTTAGCACAACTTCCCGAGTCAATAATCATGGAACAAACTATACCCATGACTCGGCATCTAGCATGGAAGAGGTTTTCTCGTTGCAAATTCTCATTATCCTCCACAAGCATAGAACTTAAGCTCCTCCTCACAACAAGGAAGGCATGAGGATCATCTTCCTCAACCGCATCCCCCCCACATCAACCACCTCATCCCCTTCTACTCCCTCATCCTCGAGTTCACTATCTTGTTCATACACCAATTCACCTACCACAACCATGGTCTTCCGAGTAGGACAATCTCTAGCAAAATGACCATACCCCTTACACTTATAGCATTGAGTAGAAGTAGAAGTAGGATTGCTCAAGCGAGTTTTAGAATTACCTCCCACATGTGGTGTAAACTTCTCATACGGCTTCTTCACATCTTTACTAGCACTTGCACCACTTGCATTTGGGAATTTTGCATTTGGATTCTTCCACTCCTTTGGCTTACTCATGGGAGTAGGAGTGCTACTCTTGTAGCGAGTGGATTTCTCATCCTTGAGCCATTTCTCGGCTTCAACCGCAGCATCATATAGATCATAATGATTGTCATACTTGTGAAACTTCAATTGAGAGGCTATCTCTCGGTTCAATCCACTCCTAAACCGAATCACGGCAGGTTCATCTTCCTCCGCATCCATGTCTAAGGTCATCCGGATTTGCTCAAACTCATTGAAGTACTCCCCAACCATCTTGTAGCCTTGTTTCAACTCATAAAGACGTTTGAGTTGGTCTTGACGATATTGTTGAGTCAAATACTTCTCATCCATCACACGAATCAATTCATCCCAAGTAACATTGATGGCCATAGCATTTCTCCTTCTATTCCTCTTGGCGGACTCCCACCAAGTAGAAGCAAAGGATTCAAAGGAAGATATAGCATATTTGGCTTTCTTCTGCTTGGTCATGTCATTGGTGTCAAACACTCTTTCCATGGATAACTTCCACTCAATGTACTCAACCGGGTCAGGCTCCGGTCGGCCTCCAAAGTTGTCTCCATAACCATCATAATCCCTCCTAGCATTCCCTCCAACATACCCCATGGGTGGCCCTCGACCTCGGCCTCTACCCCTATTCTCATTCCAACCCCAATTCATTGCTCGCCTAGGTTGATAGTGAGCATCATAACCACCATCACCATACTGATCCTCCTCCCCTTCTTGAGCTTCCTCAACTTGCTCAAGAGGTAGAACATTTCGAATGGGTCTTGGAAGTGGAGTATTTCTTTGGGGATTACCCAAAATGTGGGGAATGCCCACTTTTTGGGGATTGCCGAACACTTGTTCATTTCTATCACGTTCATCTCTCACCCTTTGTTGCTTAAGTAGTTCGGCAACTTGTTCCTGGGTAAAGGTTGAACACTTGTGCCTTCACCGGCTTCAAGTTGGACACTCGGGGTCCCTTTCTCAACTTGGACACTCGGGGTCCCCTTTTCAAGACTTTCAATCCTTAGGTTCATACTATCCAACTTGGCCAAGATAGTAGCCAAGGCACTCTTCAAAAGATCATCTCTTTCGTTAGCCACTGTACCTACAAAATGAACAAACTTTAGTGAAATCACCTCGCTCACACCCTCACTTTGTATGTCACTCGGTTCACTCGTTTAGTGGTGGTGGATATTTCACTCAAGTTTGAACCTAGAAGCTTCATGTAGTTTATCAACAAACCTCAACTCAGTCAATCAATCCACAAGTCAAGTGTCCTCCGAGGTGAGTGGAGTTTATGTGACTCAAAGGACGATAAGCTTTTTAAGTGAGGACTTGAGTCAAAAGATTCTACGGGTCTTCTTCGAATTCTTCTCTCCTAACTAGGCACGAGTTTCCTAAAAGCTCAAAGACTAGTACCAATTAAGTAGGAAAGTTACTTAGAGAAGTAATAGTTAGATGTTATGCAAGCAAATAAATAATAGAACCTAGGAAAAACTACCCAAACCAACACCTCACAAAAATAGGCGCCCCACCTCTTCAGAGTGGGCGGTCCGCCCGTTTCTCTGCAGAGGGAAGTGGGCGGTCTGCCTCTGTAAACAGGCGCCTCGCCTCCCAAAGTCCATAGAGCTCACCAAAAAGTCGGCGGTCCGCTTATGTGACTAGGCGCTCCGCCTACTGTGTTCTTCAGCACAGTCCAAAGTCGTGTTTCTTGGTTTTAGCACCCCAAAATCCAACAATTTTCAAGATGTTTGTCCAATCTGAAGGTACCCAATCGTGTTTTCAACCACAATAATCAAAACCCAATGAATTTTATCAAACCCCAGTAAAAAACAATCAAACTCCAATGTTCATCAAGTTCATAGCAAGGGTTTTTCAAGAACAAGGGTTTCAAATTTTCAAATCTTGTTTTACAACTCCAAATCAAGAGTTGTTGGTACCAAATCGTTGGGTTTTCAATAAGGATCAATCTCCAATAACACCCATATCAGGATTCAATCACACTAACAAGATATGCAAAATTTTTGGATTTTCAAATTTTTTAATTTTTGTGTTTTCTTCTTTTTCAACAATAACAAACAAGAAACTAAGATAGAAACCAACTTAGGCACGAAAAACAAGGGTCGAGGGTTTGTAGAAATAAATTCCGAGCCTTGCTTTGATACCAAGATGATAAGGATAGAAAATAAGACACGAAAAACGATAAGAGCGAGACTCCTCTCGAACTCCCTACGAGGTATCCACGAGGAACTTGTCTCGTGAAACCCTCGATTCGGGTCAAGAGTTGCCTAACGGTATGCAACTACCCTCGAGTCACACTTGGAACTCGCAAATAGAATGATCGGGTTTGGTTCGAGGTTCAACTAGATCCGCTAGAAGATTCAAACCAAAAAAGGGTTCTTTCATTAACTCAAGAGATACAACTCTTCAAAAGTGTTCATCATTCATCAAAGGTATTCTAGTTCAAATGAAAGACTAAGGGCCCTTTTATAGGTGCCTCATACACATAATATAAAGTCTAAAAGACCCCTAAAGTGGGCTAAAAGGATAGAAGCCACGTAGGGCTAGAATAGGAAATACATAACAAATAAGTGGGATTTCCCGTCTAATCAAACTAGGGGTAGGCGGTCCGCCCCTTGAAGGCGCCCCGCCTCTGCATAAGGTGGAGAATTGCCACATGGGAGTGGGCGGTCTACCTGTGTAACAGGGGCGGTCCGCCTACTCACACTTCAGAGAATGTGCAATTCCACACTTAGCCAAATTTCCACCCATCTTCAACTAGGAGGTCCACCCCTTTCAGTGGGCGGTCCGCCTCATCCTGGAGCTTCTTGAGAAGCCTCAAAATGGGTCTCGGATGCTCCTCCTTGTAGCCTAGGTGGTCCTCCTTCCATGGCGCTCCAATGCATGATCTTCAAGTCTCTTCCGGAGTCTTCTTCCATGTCCTTCCAAGTCAAGTGGAGATGAATGTGTTGGATTATTTTGGCTTGACTTCTAGTGAAAGGCGTTGAGGTAGTTTTTCCCGTATCAGAGTCCTAGCGGATGTTTTCGGGATGTCGGCTTCACTGGTTTTCAACTGATGGTATCTGGATCTCAAATCTA
The DNA here is from genome assembly GCA_029990575.1 of Petunia axillaris subsp. axillaris. NCBI lineage: Eukaryota > Viridiplantae > Streptophyta > Magnoliopsida > Solanales > Solanaceae > Petunia > Petunia axillaris. The sequence goes on along the minus strand of JARKNS010000004.1, from coordinate 90,017,663 downwards.
TTTTGGAGAAATGCTTAGCACCCTGCAACTTATCAAATAGGTCATCATTCCTTGGTAAAGGATATTTGTTCTTAATTGTGACCTTATTCAGTTGGCGGTAATCCATACACATCGGAATAGTACTATCTTTTTGCTTCACGAATAACACTGGGGAACCCCAGGGCGACACACTTGGTCGAATAAACCTTTTGTCAAGAAGGTCTTGAAACCCTTATAATTAGTAATTATTTTCTAATTTTATCAAAATTAATCATCAATTTTCAAATGACTTAACAAATTTTCAGCTTAACAATAATCATGGAATCAATCTCCGCTCAATTCGATGAAAATTTCTTCTATCTATTTTAGCAACACAGATTCGGCCAAAGTTAAATAACTCTTTTTGGAGGTCTTCATTGATGGAAAATTTTCGTTAATGAAAAGAGCAAAAAAGAAAGATAATGAAAGACAAACATTATCTAGGGGGTTCAATGTTTCTCCAGTTGTCAGGATCCCAAACTTCTACCCTGTTGGTTTGGGTTCGAATTCTCATTCCTCATTCCCTATCCCCCTATGTAATAAAAAAGGATTTTTTTTTAAAAAAAAATATATATATTACCTAGGATTAGCGAAATAAATTATCATCAATAGGGTTCAACAAAGTTGTCATGTAATAGTAGGGATTCTTTAGCCATGGTAGTGGTGAGGGAAAAACCGTTAGTCTTTTTCTTTCCGATGAAGATGATTCAAAAACTGAATTAAAAAATGTTATCATTTACTCACATGTTTGTGTGTCAAATACGTGTGACATATTTTAAGAGGTAAACAAAGTTTGGTATGTCGGAGATGTCTCATTTTCAATTTGTTCAAGAGATTTGACCTTAAATTCATAGGGCAATCTATATATTATGCCTTTAATTTATATAACATAGTTTTGAATGAGCATGTGTGTGAAAAAAAATACGCCACCTATGATTACGGGGATACAAGTCCAGCTAGCGAGACTAGACTTAGCTTACAAGTCACCGAGCGTAGAGGATACACACCTGCTCCTTATACTATGACCTCTCAGTTAGCGCATGCATATGACGCAAGGTATACATCCCGCCACCTTATGGTTTACAGTCTCCTAGTTAAGGTTTCGTATATACCACCGCCTTGAGTTTACAGGCCATGGCCTTATTAGTCTTTGTATTTTACCATAATTAGGACTGGGTAAATCACTACTATAAATATCTATCCTTACATTGTATTGTACATCAAGCGATTCACAATGAATCCGGCTATTCACAAGAAATAAAACTCTTTATTTTCTTGTCTATTATTTCTCTTTCAGTTCTATTTACTTTTCCTACGTATTTACTGTATTGCTTGTGATTAGCTAACAAATTTAATTGTTTTACCTAAACGATCAAATTTAGGCCTAAACAGTTTGACGCCTACTGTGGGGCCCAGGAAATTATAGGTTTCTACGAAGGAAAAGGGTAGTCATGTCAGACGATAATTACAATGTTCCAAGAACACTCTCGATCCAGTAGACGATTCTGTGAAAGATCTCAATGATCTTAGTGGACAGGCAAAGGATCCTGCTAAGGATCCAATCCTTGTAGCAAGTGATAGGGAAGACGATATGCCACACAAAAATAACTATAGGCTCAAGGAATTCCTCATTGGTCTCTTCAAAAACTAGGAAGAACGGATAAAGAAAAACTCGGCCAACATGGCCGAAGCTATGGCCCAAAAGTTAGGAGTTGCTGGATCGTCTCAGAGGCCAACGTCCCCGCAAGGACCCGCGCCCGCGAACGAGTCCCTTGCATCCATGCCCAATCGAGGACTCAACATGGATGCTGCCCCCAGCAGTTCCACAGCAGTCAACAATCAAGATCTGAAAGGAACACCTGTCATTCAGGACATCCTGAAGGAGATGAAGGCCATTTACGATCTGATCGGTAAGGTACCTGGTGCTCCATCTCATGTTACCACCGTAGATGAGAAGAAGTTCTATAAGTATGAATAAAAAGCAAGTGTTGCACCGGTCGGCGTACTAAAGTACTTCCGCCTGCCGGATAACCTTAAGTACGATGGAACTACTGATCCGGACGAGCATATTGCAGCTTATTATACAGCTGTAAAAAAATGAGATTAATGAAGAAGAAACTTAATCCATTCTGGTGAAGAGATTCGGCTCGACCTTAACTAAAGGTGCCCTTGCTTGGTACAGTCAGCTACCAATGGGTTCAATCGAGTTATTCACCCATGAATTATTTTTTCAAGAAGGCGCATTCTAGAGCCCGTAATTGGAGAAGCGCATAGAGGACATCTTTGAGATCCGACAACGCGACGACGAGCTATTATTATCTGGAGCGATTTCAGAGGGAACGCATAGAGCTCCCTCCAGTTCCCGATAACATCGTTTGGTAGCCTTTACAAAAAGTCTGAACTCTAGGGGCTCATTGGCCACTCGGGAGTTACAGTGGAGTCTTACTCAACACCCGGTGTCTACATGGAATGCTTTACACTAGAGGTATACTGAGAAGCTATATTTGGAACCTGAACAATCTTCGACCGATAATGGTGGTATAAGACGTTAATCGTCAAAGTCAAAAATGAGAATAACCCAAAGAACACCGAGTCGGAGATAGAGGGAAGCAGAGTATGAGAGATTACATGCCCATCTTCCCCAAACCGGTAGAGAAACGGGAGGACATCAGGAAAGCAGCGACGATTCAACACAAGGGAGCGCTCTGCATTGCAGGACACCCGATAAGTTTGAGGAGCTAGGACTGTGGGTCAACGCCATGGAATTTGTAAAAGATCATCTGAAGAGCACCCAAGTACGCTAGCCCAACAACATGAGGGCAGAGCCCGACAAAAGAGACGTAAACCTTTACTGTGATTTCTACAGAGCTCACGGGCACGAGACTTTCGAATGCAGGGCTCTAATTCTAGAAGTAATGGCTTTACCCAACAAAGGGTACTTAAAGGATTTGCTGATAGATAGGGGAAATAAGACGTACGCTAAAAACAGGGGCTCAGAAGATCCTCAGATCTGCCGGAGCCTGAGAGGTCCATCAACGTGATAGTCTATGGCTCGATGATGCTTAATGATTTGAATCACAGCGAGGAAATGCCCGATTGATGCCATGCCCGAGATGAGATGATCTTGTTCAGTGACGAGGATAGCACCAGCTGCAACACTCATCACCACGATGGCTTGGTCATGACACTTAGAATAGGGGATACAGATGTCAAATGCATCTTGGTCGACGCTGGCAGCAATGTAGACCTAATCAAGTGGGACACCTTACGGGCAATGGGGATTGAAGTCAAAGTGACTCCAAGTGTCTATACATTTGCTGGCTTCAACAAACTCCTGCGAAAAGTCTATTGGAGAAAATAAACCTTGCTACGCGCATACCAGGAGTAGATCACCTTTCATCTTTCTACGTAATCAAATAAGGCGTCATGTATAATGCCATCATTGGATGGTCGTGGATTCATCAGGCCAAAGCAGTGCCTTCTACCCTACACTAGAAACTCAAGTACCCTACTGAGTGGGGGTAAAAGAAATTAATGGAGGTCAGGAAGTTGTAAGAGAATGCTATACAACAACAGTCCTAGGAGCGCCTGTCCACAAAAAAGCACCAGAAACGAACCTCCTTGAAGCCGATGATGACCCCAAAACTTCAATCAACCAAATGACGACTCTGACTGTTTAGTTGATTCAAAGATTTGAGGGGGGAGAAGGAGTAGGACACTTAGAAGTACAATTCTTTTCAGTATTTGCTTTAATTAAGTCTCTAATATTTTTTTTTGAATTTTGATTACAGTATTTTCATGCTTATTAATCATGTTACGGGTTTTCAACCACAATAGTTCAAGCCCAGCGCACCCTTTATCAATAAAATTATTATTCTACTTAGTGGGTTTTACAATCAGATCCATCTATGATCCAAATATTTATAGCTCTGGCACACCTTAAGTTGAAGTAATACTCACTTTTTGTGACAAAAGTAGGGTAAACTACTCGCTTAAAGCTAGATCACTTCTAGTTCAGGCACCAGGCACCAGGCATTATTCGTAAGTTGAAATCGTCAATTCAATAAATTGCACCAACATGTCAGTGGGGACGTCCGCTCGCATAGTGCCAGTAAGTCTTAAAACACTCGAGTGAACCAGCACAGATATTATAGTTTGAACGAAAAGTGCCCCTTTACACAAAATAGGCTAAAGACATCCCCTTGTGGGTGCAAAAGTCATCTATCGCAGGTGCAACTTAAGCCGTCAGCCTTCAGTGCACACACAACGGACATACTTGCCCAAGAAGGCTCACTGAAAAACATTCTAGGCATTAGAATGAACAGGGCGTCCAGTTATCAATCAAAAGTCGCCTAGACTCTTGGCGCACACGCCTACGTAGACACGACTTTACAAAGCCATTATCTAAAAATTGTTTACGGAAGAAATTGAATTCGTCACAAATAAAATAATGGATAATTCAAGTAAAAAGCCTCAATGCGAACTCAAAATATAATAATTACGCCCAAATCATGGGCAATTGTTCATATCATTGTCGCAAAAACAAAGGAGAGGGGGATTCTAACTCTCTAAGAGGACTTCCTTCAGTTTGCGAAGGTCCTGCTTCACCGACTGCAGGCTCCCCAGATGCACATCATCATCTCTTTCACCACTAGCTTCTTCAAAGCCTTCCTCAATATCGGATCCTAACTGAGCATATTCTTGGGCCACAAGCTCGGTCAACGAAGCAATCTTAGATGCTAGGTCTAAGCTAGGGTTGTCACGAACCCGGTCTAAGGTAGCATGAGCAGCCACGAGATTAGCAGGATCTACCTCGGCCATATGGCAAGTGTTCAGGGCATTCATCATTTCCTCTCTGCGATGGGCCTCGTTACAAAGTTTATCGCGATACTTTTCCAAGGACGCCACTCTGCTTTTTAGCTTGTCGTTCTCATCCTGGAGGAAGGCAAAAAGTCCCTTAGCTTCGGAAGCACTCATTTCAGCAGCTTTGGCTTTTTCTTCCATTGCGGACAAACTCTACCGAAGGCTTTCCTCAACTGCTTCCAAGCGGGTCACATTGGCATAATGTACCTACCCGATAAGTTTTGCTTCCTGCAGGGACGACTGAAGAGTCTCTACAGCCTGTTTGCTCTTATGAGCCTCATTGCTCACCGCAACATTAAGGTTCATGTTCTTCATTTCCTACAAGTGATAGGCTTTGCGTGTGGTTTGGAGTTCCCCTTTCAGCTATTCCACCTTTTCCACAAAGGGTTGCAAGCTACCAACCTGTCCCCACAGAGCATCGTTCTCCTCCTTCAGGGCATCATCCGAGCTTCCTCGGTGAAGGGTTTCGTGATAAACCATCAACCCCTGAATGGACATCAGAAAAGTTGTTCGAAAGAGAGAAGGTGAAAATTTAAATTTATAACATTGAAGATGATTGAGCAAGATTTACCCTGAGAGAACAACCCGCACCGGCTTCGAGTAGCTTTTGGTGGCTATAATCAGCAAAGTGCTTCTGCTTGCAAGGACCAATCAACTCAGCAGTATAATCAGTCATATTGCCCCGGCTCTCAAATAGGTTCACTCTTGCAGGGATAGGGATAAAAATCTCATGAGGTCCTCTCAAGGGCTCGACGGCGGATCTACATCCACGCTACTTCTTTGCCAGGACGATGTTGAGGAGAGTTGGTCGGCTCAATGGCAGAGGTTAGTATAGCGGTTTCTGAAAGTGTTTGATGGAGAATCATTCATGGATAAAGAGATTACACTAGTAAAAGGCATGAAGATAAGAACCAACCTGACGGCAGGGACTCGAGAGGAATAGATGCTTGTACAACTTCATCTCTCTCGCCAGCTCTTCTTCAGCCTCGGAAGTCTCATCAATCTGGTGTCTATGCTTTCACGTAGACGACTCAGAAGTTGCAATAGCTTCAAGCTCGGGCACTCGAGGGACTTCTCCCTCACCATAAAAAATCACCAGGGTCTCATTGACGAACGCCACATTGTCAAATTTGGTAGGCATCTTTCTCTTCGAAGAACGGGAGCCACTAGCCCCCTCAATGTATCTACCACCGGACGCTTGTACATCAGGCATGGTAGAGATATACGGGGCATCAATTTGAATTTATTTCAGAAGAGGAAATTCACGATGGGAGAGTCCTGAGACAAAGTAAAAGTGGTGACAATAATGGAAACATGGAATCAGATAAAATATTTAGTGGAAATGGCTTACTATGGTCCTTCGCCCGCCAGCCGTTCATACCAGCCAAGGCTGTAAAAGTCATTGTACTGGCAGGGTTTCTCGTAAAGATTGTAGTAACCTACATGGTTAACTCCTCATGAGTTAGTGGAATAGAAGTCACAGAACACACTGAGAGGAACAGGACGCCAGTTCAGCGAAACAATGGGCGAAATTACACAAGGATGGAAATATAACCACTTATGCTTCCTGTTGAACATATCTGGAAAGGGATAAGATGACACTATGGACGGGGTGCGTACTGCCACGTATCGGTAGACCCCGCCATGGTCTTTGGAGTCCTCACTATTGGAGACTATACCTTTTCTTCTTCGCTTGATGAGGATCAACATGCCCGCTTTGTGAAGACGGGAATAGTAGAATGCATGAAGACGCCAAAAGGAAAATTTCACTTTTGGCATGGTTGGCCAGATGATCTAAAATGGCCACCAAGCACCAGATAGAGGGACCGACTTGGCCTAAGCAGATGTTATACCGGCGACATATTTCTTCCACAATTGAACAGACACGTTCGTTAAGATGCAGAGTAAAAGGGTAAGCATGGACCATCGAGTATCCAGCGCGATGGGAAGATATTCATTCTGCAGCAGTAGGGATTATGATATATATTAAATTAGGTCATTTTCAATCGAGTCTGATACGAGTTATGTCATCCTCTACAATGGCCGATGGGTAGAACTCAATAGAAAGGTTACTATTTTCACCTTCATGTTTGGCTGTTTGGCCTTGCATTCGGCCATCACCTTCAGAATTCAAGATTGGGGGCAGATAATCTAGAAACCTAAAGTTTCTAGGGAGGAATTTTTCTCTTGGGCCATATCGAAGAAGGAACGCTTTGCAAAGATTAGAGAAAAAGCTTCTTTTTGGGAGAAAGTTTTTGAAGAGGGAGTTTGAAGATGAATAAAAGGCTCTATAATTACGGTGTACTTATACACGCCTATAAGAAGTCTTATAAGGAAAGCTAATCATTCTAAAGATGTAATATTGTGATCATTACTGCTTACGTGATACATCCCAATAGTTACGGGATATGATAGAGCGGTTGCAGCATTGGAAAGATGCGAATAAAACCCCCACAATCACAGGGCTACATATCATCGTACTTGAGTACTTACATTCAATGCAACGCATGCATAAAGACAGGGACGAGTATCGGGTAGAAGCATATCTCTACATCTCCTATCATGCCTCTTTCACTTTTTAACTGCTTACGACATCACTCAGCAAGTGGAGGGACTACTTGTGTGGGCAAAAATACGACACCTATGATTACGAGGATACAAGTCCAGCTGGTGAGACTAGACCTAGCTTACAAATCACCTGGCGTAGAGGATACACACTTGATCCTCATGTCACGGCTCAACCAACGTATGCATAGGACGCAAGGTATATATCCCGTCACCTTAGGGTTTACAGTCTCGTAGTTAGGGTTTCGTATATACCACCGCCTTGAGTTTACAGGCCAATGGCGTGATTACTGTTTGTATTTTACCGCAGTTTGGACTGGGTAAATCTCTACTATAAATACCCCTCCTTATACTATATTGTACATTAGGCGATTCACACTGAATTTGGTTAATTTCAAGGAATAAAACTCTTTACTTTCTTGTCTATTATTTCTCTTTTAGTTTTACTTACTTTTCCTGCGTATTTATTGTATTGCTTGTGACCCTCTAATCAATTTAATTGTTTTTCCTAAACGACCAAATTTAGGCCTAAACAACATGCAGTTTAAGAGAAAATATATGGCTATTGAAACTTGTGTTCTTGAATATATTTGTATAACATTTGTGTGGTTATAACCTTTTTGAAACTTGTGGTCTCATGCCATAACATTTGTATAGCTAGAAAAGCTTACAATTAAAGGTAAAATAAGAAGTTTAAGTTAAATTATTTGTAGATTTAATATGTGATCCTCATATTTTCATGTGACTAGATATACACCTATGGCCGTCTCTAGTGTATTCCCAAACCACAAGCTTCTGACCTGTTAAAAAATCGTGAGTTACAAAACCTATCTGTAACAATAACAAGGTACCCGGTGATATTCCACAAGTGCGTCTAGGAGAGTCTGTTTCTAATAGACCCTCAGCTCAAGATAAAGCATTTCTTAAACTAGGTTTGAAAAAAGTTAGGATGAAAATACCAATATATAGAAAGTGTCGACTTAAAAAAAAAAAAAAGGTTAAAGATGACCATTTTAAATGAAACAACGGTAATAATAAAGATGAAGTGCAAGATAAAATAGTGTGTGTGTGTGTGTGTGTATATATTATATAAAAGAATAACACTTATGCTAATATGACAGAAATTGCTTGACTACCTTCTAACTTTTTTACCATAATCCTCGACCTTCACACTCTCTTATCTAAGGTCGTATCCTCATTGATCTAGAAGTATGCCATGTCTTATCTAATCAACTTGCCTCAAATCTTCTCTAGTCTCCCTCTACCCCTACCTCTATGTAGACCCATCACTGATCTATCACATCTCCTTACTAGGCATCTATGTTCATCATTTTTACATATTTTTGGTGAGGTCAACTTCTATCTAGTGGAATCATTTTATAGACTCTATCCTTTGTATAACCGGGGCATATCATGCGTTATATTTACTTCATGATGTCGTAAAGGTTTCATAGACATTACGTGGATGGAAATCCAAGCTTAGTTCAATTGTAATACTTCAAACTTCATACTACTAGCTTAAGTTTAGTTTTAATAGTTCAAACTTCAAAGCACCGGCATGTAGTTAAGTTGTAATAATTCAAAATTCAGACTCAAGTACAAGTTCAATTTTAGTTAATAATACGTACAACTGCTGCACAAACATGATTTTCATTAAAGATTGAACGAGATGATGGACACATAGAGCTTATAAGTTGAAACTGTCAAATATAAATTCTTCCCATCAACAAAAGAATTGGGAAGTACCTTTCTGCAGTGATTGTTGTATGTGCTTAAATCGAGTTTAGTTAACAACAATTGAATTTATGATTATGTACATAAAAAATAAGGTCTTATATCAAGATTTATAAATGTATTTAGGCTTAGATCTAGCTTAAAGCTAGAAACTGTGTGTTTAAGATAATGCCATGAACTTAATCAAACAATACAATTAATAGGAAAAAAAAAGTAAGAGTAATCTTATTGAATGAAAACCCAAGAAGCCAAGAGAGAGCTTGATATTTCACTCATCCTTATACAAAGCTGCCGTTTCTAGTAAGTTGTACTTGTAATATGATATGATAGTTGTCTCTCTTAGAAGTGTAGAATAAGTTGTATTTATAGTACATTCTAACCCTAGAGGTTCCCTATACATTCTTGGACACATGCCCTCTCTTGGATAAGATTTTGTTGCTTTGTGAAATATAGACGTAGTATCAGTGTACGATCTACGAAGATTCCTCATATTGATGTACTGACCCAGGTGTTCTCTTAAGTTTTTGGATAGTGAGTCCGAGTGTAATGACCCGAGATTTTTTTTATAAGAATTTATTCCATTAGTCATAAATTAATTTTCTTTTAATAGGTTATTATAGAATACATCTCTATAATTTGGGTGATATAAGATAGAACTATGAAAATAGACTATTAGACCAAATAATTACTTTAATTGGGCCAAGTGGTGAGATAATAGACAAGCCCATACAATATTTCTTAGCTCCCAAATTTTATCTAGGGCTTATACAAATATCTAGTCTTAGTAAAAGGGGAGCAAAAAGTTAACTTTGAGGACTTGATATGGTGCGGTGAGTACCAATCCGCAAATGAAGTTTTTGGTATTAAATTTGTAGTGTTTCAGGTATCATATTTTCCTCTCTCTTTCTTTACTGTTGTAGTGGTATGTTAACTCCCATTTGCTCAAGTAATGTATATGCTCATGTGTTAATGGAATATAATTATTATATCTTGATTAGGAAAATGATTTATGTCATAATGGAGGATAATGATGATAATAACTAGATAAGGATGAGGGGTTTAATGGTGTAATGCATTTGACATAGGATTCCTAGTTAGCTCCTCTCCTCTCTGTTTCGATCTTCCTGCTATAAGTTGAGCTTTTATTTTGCTTCACTTTGTTGCACTTGGTGCACCTATGTAAGACACTAGAGGGGAGTGAATAGTGTCCTTACCCGATTTTCAAATCCTAAAACTTGCTTTTAACTTTCAGCGCCTAACTTACAAGGAACCAGGTTCCTTGCAAGTTTCACCTATCTCTGAAACTAAACAACTTGCGGAAACGTAAAGAACACAGAGATTTTTACGTGGAAAAATCCTTGCTCAAGGGATAAAAAACCACGACCCAAACTCTTGGGATTTCAACTCTTCTACTATAGGAAAACCCGAGCAAGTTTTAGAGTACAATGTAATGTAATCAAGGAACTAGAACCTCCTAGTACCTAGAACCTTCACAGCCACACGTTAGCTGGTAAGGTTACCTCTACTTAACCTCAAAAGTAATCTCTACTTAATGCTTCTAAACAAGCTGATAGATTACAACTCAATAGCCTATAACAAAGAAACTAAAACAACAGGCTTATCTATGAAACTGCTCCTTCGTAAGGTTCTGCTACTCAGCCTTTGTTCTTGCACACAAAGCTTCTCACGATCTGATTGTACTTGATATGCTCTGTTGAGATGTCTTTTGTGCGTATTGAATTTGGCCAAATTAACTTGTATATATAGGCACTAGACTTAGCCGGATCCAACTAAGTTTAGGAATCCTTTTTCTCTTTGGAATCAGTTTTAAACAAGGTTACCCATATTTCCTTATTTAAAACCTAAGTTAATTTGCCTTAGTTCCCAATCCGTTTACGTTTAGGAGCCGCGTCCTTCTCAGCACTGCTTCTAGCTTCTTCAACTTCTGGTAGGATTGGAACTTTGACTCTTTGACTCCAGCTGTTCTCTTCTTTCCTTCTTCAGCTCTGACTAGATTAACCCGTTGAATAGCTGACCTTCTCACTTCGACTGTGAACCTTTTCGTGGTCCATTTAGCACCAGGTCCTTTGTCATCTTCAAAACTCATCCTTCAACAAATTCCCCCTTTTTGATGATGGCAAACAATGTTGTCTCAATGAGGGTTTATACTCTCAAGAACCTGTAAAAATCAAACACTAACCACGAACCAGGGTAATAACAGTTAGGCAAAAATTAGGTCACAAACATATAATGAACTAACAACATCTAACTTCTCCTTTTTGGCATCATCAAAAAGTTTCACAGTTGTAAGAACCTGCTCAACTTAAATTAAGTCTAGCCAACCTTTACACATCAGGAACCTGTTTTAGACAATAAATACTTGTAGATAGGATATTTATAACAACAAAAAGTACCAAACCGGCATAAAACATCCAAACATCATTCACAATATTACAAACCGAAATATAAAAATGTCTTAAAAACAGGCCACAAAAGAACTAGGAAGGGACTAGGGAAAGGAACTGGTTCAGAATTGGGGAATATCAGGGATGTTAAACTAAGTAGCAACAAGGCGAGGCGACGCGAGTTTCCTTCTCTTTCACGTTCCAGCTCTGCATCCAGCCTTGTGTTTTCAGCATTAATCTAGGCCAGCTCATCATTTTGCCTTTCAAGCTGCCTCCTGAACCCCTCAATCCTCATGTCTATTCTATTGTTCCTCCTTTCATCTGCATCCTCTTCCATATGCTCTGGTTCATTAGCAGGTTCACCATCCACACATAGTTACAGGATTTAAGAATGTTCCTCCCAAATAAGTCGTTATTGTCCGGCTCAGTCCACTTACCAACAGGCACCCCAAAGAAATCAAACACCTTCCCCAGAAGAAACCCACAGACGATGTGCATATTTACCTAACCCCATATCAGCTACCCTACCTATGTGCTTAATCATCAATTCAGGCAGATTAATACGAACCTCTCGATCTAGCAGGTCCATATAGGTCATATCCAGAAATTTGGACTCACTCCTTCTTTCTGACCTCTGCAGTAGGTTCTTCAGCACAAATTCAAAAAGCAACTTGTAAAAGGGTTGCATTGCCTTCTTCTTTACTTGTGTAGCCCTTGCCAGTCTAGGTCTCCCTGCAAATTTGTGGGTCACCTCCAAAGAAGACACACCATCTCCTCTAGCCGGCCACGAGTTCCTCATATACTCGCTGTAGCCCTGAGAAGGAACACTTAAAATCTCACCAGTTCCACACTATCAAACTGGATCACCAGCCCCTTGACTATGATCATCACAATACCTTCACTCACTATGCAATTGGAATAAAATTCTCGAACCTCTTGCTCCCTCAGCTGTCTAGCACGATCACTGAATAGGTTCAACCAACCCTGAGCCCTCAACTTAGCACCAAGCCGAGTCATTCCCTCAAGCTCCAGGTCAGTGAGAATTTTACCCTTCACCATCGGTAGACCTCTAAAATAGGCCACCCTCATTTTCTTGTCTTTCTTGTCATCTCCAATCACCAGCTTTGATTTGGAACCTCTCCTACGAACCTCTGATTCCTCCACAATCCTCTCATGATGCTCACTCACAGAACCTCGAGTAGCAGGTCTCCTAGCATGACTCACTGTCTTCCTGCTGCTTTCTCCCATACCCTCTGCATCTCAAGAACTTCCCATTTTGGAACTACCTACAAATTCTCCTCCCTTTACTAGCCTTCTTTTCTTCACAGTTTGTTTCTATTCCTGAACCACCGGCCTCTTTCCCAATCTTCTCTGTTCCTCCACTACCACAACATCAGTCTCACTGGAGGAACCTTCACTAGCTTGAAGAGTGAGATTGGGCTCAGGCAACACAGCATCTAAAGGCTCAGTAAAACCTACACCTTCTACATTCTCTTCCACATAATCATCAATATCTCTCAGATCTGCGTCATCACCTACTACAGAACCAGAGAACGAACCAGGTTCTTTCTCAAGTTCCTTATCAGGTTCAGCAGATTTTCCTTCTCCCTTGTCACTAACAGTCTTTTCTATCATAGGAACTGTCTTAGGAACAGGTTCCTCAACAGTGTTCTTAGTTTTTTTAGTAACAACATCAACAGCCTCTGTTTCGACAACTTTCTCAGAATTTTCTACAACTACCTTCTCCTTCTCTCCTACTTCGTTCACATGATGTTCTTCTAAATCTACAGACATAGAGGGTACAATAGTATTGACAACTACAGTACCAATACGAGAACTAGAGTTTACCTTTTCAGTTTCTTGAATGATTTCTTGAACCGTCTCCATGATCACTTCCTCCGTACCAATTTCTGGAATACTTTCCCCCTTACTTGTTGCTTCCTCCGACAACTTCTTCTGCCTCAGTTTTGCAAACTTTCTCACCATAGCCACAGAACGACTCACTGCCAGTTGCTTTGTCTTTTGATTTAGTTTGGAAATTTTGAGTTTTGGAGAAGAGAGTTGAGAATCTACTTTGGAACTGGTCGACATTTTATCTTTACAGAGAATTATGTTTTTAAAGAGAGAAAATGTTTTGAGAGAGTTTTTAATTTTTTCCATCCGATAGAATCAATGTCTTTTATCAAGTAGTGGAATAGGGAAGGTTTTAGGTTTATCGGGAAGGGGAACGGGTTATTGGGATTGGAAAAAGTTGCTACTACTTATGACGCATAGGAGCTGACGCCATCACAATTCAAAGAATTTGAATTTTAAAAGTTTTACACTAATCAGGCGCCAAGTGAGGGTGATTGGTAACAAATTAGGCCACGTAAGACAACGTTATATTCAGTAAGTAATATAGAATGTGTACATGAATGTCCATGCACCAGTTTCATCAATTATATCCTAGATTTAAATATTTGCTAGTATCTAAGTCATGAAAACAGGTTCCAAACAGGTTAGCAAACAAAACAATTAAGTTTTCAGAGTAGAATCAACTAAGCAAAGCTAATCAAAGCAAAAACAAGAAAACTTCACTAGCAATCATTGGGAGAACCAGGTGCTGCTTCGTTCATTGTATCTTGGTCATCCCTAGCTCAAGCTTGTTCTTTTCAAATTGTACCCTGTTCAATGCCTTAGTGAAGATATTCGCAATTTGATCCTCAGTCCTGCAGAAATTCATGGTAATTAGGCCTTTCTCAACATTGTCCCTTAAAAAGTGATGCCTAATATAAATGTGCTTTGTTCTCTTGTGCTGGACCAGGTTCTTCGCAGTATTGACTGCACTGGTATTGTCACAAAAGATTGAAAATGGTCCACACTTGATTCCAAAGTCCTCCAACTGCTGCTAGATCCATAATAACTGTGAACAACATAAAGCAGCTTCTACATATTCAGCTTCAGCTGTGGATAATGCCACTGAATGTTGTTTCTTTGTAGCCCATGAAACTAAACAAGGACCTAGGAAGTGTGCCATCCTAGATGTGCTTTTCCTATCAACCAGGTGACCAGCATAGTCAGCATCAGCATACCCAACAAGATTAAAACTTCCACCTTTTGGGTACCATAAACCAAGATCTTGAGTTCCTTTCAAATATTTTAAGATTCTCTTGACTGCAGTTAAGTGTGACTCATTTGGTTTTGACTGAAACCTTGCACACAACCCCACACTATAAATAATATCTGCACGACTTGCAGTTAAATACAACAAAGAACCAATCATTCCTCTGTACTTAGTTTCATCAATTGAAGCATCAGTTTCATCCAGATCTATCTTCGTTCCAGGAGCAATGGGTGCGTTCATATCCTTAGCAGACTTCATATCATACTTCCTTAGTAGCTCTTTGATGTACTTCTGCTAGTGTATCATTGTGCCTTCCTGAGATTGCTTGATTTGTAAGCCTAAGAAGAAATTTAGTTCACGCATCATACTCATCTCAAATTCACTTCCATCAGGTCGGCAAACTCCTTGCAAAGGTTCTCATTTGTAGCACCAAAGATGATGTCATCTAAATACACTTGAACAATCAGCATGTCCTTGGCTTTCTTCTTTAAAAATAAGGTATTGTCTATTTTACCTCTTGTAAACCCATTCTTCAATAAGAACCCAGACAATCTTTCATATCAAGCCCTAGGAGCCTATTTCAACCCATACATTGCCTTGTCAAGTTTGTAGACATGATCAGGAAACTCAGTACTTTCAAAACCAGGTGGTTAAATCACATACACCTCTTCATTCAAATAACCATTAAGGAATGCACTCTTCACATCCATCTTGTACAGCTTAAACTCCATATAAGCTGCAAAAGCAATAAGCATCCTAATGGCCTCCATTCTTGCAACAGGTGCAAAGGTTTCATCATAATCGATTCCTTCTTCTTGGCTGTAACCTTGAACCACCAGTCTTGCCTTGTTCCTTGTTACTATGCCATGTTCATCCAGCTTGTTTCTAAAGACCCATTTAGTACCAATGATGGACCTGTCCGTTGGTCGAGGGACAAGGTGCCATACCTTACTGCGTTCAAACTGATGAAGTCCCTCTTGCATAGCAATCAACCAGTCCGGATCCTCAAGTGCTTCACGTGCATTCTTTGGTTCTATTGAGGACAGAAACGCAAAGAATGCACAGAAGTTCTTCAAAGCTCTTCTAGTAACCACTCCAGTATTTAGATCAGACATGAGGTTCTCCAGTGGGTGAGAGCTTTGATATCTCCAAGGTTTAGATTGAATCTGCTGAGTGTCGTTCCCAGGAGGAGCTGAGTTATCTAGGTCTTCTTCATTTTTCTCTTCAGTTCCCCCTGTCTGATTGTCTTCTAGTTCCCCCTGAGTTTGATCCTTATCATCCTGATAACTTTTAACTCCATTCAAATTCTCAAGGTCTTCAGCAGGTTCATCTCTTGCAAGACCAATCTCCTGATCATTATCTTCTTGTCTGTTTGTAACACTTTCAGATTCATCAAATACCATATGCACACTTTCTTCTACAGTCAAGGTCCTCTTTTTGAACACTTTATAAGCTTTACTTTGTGAAGAATATCCTAAGAAGATGGCTTCATCACTTCTAGCATCAAACTTCCCTAGAGGCTCTTTCCTGTTGTTATGCACGAAACACTTGCACCCAAAAGCTCTGAGATGTGCAATATTAGGTTTCCTGCCTCTAATCAACTCATAGGGAGTTTTCTCTAGCAAAGGACGGATAGAACGTCAATTCAGCAAGTAGCAAGCGGTGTTGACTGCTTCAGCCCAAAAATTCTTCGATAGACCGCTTGACAACAACATTGTTCTAGCCATGTCCTCTAAGGACCTGTTCTTCCTCTCCACTAGACCATTCTGCTGAGGGGTCCTTGGTGCAGAGAAGTTGTGATCCACACCATGTTTATTACAATATTCTACAAACTTAGCATTCTCAAATTCTGTACCATGGTCGGACCTTATACTCACTAGTTGAAGCCCCAGTTTCTTCTGATTGACTCTGACCCAATCCTCGAACATATCATATGCTTCATCTTTAGATCTGAGGACCAAGGTCCATGTGTATCTGGAGTAGTCATCAACTATTGCTATTACGAATCTCTTACCTCCTCTCCTCCTTACCCTCATTGGTCCACACAAGTCCATGCGAACCAACTCAAGTGGTTTAGAAGTACTAACCACTTTCTTTGACTTGAATGAAGATCTTACATGTTTTCCTCTCACACAAGCATCACAAATCTTGATGTTATTGAACCTCTTGCTTGGCATTCCACGAACCAGGTCCTTTGCCACCAACTTATTCAATTGAGTCAGGCTTGCATGACCTAGCCTCTTGTGCCACAACTGACTATCATTCTCCAGCACTTTCAGGTAAGTCAAATTATTCTCAGGAAGAGAACCTAATGTAGCCTTGTACACATTATTAGCTCGTTTCCCTTCCATTATCACTTCACCAGTCTGCAGGTTCTTTACAGTACAACCTACAGAAGTGAAACTCACTGAGTTTCCTCTATCACATAGTTGAGAGATACTTAGAAGATTGTGCCTCAATCCATCCACACATAGTAAATTATCAATAGCATGATTGAGGGATCTCCCAACTATTTCAATACCAACAATTTCACCGCTCTTGCCTCCTCCAAAGCCACACTACCCCCCTTGAAATGCTACGAGTGAGAGAAAGTTTCTTCTATATCCTGTCATGTGCCTTGAACACCCACTATCAGGAATCCAGCTTGGGTTGTTCCATCTCACTCCAGCCTGCAAAAGAAAATCAAGGGTTAGTAACATGAACCCAGACAAGCTTGGGTCCCTTTTTGTTATCGAATGGATGAATCAAATCTTTTCTAACCCAATAAGGTAAAACCGATTTTTTATTCTTTTTCACTGCACCTTTTGCAACACTGCATTCATTCTTGATCTGTCCAATCTTATCACACAAGAAGCAGAGTTTGTTGCAAGGAAGTCCTACATATTTACTATTAGGGTTCCAAGATGGCAAAGGTTTCCTATGTCCTAATCCAGTTTTACCTCTACTATGATTTTCACGCAACCAATTCAAAGCTTTAGAAGATTTGTTCCATTTTGTGAGTCTGGTGAGCTCAGAGTTAGCTTTTTCAACCTTTTCCTGAAGAACCCGGTTCTTCTCAGTTTCCTGATGCAGAGCCTGGTTTTTCTTTTCAAGCTCAGTTTCAAGGTTGATTTGAGCCTCACTATCTCCTTGCTTACCAGACACTTCTTTCAATTTTTGATTCTCAAGTTCGAGTGCACGACCTAGCTTCTTCTCACAAAGCACCTGTTCCTTTAATTGAAGAGTTTCTAATTCAAGGGCTGAGACTTTCTGTTTTAGTTCAAAAACTTGAGTTTCACTAGCAATTAATTCCTTTTTAAGATCAGTTTTAGCTTTTTCCAAATTTTTATTTCTCATTGAAAAGTCAGACACAAGTGACATTAGTTGGTCCTTCTCAGAAAGTGCTTGTTCCTTTTCAGACCTCAAAGTTTAAATCTCTTTAATTAAGGTCAAGCAAATTTAATTCCATGGGAGAACAATTATGAAGTCTAGGTTTTAGTTCATCGAGATTTACCTCATGTGTATCATTAATCGAAGGGTCATTATCAGCCATCAGTGCCAATGAAGAATCATCTTCTGCTTCTTCTTCTCCTTCATCACTTTCACTTTCAGAAGGTCCCCATGTTGGGCAATGTTTAATAACATGGTCTTTTTGGCCACACCTGAAGCATCCTGAGTGATTCAAATTCTTTACAATGCTATTCTTGACAGGGATAACCTCGATTGAACTCCCTTCTGTCTTTGTAGTTTCTTCATTGTATAACCTGTCTAGCGTATCCCAGACTTTCTTTGCAGTTGAGAACTTGGGAATACGTGAACATACATTAAGACCTAGGCCACACTGAAGAATCTTCATGGCTTCAACATTCATCTGAAGTAGTTTGAAGTCTTTTTCATTAAGTTCTTCTACAGGCTTTTGGACTTTGTTCCCTGATGTATCAATTTTTGTGGGAATCAAGGGACCATTCTGTGTAATCCTCCATAGCTGATAATTTTCTGCCTGTAGAAAGGTTTCCATCCTAAATTTCCAGAATTTGTAGTGTTGACCGTTGAACTGCGGAGGCTTGCTGATAGAGTGTCCTTCGGGGATGAATGGTGGTGTACTCATTGTTCAGATCCTTCTCAAGATGTTAATCTTTCTCCGAGAGAACCTGCTCTG
Organism: Petunia axillaris subsp. axillaris; assembly: GCA_029990575.1. Lineage (NCBI taxonomy): Eukaryota > Viridiplantae > Streptophyta > Magnoliopsida > Solanales > Solanaceae > Petunia > Petunia axillaris. The sequence goes on along the minus strand of JARKNS010000004.1, from coordinate 89,998,837 downwards.
ATACTACTTGTTGCACTTGGTGCACCTATGTAAAACACTGGAGGGAGGGTGAATAGTGTCCTTACCTGATTTTCAAATCTTAAAACTTGCTTTTAACTTTCAGCGCCTAACTTACAAAGAACCAGGTTCCTTGCAAGTTTCACCTATCTTTGAAACTAAACAACTTGCGGAAATGTAAAGAACACAGAGATTTTTACGTGGAAAAATCCTTGCTCAAGGGATAAAAAACCACGACCCAAACTCTTGAGATTTCAACTCTTCTACTAAAGGAAAATCCGAGCAAGTTTTAGACTACAACGTAAGGTAATCAAGGAACTAGAACCCCCTAGTACCTAGAACCTTCCCAGCCACACGTTAGCTGGTAAGGTTACCTCTACTTAACCTCAAAAGTAATCTCTACTTAATGCTTCTAAACAAGCTGATAGATTACCACTCAATAGCCTATAACAAAGAAACTAAAACAACGGACTTATCTATGAAACTGCTCCTTCGTAAGGTTCTGCTGCTCAGCCTTTGTTCTTGCACACAAAGCTTCTCACAATCTGATTGTACTTGATATGCTCTGTTGAGATGTCTTTTGTGCGTATTGAATTTGGCCAAATTAACTTGTATATATAGGCACTAGACTTAGCCGGATCCAACTAAGTTTAGGAATCCTTTTTCTCTTTGGAATCAGTTTTAAACAAGGTTACCCATATTTCCTTATTTAAACTTAAGTTAATTTGCCTTAGTTCCCAATCTATTTACGTTTAGGAACCGCGTCCTTCTCAACACCGCTTCTAGTTTCTTCAACTTCCGGTAGGATTGGAACTTTGACTCTTTGACTCTAGCTGTTCTCTTCTTTCCTTCTTCAGCTCTGACTAGATTAACCCGTTGAACAGCTGATCTTCTCACTTCGACTGTGAACCTTTTCGTGGTCCACTTAGCACCAGGTCCTTTGTCATCTTCAAAACTCATCCTTCAACACACTTTCTGTTTCGTTTCCCTAGAATCAAAGTTGATTTTTATTTCATTTCATTTTACTTGCATGAAATTTCTTTTTGACTAGATTATTAGCTTAGATGTTTGAAAGAAGTAGCTTGTTTTATGCACTAAATCATGTGAGTTCATGGTAGAAATTTAGGGGTTTTAGGCTTAAACTTTATGACACTAATTTAGTTATTTGGAGATAAATGGTATCAAGTTAGGACCTTGAACACATATTTGGACTCGTTAGTTTATGGATAACTCGAAAATGTCATTAGTTTTGCTATTTGATCAAGTAGGCTCAGGGTTAACTTTTAATTAGATTTCTTAACCCGTTCAGCTTAAGGTTTATAATGCTTAACCGCTAGCTTGGTATTGATTGTATTCCATTCTTTTGCCTAGAGCGGGCTCGTTTGGAGGAAATTAAGCGAAGAAAGACTATTGTTGATTAGCTAGTGTGCATCCCCGAGGTAGGTGGTTTTATCCCTTTTCTTTGGTGAAATTCTTTCACTTTGGATTTTGTACATATGTTCTTTTTATGTTCACTGCCCTAGGTATATCTCGTATACCTATTCTTCGCATTTTGATCTATGATTTGGTATTGTAGTGATTTTTTTCTAAAACTGTTAGCGTGTAACTGTAATTTACTTGTTACATCATACTCGTGGAGTATGATTTGAGTTATTAGTCCAGGTGATTCATGGCTTATTGGTATTTGATATATATATATATAATTATATTCGGAGTTGGTCCATTTGGTATATAATCGAAGTTGATCCATAATTGTATTTGGAGTTGGTCCATTTGGTATATAATTCGGAGATGATCCATTTAATATGATATAATTACATTGATTTCTTTTGGTTGATTTATTGGTGATTGTGATATTTATTGAGTGTCTTGAGAATTGAGTTAAGTACATACTTCTTTTCTCTCATTTCCTCCTATCATTCTTTGCTAGACTTGTTTCTTGTTATTTTAGAAGCTCGTCTACCCACTTACTAGTCCTCTTGACTTACGTTTTTCTGTTTATGTTTGTTCTTTTATTTACTTTGTTCGGGAAGGTTCGTATCCGTGTTCTAGCGAGCTTCGCGGCTGAGTTAGAGGTTTTTCGAGAGTCCAGCGGTGAGCCAACCATCCTTGCTTTGAGGTGGCGCACCTTTCAATTTTCAGTACTTATGTCATGTCTAGTTTCAGACATATTCAGTATTATCTTATTTAGATGTTCATGACTTATATTGAGGACCTAGATTGTTATGTTAAGAGGATATTTTCGTATATTTATTCTATCTATGGATATCATTTGAGACATTAGTCTATCTATTTTTGTTATAATATTATTAATTGTTCAATATTCAAGTGAGTTCGCCTGATGGGGTAGATTCGGGTGCCCTCACGACTAGTCTGGAATTAAGGGTCGGGACACCAAGAATCGCAAAATTTGCATTCGGTGATAGGCTCTATAGAAGGTCCCGAGCTCTCATGGTCGTGGTTAATGAGGTGTGTGTTGCCGATTTCAACTTTTGTTTGACTTGTATATAATCATTTTTTCCTTAGTTGTAATCTCACATCTTGCCACGTTGCTTTGACCTTAACTCTACTTGTAGTCATATACCCAGTCACGTACCTTACATGGTCGGTACGAATTTTACCCAATATAATTCCTTAAACCATTGATTTAAGCTTACTTTACTAAGGTTTGCACAAAGTTATACTGCAACAATAATATTATTTTTGCAACAAACATCATAGAAATCTACAACACATGGATATGTGCATTTAAGTGCCGTTTGGACATACAAGGATTTTTTCTCAAAAAAATAAAAAATTATTTTGATTATAGAATTTGTTCAAATATGGGCGGATCTTGAAAACTAAATCTACAAACTCCACCAGTTTTTGAGAGAAAAACTCTTTTATACTCACAAAAGTTCAACTTATTCTTTTTCAAGTGAAATGCATATCCAAACACAACTTCATGTTTTAAAGATTATTTTACAACACAACTTTAAAAACTCATTTTTTTAAGCTAGTGTTTGGACATAAATTTGGTTGAAACTTGAAAAAATGAGTTTTTGAAGTTGCGTTGAAAAATAGTTTGGAATTTGAAATTGTATTTTGGACATACATTTCACTTGAAAAAAAAAATTAAAGTTTTGTGAATGGGAAAAGGTCTTTTTTCAAGAACTCCCAAAAATTGGTTGAGCAAAAACTAGTCTCAACTCGTGTTTAAGAATTTGAAAAGTTGATTTTCGAATTTTGGACAAATTTATAAACAAACAAAGATTTAAAATATTATTTTAAAAACCCTGCCAAGTTTCACACACACTTGAATAGCGTTGAATCCTTGGGTGTACTGCATAGGTTTTCCGTATTTTGGTTGGGGTATTTTTTGTACAAATATTATTTTCTTATTGAAATGTTGGCTGAACTTTAAAGTGCTTATGAAATAGTGGTTACATTTAAAATAGCGTTATTATTAGTGGCTATTTGTGCATTTCAGCTTATGAAATCCCGTGGACCTCATGCATTTTATTGTAAAAATTTCGTGAAAGGGCCTGTTTGGCGCGCGCTAATTGATTTGTAGCCGTCAAAAATAAATTCGCTGAGAAATAGCCACCTCCAGACAAATCTCAGTATAAATACTGGGGCTTACCCCAATATTTATACTGAGAATCTTAAGTAAACTAACCAAGTATAAAATACTGGGGCTTTGAACAAGTTTTGTTCAAGGCCCCAACATTTTGTTATGGGACTTTGTATAAAGCTTCAGTCCCATAACAAAATGCTGGGGCTTTGAACAAGTCACAGCCCCAGCATTTTGTTATGGGACTGAAGTTTTATATATAAAGACTCATAACAAAACAATGAGATTTATCCCTTTGATGGGACCTTTGTTATGAGATAAATCCCATTATTTTGTTATGGGATAAATTCACATAACAAAATAATGGGACCTTTGAACATATTAGTTCAAGGTCCCATTATTTTGTTATGAGATTATTTTGTATAAAGCTTCAGTCCCATAAGAAAATACTTGAGCTTTGAACAAGTTTTGTTCAAAGTCCAAGTATTTTGTTAAAGGACTAGTCTGGGGTGTTTTTCCAACGCTAATGGAGCTAAGTGCGCGCGCGAATTTTTTGCTATTCTTCAATGAATTTTGAAACGGTCGATAGTCCCCAATGAACGCGTCCAAAAATGGCTACTGATCAAAATTTTCCCATTTTATTGGCACTCAACAAGCATAACCGTAGCCTCCAAAAATAAGGAAAAATTACGCCACATAATCGTTGGAAAAGAATAATTACTATTTTTGTCCATCTTTTATTGTTTCTTTCTGTCCATAACCATAAATATATATTAAATATTTTAGATATATATTTAATATTATGTATTTTGGATATATATATTTAATAGATATTTAATATATATTTCGGATATATATTTATGTATTAAGTTTTTGGATAGAAAAAGTTATAGACAACTAAAAATAAATATTTGTTGATGGGCGGATATTTATGTAAACTTCCCCAAAAATAATTGATCAATATCCATTGTAACTTGTAAGCTATGCGCGACTGTACTCAACGTCGCCACAGTTTTGAATTTTTCCCAAGTTAAGCTTTTTTTCCATTAAAAATATTATTTTTAGCTACAAATTTTCAGCATTCTATAATAGAAAAATTTTGTACTCTATAATAGAAAAAACATTAAGTTTTAATAAACTTAATATTTTTTTCTTAAAAGTCAGTATCTTAAATACAAAATCTCAAATTTTATATGGGACTTTAAAATTCAGGATAAGAAATACGATTTTAGTTTAAACTCGTATTTTTTTTCTTGATATTCAGTATAAAAATAAAAATTTAAGCTCAAACTCATATTTTTTTGGAATATTTACACTCTATACCCATGAAATTTAAAGTACTTACAAGTTATACCCATTAAAAATTACACTACCCATAAAACTAAAAGTATTTACCCAACCTACCCATTTATTATTGTATACCTTTGTTATGCCTTATAGGTATATACCTTTAAGGTATACTGCATAAACAAGTCTGGAGGGCCATTTATTAATGTATACCTTTGTTATATTTTATATGTGTTTACCTTTATGATATACTGCATAAACTAAGGTATACAAGTCTGGATGGGCAGAGTGGGTAAATAGTTTAGTGGGTAAGTTGGGTAATATTTGAAAGTAGTGGGTAGTGGCTGTAATTATTTGAGGTTTTGTGGGTATTTTTATAAGTGTCCCTATTTTTTTCTTGAAGTTCAGCATTTTTAACTACAAATCTCACTGAAGTTTGAACTCAGCACAAAAACACGAACTTAGGCTTGAAACTCAGTGTTTTTCTTGAGATTCAGCATTTTGCAAATTTCAGCATTTTATACAGAGACTGGAGAGCTATTTTTCAAATACTTTTCACATTTTAAAACTATAGCTATTCATCTAAAATATTAGAAATATTAGATATAACTCATCTGCACCTCTTAAAAGTGGCTATGCAGCACCAATTTTACCCAAACGAACCCTATACTAGGCCTTATGGGGGCGAAGTGCAGGATTAACCACTCATTAATGCAAGTATTTAGGTTTTATCCAGTAATTATTTGCCATGAAAGTTTGAAGTAAAAAACTTAATTTTATGATTCAGTGTCCTAAAATTTAAATTAAAATACTGTACTTTAAGATACAATGGCTAAAGTCTAAAATGCGGGCCTTAGAGTTGCTAATTGGTATCATTCCGTAAGCCTTATGCTCTCCAAGTCCAAATTACAAGGGCGAAGTGCACCAAAGGCCACTTTTGGAAGTGGTCTTTGGTTTGGTGCCACTTTTTTTATTGGTTTTACATGAAAGGTCATTTTTTGGAACTTTAATTCTTTTGGGTTGAACATCACACAAGTTCAGCCCACAAGGATTGAAGTTCAACTTCACCCCACCACAAGGATTGAAGTTCAACTTCAGCCCACAAGGGTTGAAGTTTGGGCTGAAGTTTACGCATCTATACCTAAAAGTTCAGCCCTTACAGATTGAAGTTGAAACTTCATAATTTAGGTATGAAGTTCAACCCACAAGGTTTGAACTTCAGCCCACAAAGATTGAAGTTCCAAAAAGTGGCTTCTCATGTAAGACCAATAAAAAAAGTGGCTTCTCATGTAAGACCAATAAAAAAAGTGGCTTCAAACTAAATGCCAATGATAAAAGTGACCTGTGGGTGAAAATTTTACAAATTACAATCACAAATAGACGGGCTTCTATTTGAGCAAAAAATTTTAGGATATGTACTCCTTGTCCATAGTTATGATTTTTTATCCCCACTTAAAAATAGTTTGGCAAAATGACCTTGGGGGCAACACTTCAAGTTATAAATTGACAAGTGCTACCACATGTGCATCACTTCAAGTTATAAATTGACTAGTGCTGTCTCTTCGGGAAATATAAAGGGCACGGCGTAGCACTTCACGTTATATGGGAGAATGTTGAAAGAGATAAAAGGTTAAGTATTACGACGGGGACAATTACTTAAAAGGGATGGCGGAATGCGGGCATCAATATAAGATTTTGTAGGGATATTTCCATCCGCGGGGTAGCATTTCAAGTTATAAAAGGTTAAGTGCTACTACGAGGATAGTACTTACTTAAAGTTAGCAGAGACCATTCTTGCAAACTATTTTAAGCGAGGTCAGATAGGCAAACCATTGCATAAGGTGTTATAGTTCTGTAATTCTCCCCTATTTGAGAAGATATTGGCTCATTACACGCTATAATACGGCCTATCCAATTGTTGCGGGGAGAGTACAGCTTTGAATTAAGGAATTTTTACATAAAAGTATAATTTTAAAAGTTATTTACAAAACATAGTAATAATTTAGCAAAATTATCCAATAAAGAGGAAAGGAAAAGTTAATTACAAAACATAGCAAAAACTTAGCATAACATAGCAAAACCTTCCATTCTTCCTCACATTTTCTCAATTTCACTTTTCCTCCCACCATTTCCCCTAATTGCACTTTTCATCCCACTATTTCCCCTAATTTTACTTTTTCTCCTCCCATCCTCAATCACATTGTATCTCGTTGTTTCTAAACAACCAACCACCTCGTATCTCGTTGTATCTCAACTACCAACCACCATATATCTCGATGTATCTCAACTATCAACCACCTCGTATCTCGCTATATCTCACTATATCTCTACCAACCACCTCACATCTCGCTGTATCTCAACTGCCAACCACCTCGTATCTCGATGTATCTCAACTACCAGACACCTCGTTTCAATATTGTTTCATCCTTTTTGTGCGTTGTTTCTCACTGTTTCTGAACTATTTCACATTTTTTGCGTTGTTTCATATTATTTTTTTACATTTTGTTTCAGACTGTTTCAGCGTTGTATCTCACTATATATGCACTATTTATGCTTCGTATCTAATTGTATCTTGCTGTATATGCGCTGTTTCAAAGTGCTTCAGCGACGTTTTTAATTGTTTCTGAGTTTTTGCACCGTTTCTGCATTGTATCTAATTGTTTCTAGATTGTCTTTGCATTGTATCTAGCTGTTTCTAGACTATTTCAGCGTTGTTTCACATTATTTTCTACATTTTGTTTCAAACTGTTTCAAAAGCTGATTCAAACTGTTTCTGCAGCTGATTTCAGATCGTTTCACTGTTGTTTCAGACTGTTTCATCACATTTTCAGGTTGTTTCAGCACCATTTCAGGTTGTTTCAACGATGTTTCAGACTGTTTCAGCGTTGTTTCAATGCTGTTTCAGACTGTTCGAGAGCGGTTTCAGACCGTTTCAGCTTGTTTCAATCTTTGACATTCCTTTATCACACATGTTCAAGAACAGAGACGTACAGATCGGTACACATACATACACAAAAAACAGACCCGTCATTTTGTTCGGTGCTTTTAACAAAGAATAGATCCGAAAAAAGGATCCAGGCTGGGGATTAACAAAGAATAGAGGTGGTGGCGTGTGAAACACCACGACCACCACCGTCTGAAAAAAAGATACAAAACCACCGCGAGACTATCTCCACGTTCAAATCAACACCACCGCTGCCTCGCTTCGAGGCCGCCATCGTTTTCACTGCATCTCTATGTTTCTGTGTCCGTCATGCCGCTACTACGATTCATACGCTTCCGACGTCAACCATCATCACACGTCCAACTTCCATTCGCTTCCTTTCCATTTTTTAATGGAAATGACTATAATACGGTCGTTTTCTATTAGGAAAGGGAAAGAAAGGACACGGGAAGCCGGTAAAAGAAAGAAATGGGAAGGAGATGGCAGGGGAAAAATGGTCCAAGTTGGGATTCCGCCACTGTTTTAGCCTGATCTACGTCAAAGGAAGCATTTTCAAGGGTAATGGAGTTCGGATCTGAGAAGTATGGGTCAAGACGAGTTCGGGAAGCTGGTGTGCTTTGGTATTTCCGGCAGCCATACGGCGGGGAACGACGGCGGACCAACGGCTGCGACTGGTTCTCTTTTCCGGTAAACCATGGGAATTTCACAAGGGTTTGGCCAGCTTTGATGAGCTAATAGGGGTGGAGTGAGCAAATGGGAAAATAAACTTTGTATAGCTAGGGTTTTGAGAAATGTGAAATGTCTTGATTTGTGTTGGGAAAAATAGTACTATGTCTTGTAATTTGAGAAATGCTACTATTTTTTTTGTAATATATGGGTGTATGTTTGTATATATGTGTAAAAACCCCTCAAATTAAGGGGAAGTGCATAAATAGCCTAATTTTTAGTCACTGCATGAACTTCAATCCTATAATTCTTAACTTCATATCTTTACGGTTGAACTTCAGTACTGAAGGTCTAAAGTTCAACTTCAAATATGAAGGATTGAAGTTGGACATAGTAACTTCATAGGTAACATACAACATCAAACCCGAGCATAACAACTTCAAACATGAAGGATTGAAATTAGGCATAGACAGCTTTCAACTTCAAACTTTCAGGTTTTAAGTTTGGCATATAGCAACTTTCAACTTCAAACCTAGGCACAACAACTTTGAATTTAGGCATACGCAGTTTCTAATTTCAAACCTTCAGGCTTGAGGTTGGGGCATAGCAAGAGCTTGTTTGATGGGGGAATAGGAAAAATATCCGAAATAGGCTATTTCCAAAAAAGAAAAACTTCATTGACTAAAACATAAATGGAATTGCAAATCTGGCTACTAGACTAATTAGATTTTTACTCCCTCCGTCCCAATTTATGTGGCACCATTTGACCGGGCACGGAGTTTAAGAAAATAGAGGTTGACCTTGTTAAGTGTCAATTTTACCCTTGAAAAAGTAAGAGAGAGAAGATTTGAATAATAAAAAAGTTGTTGGTAGGTTTAAAAGTATGTAGGACCCAACAAGGGTAAAATAGAGATAATTCATTAAATAGTTGTCAAATAAGGAAAGGTGCCACTTATTTTGGGACAAACAAAAAAGGAAATGGTGCCACATAAATTGAGACGGAGGGAGTACTTGATATACGTTTTCTAAGAAGTATATCTTGTGATTTTCACGAATGCCATATATTACACTACAACCTTTACCTAGCCTTGACTCAAATTATTTTGTTAAAATTTGGCCCTGTAGCGTAGTTGTACCGCGCTATATGAAAACTAGTCAACAGTGCAAAATTCTTGGAGACTAGCCAAATCCGAAATATTTTATATTTGAATTTATGAACAAAATTTCAAAATTCCAGTATTTTATACTGGAACCACTTAAATATAAATCTCAGTAAAAAAGTTAGGATTTTGAACATGTTAGTTCAATCTGTCAGTATAAAATACTGGGACATTAAATATGAAACTCTGATTTTTTTTCTGAAACTTTGGACAAAACTCCAGATTTTTTTTACTGGAGTTTAGTTCAAAGTCTCAAATGTTGGGTGTTATTTAACGACAAGAGGCTGTAAGTATGGGAGAGGGGAGGAGTAATTTACCTATTTTTTAATTAATTTTGAAAGAATGGATAGAACTTATTTAGAATGTCTAAAATTGGCTAGTTATCAGTTTTTCACAATTATTTTGCATAATCATTCAAAAATTGTGTTGAGTTGATGACAATCATACACATAAGTACATTGCATATTTCTGCAACTTTAGTGGTTTGCAATGGTTTTAATAATGTGGAGCTCAAACCTCAGCTTTGAGATGAACAAATTAAATTAACTCTATCTTTGAATGCTTGGATAACAATTAAGTTAGCATTACCGGTCTATAATTTTAAAATATTCCTCAAGCATTGATAAAAATGTTATTGCAAGTGTAATAAAGTTTTTGAGTTTTGTTTTCCTTAAAGGTATCATTTCCTTGTTCTCAGAATTATGTTGAAACCCTTCTAGTATTCTTTTTTCTTCCTCTTTTGTTTCAACAGAGAAAATTGAAAATCCAGACTATTCACTATTTCTATCAGTAATTTTTCTGTCCATTTTTACTTGTCACATTTTAGTTTTTTACAAGCCTTTAGAAGTCATAAATAAATTGATTATTTTATTAACTAACCTTTATTAATTATATTTTGAAAATTTAAATTAACTATGATTTGAAAAATCTTTTTTGATTTTCTAAACGTGATAGGTAAAAATATAACTCCTTTTGTAAATTAAAATGGCAAATAAAAATGGACGAATGAAATAGTAATAGTATTTTATGTAGATTAGTCTTACTTTTGCTAGCTTATACTCCTATCTGAAAACTTGAAAGTTTGAAAGCATAGGATGCCGTATTGCAAAGCACAATGCTGTTTGATGTAATTGTGTGTTTGATGTCATGAAATCAAGAAAAACAACACAAAAATAATCTTCTTCTTTTATAAAAGTTTCTGTACCCATTCAAACTTCTAAGTCTAGTACGTTATCAAAAATAAAATAATAAAGTTGAAACCCTAAAATCAAAGAGGGGTAAATAAAACGAAAAACACAGGTTTGATAATTTCCATAATAAAAAGCAGATTTCAAGGTCTGACTCTTGACTCTTTATTAGAGTAGCTTCCAAACATTTCTTTGGAAGCCTTGGATCTTGCAATTTGGTCTCTGAATATTATAGTACTACTACTTTACTAGACAACATTATAATTTAATGAATACTATACAACAGCTACTTGCATGAAATTCTGAAATGACTTTTAAAATTTTCTCATATTCAACGCTTTCTCCTCGTGCACATCTTTCCTTTCCTTGTAATGAGGACTTTGGTCACATTAGTTTGTTGAATTAATGATACTAAGATGGTCTTAATTGCATTTTAGTGTTATTTTATTGTGAAACATAATTGCACGACTCTTCCAAATGTGAGTGCCCCTAATCAATATAATGGTCTACTATTTAATGTGTGCCTTAATGAAGGGTTTCATGTTATTGCCTATGCACTTTTTCCTAAGACTAGCAAGTTGAATAAATGGCTGAAGATAAGTTAACCCCTTAACTTTCATACGTGCTTCTTAGAGGACAATAGGCAATTCAAGGATGTATTATGGTATAAACTCATTTCCTCAACTTGCTTTTGATCAAAAATCGAAACAGATCGATCGCATGAGCTATATGAACGTCATGAATTAGTAAGATGTTAAATATATCTACTTATAAATTTACATAAATTCGTATAATATATGAGCATATATTTGATGTTAACTATGATCAAGTATACTTTGTTTTATTCATTCACTCAATGTATCACCCATTACTAACCTCACGCAGATTAGTCCTTTTGGTTAAGAAAGAAACTTTTGAATACAAAAGATTTCGTGGTTAGAACCATTCTAAGTATTAGAGTAGTTGTGTTTAGTCAGTATTCTTTGAATTACCATGATATGTTAAAGAGTACATATATTGGGTAATATGACAAAGTTGGAGGGGAAAATGAAGGAGAAAGAAGTTGAGGGGTGAGGAGGAAAAAATGGAAAGAAGTAAAGGAGCAATGAGTGCAAAAACAAAGAAAGAGGAGACAAAGAAGGAGAAAGCCCGAGCATCAACACGGCGCAAAGCTTGTTACGGAGCGCAATGGGGGTTGACCACCGCTACCCCCTAGTAAAAGGAGGGGTGGGGGTGGATCCCTCACGTGACCTTTGCTGGAAGTGTATTGCGTCACGGAGCAATGGGTCCCACAAGTTCCTTGTATGGAGAAGAATGGGTAATATAGTACACTGCTAACAGCCTAAGTCGGTATTTAATGATTTAGAACAAGTTATAAGAAAATATTAAGTCTCCTGTTAAATTATTTTTGAATTATAAAAATATTTATCAATCTTTTTAAAATAAATTAATATATTGTCATGTAAATGAAGACAGATCGAGTATACTGATCAAATACGAAAAAGAAAGAAGTTAATTTTTAATTAGAAAGGTTTTCGATCCATCCATCCATCGGCCATTGTCTTGGTTCCTCTGTGTTTGTCTGTCACTGTTTTGTCAAAACTCATACCTTTACGGATCCTTGGTACCCCATTTTGTTTCCCTTTGCTTCACGCGCCTTACTAAGTGTAATTGTTTTATGTTTTTTGAAATTTTTAATCAATTACATGTGAAACTTTTTTTTATCTTTTTTTGGAGAATATTTAGATTTTGTTGACTTTGATTCCAATTCTTTGTATAATTAGAAATAAGTGTGAACTGATAGAAGATGTTTATGTTAATATTCAATTGGACAAAACAAACATTCAGTATGAACATATGGAAGTCAAACATAAGCATCATTTGTTGTTTTTGGATTATAAATACTCTAAGTGATTATCTATTTCTTTTGCTGTTCATCTTATTTTTGAGGATTTACATCGTACTGTTGTAAGGAGTGTTAAATTATCTTTACAAATTTAGCTTCAGTTTTGTAAATTGTATCGCACAGTCTCACTACAAATTTAAAACTTTTTTTATTTTCATTTTTAATGCAAAAATGACGACTTTCACGGAGGAAAATACTGTTATGCTTATGCTTTCTAATTATGACAAATACAATATTTGCTAAATAAGTGTGAAGTAAGTTCTCATCTTATGTTTCTTTAAATACATGCTAACGTGGCAAAACGTTCTCCCCCTTTTTATATATTTGTTTTCTAATATATTTATTTTAGATTTTCATCTAAAGTAAGTAAACACTAAGAGTGCGTTTGGTATGAAAACAAATATTTTCCACAAAAAATGTTTTCCATGAAAAATATTTTTTAGGAATCATTTTCTATCTATTTTCTTGTGTTTGGTAGTAAAATGAGGAAAAAGAAAATTCTTGTTACCATCCCTATACCCCTCTATTCAAGACCCCACAACTTCCCAATTCAATCCCACACATATCCCAACCCCTACCCCTTCGAATTCCACCAACCCCAGCCCTACCCCCACCGCCACCCCCACCCCCACCCCCACTCCCATTTCCAAAAAACACCTCACCGATTCTCCCTGTTCACCCATAATGCAGCCCAAACACGTGCTGATCAAGTGTTCGATCTACTGAAGCCGATGACACGAAGCCAAGCCAAGCCAAGCTGACCCATGACGTTCACATTCAATTGGCTTGGTCGGGAGAAAAAAATCGCTCCGAAGCTGAGTGGCCGAGCTCAAGAATCGAAGACTTCATCTATAAGCTTAAGCTCGACGAAGGAAGCGAACGAACCACAATCGAACACTCAACATCAACGCTGAACTGAAGCAAAACAAACAACCGAAGAAAGAGCGTTCGATGTCAAGATGAGCTGAGTTGAACAACTGAGCACCGAAGTCAAGAAGCTCGAGCTCAAGTGTTCGAAACTCAAGTATTCGGTTGAAGGAGTGACAGATCACTCAGTTATGAAGCCCTGCGTGGCTTACTCCTATTGGTCGCTTGTGACTATTTTACTATTTTGTCCCTAGAGTAGTCTATATAAACTCATTTACATTTAATTTGTAAACACCTAGTTTTTGATATATGTTAGACATAGCTGTTGCTATTGAAGTGTCTCCGATGGAGCCGAACCTCGTTGTGGGATTTTAAAGAACTTGTGTCATTCGGTGTTGAATCGTTTGAACAATCTTCTTCTTTGGTCATTCAGTTTGCAAGAAGCATGGCTTCTTGAGGATTGTTGCTTAGCACTAGGTGAGTCTTTTGTTTTCTGATTGTTTGAGACCGAAGCCAGTTCTTCGGTATTATTCAATCGAAGCTAAGACTTGTCTTGCTTCTATCTTTACTTATTTTTTGTTTCTTCCGTGTTTCTACGGCTATTGAGCTACACCTCTGGTGTCACTTGCACCAACCCATCAATCTGTTCCTTTCTCACCCAACGGCGATGAAACCGCAGCAACCAGATCGAAAAGGGGCGAGGGAACAGTAGACAGATCGGAGGTCATAGGCAGCTAGGAGTATCAGACGGCACCGACGTCAAGAATGGAGGAGAGATTTTGATGACGCCGGCATCGGAAACAGACGGCTACTCTAACAACGGCGGGGGTTGGGGTTGCGGGTTGGGAGACGTTTTGGAAGGGTGGGGTCCCGACGTTGTAATTGGGGGTGAGGGTCCCGACGTTGAAATTGGGGGAGGGGGTTGGGAAAATTAGGGTTTTTTTATTGGGGAAATCAGGGGTAGGGGGTGAGGGTAGTATTCAGGGATTTGGGTGTGTATGGACAATCTTTTCCCTTCATTTTTTTGGGAAAAAATTTTCATCTCTTTGGAGGAAAATGGATAGGTATGGAAAATATTTTCTAAGTCACATGAGCCAACCAAACAAAAGAAAATGGGAAATCATTTTCCAGAAAATGTTTTCCCTCATACCAAACACACCCTAATTATAACTCAAACTCACTAATTACTGTCATTATACATGCTCGACAATGAAAACTACTCCGTAAAGAAACTAATTTAGATAATGACCTATCCTTAATTAAAGTTGATTCACAATAAATTCTTGAAAAGTCATTCACGTACTTACGCTTGTTTTCTTTCCTTTGTAAGGTAAAAATATTGAGGTGGCTGAAGAAAAGTTTAAAGTCCCATTGTTTATAAAAACTTGAGAGTTATATATCAAATAATACTTTTTTTTTTCTTTATCAAATAATTCTTCAAATTTTTGTTTGTGTATAGAATTTGTGCAAAGTTTAAAAATAAAAATGTCAAATTCTCAAAAATTGGTTGAGACTAGTGTTTAAGAGATTTGGGGGAAAAAATTTTTCCCACTCACAAAATTAAACTTTTTTGAAGTAAAATGTATGTCCAGACACAACTATGAGTTCCAAAAACTATTTTTCAACTCAACTTTAAAAACTCAAATTTTCAAGTTTCAACCAAATCTATGTCCAAACGCTAGCTAAGATTATTAAAGTGTGGTTTATGCCTAAGAATGTTAGTAAGGTCAATTCTTCTTAACAAGATTGTTTAATCGTCGGTTTAGATGGTATTGAGTGATGAGTTTTGAAGATTGACAAACAAAGGACCTGGTTTTTAGAATAAGGCACAAATGATCGTAAAGATGTTGAGTCAGTTTCTTATGAAAAGGACCAAGCAAAGGATCAGGATGACTGGCAATCCATGCTGAACTAGGAGAAGTTGAGCGCGTGCAAGTAGGTAAATCTAGTAAGTTAAGGAGTTGTGTCTTAGCTGCCTCTAGTGTGAATAAAAGAGAGACAGAGTTATAAAAGGAATGTGATGATAGGAGATCCTCTCTTTCCATATTTGAGAGAAGAATCTTAGTTGGTGACTGTTAGGATTTCACTACCCTTTATAAACTTAAGTGAGGCGTGCGGAACATATATTCATTCACTACGAGAGTTTGGAACAAAGGCAAAAGCACTTACTGATCGTGTTTTAGTGAACAAGGCAAACTGCAGTCTAAGAACCAAGTGTTGAAGGAGTTTCTCATAGTGTTCGTAGATTGTTTTGGTTTTGCGTTGAGTAGAAACTATTACCTATTTTTTTATTTCTAGAAGCTTTGCAATAGGTGTTCTTTGTAAGGTGATACATTGTAAAAGCTAGAGTTTAGCTTTAGTTGGTGTAGGTACTAGAGTTTAGTCCCTTAGTTATAGAGATTGTAACCTAAAACTTGTTCGATGTGTTAGTGGAATTGGTTAACGAAATCCCAGAGATTGAGTCGTGATTTTTCTCCCTTGAGCAAGGAGTTTTCCACGTAAAATTATTGTGTTTATTTTTTTTTGTTCGTGTTTTTTATCATATTACTTGTTGTGAGAAACACAGCGAAAACCAGGTTCTTAAAGGGGCGAGCAAGGTTCTTCAGTGAAGAAAAATTGAAGGACACAAATCAAACCCTCATTCTAGTGTCCGTTAGATGTGCACCTAGTGCAACAAGTGGTACTAGAGTGGGTCTTCTCATTACCAGGCTAAACATAGAGAAGGATCTAATCATGAATGTACCACCAGTTATAACTGAAGGAAAATCTATCCTCATGCATCCTTAGTTCAATGGGAAATACTATGATTTGTGGAAAGGCAGAATGTAGGACTTTATACAAGTAGAAAATTATCAACTCTGGTTGATTGTATCTGAAGGTCCTTTGGTTCCAACCAAAACTATTGGAGAAAGAGCTGCTCAACAAACACTTCCCAAGGAGAGGTCTGAATAAACTGATGCTAATTTTAGAATGATTGAAAAGAATGCCAAAGCCAAAATACTTTTCATTTGTGGACTTGGTCCTGATGAGTATAATCGAATGTTTTCATACAAGACAACAAAGGAAATTTGAGATGCATTGGAAGTCGCACATAAAGAAACAAGTCAGTTCAAGCAATCAAAGATGTTTAAGAGGAAGTTTGAACTGTTTGCTATAGGAGAAAATAACTCTATACAGGATATGATGACCGGACTCACCATCATTATATTAATGAGATAAAATCATTGGGTATGGATCTCCCTGATGCAGAGATGGTAAACATGGTTCTTAGGATTCTCTCTGATTCTTGGGATGCAAAGGCCACTGCTATCATTGAATCCAAACCTCTGGATGAGATAAAATTGGATGAGCTTATTGGCAGTCTAAAGACTTATGAGATACTGAAGCAGTCAAGAATCAAATAAGTATCCAAGAAGGAAAAGAGTCTAGCATTGGAAGCTTTCGAAGGAACCGAGCCTAAATAGACTGAGAGGGAGATGACCTTAATTGGTGCCATTAGAAGAACCTTGAACCTTGATAAGTTCAAAGGAACCAAGAAGAGCACTAAAGAAACTCCTTCGATAATGCGATCCGACTTAGCATTCAAAGCCGTAGAGGATTCATGCTCGACATCAAGAGCATAGAGTGCTTTAAAAGGGCATAGAAGCAAGAGCCAAGTCAAAAGGATGGCCAAATGAGCAAAAATACAAGGCTGTAGGATTCTGGATTTCTGGATATGCTTCGCGATCGCGACGCCAATAGCGCGTTCGCGCAGAAAGATTCAATCAGAGTCCGCGATCCGAAAGACATAGCGCGGTCGCGAGGAGGTCTCAGATTACATGGCACGATCGCAAAACCACGTACTCGATCGCGATGAAAGGCAACCTGACAGATTCCCAGAATAAACATTAGGGGCTTTTTAGTCCATTTATCATTGTAATTACCTAGCTACTATAAATAGCCTAATTGAGGGTTTATTCATTAGCGAGAGATTTTGGATGATTGAGAATACTCTTGTGAGAGTCTGTATGGGTTGTAACCCTTTTTTTCTTCTTGGATCTCTCTTAGATTCTTTTGTGTGAGAGATCCGTATGAGAGATCCATTGCTTGAGTTTAAGTCTCTTTCCCCTCGTATATTGGTCTTTGATTGTATTCGTCTAGATTAGGGTATTACAATTTATTGTAGTGTTCTAATTTACTTGCAATCGTGGGATTTGATTTCTTTCTTTCTTCCATCTATCCCCTTTCTCATTTATCCTTTACTTTGTGTCGTGTATTTTATCATTTTGTTGATCGTTTCCTATTCTTAGTATCGGTTTTGTTTCCACAAACAATATCTAGGTTTTGTTTATCAAAATCTGAAAATTATAAAAAAAATTAAAAATTTAAAAAATCCCAAAAATTGAGTCATAGATTTAGGGTTTCTTTGGATGAAATTCTTGTTGGAAGTTGTTTGAAGCTAGAAGATGTGATTGAAAGGAATTGAACAACAAACAATGTTTGGGACATCAATTTGACGAATAAAAAAATTAGGGTTCTTCAAGTTCTTCAATAATTGATTTGAGGCTTTTGCATTTAGGGTGTTGTTTTTGAAGAATTGATCATTGGGGTTTGTTCACGGACTTATAAGGAGCTTATATCTCAAATTTGAAGCAAAAAAAAAGTTGATTTGGGAAGATCTAAGTAAAGAAAATTTCCAGAAATTCGGGCTTCAAGTTCTGCATCAGACCCAGATTTTGTTCTTCGCGATCGCGCGCCATTTGTCGTGATCGCACATGCTTGTGTAATTATTGTTCTTCGCGATTGCGCGGCGACAGCGCAGGCTTTTTGAAATTTGTTCTTCGTGATCGCACGTCGACAGTGCAGGGTTATTGATTCCTCTTCGTGACAGCACCCGAAATCACGTGATAGCGCTGAACAAAAAAATCAGTCACTTTATAGATTGCTCGGAACACCCTCTAAACAGTTTGAGATCACCCAAACCCCTTTCATATCATCAAATACATTTCATTTCTAGATCATACACAAAATTTCATCCAATTCCAATTTCATTTCGTGCCAATTCGATTCCTGCTTTTATCATTTTAGTTTCATTGCATATTTTATTTGTTCCTAGTCCGTTGTGTGTCTTTGTCCGTTTCTTTGGTTTCATATAAATTCTACTCCGAACCAAAGCGTGGAGTACCTTGAGAATTTGAAGTTGTAGAATCTTGAAGAGATTGAGGGAACCCTTGAGTGGAAAAAGGCTTGAGTGGTGAGAATATTACAGTGTGGTTACAAAAGCCATTGATCTTGAGTATATACACGAGTGGAAAAGAAATTGCAGTGTTCATATATCGAGTGATACACGCGAAGGAGTGAATTTGTGAGGTCCTTTTCTTTCATTGTTGCAAATATATCCTCGGATGATGATGGTGGAGGTTATGACTCCTATGGTGATGACAGGAGTTGCTATGATGATTATGGAGACTATGGTTCCTATGATGATGGTGGAAGTTGCTATGATGATTCCGGGAAGTATGGCTCTTATGGTGATGAGGTGAGTCACTATAGTGATCATGGAGCTCGTGAAGACTATGAGGCTTATGAGGATGAATGTGATGATAAAAACTCCTATGCTTCTAGTCTTAGAGACGATGATAGTGACGCTTCAAGGTAAAATGTTCCTACTTAATCTTCTTGCGATAAACTTGAAAATATAGATAGTGACATAGAGAGAATTGATGATGAAGTTTATTATAGAGGTTGTTATTTTGCATCTTCTCCTGGTCATTCTATAAAGGGAAAATGGCCAAATTTGCGCCTGTGGTTTGCGAAATTGGACACGGATACCCTCCGTTTAAACTTGAGTTTATGTGTGCCCTCGCCGTTTATGTTTTGGCTCAATATTACCCTCCAGTGGCCAATATTCGCCAATATTGCCCTTCATCATAGACGGAAAAAGAATTATGCTTAATTAAGTGTAATGAAGGGCATTTATGTCCCTTACGTATAGCACAGGGGCATATTTGAACCTCTTTCACCGGTGTAAAACTGAGACACATATGAAACTGCAACAATCCAATAAAGTGTCAATTTGACTATTAATTGATAGCAGATATCCAAGTATCTCTTTCGCAGCAATGATTTCCTCTAAATACATTACAAATTTTAGATACCCTTGATGTAAATATTCAAGATTTGAAGCATGCGCTTAACTTCGACATGTCCTTTTTACTCTTAAACTACTTCTAACTCCAATTTATTTCCCTAGTACTAGGACTCCTCAAAATGTACACATACAAACTAGAAAATCAACCACCGATTTGACAATGAAAAACTTCACATAACTTTTCAAAAACTAACCACCCTATGTAAATTACAATCAAAATTAAGAGAAATAACCACTTAACAAATAGTCGGCAGATATAGAATATATGTATGATCCATGTATAATATATTTATAGATGTGCACAATCAGCATCTAATCTATGTATATTAGTAAGGGCTGTAAACAGTAACTCTGGCTGCTATATGTGTATAGTAATCAGGTACAATAAGTGAAGAGCTCAAACAAGATGTATACAATAGTACATATTCACAATATAAGTAGGAAAGCAAAAGTATTTCACATTTATATGATTCTTTCATCAAACAAGAACTAAAAATGCAAATGATTTAATTACTCAGTTGCTAACAGGAAGAACCTTCGTGACAATCTCATCACTAAGAGCAACAATCTGAGAATTTCCTTTTGTTTGTCCAAGCTAGCCAAAGCTTCTTGCAACTCGGCTTCCATTTTCTTCCTTCCTTTAGCAATCTTTTGCTCCACTTCAAGTTGAGTTTCCTTCTTCATTTTATTCAATGCAGCGGAAATCTCAGCTCTCGCGGCTTTCATTATAGCAGCAGCTTGATCTACCAATTGTTTCACTTCACTTGAAATGTATTTTACACCGTTGAGTTTCTCTTAATCGCACCATCTCTTTTATCCATGAATTTACTTAAATCGAAGTTAGGTTCAGCTAATATGAATCCCCATAGACCATGTTACTCGATTTAAAATCAATTCATGTTATCATGATACTGCCTGTGAAATCTTGCTCACATTGCCGGTCCCAAGCCTGGGTAAAGGAGAAGGGTCGCGATAGGCCAGCAAGCCAGCGTAAAATGTTGCCAATCATGATACCTAACAAAACAAACGACAATCTTAGCTAACTCGATTGTTGAAGTTTCATATGTGTATCAGTTTTACACCGGTGAAAGAGGTTCAAATATGCCCCTGTGCTATACGTAAGGGACATAAATGCCCTTAATTACACTTAATTAAGCATAATCCTTCTTCCGTCTATGATGAAGGGCAATATTGGCGAATATTGGCCACTGGAGGGTAATATTGAGCCAAAGCATAAACGGCGAGGGCACACATAGACTCAAGTTTAAACGGAGGGTATCCGTGTCCAATTTCGCAAACCACAGGGGCAAATTTGACCCTTTTCCCTTCTATAAATAAATAAGTGAGTAGTAGTGGTCTTTCTATTGGATTGAAAAGAAGTGGTAATCGTTCCATAAGAAAAAGAGAGCGTATACCTCCTAATTGCTCTAAAATGTTCAATGACTTTAATTCTTATGTGAGAGGAAATGTGAGGCAAAGGGTGAGAGAAAGTGCTACTTACTCTCCAAATGGTTTGCCTTGTTCTAACAATGTTGTGAGAAGCTTGGATAGATATAGTAGGAGAAGTTCTTATGGGTTCCATGGTGAGACTCCTTCCTCGACTTTCAAAAACACATCTTATGTTGGAAGAGTGACGGGAAGTGGAAGCTACACTAGTGGTGTTGCTAGTAGAGGAGGGATAAGGGAGACCCAAGTTGATGGTGATGCTACTCTTAGGGATTCAAGTTCTTTCTTGGATACAAATCTACAAAACTTGGGTAGGTGTAGGTTCATTGTTGAGGTAAATAGGTATGGAGGACACTTGCTCAAAACTGATACCGATGCCAATTGCATTAGCACCTCTTTGGTTAATAGGCTAAGGATGCCATGGCATGAGCTAGAACATACTTACGAGTATAATAGAGTGTGGGTTTCCAAGGAAGCTCGGGTGCTCATAACTCATAGGAATTATAAGGGTTATGTTTGGTGTGATGTGTATCCAATGCAACACTTTGATGTTTGGTTAGGTGAGCCTTAGTTGCACAACAAAGAGTTGCAATATAGTGCTATGAAGGATGTGTATCTTGTGGCCATTGGTCAAAGAGTTTATGACTTTACACCTTACAAAACAAAAAGCAAGCTATCTACTAGTGCACATTCTTGGGATATGCAAAGGAGAAAGGAGCGAGAACTACATTCCATGGTTGAAATGGCGCATTCAAGAAGTCCTACAAACACAAGAGGATGTGGGACAAATGCAAGTAAAGGTTTGACAAGTTTCAACAAGGTGAACCCAAAATCGCAAGATTCAAAATCAAGTGGTTCACCAAAGAAGAGGGGGACATCAAGTGATGATTCCCTAAGTCCTAGATTTCGGGTTGATGTTAAGAGTCCACCAACTCCAGCTAAGAGCATTCTTGGGGCTTGTCCCAACTCGCCCCAACATGAGAGACAAAAGATTGAGAGGAGTAAGTGAGTAAACGGTGATAACTCTCGACTGGAAAAAGGAGAGGTTGTGTTCAGTGATGTGAGTGGGTTGTCACCACCCCAATCTACGCCCGACCTTGAAGAAAAATTGAGAGAAAATAAAGAGGGAAAACAAAAGAGTGAGGGTGAGGGTTTTCCTTATTCTTATAATTCTAATCTTTCTTGTTTCTCTAGTTGTTTTGTGTCTTTTGAAGGTACTCTTGGAGATGCTAAATTGGGGAATCCTTCCTTGGAAATGATTCCATGCTTGGAAGATAAAAAGGAGACCAAAGTGAAGTCTCCAAACAAATAAGTGAGCTTAAATTTGAAAAGCCAAGGTAAAGAAGAATCTTTAGGTGTGCTACAAGGTAACAAAGCTAAACCTAACTCTTGTGTTTCTTGGGTGAGCTTGATAAAGATTTGAGTATGGTTGATAGCTTTACCTTTTGTGGAGTTAATGATTCTTTATCTTGCATTGATGATAGTGGTTATGATCATACACTAGTTGGGCACACTTGTAAAAAGAAAATTGAATTGTTCGACACTAGTGATGTGCAAAAGGAAGAGCTTGAACATAATGAATTGTGTTATGACACTCCGCCGTTGTTTGATAAATGTACCAATGATTTGCTTTATCTTGATGTGAAAGCATTTGATAGCATTCTTGATTGTGGGGGTGGTTTGTGTCAAGGTTTTAAAATTGAAAATCCAATTGTTTGTTGAAAATGAGAAAGATGAAGTGTTGGAAGGTGATTTTAGTATTGACAATCATTATTTTCTCAAGATGATTCTTATGACTTGCTTGAGAGTGATAATTGTGTGGATGTTAGCAAGCTAACTCCCAAAATGTTTGTTGAAAGCTTGTCGAATGTTTGGAAGTCCTCCAAAAATGAAGAGCATTCTTTAAAGAAGGAGGGAGGCACTAGTGATAGTGGTGGTAAATTGATAGATGCTAGCTTTAGTGTCAATTTCTTTACTTGCTCTATTCCTAGTCTTGAGCATACATTTAAAGTGGATTTTGCTAGAGCCTCCAATGTTAAGAGTGATAAATTGTCAATGGAGGCTTGGTATTAGTTGATTGAGTCTAAAAATGAAGATTGTTTTGTGAATGAGCTTTGCTTACTGTTGCTTTTATAGCCAAGTTTTTGATGTTGGGATTGGAAAAATATTCTTTATGGTTGATTTTGATACTTGGCTATATCATAAGAGTGTACACTTTGAGCATCAGTGTATGAGTTTTATTCCATCCTCTTTGTTGTGTAGTGCTTGGAAAGTTATTGAGTTGGTAATTATTCGCGTCATGGCTTTGCAAAGTACAAATTTGAGGACGAATTCCTTTGAAGAAGGAGGAAATGATGTGATCCGACTTAGCATTCAAAGTCGTAGAGGGTTCATGCTCGACATCAAGAGCTTAGAGTGCTTTAAGAGGGCATGGAAGAAAGAGCCAAGTCAAAAGGATGGCCAAATGAGAAAAAATGCAAGGTTGCAGGATTCTAGATTTCTGGATATGCTTCGCGATCGCGACGCTAATAGCGCGTTCGCGCAGAAAGACTCAATCAGAGTCTGCGATCGCGAAAGACATAGCACGGTCGCGAGGAGATCTCCGATTACATGGCACAATCGCGAAACCATGTGCGCGATCACGATGAAAGGCGTCATGGCAGATTCTCAGAATAAATATTAGGGGTTTTTTAGTCCATTTATCATTGTAACTACCTAGCTACTATAAATAGCCTAATTGAGGGTTTATTCATTAGCGAAAGATTTTGGATGATTGAGAATACTCTTGTAAGAGTGTGTATGGGTTGTAACCCTTTTTCTGTTCTTGGATCTCTCTTGGATTCTCTTGTCTGAGAGATCCATTGCTTGAGTTCAAGTCCCCCCCCCCCCCCCCCCCGGATATTGGTCTTTGATTGTATTCATCTAGATTAGGGTATTACAATTTATTATTGTGTTCTAATTTACTTGCAATCGTGGGATTTGAGTCATTTATTTCTTCTATCTATCATCTTTCCCGTTTATCCTTTACTTTGTGTCGTTTATTTTATCGTTTTGTTGATCGTTTCCTATTCTTAGCGTTTAGGATCATATCATGCGAAGAAGAACATTATTGACAATCTCGATTACTCAGACTGCTTCAAGTTCTTCAAGAAGGACCATGTGGTCAAAGACTGTCCCATGTGAGAAATAAAATGGTTGAAGAGCAAAGCATCAAAGGAGAAGGAGAAGAAGAAAACTAGGCATCCACCAAACTTTAGGGCTAAAAGGAAGAAGAGAAATGAAGCTTTTATTGCTACTTGGGGACCATCAGACAGTGAAACTGAAACGGAGGAAGAATCAGATGATAAATCACTTATGACACTGATGGGACTAACTGGTGAAGCCAGTGAAGGAAGGAACATGGACATACCTCCTATATTTAGAGGAACAAACTATATGCAGTGGAAGAAAAAAAAGAAAGTGTTTGTTTATGCCACTGATTATAGTCCCTAGGTGATTATGAAGCATGGACCCTTTTTTTTTTTTTTTTTTAGTGAGGTTCAAACTAGTCTTGAAGTTGAGCTCAAAAGTAAGAATGAAGCTCTTTATTACAAAATTGAAAAGAGCCGAGTCTTTAAAAAAAAGTTGAAAAAATCCAACTATGAACTCACCAGACTTACAAAATGGAACAAGTCCTCTGAAGCCATGAATTGGGTATTTGAAAATCAGAACAGAGGTAAAAAGATCTTAGGTTATAAGAAGACATTGCCTGCCTACAATCCTAAAAGCAAATATGTAAGACTCCTATAACATGCTTTGCACATTTTTTGGCAACACTGGACATTATAAAGAAACTTGTATGGCTGTAAAAAAGTTAAAAAATAAAAATTTTACTTTGCCTAGATGGCTTAAAAAGGATTTGATTCATCCATTCAATCATAAGAAGGGACCCAAGCTTGTCTAGGTTCCTTAATCTAACCCCTAGTTTTATTTTGCAGGTTGGAGTGGGAGTGAACAACTGGATTCTTGATTAGTGGTTGTTCAAGGCACATGATCGGAGATAGAAAAAACTTTCTCTCACTCGCAACATTTCAAGGGGGGTAGTGTGGCTTTTGGAGGAGGCAAAAGTGGTGAAATTTTCGGTATTGGAAAAGTTGGAGGTCTCTTGATCATGCTATTGATAATGTTTATTATGCAGATGGACTGAGGCATAACTTGTTAAGTATCTCCCAACTGTGTGACAGAGGAAATGAAGTTAGTTTCTCATCTGTAGGCTGCATTGTGAAGAACATATACAGAGTGAAGATATAGTTATGGAAGGAAAACAAGTGAACAATGTGTAGAAGGAATCACTTGGTTCTCTTCCTGAAAATAAATTGACTTGTTTGAATGTTAAAGAGAGTGACTCACAGCTATGGCACAAACGACTTGGTCATGCAAGCCTGTCGCAGTTGAATAATTTAGTGTCCAAGGAGCTGGTTTGTGGATTGCCAAATAAGAAGTTCGAGGCCATTAAAATATGTCATGCCTGTGTCAGGGGGAACCATGTAATATCTTTATTCAAGTCAAATAAAAGTAGTTAGCACTTCCAAGCCACTTGAGTTAGTGCACATGGACTTATGTGGTCCAATGAGGGTAAGGAGCAAAAGAGGCAAGAGGTTCGTGCTGGTGATCATAGATGATTATTCATGGTATATTTGGACTCTGCTTCTTATATCCAAAGATAAAGCCTTTGATAATTTCAAGGACTGGGCAAACATTGTGTTGAACTTGGTGCACCTAAGTAAGATACTAGAGGGGGGTGAATAGTGTCCTTACCCGATTTTTAAATTCATAAAACTTGCCTTTAACTTTTATCGTCTAACTTACAAAGAACCAAGTTCCTTGCAAGTTTCCTCTATCTTTGAAACTTAAACTTAATGAGGAAATGTAAATAACACAGAGATTTTTACGTGAAAAAATCCTTGCTCAAGGGATATATAACCACGACCCAAATTCTTGGGATTTCAACTCTCCAGTAAAGGAAAACCCGAGCAAGTTTTAGACTACAACGTAATGCAATTAAGGAACTAGACCTCCCTAGTACCTAGAACCTTCCAAGCCACACATTAGCTTGTCAGGTTGACTCTACTTCACCAAAGAGTAACCTCTACTATATGCTTCTCTACAAGCTGATAGATTACAACTTGATAGCCTATAACAAAAACTAAAACAACAGACTTAACTATAAAACTGCTCTTTCGTAAGGTTCTGCTGCTCAGCCTTTGTTCTTACACACAATGCCTCTCACGATCTGTTTGTTCTCGATTTGCTCTATTGAGATGTCTTGAGTGCGTAAAATCAATTCTGGCCAAATTAACTTGTATATATAGAGTTTGACTTAGCCGGATCTAACTAAGTTTAGAACTCCTTTTCTACTTTGGAATCTGTTTCAAATAAGGTTTACCCATATTGCCTTATTTAAAACCTTAGTTAATTTGCCTTAGTTTCCAATCCTTTTCTACTTAGCAACCGCTTCTATTTCAGCACCGTCACACGCTTCTTCTTTTCCCGTTAGGATTGAAACTTTGACTCCAGCTGTTCTTGTTCTCCTTCTTCAACTCTGACTCGAATATCCCTTTGAACATCTCAGTCATCTTCCTCAATTGTGAACCTTTTCGTAGTCCACTTAGCACCAGGTTCTTTTTCTTCTTTAAAACTTATTCTTCAACAAATTCTCCCTTTTTTATGATGACAAACAATGTTGTCTTACCGAGGGTATGTAAGCACAAGAACCTATAAAATGTCAAACACTAACCAAGAACCCGGGCAATACAGTTAGGCAAAAATAGGACACAAAACATACAATGAACTAAACAACATCTAACTTTCCCCTTTTGGCATCATCGAAAAGTTCCACAGTTGTATGAACCTGCTCAACTTAAATTAAGTCTAGTTGACTTTAGTGCCATAGGCAGCTAGCCAACCTTTATACGTCAGGAACCTGTTTCAGAAAATGAGTACTAGCAAAGCAGGATATTTATATCAACATAAGTGCCAAACTGGCGTAAAACATCCAAAACATCATTCAAATATTACAAACTAAAATATAATAATTGTCTTAAAACCAGGCCATAATGAGATCCAACGAGGTGACTTGGGAAAGGAACTGGTTTAGAATTGGGAAATATCAGGGATGTTAAAGTGAGCAAGCACAAGGCAAGGCAACGCGAGTTTCCTTCACGTTCACGTTCCAGCTCCGCATCCAGCCTAGTGTTTTCTGCGTTCATCCAGGCCAGCTCATCATTTTGCCTCTCAAGCTGCCTCCTGAACCTCTCAATCCTTTAGTCCACTCTAGCATTTCTCCTTTCCTCAGCTTCCTCCTCCATATGCTCTGGTTCATCAGCAGGTTCACCATCCAGCACATAGCCACAGGATTCAGAATGTTCCTCCCAAATACATCATTGTGATCCGGCTCAGTCCAAAGAAATCAAATACTTTGCTCAGCAGAAACCCATAGACTAAGGCATATTTACCTAACTCCATATTAGCTACCCTACCAATGTGTTTGATCATCACTTCAGGCAGATTAATACGAACCTCACGATCTAGAAGGTCCATATAGGTCAGATCTAGAAAGTTAGCCTCATTGCGCCTCTTCGACCTCTACAACAGGTTCTTCAGCACAAATTCAAATAGCAACTGGTAGAAGGGTTGCATTGCCTTCTTCTTTAGAAGTCATGGGTGATCATTGGTCCGATGCTTCGGGCGAAACCAATTCCCAGGATGTGACGGGCGGTGTCCCTTGCTAGCCTAGGTCTCCATGCAAATTTTTGGGTCACCTCCAAAGCAGACACACCATCTCCTCTAGATGGCCACGAGTTTCTCATGTACTCACTGTAGCCCTGAAAAGGAACACCCAAAATCTCACTAAGCTCTACACAACCAAACTGGATCACCAGCCCCTTCACTATGGTTTCCACAATTCCCTCACTTACTGTGCAATTAGAGTAAAACTCTCGAACCTCTTGCTCTCTCAGCTGTCTAGTTCAATCACTGAATAGGTTCAACCAACCTTGAGCATTCAACTTAGTACCAAGCTGTGTCATCCCCTCCAGCTCTAGGTCAGTGAGAATTTTATCCTTCACCAATGGCAGACTCCTAAAGTAAGCCACTCTCCCTTTCTTGTCTTCCTTTTCATCTCCAGTCACTAATTTTGTCTTTGAACCTCTCATACGAACCTCAGGTTCCTCCACAATCCTCCCCTGCTGCTCTCTAACAGAACCTCAAGTAGCAGGTCTCCTAGCATGACTCACAGTCTTCCTACTGCTTTATCCCATACCCTAAACATCACCAGAACTTCCAATTTTAGAACTACCCACAAATTCTCCTCCCTTTACCAACCTTTGTTTCTTCATAGTTTTTCCCTATTCCTGAATCACAGGCCTTTTACCCAATCTCCTCTGTTCCTCCACCACCACAATATCAGTTTCATGGAGGAAGCTTCACTAGCTTGAGGAGTGGGATCAGTCTTAGGAAACACATCATTCAAAGGTTCAGTAAAACCTACACATTTCACATTCTCTTCCACATAATCATCAATTTCCCTCAAATCTGCATCATCACCTGCCACAGAACCAGAGAACGAACCAGGTTTATTCTCAGGTTCCTGGGTAGGTTAAGAAGATTTTCCTTCTCCCTTATCACTATTGGTCTTTTCCACCATAGGAACTGTCACAGGAACATGTTCCTCGACAGTTTTTTTTCAACTAAACTATCCCCTGTATTAACAGACTTTTCTTTTTCAAGAATTTCTCCTACCACCCTCTCCTTTACACCAACTTGCCACTAATGCTTTTCCTAAATCTACAGGCTCAGAAAGTAAACTAGTTTCTACAACAACAGTACTAGTAGGAGAACTAGGGTTTACCTTTTCGGTTTCTTGAACACTTTCTTAAACAGTTTCGATGACCCCTACTTCCATACCAGCAACTGAAACACTTTCCCCGTTACTAGTTGCTTCTTCCGTCAGCTTCTTCTGCCTCAATTTCGCGAACTTCCTCGCCATTGCTACGGAGAAAATTGCAGCTAGTTGCTTTGCCTTTTGATTTAGTTTAGAAATTTTGGGTTTAGGAGAGGAGGGTTGTCAGTCAACTTTAGAACCGGTGGACATTGTTACAGAGGCTGAGTTTTTAGTGAGAGAGAAAAAAAATTTAGAGAGAATTTTTCTTTACACCGATAGAAACAATGTTTCTCTGATCGCTTAATGGAATAAAAAAGGTTATAGGTTGTATCGGGAAGGGGAACGGGTGATGGGATGTGAAAAGCTGTTTTAACATAATGACGCATAGGAGCTGACGCCAGCCGGTTCAAAGAATTTGAATTTTAAACATCTACCCCTAATCCGGCGCCAAGTGAGGATAATTGGTAATAGATTGGCCATGTAAGACAAGTATTATACTCAGTAAGTAAAATAGAATGTGTACTTGAATGTCCATGCACCAGTTTCTTTAATGATATTCTTTATTCAAATTTTGCCAGCATCTAAGTCATGAAAACAGGTTCCAAACAGGTGAACAAGCAAAACAATTAAGTTTCATTTATAAAATCAAATAAAAAAAGTTAAACAAGGAAACTTCTCTAGCCAATCATTGGGAGAACCAGGTGCTGGCTCGTTCAGTGTATCTTGGTCATCCCTAACACAAGCCCGTTCTTTTCAAATTGTACCCTGTTCAATGCCTTAGTGAAGATATCAGCAATTTGATCCTCAGTCCTACAAAAATTCATGGTAACTAGGCCTTTTTCAACACTGTCCCTTAAAAAGTGATGCCTAATATCAATATGCTTTGTTCTCTTGTACTGGACTGGGTTCTTGGCTATATTGACTGCATTGGTATTGTCACAAAAGATTGGAACTGGTCCACACTTGATTCCAAAGTCCTCCAACTACTGCTTGATCCATAATAGCTGTGAACAACATAAAGCAGCTGCTACATATTCAGCCTCAGCTGTATATAATGCCACTGAATTTTACTTCTTTGTAGCCCATGAAACTAAACAAGGACCTAGGAAGTGTGCCATCCTAGATGTACTTTTCCTATCAACCAAGTGACCAGCATAGTCAGCATCAGAATACCCAGTTAGATCAAAACTTCCACCTTTTGGATACCATAATCCAAGATCCTGAGTTCCTTTCAAATATCTCAAGATTCTCTTGACTACAGTTAAGTGTGACTCATTTGGTTTTGACTGGAACCTTGCCGACAACCCCACACTATAAATAATATCTGGATGACTTGCAATTAAATACAGCAAAGAACCAATCATCCCTCTGTACTTGGTTTCATCAATTGAAGCACTAGTTTCATCCAGATCTATCTCCGTTCCAGGAGCAATGGGTGTGTTCATATCCTTAGCAGACTTCATATCATACTTCCTTAAGAGCTCTTTGATGTACTTCTGCTGATGGATCATTGTGCATTCCTGAGTTTGCTTGATTTGTAAGCCTAAGAAGAAATTCAGCTCACCCATAATACTCATCTCAAATTCACTTCCCATCAGGTCGGCAAACTCATTGCAATGGTTCTCATTAGTAGCTCCAACAATGATATCGTCTACATATACTTGAATGATTAGCAAGTCCTTCGCTTTCTTCCTTAAGAATAAAGTATTGTTGATTTTACCTCTTGTAAAACCATTCTTCAATAAGAACCTAGAAAACCTTTCATACCAAGCCCTAGGAGCTTATTTCAATCCATACAATGCTTTGTCAAGTATGTAGACATGATCAGGACACTCTGTACTTTCAAATCCAGGTGGTTGAACCACGTACACCTCTTCATTCAGATAACCATTAAGGAATGCACTCTTCACGTCCATCTGGTATAACTTAAATCAGATATGAGGTTCTCCAGTGGGTGAGAACTTTGATACTTCCAAGGTTTAGGTTGAATCTGCTGAGTAGTGTTTCCAAGAGGAGCTGAGTTATCTAAGTCCTCTTCATCATGCTCTTCAGTTTCCCCTATCTGATTGCCTTCTAGTTCCCCTGAGTCTGATCCTTATCACCATGATTATTTTTATCCCCATTCAGATTCTCAGGGTCTTCAGTAGGTTCATCTCTCGCAAGACCAATCTCCTGATCATCATCTTCTTGCTTGTTTACAACAGCTTCAGATTCGTCAAATACCACATGCACACTTTCTTCTACAATCATGGTCCTCTTGTTGAACACTTTATAAGCTTTACTTTGTGAAGAATATCCCAAAAAGATGACTTCATCACTTCTAGCATCAAACTTCCCTAGAGATTCTTTCTCATTGTTATGCACGAAACACTTGCACCCAAAAGCTCTGAGATGTGCAATATTAGGTTTCCTGCCTCTAATAAGCTCGTAGGGAGTTTTCTCTAATAAGGGACAGATAGAACAACGATTCAGTAAATAGCAAGCGGTGTTGACTGCTTCAGCTTAAAAACTCTTTGGCAGACCGCTTGACAACAACATAGTTCTAGCCATGTCCTCTAAGGACCTGTTCTTTCTTTCAACTATACCATTCTGCTGAGGGGTCCTTGGTGCAGAGAAGTTGTGATCCACACCATGTTTATTACAATATTTTGCAAACTTAGCATTCTCAAACTTCATTCCATGGTCGGACCTTATACTTACTAGTTGAAGCCCCAGTTTCTTCTGACTGACTCTAACCCAACCTCAAACATATCATATGCTTCATCTTTATATCTGAGGAATAGAGTCTATGTGTATCTGGAGTAGTGATCAACTATTACCATTACGAACCTCTTACCTCCTCTGCTCCTCACCCTCATTGGTCCACACAAGTCCATGTGAACCAGCTCAAATGGTTTAGATGTACTAACCACTTTCTTTGACTTGAATGAAGATCTTACATGTTTCCCCCTCACACACGCATCACAAATCTTGATGTCATTGAACCTCTTGCTTGGCATTCCACGAACCAGATCCTTTGACACCAACTTATTCAACTGAGTCAAGCTTGCATGTCCTACTCTCTTGTGTCACAACTGACTATCATTCTCCAGCATATTCAGACAAGTCAAATTATTCTCTGGAAGAGAACCTAATGTATCCTTGTACACATTATTTGCTCGTTTCCTTTCCATTATCACTTCATCAGTCTGCAGGTTCTTTACAGTACAACCTACGGATGTGAAACTCGCTAGATTTCCTCTATCACATAGTTGAGAGATACTTAGAAGATTATGCCTCAATCCATCCACACATAGTACATTGTCAATAGAATGATTGAGGGATCTCCCAACCTTTTCAATACCAACAATTTCACCGCTCTTGCCTCCTCCAAAAGCCACACTACCCCCTTGAAATGCTGCGAGTGAGAGAAAGTTTCTTCTATCTCCTGTCATGTGCCTGGAACACCCACTATCAAGAATCCAACTGGGTTGTTCCATCTCACTCCAACCTGCAAAATAAAATCAAGGGTTAGTAACAGGAACCCAGACAAGCTTGGGTCCCTTTTTATTATAGAATGGATGAATCAAATCTTTTCTAGCCCAATAAGGTAAAACTCATTTTTTATTCTTTTTCACTGCTCCTTTTACAACATTGCATTCATTTTTGATATG
This sequence comes from Petunia axillaris subsp. axillaris, assembly GCA_029990575.1. Taxonomy (NCBI): domain Eukaryota; kingdom Viridiplantae; phylum Streptophyta; class Magnoliopsida; order Solanales; family Solanaceae; genus Petunia; species Petunia axillaris. Next base: position 89,966,117 of record JARKNS010000004.1, on the reverse strand, counting down.
ATCAGTCTTACCACACAAGAAGCAGAGTTTGTTGTAAGGAAGTCCTACATATTTACTATTAGGGTTCCAAGCAGGTAAAGGTTTCCTATGTCCTAGTCCAGTTTTACCTCTATTTTGATTTTCATGCAATCAATTCAAAGCTTCAGAAGACTTGTTCCATTTAGTGAGTCTGGTGAGTTCAGAGTTAGCTTTTTCAACCATTTCCTGAAGAACCCGGTTCTTCTCAGTTTCCTGATGTAGAACCTGATTTTTCTTTTTAAGGTCAGCTTCAAGGTTGATTTGAGCCTCACTAACTCCTTGCTTACCAAGCACTTCTTTCAGTTTTTGATTTTCAAGTTCGAGTGCAGAAACTTTCTTTTGCTCACTAAGCACATGTTCCTTTAATTGGCGACCTTCAAATTCAAGGGCTGAGACTTTCTATTTTAGTTCCAAAACTTGAGCTTCACTAGTAGTTAATTTCTTTTTAAGACCAGATTTAGCTTTTCCCAAGTTTTTATTTTTCATTGAAAAATCAGACACAACTGAAATTAGTTGGTCCTTCTCAGAAAGTACTAGTTCCTTCTCAGTCCTCAAATTTTCAATGCCTTCAATTAAGGTAAGAGCAAGCAGATTCAATTCCCTAGGGGAGAAAGCATGAAGTCTAGTTTTCAGTTCATCGAGACTTACCTCAGGTAGATTGTCAGTGGAAGGTCCATCATCAAGAGCCATAAGTGCCAATGGAGAGTCATCTTCTAGTTCTTCTTATTCTTCATCACTTTCACTTTAAGAAGGTCCCCATGTTGCATAAAAAACTTCTTTCTTATTTCTCCTTAATGCTCTGAAGTTGGGAGGACGTTTGGTCTTCTTAGGTTCATTCTCCTTTGTAGCCCCAGACCTTTTCCACTCAATGTCCCACAACGGGCAGTCCTTTATGGCGTGATCCTTCTTGTTACACTTAAAACACCCTGAGTAGTCAAGACTGTCAATTATGTTGTTCTTGGCAGGAGCGGCTCTGGTTCTTCTTTTTTCAAGACTTAAGGACTTTCGAACTACATTGACCAAAGCCATCTCATGCTCAGAAACTTCATACTTAGAACCTCCAGTCTCCTCAAGAGCTAGGTTCTTTTATTTCTTAGGTTCCACCTTGATTCTTGACTGTTTCATTAGTTCATGGGTTTCAGACTACCAACAAGTTCATCCAACTCAATCTTATCCAATTATTTTGACTCAATGATAGCTGTAACCTTTGACTCCCATGAATCAGGTAGAATCCTGATAATTTTTTCCACTAAATCTTTATTGGTCAGAATCATGCCCAGTGACTTCATCTCATTCGTTATGATTGTGAACCTGGTCATCATGTCCTGGATAGACTCAGATTCTCCCATAGCAAATAACTCAAACTTTCTCTTCAGCATCTGGATCCTTTACTTCTTTACTCGTGAGGTTCTTTCATGGGCAATTTGTAGAGCATCCCAAATTTCTTTGGCAATCTTGTATGAAGAAATTCTATTGTATTCACCAGGGCCAAGTCCACATATGATGAGCCTCTTAGCTTTCGCATTATTCTCAACCATCTTAAAATCAGCATCAGTATACTCAGATATCTCTTTGGGAACAGTTTGCTGATTACGTGGCTGTCCAACAGTTTTGCTTGGAATAAGAGGTCCATCCTTGGTAATGATCCATAGTTGAAAGTCTTCAGCTTGAATGAAGTCTTCCATCCTGCCTTTCCACCATCCATAGTATTGGCCATTGAACTGAGGAGGCCTATTGAAAGATTATCCTTCGGTTATGATCGATGGTGCACTAATTGTTCAGATCATTCTCAAGATGTTAATCTTTATTCGAGAGAACCAGCTCTGATACCACTTGTTGAACTTGGTGCACCTATGTAAGATACTAGAGAGGAGGGTGAATAGTATTTTTACCCGATTTTTAAATTCCTAAAACTTGCCTTTAACTCTTATCACCTAACTTACAAAGAACCAGGTTCCTTGCAAGTTTCCCTTATCTCTGAAACTTAAACTTAATGCGGAAACGTAAATAACACAGAGATTTTTACGTGGAAAAATCCATGCTTCTTCTTTTACCGGTAGGATTGAAACTTTGACTCCAGCTGTTCTTGTTCTCCTTCTTCAATTCTTACTCGAATATCCCTTTGAACAGCTCAGTTGTTTTACTCAACTGTGAACCTTTTCGTAGTCCACTTAGCACCAGGTCCTTTGTCATCTTAAAAACTCATTCTTCAACACATTGTTCACAAGAAATTGGATTTTGAGCTTGTGAGCATTAGGTCTGACCATGGTACTGAATTTGAAAATGCGTAGTTCACTGAATATTGCAACAAACATGATATTGATCATAATTTCTCTGTACCAAGGGCCCCTCAGCAAAATGGTGTAGTTGAAAGGAAGAACATGTCCTTAGAAGATATAGTAAGGACTATGTTGCTTTCTAGTGGATTGGCCAGAACTTATGCTCTGAGGCGGTGAACATAGTGTGTTACTTGTTGAACAAATGCTCTATAAGAGAAATACTTGACAAAATATCGTATGAGCTGCTCAGAGGTAGGAAACCTGATATTCCACAACTTAGACCTTTTGGGTGCAAATGTTTTGTTCATAATAATGGTAAGGAACCTCTGAGGAAGTTTGATTCATGGACTGATAAAGTTTTCTTTCTGGGTTACTCCTTGTAAAGCAAGGCCTAAAGTATTCAACAAGAGGACCATGACTGTAGAAGAAAGTGTATATATGGGTTTTGATGAATCAGATGTAGTAACCACTAAAGGAACTGATGATGATCAAGGAATAGGTCTTGCACAAGAAGAACCTACTGAAGACTCAGAGAATCTGGATGAGAAAGAAGAACACAGGGTGATGATGGGGTTCTTGCTCAAGGGGAAGAATGAGACAATGAGACAGGGGAAAAGATAGATCAAGAAAATTTCACTGCTGGAAAACCTGGTTCCTCACAAGATCCCTTAGTAGGAACTTCAGAGCAGATACAACCAAAACCATGGAAACATCAAAATTTTCATCCATTAGAGAACATCATGTATGATCTAAATACTGGTATTGTGACAAGAGCTGCTTTGAAGAAATTTTGTGCATTCTTTGCGTTTCTCTCAACTTTGGAACCAAAGAATGTAAAAGAAGCTCTTGAGGATCCAGATTGGGTAACTTCCATGTAGGTAGAACTACATCAGTTTGAGAGGAGCAAAGTATGTCACTTGGTCTCTCGACCTAAGGATAGGTCCATTATAGGAACCAAGTGGATATTAGAAACAAGCTGGATGAGCATGGCATAGTTATAAGGAACAAGGAAAGATTGGTGGTTCAAAGATACAGTCAGGAGGAAGGTATTGACTATGATAAGACTTTTGCATATGTTGCTAGAATGGAAACCATAAGGATGCTGATTGCTTTTGCTAAATATATGGAATTCACACTGTATCAGATGGATGTGAAAAATGCATTCTTAAATGGCTATCTAAATGAAGAGGTGCATCTCATTCAACCAACATGATTTGAAAGTAATGAGTTTCTTGATTATGTGTACAAACTTGACAAGGCATCGTATTTGTTGAAACAGGCGCCTAGGGCTTGGTATGAAAGGCTGTCTGGGTTCATACTTAAAAACGAATTCACAAGAGAAAAATTAGACAACACTTTATTTCTGAGGAAGAAGGCCAAGGACCTGCTGATTGTTCAAGTTTATGTTGATGACATCATTTTTGGTGCAACTGATGAGAACTTATGTAAGGAGTTCGCTGAGCTGATAAGAAACGAGTTCGAAATGAGTATGGCGGGTAAGCTGAATTTCTTTTTAGGCTTTCAAATCAAGCAAACCCAAGAAGGAACCATGAACCATCAATAGAAATATATTAGGGAACTACTGAAGAAATTTGAAATGAAGAGAGCTAAGGAAATGAGTAATCCTATTGCACCTAGAACTAAAATAGATTTGGATGAAACTGGTCCTTGCATGGATGAAATTAAGTATAAAGGAATCATTGGTTCTCTCATCTATGTTACAACAAGTCGTCCAGATATTAATTATAGTGTGGGACTATGTGCTAGGTTTCAGTCAAAGCCTAAAGAGTCTCATTTGTCTACAGTCAAGAGGATCTTGAGGTATTTCAAAGGAACTCAAGACATGTCCTAATGGTATCCCAGGGGTGGAATGTTTGAGTTGATTGGTTTTGTGAAATGCTGATTATGCATGTCATTTGGTTGATATAAAAAACACTTCAGGAATGACACATTTCTAGGTCCTTATCTAGTTTCTTGGGCTACAAAGACCAATATTTAGTGGCCCTCTCCACAGCTGAAGCTGAATTTATTTTTGCTGCTTCTTATTGTTCTCAATTGTTGTGGATTAAACAACAACTAGAGGAATTTGGAATAAAAAATGGACCTATGCCTATCTTTTATGACAATACAAGTGCTGTGAACACAGTCAAGAATCTAGTCCAACATAAAAGAACAAAGTATATTGATATTAGACATCATTTTCTTAGAGACATTGTTGAGAAAGGCCTAATCACTATGAATTCTTGCAAGACTGAGGATCAGATAGGAGACATTTCACTAAAGCGTTGAACAAGGTACATTTTGAGAGAAACGGGTTGGAGTTGGGGATGATCAAAATACACAGATGACTCAACACCTGGTTCTCCCAATGATTGGCTTGTGAAGTATCTTATATTATCTGCTAAAATTTTTTTCGTAGTCTATTCTGATTTTTTACTATGAACAGTATGCTTGTTGATTAAGTTAAGAATTGTTGTATTTATTTAATATGTACCCATAGTAGGAATTAGCTTAAACAAGAAAGGAACGAGGAGCCGTTGTCCAGGTACAGGTCTATTTGAATTTGTTACGTATGTGTTAAATAGTTTTGTCTTGATATATATCACCAATAAACTTGTTGTAATTGCCTTAATTTTAACCTAATCCTAATAGTTACAAATTTTCAAAAGTTAAATGTTTCCCAGTTGATATAGGGGCCTTGATTACCCTATAGCCCAAACGGTCAAATCAATCCCCTCCTTCCCGGTTCCTAATATCTTTAAAAGTTATCTTCCTTTCCCTCTTTGATCATTACTTTCTCTTTCATTATCCAAATCAAGAAAACACTCTCCTCATCTCTCTTACTCTCTTAATTTCTCTGTCGAAACCCTAACAAAAATTCAATTTTTTTTTTTTTTTTAAAAAGAAAATTCTCACAATGTCTGGAATCCAAAAATCTGCCTCTTCTCATGCTGAATCACCAAAACCTAAGGCCTATGTAACTTATCAAGAAAACAACCAAACCAAGTGAAGCAAAATTGGTACAAAGGTATCTCAAGAAGGCAAATCGAGTTAAGAAACTTCACTCACATTCTCAAGAGGAAGAACTTATCTCACACGTGATAAGTGCAATAGAGGCACTAGTAGGTTATGAAAATATTGCTCAAGGGGTAAGACTTTAATCCACTAAGTCTCGTTCCATTTTGCATGATGTTAGTTTGGCTCCTAAAAAATAAGAAAGGGAAGTTTGGTGGCTAGGTTAGATGAACTTTTTAAATATGTGACGAGTAAGGAACATGTGAGTAATAAAAAAAAAAAGGTGAAGTAGTAAAACATGTAGGAGTTGTGGGTGAAATATAGAAGTTGGTTAGTTCTGGTAGAACCTTGGAGGTACGAGTCGACGAACCTAGTTCGAAGGCTATTCTTTCTAAGTCAAGAAAAGAAGAGGGAGGCATTGTAGAAAAAGTTGATGTAGGAAAAAAACCTACGTAGGAAGTTGAAGGAACTGTGAGAGAACCTGGTTCTACCGCAGTTCCTTTAAAAAATGAATATGCAGCTCTAGAGTGGTTTGAATCTGAACTAGAGAAATTGGAGAGCGAACTTGCAGAGAAGAGATGTGAGATATCTGTTGTTAGGAAGAGCAAAAGAAATTTTGATGTAGAAGATGAGGAAGATTCTGAAGAAGAGGAAGTTGTAGTTGTTAGTGAGAAATAGCAGGTAGTGGGGAAATATAAAATCTGTTAAAGGGAAAAGAAGAAGATTAGTGAAAGGAAAGCTAGTGAAATCAAGATTGATTGATGAGAGTGATGGGGAGGGGAACAATGGTGATGTGTTTGATCATGAAAGTGAGCCAGTTTAGTACCAGTGGTGAAGGTGAGGAAGCTAGCAACTAGGCCCGCACAAAAGCAACAGGAAGAGAAACTGGCTAAGTTTGCAGAACAAAACAAGAAGAAAAAAACTGGGAAGATAGTTGAAGAACCTGCTCCACAAGTAGAGGAAGAATTTTCTAATCATGAACAAAAAGAACATGAGGAGAAGTTTGAGGATCCAGGTGATTTAGATTCTGGTGAAAGTTCGCCTCACCCAAATAAGGCGAGTATAGACAGATACACTTTCTATTCTAAAAAGAATATATGGCGTAGTAGTATACTCATTGACATGGAAGAGGTTCATATGAAAAGGCTTGTGGAGAAAGTGGACATTCATGGCTGGACAAAGTTGTTCTCTTAGGAGAAGAGAGTTATGTATATGGATACAGTTAGGCAGTTCTATATCAATTGTTTAATGGTGAAAAAGAGATGACATCCAGTGCGTTGAGAGTGAACATTGAATATGGGAGAGATAGTTGAGGGTGATTCTAGGAGTTCCTATTGCTAGTTATTGCAAGTATAAAAAGAAAGAATGGCCAAAAAAGACTGATAGCATTACTCCCATTGATGTGACAAGGGAGTTTTTAGGGAATCCTAATCTCAGAGCTCTGAGGAAAGTATATTAGAAGGAGATGGAGCCAAGCCATCAACTCCCGTTTGATTTTGTGAACAGGTTTCTGATTCCTCGTAGTGAGAGAATGAGTGAAACAAACGCCTTAGACTTGACTTACATGGACCTGATTGACAGGTAGGTGCTCATAGATCTGACTAGGAGAAGTTGAGCGCATGCAAGTTGGTAATCCTAGTCAGTAAAAGAGTTGTGTTTTAGCTGCCTCCAGTGTGAATAAAAGACACTATGAGTTATAAAAGGAATATGATGATATGAGATCTTCTCTTTCCATATTTTAGAGAAGAATCCTAGTTGGAGACTGCTAGGGTTTTACTATCCTATATAAACTTAAGTGAGGCATGCTGAAAAGATATTCATTCACTGCGAGAGTTAGAACAAAGGCAAAAGTAATTACTGATCGTGTGTGGGTGAACAAGGCAAACTGCAGTCTAAGAACCAAGTGCTGAAGGAGTTTCTCATATAGCTCATAGACTGTTTTGTTTTTGTGTTGAGTAGAAATTGTTACATGTTTGCTTATTTTCAGAAGCTTTGTAATAAGTGTTCTTTGTAAGGTTATATATTGTAAAAGCTAGAGTTTAGCTTTGGTTGGTATAGGTACTAAAGTTTAGTCCCTTGGTTATAGCGATTGTTACCTAAAACTTACTCATTGTGTTAGTGAAATTGGTAACAAAATCCCAGAGATTAGGTCATGATTTTTCTCCCATGAGCTAGGAATTTTCCACGTAAAACTATTATATTTATTTATTTTTGTTCATATTTTTAGTCATATTACTGGTTGGGAGAAACACAACAAGAACCAGGTTCTTGAAGAGATGAGCAAGGTTCTTCAGTGAAGAAAAATCAGAGAAAACTATTGAAACCCTCCCCTTTTAGTGTCTTTTAGGGGTACACCTAGTGCAACAGATGAGTTAGCTACATTAATGCATATCTATACGACGTAATAAAGAAAGAAAGAGGTTTCATATGGGAAATGGAACAAGAGAAAGTGTTTACTTTAATTTGTTAAAGAAAAACATTGTTTTGCTAAGAGAAATTTAGTTCTGCTACTTTTCAGCAAGCACCTAATTTTTCTAATTAAAATCGAGCCACCTAAATTACTCCACTTATGACAAAAAATTATAAGCATCAATTGCGGGAGAACTCTAAATACATGGCAACACTACTTTATTTAAATAAAAAAAGTCAGTTATCCAAACCTTATGATGCCTCTTTGCAATTCACATATCATTATTATTGATGAATGTACGTAACCGATCAGGTGGGTGATTGAACATCATGATGTGCACATTGTAACATATTGTGTGTTTAGTCGGTGCGTGACTCCATAGTGTAAAAGTATACATGTTTAAGACCTACTAGTAAATGTTACAATCCTAAAAGATCTTTTTCAAATGCTCCGCAAATGCATATAATTTTATTTGAATTGACTAACGTTTTACTACGTATATACTCCTATAATTTAACTATTGCATAGATACAAACATGTCATGACGTTACGAGCTAGGCTATATTTCTACTCACTTTTGGTGAGCCCCACTTATGAGCCCAACCATGGCATTTGCGCTTAATATTCTTTGGCATAGTTAGGCTGCATCCAAAGATTTAATTGCATTCGCACAGCCTCGTAGAGGCTCCACGCCACTGTTGGGTCATGAATTTTTTATTGAGTAATAATGTTGTATTGGGTAAAAATCGACCCGCGGTGATCCGCCTCGGTCATACGAATCTTAATGACCAAACTTGTCGCGACTAAGCAGCCGCCGAAGTGGTTGAGCGAGTCGCCGAAGCCTTGGGACCGAAGATGCGTTACCGAAGGCGAGCCGTGAGCTGAGCTTCGGTAACCATCGCCTCGGTCAAGCAACAGGGCCAAGCCACCGAGGTCGCAAACCCTCACCTCGGTGGATCCCCCCTCGATTCGTCCGGCTTTGCAGCCCACTACTTCACCCCACTAACTCAGCCACTACGCCTCAAGATCGTGGGACAGCATGGCAATGGATAGTGGAGATCGTGGGCAAAAGCTTATACCTAGTAGTTCATTTTATGTAATAGGGATCCAGAAATACATACCAAAACTCTGCCCAAATTTGTACTGAACATCCATATATTGAAAGCAAGTTACTTTACGCATTTTTCATCTATTTCGTGCATCGTTTACTGCTTTGATACAAAGATTTGCTTATATTCGAATCCAAATTCGATTTGTGTACCTAAAAACGATTTAGGCCCATACAAATTGGCGCCGTCTGTGGGGATATAAGCAATAACGCTTTGTTCCAAAGTTCAAAATCCGTTTTTCATCAAGAAATTTGTGACCCAACGTCATGGCTGATAACAACAGTGGCGGTAATGGTGATCGGGTTGACGTTCCGACGAACCAACAATCCTTCACCCCAATGACAATCGAAGAATTTCAAATGTATGTTGTCACCACACTAAAAGCTCTCCAAAGTAAGCAGGATGAGCAGGCTAGTATCAACGCCGAGTTTCGCGCTTCGTTGGAAGTGAGAAATAGCGCCGCCCCAAATGGCACTCAGCCTTCGGCTCCTGGTGGAGGCACCCCGCCTTTCGTTCCTCCGGGCGCGACAACAGGGGGACCTCACAATGGAGCCACGTCTGGGGGCTCGGGGAATAACCCAACTGCATCGCCACACTTCGGGACGTTTCCCACCGTGGCTGAAACAACGTCTTCGGTCGACGTTGAAAGAATGAGTAGAGAGATCGAGGCGCGCATCGAGGCGCGCGTGGAAAAGCGTCTTGAAGGCATACCAGGGATAAGCAAGGAGGAAGATGACCTCGACATCGAGCAATATAGGGAGCAGCCCTATAAGCCCGAAGCTGCCCCAGCTCCAACACCTGTGGGTTTCAAACTCACATTCCTTAAAAAGTACGATGGGACAACTGATCCCAAGGAACACATTAGGGAATACATGTCCATGGTAAAGAGCAACGACTTGACATCCACACAGCTCGAGTCGATGTTCTTAAAGAAGTTTGGTAGTTCATTAGAAAAAGGTGCTCTTCGGTGGTATTTGTGCTTACCAGCGGGGTCAATCTCCTCGTTTAAAGAACTATCCAGCGCCTTTGTCAAGGCTCACACCGGCGCGCAAAAGATCCTCCAGAGGAAGGAGGATATATGTGAAGTGAAGCAGCGCTCCGGTGAGCCACTTAAAGAGTTCCTCGAGCGATTCCATGCTGAACGCATGGAGTTGCCTCGAATGGATGATACCTTGGCTATCATGGCCTTCGAAAAAGGTATCAATAGTCGCAATTCAGGTGCTGCAGCTGAATTGCGCAAAGAGTTGCAATAGTATCAGGTCCTGACGTGGGAGGATCTACATAGAAGAGCTTACTCCAAAATCAGACTGGAGGAGGCGGAGTTCAAGAACCGAGGTTATCAAAATCGAGGTGATACTTCAAATTGCGCCGAGGCGCCATGAAATAATTCGAAGGGGAGGTATGAGCCTTATACTTCGTCGAGGCAACATGTTAGCCAGAGGTTGGGAAACAACCCCGGTAACTCATACCCAACATCTCATATAAGCCAAAGGCTTGGAGGGAAGGTTCAAACCAATATGAACCAAAGAAATCCCTCGAGCTCCGCTTCGGTCCCAAGAAAGGATCTTCCTCGGATCCAAGATTATAATTTCAACATATCGACCTCGGAGCTGGTCGACGTTGTAAAGGGGACAGCTGGGGTAAGAGTTCCCAAAGATATGAGGACCCCGGCGAACAAAAGGGACCAGAATCTGCATTGTGAATTTCATGCGGATTATGGCCACAGAACCGAGGACTGCAAGGCCCTATGCCTCGAGGTGGCTCACCTACTGAAAAAAGGAGTCTTGGCAGATTTCCTCACTGATAAAGGAAAAGACAACTTTTCCAAGAACCGAGGTGACGGACAACCACCTCGGGCTCCACCCCCTGAAAGAGTAGTCAATGTCATCACTGGGGGGTCCGAAGTGAACGGCGTGAACTTCGCCGCTGCCAAAAAGTTCGCTAAGCTCTCCATCACCATGGAGAAAAGGACTCGAGTTGGAGGCTCGGGCAAAGAAATTGTTTTTGATGACGATGATTGTGATGGGATGATGTTCCCCCACCACGACGCACTAGTCATCATGCTGAGGATCAATGACTCCGATATCAAAAGAGTCTTGATCGACCCCGGTAGCTCAGTTAACATAATTAGCTACGGGGCCGTTAAGAAGATGTGGTTGAAGGGTGAAGTTGTTCCCAAGTCAACAGTGTTAGCTGGCTTCAACAATTCCACGGAGAAGACTTTCGGTGAGATCACACTCAAAACATTCGCCGAAGGGGTTACCAAGGAGACACTGTTTCAAGTTATGCCCGAGGATCTAGCCTACAATGTGATCCTCGGAAGGCCATGGATCCATTCCATGGAAGCTGTTCCTTCCACTTTACATCAAGTGATCAAATTCCCAACGCCTTGGGGGGTTAGATCGATCAAAGGGGAGCAGCGAGTAGCAAGAGAGTGCTATTCAGTTGCACTTAAAAGTGGAGTCGCCCCGGTTGGGCCAAAACAATTGCAACTACAGGGTTCGGGGTCAAGCGGGGAGGACGCCCGAGGAGAAGACGAAAAACTTCAAGCTTGTGTTCAAGAGCCTCGGAAGCAAAAGGCCGAGGACTCAACTATTGAAGAGTTGGAGTCACTCACTCTATCGAAATATTTCCCCGATAGGAAGGTATTTGTCGGCTCGGAGTTGGACCCGGAGTCGAAAAAAGCAATAATAGAAGTTTTGAAGTCCAACCACGATTGTTTTGCTTGGTCGCACTCAGACATGACGGGTATCGATCCGGAGATCATGACCTACAAATTGACTGTAGACCCAAAGTTTACCCCGGTGAAACAGAAGAAAAGGCCTCACGCCGGGGTCAAAAAGAAGGCGATCGAAGACGAAACCACGAAACGGCAAGAAAGTGGTTTCATCAGAGAAGTGAAGTACCCTGAGTGGTTGGCCAATGTTGTGGTGGTGCCAAAGAAAAATGGCAAGTGGAGAATGTGCGTGGATTACACTGACTTGAACAAAGCTTTCCCCAAAGATTCATATCCACTACCACAAATTGACAGGTTAATAGACTCCACGGCTGGACATAAACTATTAACTTTTCTAGATGCATACTCGGGGTACAACCAAATTCTCATGGACCCGAAGGACGAAGAGAAAACCTCGTTCATCACAGACCGAGGCACCTTCTGTTACAAAGTAATGCCCTTCGGTCTAAAGAACGCCGGGGCGACATACCAAAGGTTGGTGTGTCGCATGTTTAAAGAGTACATCGGGAAATCTATGGAGGTCTACATAGACGACATGCTCATCAAATCGATCCAAATCGAGGATCATTTGAATCATCTGAGGGAAGCTTTTGCTGTATTGAGACAATATGGTATGAAATTGAACCATGAGAAGTGCGCCTTCGGCGTAGGATCGGGCAAATTCTTGGGTAAAATCAGAGCCATTGAAGAAATCCCCGAAGAGTTAACCGGGGTAAAGGAGGTTCAACGCTTAACTGGCCGAGTCGCTGCCTTGAGTCGATTCATCTCAAGATCCTCGGAGCGATGCCACAACTTTTTCTCCGTTCTGAGGAAGAACAATCACGTCGAGTGGACACCGGAGTGTAAACAGGCGTTGAAAGATCTGAAGCAATACTTGGCTAACGCACCTTTGCTTGCCAAGCCGAAGGAAGGAGAGACATTGCTGGTATATTTAGCAGTGTCCGAGGTATCAGTCAGTGCGGTGCTGGTTCGAGAGGAAGACGGCAAGCAACAGCCCATCTATTATGTAAGCAAGACACTCCTCGATGCCGAAACCAGGTATCCACACTTGGAAAAACTAGCTCTTGCCTTACTAATTACTGCTCGAAAACTGCGCCCCTACTTTCAATGCCATCCAATAGCAGTAGTTACAACCTTCCCCTTGAGAAATATATTGCATAAGCCAGAGTTGTCGGGGAGATTGTCCAAATGGGCGGTTGAGCTAAGTGAATATGACATCACTTTTCAACCTCGAACAGCCATTAAGTCCCAAGTCTTGGCAGACTTCGTGGCTGATTTTAGCATTGGAATTCTGCCCGAGGCGGAAAAGGAGAACTCAATGGCAAAAGGGCACCCTTCGGGACTGTGGGTGCTGCACACCGATGGGGCAACAAATTCAAAAGGTTCGGGGTTAGGCATTGTACTGAGGGCACCCACCGGGGAGAAGATCAGGCATTCGGTTCGGTTAAAAAAAGTAACCAACAACGAAGCAGAGTATGAAGAAGCTCTAGCAGGCTTAGAGCTAGCTAAAGAAATGGGGGTTGAAAGAATTGAACTAAGGTGCGATTCACAATTGGTGGTCAACCAAGTCCTCGGTGATTATACGGCTCGAGAGCCCAGAATGCAGCTATACTTGGATCGAGCACAAAGGATTTTAACACAATTCCAAGAATGGCAGATTAAACAAATACCTCGAGAGGAGAACACCGAGGCTGATGCCTTGGCAAATCTAGGTTCGGCAATCGATGAAGCCTACTCGGGGACTGACTCGGTGGTTCGATTGCTAACAGCACAAATGAGAGAGATGAAATTACAAGTTAATTCTGTGGATAATCGTTGGGATTGGCGGAGTAAATTCATCTCCTATTTCGACTCGGGGACTGTCCCCCAAAATAGAAAAGAAGCAAGGAAGCTGCGAACTCAAGCGGCTTCGTATCACTTGATCGAGGGCAATCTGTGCAAACGATTGTATTGCGGCCCGATGGCCAAATGTTTGGGCCCCGACGAGGCAAGGTATGTGATGGCCGAAGTGCACGAAGGCGAGTGTGGCAACCATTCGGGGGGAAAGTCCCTAGTGCGTAAATTGCTAAGAGCTGGGTATTATTGGCCCACAATAAGTGCCGATGTGAAAGCCTTCGTGCAAAAATGTGATAAGTGCCAACGCCACGGACCGATGATTCACCAACAGGCCGAGCCTCTTCATTCGGTGGTATCACCGTGGCCCTTCATGAAATGGGGAATGGATGTCGTGGGACCATTGCCCAAAGGAAAAAGTGGTGTTCGGTTCATCTTAGTGCTGACCGATAACTTTATAAAATGGGTGGAAGCAGCAGCTCTCACCGAAGTGAAGCAAAAGCAAGTAATCGACTTCATTAGAAAGAATATCATCTATAGGTTCGGCGTCCCAAAAGAGATCGCTTGTGACAATGGCAAACAATTCATGGGGGCTGCTATCACTGACTTTTTCAAACAATGGGGGATCAAAAGGATAGCGTCGACTCCATATCACCCAAGTGCTAACGGCCAAGCTGAGTCTTCAAATAGGATCATAATTGAAAATTTGAAGAAGCGACTTGATGAGAAGAAAGGTCCTTGGCCCGAAGAGCTGCACGGGGTGCTGTGGGCCATGCGAACAACTGAGAAGAACAGCACCGGTGAGACTCCCTTTTCACTAGCCTATGGTATGGATTCTCTCATCCCAGTAGAAGTGGGCGAACCAAGCCTTCGGTATGCTCATACAACCGAAGACGCCAATCAAGAAGCGATGCGCATTGAGCTAGATTTGCTTGAAGAAAAGAGAGAATTAGCTTTGGTTCGGCTTGCTGCCCAAAAAAGGCAGATCGAGGCTTTACCTCAACAGGAAAGCTAAATTTAGAGATTTCAAAGTGGGAGATTATGTGTTAAAAACTGTTAACCAATCAACGAAGGAGGACAACGAGGGGAAGCTTGTTGCAAATTGGGAAGGACCCTACAGGATCAAAGCAATCGTTGGAAAAGGCTCTTATCAGATCGAGTCTCTTCAAGGAGAACCCGAACCTCTGAACTGGAATGTCTCCCACCTGAAGCGATATTATTTTTAGCCGAGGTAAATATATTTCGATTCTTTTTTAATTTAAACAGCCCCGAGCCGAACAGCGCTCCCATGGCATTGAAAAACAATGTACTAACTTACTCCTTGTTCCATCTTCTGCTTAACCTTTTCAGGAAGCGAACCGAACCGACTCCAGTGCTCGGATCTTCATCAAGATTCACAACCGAACACTGGGGGGGAGTGAGAAGGGTTGATAGCGAGGTCGACATCGAGCCTCCCAACCGAGGCTTATCTATCCGAGAACCGGGGACTGATGCCCGAGGATTAGATTTAGTGCATTGTACTTAGCCCGATAGCGGCATATTCATATTTTCATTGAAGGTTTTTTACCATTTCCACCCAAGGTCCGCTTCGACTTGGTTCTTTGTACATGGCCTTTGGCTCGCTGATATCAATAAAATGTCATCGCTTACACTCATCTTAACTTCGCTTACATTCATTTTATCTGTATGAATCTTGCATTTCAAAGCCGCGCAATGCATTGACTCGAGGGTGAGACGTCGTCCAAAGTTTGCATCGGTCAAATTCTGCTCAAGTCTTGCAAGCAAGCATTTAAACTTTATATCAAAGTGTTCGGTATATGTAAAGAACCATCACACGAAGTAAAGATGCAAAAACCTTCATTAAAGGCCCGAAGGCTGAACATTTACATACAAAAATGACCCGAAGGTCGAAAAGTCCAAACTTAAGAGCCCGAAGGCTTACAAAGAAATGCTATAAGCGATTTATGCCTCGGGAGAATCACCTCCATCCTCGGAGCCCCCTTCGGCATCTTCTTCATCCTCTTCCTCCTCACCGCCGCTCGAGGCCTCACCTGAAGGAAGTTCGTCGATGATAGCTTGAGCTTCGGCCGCCTTCACCTCGGCTTTGGCAATCTCTTCATCCAGATCAATCTCCCCGGCGCGACATCGCTTGAGCAGCCTTAGCCGAGACTTGATAATGGCCCATCGCTTGTCCAGTTCGGCCCTTTTCACCTTAAGCGCAGCCCTATCTTTTCGATCGGCAATTTCATCCTTCAGAGCCGCAATCTGGGCATCCTTAGCTGAAAGTTTGAGAGCCTCGCCCTCAAGCTTCTTGATATGGAGCAAGTGATCTTTCAGCTGCTCCTGGTGCTTCTTAGCCATATTCACAGCCTCGTTTTTGGTTCGGGACAGCTCACCGTCCAACCTTGCAACTTCTTCAGCCAACTTCGAGCGTTCAGCTTGAAAATCGTCACTCAGGACCTTGATCTTGGCCTCGGAATTCGCCTCAGCTTCGCGTAGATGAGCCTGGGACTTGGCTAAATCAGCTTTCAGCGAAGCAATTTGGGCTTTGAATTTGTCCCTTTGCTAATCCCATAGGCGAGATACGCGCCGAACCTCGGCAGTCCTCGAGGACTCGACTTCGATCGCCTTCAGTGAAAGGATAAAGCTCTGAGCAAAAGTCAAATTTACCGAGGTTAGAAACAGCCCGAAGGTAAAGATAAAAATCAAATTCTTTGGTTTCAAGATTGGTGACTTACCCTCACTGCGTTGGAGGCCATGGTGCTGTATAGCTGGCCCGGGGTAAACTCTTGCATAAGCTTGTCCTCGGTCGGCCCCAGCAAAGGTGTGAGGCTAAAAAGATCCTCGGGGCTGCAACCTAGCAAATTTGAAGAGACTGGCACCTCGAGTTTCCGGTAAGCCCCCACCGAGGAAGAAATCCTTGCGGGTTCAGAGTGCGCTCTTACTGACCCGGTGCCAGCCTCTCCGGCGAATGCAGTAGCTCCAGCTTCGGTGACTTTAGCCTTGCCTTTGGCTTTTTTCCGCAGCTGCATCAGCCTCAAGTTCTTGGCCCTCGAGATCAACGACATCAACGACTCATCGAGCCCAAGCCTCGGCGGCTGCATCATCTTTGGGCTCATCCACCAGTCCTCGGCGTTTTTCAGCCACTGCTTCGGGCTGGCGAGGAGTCTCCGCCTCGGTGCGAGGAGTCACCGAGCGGGACGGCTTCTTCGACGTAGCCCTCTTCCGCTTCACGCCTACGATCGAAGGAGAAACCAAAAAATATTAGAACGGAAAAAGAATGACACGTCACAACGTGAGCCGAGGACAAGAGTTACCTTTGGAAGTCCCCTGATCGGGGGCCCCCTTAGAAGTTTTTGAAGACTTGGAAGCCTTCAATCCTTTCTACTCCCCGGCAACCGCAGCCAGATCATCATCTGACTCGGTTTCTTCTCCATCTTCCCTTTTCCCCTCTTTCTTCTTCTTGCTCTTCTTAGTATTGGCGGCATGATTGGGAAAACCTAACACCGAGGAAAGAGTTCAGAAAAGCAAAATCAGAATCCAAAGTAACCCACCTATCAAAGCTTCATTCAAAACTCACCATGCCTCTTGCACTGCCAGCCGTGTTCGGCAGCCATCTTCATCCACGTCCTTATGGGGCACTTGAGAGCCCCGGTCATCGCTTTGACCCAGGCGGTCAAATCCGTCGGGGGCACGATGTCCACCTTATTGGCTGAAGAAAAAATAGAGAGACAAGATCAGTAAAGTGTTGGTAATCATCGAGGAGTAAAATATAAGAAGAAAGGTACTTACGTGTGTTATTCCACCGCTCGGGGAAATTGGGCTCGGCAGATAAGACCTTAGTCTCCAGCAAGATGAACCGCTCACTCCAGCCTCAGTCTCCGTGATCCTCACTCTTGTGGAGGAGAGCAAATTTGCCTCGGTTGTTGAGCGCCACCACCCCGGCTTTGTGGAAATAAGGGTAGTAAAGGGAAATAAGGTGTTGCAAAGTGAAGTCCACCTTCACCTTTTTGCTTAGCCAATCCATGCATTGGACGACTCTCCAGACACCGGGGCCAAGTTGGGCCAGACACAAATTATAAGCCCGGCAAAAGTCATCGATGACTTTGTGGACGGGAAGAGTGAAGCCGATGGTGAAGGGGTAAGTGTAAGCAAAAGACATACCCTCGATATTGTGGCATACCCTACTTGCCGGATCGGGGATAACGACCTTGACCTCGGGCTCAAATCGGAACTCCCTCCGAACCCGCTCAATGTGAGCCTGAGTAATGAGGGTTGGGGTAGTGTTCACGGGGACGTTCCTATGCTTCCCCTCCTGCTCAGCCGTCTGAATTTGCAATTTCAAGTCCTTGGAATTGTCAAAATGGGAGGGGATTATTTGATGTGGTTCGAGTTCCTGCTCGAGGGGAATTACAGAGCCCGAAGATCCCCCTTCGGTAGCAGTTCCTTTCTCTCCGCCACCCGCGGCGTTGTCGCCCTCGGCGCCTTCTTCCCCGTGTACAGTCTCTTCTTCTTCTAAGTTGACATCGTCATCCCCAGCGGCTATTTCATGCCTAACCCTTTGCCTCCGTCGCGCAGCGGCGCCGACGTCGGAGGTCACCTCCTCACCGCCCTCCGCCTCTACCATCTGAAGCGGTGGCACGGAGGCAACAAATTCACCGCTAGCGATGATGGTAGCAAGTTGGTCAGCTCTAGCTCTCTCCCCAGAATCGCTAGAATCCTGTCTAGAAGTCGTTGCAGACATGGTGGTGGAATTAAAAGCTGGACTTTCACTGATTGATCGGAAACTTGGGAAAATTTTGGAAGAGTTATGGAGTTTTTTGCACTGTTGAGTGTCAAGAAAAAGTGGAGAGGATACTCAACAAAATGCCCATTTTATAGGTATGGAAGATTAAGAGACGATGATGTCACGGTCATCATTATAACGTTGGGAAGAGCAAGAACTTCGGCGTGGAAGTTCAAAGGTCCAACGGACGAATGCCACGTGTCCACGAGAAGTGACTTGATGGGACACGGACCGTTGATAACTTTTTAAAACGCTTGGGTAAGATCAAGCCACGTCTCTTTCCCGCTAAACTTCATTCCACTCCTCGGTTACTTCGGTATGCAACCGAGGAGTGGGGGGACTATCTGTATTGGGTAAAAATCGACCCGCGGTGATCCGCCTCGGTCATACGAATCTTAATGACCAAACTTGTCGCGACTAAGCAGCCGCCGAAGTGGTTGAGCGAGTCGCCGAAGCCTTGGGACCGAAGATGCGTTACCGAAGGCGAGCCGTGAGCTGAGCTTCGGTAACCATCGCCTCGGTCAAGCAACAGGGCCAAGCCACCGAGGTCGCAAACCCTCACCTCGGTGGATCCCCCTCGGTTCGTCCGGCTTTGCAGCCCACTACTTCACCCCACTAACTCAGCCACTACGCCTCAAGATCGTGTGACAGCATGGCAATGGATAGTGGAGATTGTGGGCAAAAGCTTATACCTATAAATAGTAGTTCATTTTATGTAATAGGGATCCAGAAATACATACCAAAACTCTGCCCAAATTTGTACTGAACATCCATATATTGAAAGCAAGTTACTTTACGCATTTTTCATCTATTTCGTGCATCGTTTACTGCTTTGATACAAAGATTTGCTTATATTCGAATCCAAATTCGATTTGTGTACCTAAAAACGATTTAGGCCCATACAAATGTTATATTGCTTCTTAGTCAATAATTCACTTTGTTTATAATGAGACGATGATGTCACTTGTTCATAACATGCTATATGTCTATGATATGAATGTTGCATAGTAACATGGAGCAATCGAAGCCCCATTTGCATGTTTGTGATGATATACACTCGGATCTTCGTATATGTTGTTTTATGCAGGCCTGGAGCCTGATAAACAAGTACGCTCAAGGATTGTGCCGTCGAGTGTCGATCACGAACTGTAGGTCTCGGATCATGACACAATCTGCGTTATACAATTTAGATAGTTATTTTTTAATTTGGCTGTCGATAATTCACACAAAAATGTTGATTCGTCACTCACCACCCTCTAATATTAGTAAACAAAAAAAAAAAAAAAAATAACAACAACATATCCAGTATAATCACACAAGTGAAATCTAGAGAAGGTGAGATGTATGCAGACCTTATCCCCACCAAAGTGAAGAGGCTGTTTCGGGAAAACTCTTCTTTCGTTCAGAACAAAAAAACATATCAAGTATAATCTCACAAGTGCGGTCTGGAGAAGGTGAAATGTACGCACACCTTATCTCCCCACTAAGGTGAAGAGACTGTTTCCGCAAGACCCTCCTTCGTTCAAAAGAGAATGATATAATTTTCTTATTTGTATGTTTAGAAAAGAATGATACAATTCTAAATTTAGAATCAATTTGACTTCAAGTATATCATCGCTTTAATTTTAATGAGATAAATTATAGCCATACAAATATATATCTATAATTTATTTTGCACTATCATAAATTTAATTTTTTTTAAAACTTACTGTAGTAACTAGTCAAACCATAACATAATATATAAAATGGAGGGGAGCATGTTGTTGGACATACAAACAAAAATAGTCATAAATTTATTATAGAGAGTGTCATGCACGCGCCATCATGTAGACGTGGGATGGAGTAATTTATGAGGTCCCGTAATCTTTGTTTGTCCGGTGGCAGGTCAGAGAAGTTCACTCCCCAAGAGTGCCGCGGCCCTTTCCCTTAGCTCCTACTTTGACCGACAACCTCTTAAACCTTTTCATTAATCCCCTCTATTTCTGGCCCCAAAATATTGTTAATTTAATAACTAAAATTAATTGGGATTCCAACTTACCATTGTTATATCTGATTTTTACCTACACTTGCGGCACTAAAGTGGGTTTCTTATCGTTGGAAAGTTGAAAACATTTTTGCACTTGGGATTAGTGCTTCTTTTGATTTTATTTCACTTTACTCATGGATTTCTTTATTTACATAATCAATGTTCTTCTGAACACAAATAAGTGTATACAGCTTGTACTCGTTTTACTAGGATCAATTGGATATATTAAAAATAATTCGTTATTACATTTTGTACTTGTTTTTAGCTTTACTAAATTATTAGATGATTTGGTCATGTTCTGTTTTAATTTTCTTTAGCTAAACGATGCAACTGCACTACCTATTGCATAAATGCTGGATTGAAGTTAGATGTAGATAATTTGTCAGTTTATTTAAGAGTTGGAGAGTTAAAACAACACAAAAAAGGTACTCCTCGAATAAAAGATCTTTATTTTCTCAAAAAAATTGTAAAACAAGTTTTAAGTTGCGGTAAATTAACTTATGACGACTCTTCAAAAGCATAGCGAATAGAGAAATAAAATGTGTTGATTACTTGAGCAAAAACGTCAAAGTGTAAATACATAAATGTCTACAGCAAGAGGGTTATGGAAGATTGCTTACTCTAAAGATGTTCACATGGACGACCTAATTAACTAACATTCAGTTATATTAGATGGATAGTAATTAGTACGAGTATTAATTAATGAATATATTAGGTTGACTTTAATTGAAGGCCTGCAAACACTTGTAACTTCCAGTTGGCACTGTAAAGATCAATTCAACCCCCACTGCAACCTCTGCTCTCTCTGCCATTCACATAATTTCTTTTTCTATTCATTTTATTTTCTAAACATTTTTCTGAACTCTTCCCCACTCTCTGTCACCTTAAGACAATTCTTCTTGTTTTCTTGCGGATTAATTCTTCCTTTACCATCTTTCAACATTTAGCCATATGAATAGTTTCTCTAGTACAATGACCATATCATAGATATAGAACCATATCGCACTAAATATGTATTTCACTTGTACGTATGGAGAAGTGTCGACTACGTGAGTTGTAAATGAAGCTAAAATCTCATTTGAACTTTTGTTACATACTTGCCTTAATATTATCGCATGTTTGTAAAAGAACAATTGTATACATTATAATAAGGTAGCATCATGTTCCAATTACTAATTTTAATTTCTACATTTGTCAATAGAAGAATTGCACAATGAACATAAAGCTTAAAAAATAAGGACAAAATAGCATCAAAGAAATCCAGGTAGATTGAAAAGAGTCTACCATTTGCAACAAACTGGTTGAAGGACATATCCCCTTCAACTTAAAAGTGAAAACAGGAAAAAAAAAGTAGGTTGAAACTACTACAGTAGCAATCAACTGTACATTTAACAAGCAAGGATCAAGATCAATCAATCTCTATCTATCTCCGTATGTTATCGCTGCCAGAATCCGTTAAGATGGTAAGCCTTCTTGCCATCTTCACAAACTGACTGCAATTGCAAAAAACAATTGAAAGGACAATATCAATAATAGTCCATGGGAAAACTGTTGAAATGAACATAAAGAAATCAGGGGCTTAGAACTTCACCTGAACGGTTCATCTCCAGCGTGCTTAACAGCTCCAGTGAAGTCTTGGTAAAGCACATTGCTTAGCATCTCCGATGTTTTAACCCCAAACATGTCAGCTAGCTTTTTATACAACTCTTCATATGATCCAAGGACTGAAAGGTCAAGTGTTCGCCCTACATCCTCGGATTCCATGAAAACCTTGCAGTGACCGGTCTCCAAACCAAATTCAGGTTTCTGATCTTTATACCAAGGAAGCACTTCACCTGAATTATTTTCTGGTGGACCATTACTAAGAATGGCTGATCCTGAACCCTCAGAAAGATTCATCTTCTCTGGGTTCCCATTAGATAAACTGTTGCCAACTGTTTCACTACAGCAGCTCAGGGAAATCTGCTGCTCGGTGAGGATTGGTTTACCGAATAACATGAACATTGGTTTTTGTGTTTCCTTCCTTTTCGTCGAAGTGGGAGTGGTATTTCCCATGGTTAATAGGCAAGAGATGTTCTCATCATTGTCAAAATTGGTCATGAAGCTGCCGCCTTTAAGAACTCTAGGAGGCGGAACAGCACGTTGGAGATCTTTGAATCCAAATGGCAGTAGCCCTGCCTGCAGTTTGTTGAAGTGGAGATCTGATGAAGATAGTCCACACTGAGCATGCCTGGCTCCCTGTATGCCTGCAGGAATGTTGTCTGATATACAACACAAAGGGCTGCTGGGGCTTAAAGGGTTGGTGAGAAGTGAAGGCATCGAGAGTTGCCCCATCATCGGAAATTCAGGGGGTTGCGGAAGCCTCAACTTCTTCCTTGGTGGTGAAAAAGGAGAAACATGGATGGGAGGCATATTTGATACCAATTCAACCAACCATGGACTGACTCTCTTCACATTTTGAAGCAAATCTGGCTCATCCCAGTGTACCTGCTCATATGAATTAGCAAAATAAGAAACTTGAAGGTCTCAACAAAACTAAAAAAAGAAAGAAATTGCTGATTCTTGTATAGAAACCTCAGGACAGGTTACGCACTTGGAAAATGTAATCCTCCCTCGACGAAAAATATATACTCTAGAGAAACACTAACTAAAAAGGTTTGCAAAGTAAGTCCAATCAATCAAGGACATGCTTAACTGTTCTTTAATGGCTTATAAGGTCAAAAATCCAGAAATCTCATCCCTTTAAGTTTTGAATTAGTTGAACTTGAGATGAGCTAAACATAATCTTACAGGGAGCAACCAAACTGCATACTAGAATGCAAACTTTCTGAACTATAATGACCTGTTTTAAAAAATGAAGGGAAGCAGTACATAGACACAAGAGCAAAAGTTACCTGGAGAAGGCGCCATGGAGAATTAGGCCAGTGAATGGGGTTATCAACATGAACAGAAGATATGGTCCCCATGAACCAACTTATCCTCGAGGAATCTTCAGTCTCAAAAGGCATTTTGAACCTCATCCCAGAAGACCATTGGACTCTCATTGCAGATCTTACAGCAGAGGCCTTGACGACAAACTCCGGAGTGCTAGCTCGGGGATAGTAAACCACCTCAAATGGCTGGCCACAGGCAGCAAGTTTTGCTGCTTCAGTGACAGTTTCAGCTCTAACTTTGCTTTTTCCTCTCAAACCATCATCAGATTTTGCTACCTGACCATTTCGGATGAACTTCTTCTCATCTTCACTCAAGAACCCAGGAAACCCCTGATAGAGTGAGGCAGCATAGTTCCCTGGTCCAGTATTCCAACCTGAGGGCACCTCCTGTCCGCAACCAATCCCCCTCTTCGCCCTCCGAATCCCAACACAAAGATCCCCATTTTCCGCCCTCAAGAACACAATCGAATCCCCTGCAACAAGCTTCTTCTGGTTCACAAAATTGCTCCATCCAGTCGTCAAAAGATGCCGCCTTGGTGTTCCCCTATAGATATGCCTAAACTTCCATACCTCTCCGTGAACATCCTTAGCCAAAATGGTCTGGACTGGAGGCTCAGCCGAATAATCCAGCCGAGGGAATATGGTCTCAGCACAATATCTTGGGACAGAGAAACCCCCACCATTGTTTGCATCAGACTGTGTCAATGTCTTAGCAAATGAATTAGGTTTGTCTTGATTCTCATTCTTATTATCAAAACCAAGAAACCCAACATCATCTTCAACATCAGATTCATTGCCTTTCAAAGGAACCAACCTTATCTTGGCAAAGACCTCATCAGTGTCAGTATCAGCCAAGTACCTTATAGCTGACACCCTACAAAGAATGAGTGGTGGAATTTTAGGGAAACCCCCAAAATCAACATTCTTGTGGGCATGTTCAGCATGGCCTTGAGGAAAGTAAAAAGCTTTTGAGTTCACTGGTGGCATTTGGACCATCCCACCAGCACAAGCATGCCATAACTGAGGTTCTAAACTTTTCTCCACTTCATTCATAGGTTTGTTCACTGGATTCATAATATTAATCATTTCTCCCTTCTTCTTAACCTCCCAAAAACACATAAAAATGCAAACTTTCTTCACAAATCTCCTTCTTTCACCTCAAATTTCTGTATTCACAACAAAAAAGTCCAAATATTAAAGCTTTGAAACAACAAAAAGATAAGCCAAGAAAATGAAACAAATCTTTTAAAATTGTTCAATTTTTACATTGCATCATAGTAGGCTGCATACATGGGGTGCGGCCGGATCCTACGTGAAGCTTTGTATACCGGCTAACTTTTATCTTAACTATCTTATCCAGTAAAAACCAACAAATCAAAAGGAAGAAAGAGAGAAAAGGAAGCAACTTTACCTTCAAAATAATGACTTTGACATGAAAACACAAAGCAAAGTTTCCATTTTAATGTCTACTGTTTTTTCTCTCAGATCAATGCAATAGGGAAAAAAAGTAACTTGCTTTCCTCACTTGAAGAGAATGAAATGAATAGGGGGTTGCTTAAATGTTTGACAACATAAATAACAGTAAAGATAGTGGTGGGGTGGGTAGGTATAAAGGGGTAGGGGGGTAAGACTAGAGAGAACAGAGTGTGTTGATGGGGACAGACAGAGACAACAGACACACAACCACATACACTCAACAGTCACCTGAAGCTTCGTTGCCGACCAGAGGGTGGCAGACAACTGATTATCAAATATTGACACTCACAATTCATACACAACACTACTTACTTTATACTTATAATACTAGGAAAAATATATGTACTATACTACTCCCTCCGTCCCAATTTACGTGGCACCATTTTCTTATTTGTTTGTCCCAAAATAAGTGGCACATTTCCTTATTTGACAACTATTTAATGCATCATCTCTATTTTACTCTTGTTGGGCCCTACATACTTTTAAACCTACCAACAACTTTTTTATTACTCAAATTTTCTCTCTCTCTTACTTTTTCAAGGATAAAATTGATATTTAACAAGGTCAACCTCTATTTTCTTAAACTCCGTGCCCGGTCAAATGGTGCCACATAAATTGGGACGGAGGGAGTGGTAATATAATATTGTGTTCTTCTTTTTTATTCTGGAAAAGTAAAATTCATTAAAGATTTTTTTTGGCTATGGGGGAAGTTGAGATTTGGAAAGAGAGTATTGCGGAAAGTTGTTTCAATAGTGTTATGTCTTTGCAAGATTCCGAAGTAGTTTACCTTATAGGAGTAAATTGTACTTTGAGTTTAATAACTGATCTGAATCTTCTATTGGTTTTGATATTTTTGAATGACTATCCTACTCCATGGTACGTGTATGCACGCGCTGATACGTCATGTGTTACTTGCCTGTTTATTTTAGGACGCTTATTTTTGAGAAGTTAAAATTTATTTTTTTCTTTTATTTATTTATAAGAAGTCAACTAGGTATTATGCATAGTGATTATTATTATTATTATTATTATTAAACAAAATAAATGTTGTCTTCACAAGGTGACTGAGATATGAACATGACAAAATTAAATGTTGTCTAGCTATAGGAAAAATAGCGATTTGTCTAAATATTAGATCTACCCCATTGGAATGAGCATCATTCAATGTTAATACCATCAATTGGGAAAAATATAATACGTTGACAATGCACTTTACAAAGTAATCACAACTAGCCAGCAATATAAATTTCCAAAAAGGTAAATGTATCCTGCTCCTCATGTAGATTCCTACTGTGAATAATAATATAGGTTGCTGATGCTCCTCCAAATAATGACTTGCTCGCACCAATTGATGAAACAGTTCCAACTTGAAGCTTGTATAGCTGCGTCAATCAGTGCTCAACCCCTCTGTGTTTTCAACTTGTACACTAAGCTGGAACACAACTTGAAACTGTTTCAACCAGATATAAATAACACCAGTGCTCTTTACGATCAAACAAACACTTGGATTGATTAATCCAAAGTTGTCTGCTGTATATGTGCAGTGTAATCCCTGGGCAGTGTGAAACTTCATAATTGTTGTCTTGAGAATTCTAGCTTGACTCATATACTTAGTACTCCTCGATGTACCTGCAAATAAAGTTTGGTGCAAAAATACGGCACTTATTATTACGGGAATACGAGACTAGCGGATGATACTAGACTTATCATACAAGTCACCGAGCATACTGGATACACGTTTGTTCTACGAGTTACGACCGTTCAGGCGGTACGAGCGTTGAACGCAAGGCATTATCCTGCCGCTTAGGGTTACAATCTCCTAGTTAGGGTTTTGTATATACACCGCCTTGAGTTTAAAGGCCCATGAGCCTCATTAGTCTTTGTATTTTACCATAATTAGGACTGCGTATCCACTATTATAAATAGCTCTCCTTACATTGTATTGTACATCGAGCGATTCGCCATTGAATCTGGCTATTCTCAAGGAATAAAACTCTTTATTTTCTTGTCTATTATTTCTCTCTAGTTATTTACTTTTTCGTCGTATTTTACTGTATTGCTTGTGACTCCTTCATAAATTTAAGTGTTTAACCTAGACGTACAAATTTAGGCATAAACAGTTTGGGCCCGCCATGAGGCCCATGCAATTGTAGGTATTCAATTAAGGAAAAGGCGCAGTCATGTCAGACGATAGCACCCTAGAGAACACTGCCGACACTATTGACGAATCTGTACAGGAACTCGACGATCCCAGTGTACAGCTAAAGGATCCTGCCAAAGAGCCAGTCCATGTGCCGAGCGATCGTAAAGGTGATCAATCACGCGAAGGTAATTCTGATCTCAGAAGTTTTCTTGCTAATCTACTCACAACCCTGTCAGCATGGGCAGAGCAGAATTCGGTCCATATGGTCGAGGGTATATCTCAAAAGATAGGAAGAACGTTCGCTGGATCGTCTCAAAGGCCAGCGTCCCCGCGAGGACCAACACCCATGAACGATATTCCAGTATCCGCTCCTAATCGTAGAATCAACAAGAATGCTTCTCCTGGAGGTTCAACGACAATCAACAATCAAGACCTCAAAGGAACATCTGTCATTCAGGACATCCTAAAGGAGATGAAGGCCATCCATAATCTGATCGGTAACGTACCGGGTGCACCACCTCAGGTTACCACCATAGATGAGTAAAAGTTCTATAAGCATGCGTACAAAGCAAGCACTGCACCGATCATCTTACCAAAGCACTTTCGCCTGCCGGATAACTTGAAGTACAATGGAAAAGTGGATCCGAATGAGCATATTGCTGCATACTACATAGCCGTCAAGGGTAGCAAAATCTTAGAGGAAGAAATCCAGTCTGCTCTAGTGAAAACATTCAGCTCAAATTTGACCAAAGGTGCTCTCGCTTGGTACACTCAGCTACCGATGGGCTCCATCGAGTCATTCACCCAGATGAAAGATTTTTTCAAGAAAGCACACTCTGTCGCCCGTAAACGGGAGAAGCGCATGGAGGATATCTTTGAGATTCGACAGCGTGACGACGAGGTGTTAAAAGAGTTTCTTGAAAGGTTTCAGAGGGAACACATGGAGTTTCCTCCTGTCCCCGATAATATTTTTGTGGTAGCTTTCAGCAAGG
The DNA here is from genome assembly GCA_029990575.1 of Petunia axillaris subsp. axillaris. NCBI lineage: Eukaryota > Viridiplantae > Streptophyta > Magnoliopsida > Solanales > Solanaceae > Petunia > Petunia axillaris. Next base: position 89,938,360 of record JARKNS010000004.1, on the reverse strand, counting down.
GCCTGAATTCCAAAGGGCTGCTGGCTACCAGGGAGTTGCAGTGGAGTTTAACTCAACACACTATAACAACATGGAATGCTTTGCATTAAAGATACAATGAGGAGTTGCGCTTGGAGCCTGAGCATTCCTCAGCCCCTGTTGTGGAAACTTGGCCAATCGTTGAAGACATCACCCGTCAAGGACACAAACGGGGATATTCTGAAGAATCAAGAACTGGAGACAAGGGAAAGCGGAGCAGAAGAGACTACAAGGATGACTTCCTAAAGCAAGCTGACAAGCGAGAGGATAGTAGAAAGGTTTCGGCGCCACCTCACAAGGGATCACTAAACATAGATTGGGTGCCCGATAGGTTCGAAGAGTTGGGATTGCACGTCAACATGGTGGAGTTCATGCGGGATCATATGAAGGATGCGCTTGGAGCCTGAGCATTCCTCAGCCCCTGTTGTGGAAACTTGGCCAATCGTTGAAGACATCACCCGTCAAGGACACAAACGGGGATATTCTGAAGAATCAAGAACTGGAGACAAGGGAAAGCGGAGCAGAAGAGACTACAAGGATGACTTCCTAAAGCAAGCTGACAAGCGAGAGGATAGTAGAAAGGTTTCGACGCCACCTCACAAGGGATCACTAAGCATAGATTGGGTGCCCGATAGGTTCGAAGAGTTGGGATTGCACGTCAACACGGTGGAGTTCATGCGGGATCATATGAAGGATGCCCAAGTACCCAGCAATATGAGGGCCGAACCTAGTAGAAGAAATAAAAACCTGTACTGTGAGTTTCATAAGGATCATGGACATGAGACCGCCACTTGCAGGGCCTTGATATTGGAAGTGATGAACCTAATCGATAAAGGTTATTTAAAGGACCTACTTACTGAAAGAGGAAAGCAAACATATGCTAAGAGCGTAGTCTCATACGGACCCCCGGACCTGCCGGAGCCGAAGAGGTCAATTAACATCGGCGGGCCGACGTTCCTTGGTGACCCGAAATATGGTAAGGCAGTACACGAGGAGGACCACGACAGTGAAGAGATGATCTTATTTAGTGACGAGGAAAACACTAGCTGCAACACTCCTCATCACGACGCTTTGGTTATAACGCTCCGGATAGAGGATACATGCGCCAAGCGCGTCCTAGTCGCCGCTGGCAGCATTGTGAACCTCATTAAATGGGACACCCTACAGGCGATGGGAGTTCAAGACAAAATGGTTCATAGTGTTTACACGCTGGCAAGCTTTAACAACTCTTGTGAAAAGTCTATCGGGGAAATCAGCCTTGCTACGCACATTTCGGGGGCAGATTATGTTTCTTCTTTTTAGCTTATAAAAAGATACGTTCCGCACAATGCAATCATAGGACGACCATGGATTCACCAGGTCAAGGCAGTGCCTTCTACTTGGCAACAAAAACACAAATACCCTACCAAATGGGGGATAAGAGAAATCAGTTGTGATCAAGAGGCAGCAAGAGAAGGCTACACCACAGCGGTCCTAGGAGCATCTACTTCCGAAGAGGCAACAAAGGCTGACTTCCTGAAATTGATGAAGACCCCGAAACCTCAATCAATCAAGATTATGATTTCGATCATTCAGTTGATTGATGTGTCTTCGGAGGGGGGAGGGGGAGAAGGAGTAGGGCATCTGGAAGTATATTTCTTTTCAACACTTACTTTTATTTAGCTCCTAGTACTTTTTAAATTTTGATCACAGTATTTTCATACTCATCAGTCATGTTACGGGTCTTCACCCACAACAACTCAGTCCTTGCGCCCTTATTCATCAATAAAACTACTATTTTACTTAGTCAGTTTTACAATTACAATGCAGATCCATCTATGATCCAACTATTCATAGCCCCGGCCAAAGTCAAGTTGAAGTAATAAACTCACTTTTCGTGATAAAAGTAGGGTAAAGTACTCGCTTGGAGTTAGACCACGTCTAACTCAACCACCAGGCATTATTCGTAAATTGAACTCATCAATTCAACAAATTTGCACCTACATGCTGGTGGGGACGCCCGCCAGCATAGTGCTAGAAAGTCTTAAAATAGTCGAGTAAACAAGCAAAGAAGTTCTGTATCGAATCAGAAAAGTGCACCGTTTGCACACGGGCTACTTTCGTCCATTGTGTGCCCAAAACAACCGTCTATCTCGGACGCAATGTAAGTCGCCAAACACTGGCACACTCAATAGACGTAATTGCCCTAGCAGGCTCATTGACAAAATGTTCTAGACTTCAGAACAAATATGACGTCTGAAAGCCGCTTAACCTTTAAACACACACACTCATGAGGACTCAAATTAAATAAAACATTACTAATTATTTACGGCATAAACTATAGTCATCACAAATAATTAACAAGTAATTCAAGTTAAAAGCCTCAAAACGGGCCCAAAATCACATCATTACGCCCGAAAAATATGGGCAATTGTTCAAAATAAGGATGCAAAAAAGTAAAATCTTAAGCATAAGGAAGGGGATATTTGCAGTCCTTTCTCGGGGGACTCCCTTCGTCGGCAACACTCCGCGAAGGTCCCGCTTCACTAGCTGTAGGTTCCCTAGAAAACGCTTCATATATTATTTCGCCACTAGCCTCTTTAGAACCTTCTTCAAGGTCTCTGAGCATCTTCTTGGGCCACAAGCTCGGTCAACGAAGCAATCACAGCCTCAAGGTCCACATTAGGGTCGTCACGAACCCGGAGAAAGGTGGCGAGGGCATCTACGATGTTAGCACGACCCATTTTAGCTGTGCGATGAGCATTCAAGGAATTCATTTATTTGTCCCTGAGATGAGCATCATTGCAAAGTTTGTTGCGAGTCCTCTCTAGGGATGCAACTTTTCTTTGCAGCCTATCGTTCTCATTTTGAAGGAAAATAGAAAAGCCCCTGGCATCATGGACACTCTTGTCAGCATCTTCGATCCTCTCATCTACCCCAGACAGCTTTGTTTGAGGGCCTCTATAGCTGCTTCCAGGCAGGCTACATTCTTACGCTGAAGCAGTTCGACAAGTTTAGCCTACATAAGAGAAGACTGAAAGGTCTCCACGGTCTGTTTGTGCTTGCGGATCTCATTACTCAAGGCCTCCTCAAGATTCTTGCCTCTCAAGGATTCCTGTTGATATGCTCTGTGTGTAGAGTATAGCTCCCCTCTCAGCTGTTCAACTTCCTCCACAAAGGGCCTCATTCTCCTCCCACAGGCTCTCATCTGAGCCTTCTCGACGGACTATTTCATGGTAAACCATCAATCCCTGGACAAACATCGAAGCAAATATTCAGCAGAGGGAGAGTAAGGACTTTACTAGCAAGATGTTGAAAAATAGAAAAGGAATTGTACCCAAAGAGAGCAACCAACGACGACCTCGAGTAGTTTGTGATTACTGTAGCCAGCAAGATATCTCTGTTTATTGGGGCCAATCAACTCGGTGGCATGGTCTGTCACAACCCTCAATGTCTTGAGCAGGTTAACTCCTGCATCAATGGGAATAAAAACCTAAAAAGCGCCATCCACGGGTTCGGCCGCAACATCCGCATCCATTGCCACAACCTTACCAGGACGACGTTGAAAAGAGTCAGTCGGCTCGGAGGCTGGAATCGCAGCAGCAGGCTCTACATATAAATGTAAAGATATTAGCTTATGAAGAAGCAAAGCGTGCTGAAAAAATATTGGCATGCTCGGCTGTATGCGTTGGGATGCAGTCCTAGTTGAGCTTGGATTACTAAAAACGTGGGCCACTTATTGTATTTCATATTTAAACCCTTGTAAACATATTTTTAGAGATTTTTTTTTTTTTACGTATCTTTGGAGGCAAGAACTACAAGAGAGGCTAGAGAACTAAAGATTCATCAATTGAGTTACAAATCTTCTTCCCTCTTGATTGTTTCATGACTTTTGGATTATTTTGTGAGACAGCTATCTTGTCTATGAGTAGCTAAACTCTATTATTCTAGGGTTATGGGTTAACCATGAAAGTTATACTCTGAAGTTGATTGAATTCTAGTAAATTTATCAAATTGAGTTGTTTATTTAATTCTGCTATGAATTACTTGATTTCTTGGCCATTTGTTAAGTACTATACATGAAACTAAGGTTGAACTCGAAAGTGGGAACCGTAGGTTGCAATAGAGTTAAATAGAGCGTGTTCCTGAACCTAGGCATCGGGGAATGGTTTTGCGGTTAGGATAGAAATATACCTAACAGTCACGCTTAATCAGTATACAGGAGAAGCACATGCATTCTTGTTAACTCTAACTCCATAGACATATAGGCGTTAGGTTGGCCTGAATAAGGGAACAAGGTATCGAAAGAGCTCTGTGAGTATAATCAACCCTGTGATTAGCAACTTAGATAAATAAAGTTAATTCAATTAGTGGAGGAGTGCAACCGGATTGGTGAACGTCCCATAATCCTGGAATATTTCATCTCACTGATATTTAAAACTCTTGAATTATCTTGCATTCAATTTTACTTCATTTAATTTTAGTTAATTAGTTTAATTAAAATTTGGCTGAACTCTCTTGAACAATATTTAAATTAAAGTTTGTCTAGTTAGTAGTTAATCGATAGTCCTCGTGGGAACGATACTTTTCTTATCACTTTATTACTTAATCGACCGCGTATACTTGCGTGTGCGTTTGGAGCGACAAGTTTTTGGCGCCGTTGCCGGGGACTATTAATTAGTTTCTAGATTAGCTTTTTTTGTTATTTGTTCAAGATTAATTTTTGTTTTAGTTGTCTTTGGGTGTTTCAGGTTTTGGCTTGAATGCGAAGGAGCAAGAGTGGTGATAAACTCTACACTTTTGAACCTGAACCTGAACCTGAACCTGAAAGACTTTTTCACATGCTAAGGAAGGAGGCCAGAGTCAAAGCAAAGCTAGAGAAAGCTCTTATTTCTAAACCTGCATAGATGGCTGAAAATCAAAACCACGCCATACTGGATGTGGCCTGACCTACTCTTGATAACGTGGCCAAAGCTACTGTGAGGCCCACCATTACAGGTAAATTTGAGCTGAAAGAGAGTATGATCCGACTCTTCCAGTCTAATGGTCAGTTCACGGGCTTATCATATGAAGATCCTCAACAGCACATGCAGAATTTCTTGGAGATCAGCGACACTTACAAATATGTTGATGTGTCGAATGAATGTATACGGCTGACTATGTTCCCATTCACTTTTCTTGGTGAAGCAAAGAAGTGGCTCTTGGTCCAAACACCGAACTCCATTAATTCTTGGGATGAACTGGCGAGGAAGTTTCTGATCAAATTCTTTCCATCGGGCAAGACTGCAAAGATCAGAGGTGAGATAGTGTCACTTAGTCAGAATTCATCAGAGGAGATAGGTGAGGCATAGGAAAGGTTCAAGGCATTGTTGAGAAATTGTCCACACCATGGTCAATCAAATGAGGTATTGGGACATATTTTTTGTTGAAGGACTCCAATCACATAGTACAATCTTGTTGGATGCTTATTGTGGCGTACCGAGTCAAGAGAAGCAGTATGATGAGCTAGAGATCATTCTTAACAAAATTTCAGAAGAAAGTCAGTATTATCAAGGTGACTCAGGCAGAGGCAAGAATCTCAAGTTAGGTGGAAAGATAGAAGTGGATGTACTGACAGCTATGAGAGCTTAAATGGCAGCAATGCAACACTCTGTTAAGCAGCAACTTGATGTAGTACTAGTTCAGGTAAGAAACCCACAGGCTCCATCCCAGGTTCAACAAGTGCAAGCAACTTCATTCTGTGATGTGTGTGGTGGAGCCGACCATATGGGTAATGTTTTCCCGGACAACCTAGAGTCTGCATATTACGTAGGTCAGCAGAGCAGGGGCTTAACCAAAACACTCAGTATGGCAACACTTACCCGCCCAACTTTCGTAACCACCCGAATTTCTCATGGGGCGGTAATCAAGGCGGGCAAGGCAGCAGACAACCTCAAGGTCATACTCAGCAAGTGCAGAATCCACCGCAGCAGAAACAGCTTGAAACGTCAAAAAATAGAGGCAATGATACAACAACTGGCTGTTGATCTTAATAAAAAAATTACAACTCTCCAGTAGGACCTGGACAGTGCCATTCGCTCTTTAGAAAAAAAAATGGGACAGCTTGCTAGCAATCAAAATACAAGGCCACTTGGTGCACTGCCAAGCAACACTGATCCCAACTCCAAAGAGCAGGTGCATGCGATTTCACTAAGAAATGGGAGAGAGCTGGAAGAATTGCTAAAGAAGCCAAAGCAGTCACACTCTGACAAAGAAAAAGAAGCTGAGCCAGTAGCCGAAGTCGAGAAGGAGGTAGAAAACCAAGAGGTAGTGATCGCTGCTAAACCACCACCTTCTTTTCCTCGAAGGTTGCAAAAGAATCTGCAGGATCCCGCAGTCACAAAGATCTTGGGCATACTCAGTCAGACTAGTATAAATATTCCATTGGTAGACGTGCTCTGAGGAATTCCAAAGAATGCCAAGTACATCAAAGACATAGTGTCATTAAAGAGGAAACTCAATGAATTTGAAACTGTGGCACTTACTGAAGAGTGCACATCCAGGGTTCAGAACAAACTCCCACAAAAGTTGAAGGATCCAGGTAGTTTCAGCATTCATATTCGTATTGGCAACATAGTAGTTGGTCGAGCCCTATGTGATCTAGGGGCTAGCATAAATCTTATGCCATTGTCTATGTGCAACCAACTGGGTCTCGGTACTCCAAAGCCAACAATGGTCTCACTTCAGTTAGCTGATCGGTCTACTACTTATCCTGAGGGGGTGATTGAGGATGTATTGGTTCAAATTGGTCAATTTATTTTGCCCGCTGATTTTGTCATACCTGGATTATGAGGCAGATAAGTTCTTATCATCTTGGGACGACCTTTCTTAGCCACTGGTGATGTTGTGATCCGTGTCCGAGAGGGAAAAATGACAATGAAGGTGGAAGATCAGGAAGCAGTTTTTAATGTGTAAAAGGCTCTAAAAATGCCTAGCCATCATGAAGAGTTGTCCATGATCACAGTGAGTGACCCGGAGGAGAAGTTGAGTGATCCAGCTGATTATGTTAATGATGATTTGCAGCGAGCACTAATGTTGGGAGAAGAAACTAGTGACGATGCTGATATAGACGAGATGTTGCAGCTTCTGGACTGCTCTTGTGACTATATTACGGGGCTTCCCAAGTTTGAGCCTCTGGATAGACCGCTAGGGCCACTACCCAAGCCATCTATTGAAGAGGCGCCCAAGCTTGAGCTCAAACCTTTACCTGCTCATCTTCGTTATGACTATTTGGGACAATCTGACACTTTACCTGTGATTATTTCTTCTCTGTTGTCTGACCTGTAGGTAGAAAAGCTGTTGAGAGTGCTATGAGAGCGTAAGAGTGCTATTGGTTAGACCATAGCTGATATCAAGGGAATAAGCCCGGATTTTTGCATGCACAAGATCTTTATGGAGGAAGGATACAAGCCAAGTGTGGAGCATCAATGTCGCCTCAATCCAATCATGAAAGATGTGGTAAAGAAAGAGGTGATTAAATTGTTAGATGCATGTATAATTTTTCCTATCTCTGACAGCAAGTGGGTAAGTCCAGTGCAATGTGTCCCTAAAAAGGGAGGGATGACATAGTGCAAAATGAGAACAATGAACTTGTTCCTACAAGAACTGTTACGGGGTGGAGGGTATGCATTGATTATAGAAAATTGAATAAAGCCACCCGAAAGGACCACTTCCCCCCTTTATTGATCAGATATTAGATAGGCTAGCTGGTCAAGAGTATTACTGTTTCCTTAACAGTTACTCTGGCTATAACCATATATGGATTGCTCCCGAAGACCAGGAGAAAACTACTTTTACATGCCTTTACGGTACCTATGCCTATAGGAGGATGCCATTCGGGCTATGTAATGCACATGCGACTTTTCAAAGGTGTATGATGGCTATTTTCACTGATATGGTGGAAAAGTTTGTCGAAGTGTTTATGGATGATTTTTCTGTCTTTGGTTCTTCTTTTGATGCTTGTCTAACTATCTTGGTCTAGTGCTTGCTAGGTGTGAAGAAACTAACCTTGTTTTAAACTGGGAAAAATGCCATTTCATGGTCCGTGAAGGTATAGTTTTGGGACATAAGGTGTCCAGTGCTGGAATTGAGGTTGACAAGGTGAAGGTGGAGGTGGCTGATAAATTACCTCCGCCCACATTTGTGAAGGGAGTCCGAAGTTTTCTCGACATGCTGGCTTCTATAGGAGGTTTATTAAAGATTTTTCTAAAATTTCTACTCCTTTGTGCAGGTTACTTGAAAAAGAAGCAGCATTTGTGTTTGATGAGGCCTGTCTGAGGGCTTTTAATGAGCTGAAAGAGAAATTGGTGGCTGCACCAATAATAGTGGCTCCTGATTGGGCTGCACCATTTGAATTAGAGTGTGATGCTAGCGATGTCTCTATTGGTGCAGTCCTGGGGCAAAGGAGGAACAAAGTGTTCCATTCCATTTACTACGCCAGCAAAACTCTCAATCCCGCCCAACTGAATTACACAGTTATTGAAAAAGAGTTGCTGACAGTAGTATATGCCTTTGACAAGTTTTGGGCATACTTGGTTGGAACCAAATTTATTGTCTATACTGACCATGCAGCAATCAGGTATTTAATTGATACAAAGGATGCTAAGCCTCGACTAATTCGTTGGGTATTACTGCTGCAGGAATTTGACTTGGATGTCTGGGACCGTAAAGGAACGGAAAATCAAGTAGCTCACTACCTATCTAGGTTGGAGAACCACAAGCAAGTGGATAAAGCAGGTTTGCTCAGAGAAACCTTTCCTGATGAGCCACTTTTTGCCATCACTAATCACTCGGACCCATGGTATGCTGACTATGTCAACTATTTGGTAAGTGAGGCAGTGCCACCACATCTGACTGCAGAAGGTAAGCGTCGTTTTTTCCATGAAGTGAGATTTTATATGTGGGATGAGCCATTTTTGTTTAGATTGTGTGCAGATCAGTTGGTGAAAAGATGCATTTGAGGAAGAGACGGAGGCTGTTCTACAAGAGTGCCATGCATCTCCTTATGGGGGTCATCATGGTGGTGACAGAACAGCTGCCAAAGTACTTCAGTCTGGGTTCTATTGGCCCACTGTTCAAGGATGTTCACGCTTTTGTAAAGAAGTGTGATCGGTGCCGAAGAACTGGCACAATCACAAGGAAGCAAGAGATGCCTCTGCAAGGCATTCTAGAGGTGGAGATTTTTTATGTGTGGGGGATCGACTTTATGGGTCCCTTCCCCTCGTCGAATGGTAACAAGTATATTTTACTGGTGGTAGATTACGTGTCTAAGTGGGTAGAGGCGATTGCTCTTCCTACTAATGATGCGAAGGTGGTGGTGAGTTTCGTCAAGAAGAACATTTTCACCAGATTTGGAACTCCGCGGGCTTTGATTAGTGATGAAGGTACACACTTCTGCAATAAATTGCTAAACAACCTTCTATCTAATTATGGGGTCAAGGATAAGGTCGCCACGGCCTATTAGCCGCAAACTAGTGGGCAAGCTGAGGTGTCCAATAGAGAGGTGAAGCAAATTCTTGAGAAGACTGTCAGTGCAAAAAGAAAGGATTGGGCTACCAAGCTCGATGATGCACTCTGGGCATATAGGACAACTTATAAAACTCCAATTGGGACCTCACCGTACAAGCTGGTCTATGGGAAACGTGCCACTTGCCAGTCGAGCTTGAGCATAAGGCCTATTGGGCGATTAAAAAGCTAAATTTTGATATGAAATTGGCGGGTGAGAAGAGATTGTTGCAACTCAATCAACTTGATGAGTTTAGGTTGCACGCTTATGAAAACGCCAAATTATATAAGGAGAAGACTAAGCGGTGGCATGACAAGCGCGTTCAGCACCATCACGTTGAGCCGAGCCAAATAGTTCTTCTATTTAACTTCTGGTTGAAGCTCTTCCCTGGTAAGCTCAAGTCGAGGTGGTCTGGTCCGCTTGAAATCGTTAAGGTTATGCCCCATGGAGCGATTGTATTGCGAGCCCCGGGTTCGGATAAGTCGTTTCTAGTGAATGGGCAAAGAGTGAAGTGATATTGGGGAGGTGAAATCGATAGGCTTAAATCCTCCATTTCTTTGGTCGACCCTTAAAAAAGGGATGTACTCGTCGGGCTGCGACGTTAAATCAAGCACTTCATGGGAGGCAACCCATGTTTTGTCGCTTTTTATAGTTAGTTAATCTGTATTTTCATTTAATTAACAATAAAAAAAAGAGAGAGAAAAGAACAAAAAGAGTTTGGAAATTGTGTGAGGTTAATGTGTTTGTGTAGTTTATTTTACAGGTCCCTGAGGCTCGAAAACAGTTGGAACAACAAAAGTAGCTATGCCCGAACGTAAAAGTTGCGAAGTTCTCACGTTCCAAGCCATATAGCATGGCGCGCATCGCATCCCTCGCTGTTTGCTATTGTTTTTTCAAAAGCATATTGGCACAGTGTTGTACTGGGACTGCATCCTCCACTGTATGCACAATTCAGTCCTGCACAGCAGTGTGTGCGTCGCGCGCTAGACGTGATGCGCGATCAGTTTTTGGAAAAAAATATACAGAAACAGTGTTGCACAGGCATCGTGCAGGCCACTGTATGCTGCTGAAATCAATGAAACACTTCCCTGTGCGATGCGCTCTCCACTGCATGCGATAAGTTTTCCCAAAATTTGGTAAAACAGTGGAGTATCCAAACCGCACCCTACGCTGTTTGCACATATCAATTCCATACAGCGAAGCGTGCGTCGCATGGCCACTGTATGCACAAGTTAGTATTCCTTTATAGTTACTAAAACACACATACACAATACAAACAAGAAACAAAAGAAATAGCAGAAACAGAAACACGCTCCCCTTTGTCCATCTTCACGCGAAAACAGAACTCCTTCTTGCAGCGATTCAAAAATCAAGGTATGAGCTCCTTGCTCTCTCGTTCTCTTTCCCCTCTCTGTCCTCCCTGCTCGCCATCACTGCTGATACAAGTTGCAGCAGTCCGTTTCCCCACCCTTGTTTCCCTTTACTTTAAGTTAAACTTCAAGTTTTTTTTTTTTTTGTGCAAAAGTGATGTGAATTCAATCTGTTTTGCTTGGTATCTGCTGTTGGGGGTGCGGTGATGCACCCGGATAAGTATTACATGTAAGTTCGTGGAGTTGGGAGGTCAAAATAAAAGCAAAAAGCTCATATACAAGCTGTCTATAATCGTGCACGTAAGGTGTTCGATGAAATATCCTAATAAAAATTCCAAGCATTCGGCCAAGTCTGAGTAACTGAATCAATTATGGGGTGTAATTTGAACATAAATTGGTTAGAATTAGGGCTTGGGGGGCAGTGTTTAAAGCGTTTTCACTTGAAAGACACCCATTGCACATTATTCACACATGACGAGTGTCGTTTTGCACCTTAATTGAGCGCGTCACTGCCCTGGTATGCAATTCTTAGGCTGCCTGTATTTTTGTGCTTAATTAATGTTTCTCCATAATTTTGAGATGAAGAATAGCACAAGTGTGGGGTGTAGGAACCCCGTTTGCACACTTTGGTGAATTTTAAACATGAGAATTGTGTCGAATAAAGAAGTGCGCGTCGAGGAAAGTCTGAGTACCTCGCGAATGACACCATGAGTGTACTATGAGCATAAATTGATTAAATGTGAAATAAACTTGAGGTTTAAGTGTGGGGTGCGTGTGCACCAATGTGAATTTAATGCGAAGCTTGAATTGGACAAGTTTCTAGCTATTTTAATGAACTCAGTTGTATTTCATTGGCTAATTTTACATTGTTTGGGTGCAGGTATTTCATTACAAAATGTTTGGTGGCCAACCACTACGGAATCAACCAGAGGGCAAGGATAAACGGGAGCAACGCTCAAAGAGGAAACATGATACACCTGCCCCGAAAGTGGAAGAGGAGAATCCTAAGCTGAGGTCATACCTTTAGCGAAAAAGAGATCGGCTCCAAGTGCCTGGACCATCCCTACTCCTCCGGCTGCCGCGGGCTAGATGAAATCAACCAATGTGAAAGAAAAGCCAGTGGTGATCCATGAGGGTGGTGCTTCTAAACCACCGGCTAAGAAGAGAAGAGTCGTTCAAGGAAAAGAGAAGAAACCAATGGAGCAGGGTGATGAGGACTACGAGCAGGTTGATGATGATGCTGAAGATGAGTACATTCCTATTCCAGTGCCTGAGGACATTCCATCCACGAGTAGCCCGATTGACAGATCATTGTGGGAGGACACATTTGAGAGTGAGAGTGCATACATGGCATACCAGTAGATCGTCAAGAAGCAGATCACGCTAGAAAGGCCATTGAACTATCATCCTTGTGCGAATGCTTGCCCAACTATTCTTGAGGTTGTGAAAGATAGGAAGTGGGACAGATTTATGCAAGGCCCCAAGTGCAAGGCAAATGTTACTGCTGTTCAAGAATTATACGCTTACTGGGAGAATCCGAAGAGCAGCATAGTGCGAGTTAGAGAGGTTGAGGTCGATATCTCTGCCAGAGCCATTAATGCATACTACGAGGCTAATGAAATGGCAATGGATGACTACAAGAAGATGCTAGAAGAGCCAGACTTTGAGGATGTCATTCAGGTATTGTGTGACCCACCAGGTATTACTGATGATCGTGAATCCTCAAAGCCTGCATGGTTGCACAACACTAAGAGAAAATATGCTACCTAGCCAAAGAAATTCATGTCTAGGGAGAGTAGATCTTGGTTAAACTGGGTGTCCAATAGAATAATGCAAGTTGATGATCAGACAAATGTCATTCGGGAAAGAGTGCTTCTCATTTATGCATTGATAACTGGGATAGTGTTGAACTTGGGAGAGCTCATGTATGAGCAGGTGGTGCGGACTCGGAAGGAGAAGACCTTGAAGTTTTATTTTGTGTACACTTTGATGGCTTTGATGAGGAAGCACGGGGTCCCCTTCTATACGGGTGATGATCTTTTAGAGGTGCCCGTTGCGCATGACATTACATCGGTGCATGACTCGGTTGTGGCCAAAGAGGATAAGAGATCTAGGTCAGAGCGACTTGAGGTATTTGAGGCCGAGCTGCTAAGCTGAGAGATGGGTAACAGGCCGAGCTGGCCAGGTTGAGACAGGAGCAGCAGGTAGAGCTGGCCCAGCTGAGATAGGAGCAGGCAGCTCGAGACACCCTGATGTAGAGTACACTAGCAGAGATTCTTGCTTCTATTCAGAGTACAAGAGTGACGCGTTCCATTAGCGTCCAGACTGAGGCAGAGTTCAGTCACAAGGTTGTGGATTTGAGTGCTACTGATGGCACTGCTACAGAGCCAGCTTGGGCTACTGACATTACCATTGAAGGGTCGCTGATCGATGCTATGGATGCAGCTGACACTACATTGTTAGATCCCTCCATTGCTCAGACCGCGGATTCAGGCCGGTCTGCAGCACCTCCAGACTCTGCAGTTTGAGGGAGCTTTCTTGACACCCACTCTTGCTCATTATTTTTGTATTTGTACAGTGGGGACCATGCACTATTTTAAGTGTGGGGACGGGGTATCATGACTTGTAATTGTATTTTTAATACTTTTAATTTAATTTTTAGATTAGTGGAATAATCCTTGGGTTTTCTTCAAGCCACGGTTCATTCCCGAGGATGCCTTTTATTTTGAACCAGATGTTTTTAGATAAAAATGAAAAAAATATATATTTAAAATACAAAAAATTAGGAAATAGGAGTAGCTAAGTGGAAAGGACATGTGCTTTCTCTGTGAATTGTTTGATACTATCATATTTAGTCCTTTACATGCAAATTGAACTTTCTTAAAGATTTTTGGTGTAAGTTATGTATTGGATTGATAGTCAGCCTTGTTAGTGACTCTTCGGCTCAGGTTTCTGACTCTGAGTGCTGACTGAATAGCATGACTTGTCTCGCTTTTTGTTAGGTAATGGAATTATTCCGCCTTGAGTAGTTCATGTGCCATGAGTGGTGAGGTGCTTGTATTTCTTCTTGTTCTTGCATTATTGGTCTAGAACTTTCCCCACGTGTGTTCAAAGCGAAATCCTAGGTTTGCTCTAGTCGGGAGATGATACAGGCATTTCTTTGATAAGCCCTTCTTTTGCAGCCTTGATTAGCCTACCCGTTCTCATATATATATATTTATATATATATCCCTTGTAACCCTTTTTTTGGAGCCTATTAGCCTTTTTGTTGACACCCACATTACATGCCTTATCCCTTTTATTTTCAATTACCTTCTTTTTGAACCCTTACTCCTTAGAGCACTTTATTTAAAAAATACTCTTGTGTGTGGAGCTGTAGTTGGAGAGGTTCGGTGGCTTTTGAGTGGAGTCAATGAAAGGAAAAGTTATGGTAGTTTGAGGAAAAGTACATTGGCAAGGCTGAAGGAAAAATTTGAACAAAAAAAGAGAAAAAAAGAAAAGAGAAAAAGAAAGAAAGCATAAAGAGGAAAAATTCTCAATCCTTGCTAGTGTTGTGCACAATTAAAGAAAAATACTTAAAGTGAGAGGAAAGATTTTGGTTGATGTTCGGATAGTAGCTCGGTTGTTTTCGTGGAGAGTTGAGCTAGAAAAAGTGAAAGTGATGTATTAAAGTACTTAGGGAGGTAGTCACTATTTTAACTATATATATCATACCCGCCCTTTAGCCTACATTGCAACCCTTAAAGTCCTAGTTAATCCCGAATAGGAGCGAGCCTACATTAGTGGAGTCCTACACTACGGGCAAGCATTTGGTACCATTGTGTGGCACTTGAAATTCTTTTTGAGTGTGAGAGAATTCTTCCTATCTTGAAAGTCCCTTATAATTCATTTAATATATTTTTGTGTGATTAGGACTAGACTTTGATTTGTGAGGGCACATGGATTATGAGAGGTTGGAGCTTTTATTAGGCCCTAATCTTGAGCAAGTGGGCATGTTGTGAGTAAGTTAGTGTGAGGAGTCATTTCTTGAGGCTTGGATGTTGCTGCTCGATTGCTTTGATAATCATTGTTTTCTAAAATGTGGTGTGTAAAGATTGGGAAGTTGTGTGCTCGTATATTTGATGGCTAATTGTTGGTATCAACCTATTTCATAGGTGCGCTTCCTTGGAGTTCTTGAGTTGGTTGGATGAGATCTATTGAATACAAGTGTGTTGGGTTTGTTTGTTCGGGGACGAACAAAGTTTAAGTGTGGGGTGTTGATGTTGGGCGTATATCCTATGTTTCGGCACCGATTTCTCATAGCTTTTGTGTTGTTTTCATTGTATTAAGTGCCCAAAAATAATTGATTTGAGGTAAAATGCTAACTTGAGATGTTTGGATATTTTAGGAGCAAAATGAAGGAAATTGGAGCTTGATTTGTACAAGAACAAGGAAGAAGCAGCGCGTACAGCCAAGGATGCTTGGCATGCTCGGCTGTATTGTTTGGGGAGAGTGAAAATATTGAAGAAATTGAGAGAAGCAGCGCGTACAGCAATAGATGCTTGGCATGCTCGGCTGTATACGTTGGGATGCAGTCTTAGTTGAGCTTGGATTAGCTAAAAACATGGGCCACTTATTTTATTTCATATTTAAACCCTTGTAAACATATTTTTAGAGATTTTTTTACGTACCTTTGGAGGCAAGAACCACAAGAGAGGCTAAAGAACTAAAGATTCATCAATTGTGTTGTAAATCTTCTTCCCTCTTGATTGTTTCATGACTTTTGGATTATTTTGTGAGAAAACTATCTTGTCTATGAGTAGCTAAACTCTATTATTCTAGGGTTATGGGTTAACCATGAAAGTTGTACTCTGAAGTTGATTGAATTCTAGTAAATTTATCAGATTGAGTGGTTAATTAAATTAGCTCAGAATTACTTGATTTCCTAGCCAGTTGTTAAGTACTATCCATGAAACTAAGGTTGAGCTCGAAAGCGGGAACCGTAGGTTGCAATAGAATTAAATAGAGCGTGTTCCTGAACCTGGGCATCGGGGAATGATTTTGCGGTTAGGATAGAAATATACCTAACAATCACGCTTAATCAGTATACAGGGGAAGCATATGCATTCTCGTTAACTCTAATTCCATAGAAATATAGGCGTTAGGTTGGTTTGAATAGGAGAACAGGGTATCGAAAGAGCTCTGTGAGTATAATCAACCCTGTGATTAGCAATTCAGATAAATAAAGTTAATTCAATTAGCGGAGGAGTGCAACCGGATTGGTGAACGTCCCATAATCCTGGAATATTTTATCTCACTGATATCTAAATGTCTTGAATTGTCTTGCGTTCAATTTTACTTCATTTACTTATAGTTAATTAGTTTAATTAAACACACTCGAAATTTGGTTGAACTCTCTTGAACAATATTTGAATTAAAGTTTGTCTAGTTAGTAGTTAATCGATAGACCTTGTGGGAACGATACTTTTCTTATCACTTTATTACTTGAACGACCGCGTATACTTGCGTGTGCATTTGGAGCGACATATCTCATGTTACCCCAAGCACTACTCACAGTAAACATTCCATTTGGTGTGAGACACCACCATGGTGTATCACATGAGCTTGTGTCTCTACTCAAGCATACATTTTGCACAATATGAGATACAATATCTTATGGTAATAATTGAAGTAACAGATCCTCATTCCACTTCCCATCTTGAACAACATCTCTAACATAATTGTACCAAAAATCACATTCAAAATGCCAAGTCACTACAAACTATGACGGTCCAAGTCCCGTCCAATTGTCATACCAAAAAGGAGAGTTATCATTCTTTGTCAGCCAAAAGATTTCATGATCAATAGCTACCGTAGCAATCAACATCTTACGCCAAACATAAGAACCCCTCTTAAAAGGAACAATTGAGGCATGAAGCTCCTTGCAATATTTGTTTGCCATAAACATACCCCATAATGACATTTAGTCCTAAAACTCCACCATGATTTGCAAATAAAGCGTTAGAGATATCAAATAAGAATCTAAAACCCATACATCCTTCATCCGGTGGAAAACATAGATTCTTCCATGAAATCCAATGCATATGAGAGCTCTCCTTAGAATTTGCCCAAAAGAATTTAGCAAAAAATCTATGCAATTGGTGTAACACACAATCTAAAGGATTGACTGCCGATAACATATAAATCGACATACTTTGTAAGACATGCTTGATAATTATGGCTTTCCCTCCAAATGATAACATTTTGCCACTCCACCCATCGATCTTCCTAGAAATTTACAAAATTTTTTTCATAGTAGATCTATTTTCTTCTTGATGCAACCCGGCTCGTGAGCAAACCATTTACAAGAAGCCAAGCACGGGAGTTGCAACAGTTACAGGCCAGATTCTCAAAACTAGAGCTACTGGGGCTGATTTTGGAGGCTTTAGGACCTATTTACAAGCTCACTGCCTCAGAACCAGAATTTGCTCACCATGATTGCGAGACTGCAGACACGTTCGCGCAAGGTCCAAAGAGTGTTCAGCGCGATTGCGAGGGTTCAGACACGATCGCATAGGAAGCTGAAAAGGGGTGAAGACAATTTCTCTTCGCGATTCCATGTCCATAGCCGCGATCGCGAAGCTCTGGTTGCTCACACTGCGCGATCGCGCAGGTGTTGGCGCGATAGCACTGAGACGACAATCAGAAGGCCTCTTTTAGTTTAAATGACTTTGTTGCAGCCCATTTCATGAGAAATTAAGGCATTGTTTGCCATTTTTGGGAACCACTATTAAGCCTTTTATCTTCGTTTATTAGGGTTAGCTTTTGATGAATATTGATTGTGAGAAAACTTGGCTAAGATTGTTGCTTAAGCACTTTATCCTTGTTTTGTAATTGAATATTGATTCAATTGATTCAATTAGTATAGGTTTCTTTTGTTAGACCATTTAAGGGATGATTAGGCTTATTTCCCTAATTTGTTTCTTTAATCTTTTCTAACTAAAAGTGGGTATTGCTTTTAATTTCTTTTCAATTCTTCTTTCTTTTCTATATTTGTTGTTGATTTATATCATTTGGTGTCAAAGCTGGATTAATGTTTGTTCTTACAAGCACTAACTAAGTTTCGGTTATCAAAATTCATAAATCACAAAAATATCAAAAATCCAAAAATTCAAAATCCAAAAAAATAAATTGTGTCATAGATAGGGTTCCTTTGGATGAGATTTTTGTTACCACTTGTTGAAAGTTTATTCTAGAAGCTGTATCTTGAAGGAATTGGACAACAAACAACGATTGGAGCATCAATTGGAAGAATCAAAAGTTAGGGTTCTTCAAGTTCATCAATTAGTAAATTGGGGCTTTTGTATTTTGGGTGTTGTTCTTGAAGAAAAAACCATTGGGGTTTGTTAGCGGACTAACAAGGATCATATATCTCAAATTTGGAGCAAAAATAAGTTGGTTTGTGAAGATTCAAGTGAAAAGGGTAGCTGGAAAAACGGTTTCTGCATAAAGCTTCAGAAACCTACGCGGTCACGCGAGGTCAAGCGCAATAGCACAGGACGGCTAATTAAACACTCTTCACCATCACACCCTTTCAATGCGATCACACCCTGCTGCAAACTTCTTCTACGCGATCGCGACATTTCTCACGCGATTGCATAGAACAACAATTTCTGGAAAAACAGTTTTCTTAGACAGATCACTTGCAACAGCCTCTGAACAGTCTCCAATCAACTAAACCCCATTTTCATCATCAAGTACAGTGAGTTTCTAGATCATAAACAAAATTTCATCCAAATTCGAATTCGTTTTTGTACCAATTCGATTCGTGCTTTACTCATTTCATCTCGTTGACTTTTTCTAATTTTCGTCCATTAGCTTTAATTGTCCGTTCTTTGCCACAACAACTTCATTCCATCCTGAATTGGATTGAGTTTGATTGCTAAATCAAACTTGAGTACAAAGAGCAACTTGTAATAACCAAGAGAGGTTAAAGGCTAGTATGGTGAGAGTATTCAAGTGAGTAAAAGCCAATCATTAAGTGTAAACACGAGTGGATTGAGTGCAATAAAATCAACTGTAAACACTTAGGGAATGAATTGGTGAGGACTCTTTCTACTAACCTTTGTTTGTTTGATTGATTGATTATAGGTACTATGGCTCAAAAGAAAGTTGATGTGAACATGGAGACTAATACCTTGATTCAAGCGATGATGGCTCGCTTTGACGCACTCCCTGATCAATTCAAGGGAATCAAAGAAACCGTTGATGACCTATCCTGCAAATCTAGACTTCAAGAAATGGGAAAGCAAGTGGTGGAGACACTTCCAACCGTGGGGGTGCGTGGTAATGGTCCTAGTAGGGTTTCTCGGGCTAATGGCCGTTATTCTCATATCATAGCCCAAGACACCTACTCTTTGAATGACACTCCACAAGCAAAATATTCCAATAATGATCCTCCAATGCATGACCTTCCCAGAAATGAATCTCCAAGACATGAAACTCCAAGGCATGAAAGAATGGTGTATCCATAAAATGATTGTCCATATGATGACGAATCCTGCCATGCACTTGATGACTATGATGTTGATCCATATCTTTACCGGGGGGAAGATCGATAAGGACTATATTGGGGTCGAGGTGGTCAATTTGGAAGAGGTTACCAAGAGGAGAATGGAACGTGAAGAGGTCTACTATGACTATGGGGGTCATGGTGGAAATTGAAGGCATTATGATGAGGATCGAGGATTGAATACCATCAGGATCAATCTTTCTACTTTCAAGGAGGTAGTGATCCCGAAGATTATCTAGAATGGATTGTCAAAATGGAAAGGATCTTCGAAACCAACAATGTACAAGAGGCAACAGAAGTCAAGTATGTCATCACTCAATTTGAAGGCTATGCTTATACTTGGTGGGAATCTAAGCATAGGCAAAGGGAGACTCATATGCTACTTGTTAAGGGTGGATGGATAGCCATGAAGGCCATGATGGAAGATCGATTCTTACCCAAGAACTATGATGAAGAATTGCTCAAGAAGTTCTAGCACTTGAGGCAAGGAAGCAAAAGTGTCCCGGAATACTTTGATGAGTTTGAAAATACAAGGATAAGCGCTAACATTCAAGATGGAGACCGACTCCTCATTCCAATTTTTTTGGGGGCTTGAATAGGGAAATCTCTTCTCCCATGAAATTGCACCAATTTGATTCCTTGTATGATGCTTTTGAAGCGGCGCTTAAGGTGGAGAAAGTGCTTAAGTTGGACAAGTCCTACAAGTCCAAGAGCACATCCTCCAATTGGAGCAAGGAAAGGGACAATGTGAAGACCTATTCCCCATGGGACAAGGCAAAGGAGCCCAAGCGAGAGTTCAAGGGCCAATTTGAAAAAAAAGCGAGAGTTCAAGGCAAAGGAGCCCAAGCGGGAGGTAACAAAGCTTAACTCGAAAGTTTGTCTAATATTCAATGTTATAACTGCAATGGCCGAGGCCATATGATGAGGGATTGTCCAAATAGAAGAACCATTGTTGCCTTTGGTGATGGTTGTTATAAAACGGGTGATAGTGATGTAGAGGAGGTAGATGGAGATGTTTCTTGTGATGATGACTTTGATGGGCGAAGAGGAGAAGGTGAACAATATGAGGATGACATCGCCGCTTCACTTGTGGTAAGGAGAATAATGAGAGTGCAAGTGAAGGAGGATTCAGATCAAAGGGAAAATTTGTTTCATGCTTATTGTAAGGTCCAAGGAACCAGTTGTTCCCTTATCATTGATAGTGGTAGTTGTGTCGATGTAGTGAGTACCACTTTGATTGATCAACTTAAGCTTCCCACAAGGAAATGTCCACAATCCTATAAGCTACAATGGTTGAATGAATATGGAGAATTAAAGGTGACCAAGCAAGCTTTGATCAAATTCAACATAAGAGACTACCATGATGAGCTCTTATTTGATGTAGTTCTAATGCAAGCTTGTCACATTTTGCTTGGTAGACCTTGGCAATATGATCGTTTAGCAAAGGATGATGTTAAGAGTAACAAGTATGCTTTAGAGTTGGAAGGCCGGAAGTATATTCTTAATCCATTGACTCTGGCTAAAATGAGTGAAGAATATAGAAAGATGGGGGAGTCGAAGCTGAAAAGAGAGAAAGAAACGAAAGATGGAGTTTATGGGGGGAGAAGAGTGGGAGTTGTCACACAAAAGAGTGAGGAAACAAAAGAGGGAGTAAATATGCTCTTGTTAAAAAAGGAGTGCTTGAATGAAGTGAATAAGGGAATGCCCACGATTCTCCTCATACACAAGGACTATGTTTTGCTTACAAACGAACAAACCACTTCTTTGCCTAGTTCTATTTCTTCTCTTTTGCAAGGTTATGAATACATCTTCTCCGAGGAGTTGCCTAGTGGATTTCCACCACTAAGAGACATTGAGCATCAAATTGACCTTTTTCTGCTCACAATCGCCCAACAAGGACGACTGTAGAAGCAACCCGGAGGCCACTAAAGAGCTCCAAAGGCAAGTGGAGGAGTTGCTTGAAAGAGGACTTGTGCAAGAAAGCTTGAGCCCGTGTGCGGTCCCGGTCATCCTAGTACCAAAGAAAGATGGGACTTGGCGCATGTGTGTGGAATATAGAGCCATCAACAAGATAACGGTAAAGTATCGTCATCCTATCTCTAGGTTAGATTATATGCTTGATGAGTTCTATGGTTCTTGTGTATTTTCTAAAATTGACTTGAGGAGTGGCTGCCACCAAATCTAGATGAAATCAGGTGATGAGTGGAAGATGACATTTAAGACTAACTTTGGTCTTTATGAGTGGTTTGTCATGCCTTTTGTCTTGTCCAATGCTCCTTCAACCTTCATGAGGTTGATGGATCATGTGCTTAAATCTTTCATTGAAAAATTTATTGTAGTTTACTTTGATGACATTCTTGTCTATAGCAAATCCATTGATGAACATGCTATTTATTTAAAACAAGTGTTTGATGTTTGGAGAAAGGAGCAATTATTTGCTAACTTGAAAAAGTGCTCCTTTTGTGTTGATAAAGTTGTGTTTCTTTGTTTTGTGGTGAGTGCAAACAGTGTGGAAGTTGATGAGGCTAAAGTGGAGGCCATTAGGGATTAGCCCACTCGTAAAAGCATTGGTGATGTGAGAAGTTTCCATGGATTGGCTAGCTTTTATAGGAGGTTTATGAGGGGATTTAGCACTATAGTCGTACCATTGATCGAGGTGATAAGAAAGGATAAGGCGTTTGTGTGGGGGAAAGAGCGAGAAGAGGCTTTTGCAAAATTGAAAGAAGTGCTTAGCTCTACACATCTCCTTCAATTACCCAATTTTGATAAAACCTTTGAAGTTGAGTGTGATACTAGTGGAGTATGAATTGGAGCCGTGTTGATGCAACATCAAAAACCTATTACCTATGTTAGTGAAAAGCTTAAGGGAGAAACCACTAAATATTCCACTTATCACAAAGAATTATATGCTTTTGTGGGAGCTTTGGCTCATTGTCAACATTATTTTTGGTCAAAAGAATCTGTCATTAGAACCGACCACCAATCTTTGAAACCCCTCAAATCTCAAGAGAAGTTGAATGTGAGACATGCCAAATAGGTGAAATTCCTTGAAACCTTTCCTTATGTCATCCATTACAAAAAGGGAAAGAAAATGTGGTGGCGGATGCCTTGTCAAGGAAGTTTATGTTTCAATCAAGAAGACAAGTGTTGTTGAATACCTTGGGGTCAAAGCTCATGGGTTTCGAAAGCATGAAGGAGATGTATGGCAATGACGTGGAGTTTGGGGACCTTTATGCTAATTGTGAGTTAGAGGAAAGGGGAAGAAGAATAACTAGATTGTGTGGTGACGAGAACCAAGTTATGATGTGGAGAAAAAGAGGTTCCACAAGCTTAAAGGGTTCTTGTTTAGAAATGGAAAGTTGGGTGTGCGTAGTTAATCTTGGAGGGAGTTATTTGTGAGGGAGGCACATAGTGGATTATTAATGGGGCATTTTGGATAAGGAAAGACCATGGAGATTCTTAAGGAGCAAATTTATTGGCCTAGGATGAAGGTGGATGTTGTAAGGATGTGTGGTCAATGTTTGGAGTGTAAGCAAGCTAAGTCGAAGCTACTTCCACATGGTCTGTACTCATTCCTCCCTATTCCCTTAGGTCCTAGGCTTGACATTTCTATGGACTTTGTGCTTGGCTTGCCTAGGGCTAATAGGGGAAAAGATAGCATCTTTTTTATAGTTGATAGATTTTCTAAAATTGCACATTTCATTCCTTGTCATAAAAGTAATGATGCATCCAATGTAGCTTATTTTTTTGTTGAGCATGTACTTAAATTGCATGGGGTCCCTAAAACTATTGTTAGTGATAGGGATTCCAAATTCCTCAGTCATTTTTGGAAAGAATGGTGGGGAAGGCTTGGTACTATGTTGTTGTTATCTACTTCTTGCCATCCCCAAACCGATGGCCAAACCGAGGTTGTCAATAGAACCTTAAGAACCATGCTTAGAGCCTTGGTTAAGGGGAAACTTGCTTCTTGGGAAGATCATTTGCCTTTGAATGAATTTGCATACAATATAACCATGCATACTTCTACGTGCATGACTCCTTTCGAGGCTGTGTATGGTTTTAACCCCCTTACCCCCTTAGATCTCACGCCTTTATATCACGATGTGGTTTTAAGCTTAGATGCCAAGACGAGAGCTCAAGAAATAAAGAAATCTTACGAACAAGTGAGGAAGCAACTTGAAAAGAAGAATCAAGAAGTTGCCAAGAAAGCCAACAAGGGGAGAAAGAAGATTGTCTTTAAACCGGGAGATTGGGTTTGGGTTCACTTCCGGAAAGATAGATATCCCAACAATAGAACAAGCAAGTTGATGCCAAGAGGTGATGGTCCATTTCAAATCCTTGAACGCCTCAATGAAAATGTATACAAGGTTGATTTGCTAAGTGACTATCAAGTGCAACCACACTGTCAATGTGTGCGACTTGTCTCCTTTCAAGGCTGATGATCAAGCGAATTCGTGGACGAATTCTTTTTAAGAATGGGAGAATGATGCAACCCAGCTCGTGAGCAAACCATTTACAAGAAGCCAAGTACGGAAGTTGCAACAAATACAGGCCACATTCTCAAAACTGGAGCTACTGGGGCAGATTTTGGAGGCTTTAGGACCAGTTTGCAAGCTCACTACCTCAGAAAGGGTTCAGCGCGATCGCGAGGCTTCAGACGCAATAGCGCAAGAAGCTGAAAAGGGGTGAAGACAGTTGCTCTTCGCGATTACGTGATATAGCTGCGATCGCGAAGCTCTGGTTGCTCATACTGCGCAATAGCGCTGAGATGACAATAAAACGACATCTTTTATTTTAAATGACTATGTTGTAGCCCATTTCAGGGGAAATTAAGGCATTGTTTGCCATTTTTGGGAACACTATTTAAGCCCTTTATCTTCATTTATTAGGGTTAGATCTTGATGAATATTGATTGAGAGAAAACTTGGCTAAGCTTGTTGTTTAAGCACTTAATCCTTGATTTGCAATTGAATATTGATTTAATTGAGGATCAATTGGTATAGGTTCCTTTTATTAGACAATTAATGGGGGTGATTAGGCCTATTTCCCTAATTTTCTTCTTTAGGTTAGATAAAGGGCTTATTTCCCCTGAGGCGGGGTGCCTCCCTCTGTTATGTCCTTGAGGGGATTCTACTAGATTTTATGACTATTTCTCTATTTTAGCCCTATGTGGCCTTTAATATTTTAACCCGCTTTGGGGGTATTTAAGACCTTTCATTATGCGTAAAGGGAGACTATAAAATCCTTCTTTAGGGCTTTATTTTAATTTACCCAATCTTGAATAGTGAATACACATGAGTATTGCTCTCTTGAGCTATTGTTATTTTGGCTTGATTTCAATTGGAAGAATCCAAGCGGAACCTCAATCCTCTCTTGATCATTCTATTTGCGAGAGCCGAGTGCACTTGAGGATAGTTGCTTACTGTAGATGTTCCTTGACCTTCACCCGAGGTGTAACGAGACGTAGTTCCTCGTTGCTACTTAGGTAATCGTTCAAGCCAGGTCTCGCTTTTATCTTTACTTTATTGCTTTCGCGTTATACATTACATCAGTTGGTATCAGAGCATGACTAGGTTTTGTTTCTACAAACCCTCGTCCTGTTCATCGTGACATTTTATCTTTGTGTTTGTTGTTCTTATTGTTCTTGTTGCTGTTATTTTGAAGGAAAAAAAGAAGAAAAAAAATAGAAAACTTGAAAACTACAAAAAAATTCATTTAAGTTTTTGGATTTGAATCCCCTTACATTGAAAATCATTGGAGTTTGATCTATGTTTGATTCCCACTTTTTTTCGTACCAAAATATTGTGATTTGTTGTTGTGATTCGAAATTTGAAGAATCAAATCCCAAAATTTTTAGTGATGTAGAAAAATTTGTTCAAAATCAAAAATCAAATTTTTTTCGTTTGTTTGGGGTTAAAACCTATTGGGGATTGTTTAGAATTATCATATACATCTTTAGGTACCATTATTGGAAAACAACTTGAAAACGTTAGAAATTTGGGTGCAAAAGAACCAAGCTGCAGAATCTGCAGTAAGCGGAGCGCCTACTCTCAGAGACGAACCACCTAATTTTGGTGCAACTCTTTGGATCTCAGTTTGGGCGGACCACCCCTATTACCAGGTGGAGCGCCCACTCCCGGGAAGGTTGTCCGGGTAGTTGTTTTGTAGGTTTTCGTATTTCCTTTGCTTGCGTTACCTCCGGCAAGTACTTTTAGAGTAATTCTCCTACTTGATTAGTATTAGTTCATTGAGCGATTAGTATACTCATGCGTAGTTGAGATTAGAATTCAAAGAAGCCTCGTAGAATATTTTTGCTTCAAGTGCTCACTCATATAGCCTAGCGTCCATAGAGTCACATCAACTCTACTCTTCCCAAAGAGTATTTGGTTCTTTTGGACTTGATTGGTTATTGAGGAGGTTGTTCAACTATGAGGAGCCTTTGGAATCAAGCTTGAGTGATCCTACTCACTAAATTGAGTGTACTCGAGTGATATTCAAAAGTGAGGGGGTGAGTGAGGACTTTTTACTCTAATTTCTTCTCTTCTTTGATTGCTTATAGGTACATGGCGGAAGAAGGAGAAAAGTCCATAGCGGTTTCGGAATCTACTTTGGCCCACCTATTGGTCGAGGTGAAATCAATAAGCTTGAGGCTTGAGAACCTTGAAAGAGAGGAAACCCCTAGTGTTCACAAAGATACCTGAGAAGGCACACGTGATGGCTCAACTGTGAAGCCGGAATGTTTTGTCGAGATAGCTCAACAACAAAGGTTGAAAGATGAAGCTACTCGACGTGAAAGATTGTTGGGCATTCCCCAACAAGTGGGTATTCCCCGCAACTTGGTCATTCCCCAAGGTAATGTCCCACCACAAGTAAGGCCCCAAAGAAATGTTGTACCGGATGAGCAATATATTGATACTCAAAATGGGGAGATACCCGAGCTTGGTGAAGACTTTGACGACTTTGAGTCACCCTATCCGAATATGAGGGCAATGAATGGAGGTCGTGTTATGAATAGAGGTCGTGGACCTCAAGTGGGGTATGTGGGGAGCAACGTGAGGAGGAAATATGATGGTTATGATGACTACTACTATGGGGGTCATCTGGATCCATACCATGGGGGTCGTGATAACAATTTGAATAGTGTCAAGATCACTATCCCATCCTTCAAAGGGACTAGTGATCTGGAGAAGTTCCTAGAGTGGAAAGTACAAGTTAAGAGACTGTTTGATACAAATGACATGTCGGATAAGAAGAAGGCTACCTATGCTTTTGCTTCATTTGAGGCTTATGCTTCCACTTGGTGGGAGTCGGTTATGAGGTCTAGACGTGCTATTGGGATGCCTACTCACATAACTTGGGAACAATTGAAGGTTGTGATGCATGAGAAATATGTGACTCCCAAGTTCCGGCAAGAGCAACTCAAGAGACTCTGTGAGTTGAAACAAGGTACCAAATCGGTTGAAGATTATTTCAATGACTTTGAAAAGAACCGAATGGCTCTTGACATGGAAACATAAGATGTTGAGCAAGCTATCAATAGGTTCAAGAATGGCTTAAACCATGAGATTGCTTCTCAATTGAGGTTGTACCATTTCCAATCACTCCAAGAAGACTATGATGCCTTCGTGGAAGCTGGAAGGTGGAGTAAGGAAGACAAAGCCACTCGTTATAGAAGCACTACTTCTACTCTCGTGAGCCAAACCAAGAATTGGAAGAGCCCTAATACCGGTTGCTGAACCCCAAAAATTACCCCGAAAAGAATAAATTCCGGAATATCGACAGGATGGGCTAACTCTTTTGGAGTTTTTGGAGTCGCCACCCAATTTAAGGAAAACAGGGAACCAAATTAACAAATGCGTGCAAAAACTCCGTTTTTATAAAAAAAGACGGTCTTTCTTTCAGAGATTCTAAAGGTAAGAGGTTTTATTAATTTCAGAAGAAGGTTTTTAAGGCACTTCCGAAATTCCGTAAAATACGGTTAATCCGACAGGTTTCCAAAATATTTGCAAAATATGCTTTTCTAAAAAATTTATCTAAAATAATTAATTAAAATAAAACTTGTTTATGAAAAATATTTCAATTTGCACGTATTTTGCTAATTGGCCTCAGTTTGCAATAATTAAATAACGACTTCAAAAATAAAAGGCAACGAACATAAAGTAAAGCAATATACAAAATAATCAAATATTATTGATAAATAAATATTCTGCACATTTATTTACATAAATATCTCTAAGGAAAGAAAGGTAAAGTTTAAAGATAAAACCCGAGAAATGATCAACTCGCGGGAGCCTTGGATTTTCTAAAATTTCTAAGTCTTATTTCTGAACGCTCGAGTCCGAATTCAATCCAAATGACTCCAATGCAACGGACTATCCCCATTTGTAAATTAGCCAAAAAGCGTTCCCGATTTGTTCGTGCCAAGATGTACCTCGCAATAAAATGGGAATTAAACTGGATTAGTACGATAATAAAGTGTAATAACTAATAAAACAAAATAATAATAATAAAGTAATAATAATAATAATAATAGTAATAATAATACAATATATAATAATAATAGAATATATAATAATAAAAAGAGTAAAAGGGGTTTTGTTTTTGCAAAATTTAGGCTCAGGTTTGTATCGCGCGTCGAATAGAAGATCGAGATTTGATACGGCTGCAAACACGGAGCCGGTCGTGTTGCCACGCCAAGTACCAAACCCACCACTTTATTCGATTTGTTTTGCCTCAAATGCATACATTCATCATCGCCTTTTGCTTTAGGGACACGGAGAACGGGACGGTTCAAGTGTAGGATCAAGTTCAAAATCCGTCAATTTATTGTCCGTCAATTCCTTGTGTAGGCCTCAATACATGTATGTATTTTTCATTGGCCATTAGAGTAGTATTTGTTCAAATCAGTCCATAGACTCAAAAATAAAATATTTTCATAGGCTTTATCAGCGCAGTGAACATCTGGAACTGCAAAAAACTCGAAAATAATTAGTAGTGCTTAGTCAACAGCATTAATCGTAGCCATTTAGCAAGAGAAACAATTTGAGAATAATTATTGAAATCTCATAAGACACGTGGGACCCAGTCAAATCTGGTCATTGCAGCATAAACCCAAAGGCATGGTCGGTCAAATAGACCAGAAAAGCAATAGCAGTTAGGAACTCCAGCAACCACACAGTAACATCAACATTGAAACATTCAAACACATAACAAACGATGACCCAAAACAATCACCCCTGGTTCCAAAACACGATGTGGATTACCAAATCCCAGAGAATGAATCGACAAATCAGTGAGACGGAGAAAAGGGAAATGATGACTGCAGCGAGGTTCCAACCAACGCCATCGTTGGCAACGAGAACAAGCAGAACAACCTTCAACGGGGAGGAGCGACACCGGCGACAGAAGTCAGGGAAGGAGGAGCAACGCCGATAGCGGCATCACTACAACCCCAAACCCTTTTCCATTCAATAACAGACCAAATCGGAAGCAGAGGAATATATCACCGGCGACGAGGTTCTCCGGCGTCGCTATCCTACTTCTCGTTTTAGAATTCCCATACCCCTCGATCTTCCCTCTGCGTTTCTTGATTTCCTAACCCCTCCGTTATTCGGATTTGTGCGTGTGTGGTGAGTGGTGTATATGGTTGAAAGGAGAGGTAGATCTGTTTGTGAGTGGGAAGATGGGGTCTTTGTGAGATGAAGGGATGTATGTGTATATAGGGGATGACGAGGTTAAAAAAAAGGAGAGGTGTATGTTGTGTGTATGTATCTTTGGTGGGAGAGAGGAGAGTTTGTATAATGATCTGAATTTTGGTTGTGGGAGATGAATAATAGAGGGGGCCTGATTTTTGTGAGGGTTTTTGCAAGTCGGGGATGAGGGAGATGATAGGGGTGAGGGGATATGGGTGTCGCGGCTGGTCTCTCTAAAAAGGGTGTAGGGGTTTTTTTTTTTTTTTTGTCTCCTTTTTCTTGAAGAGGGTCATGGTGAGGGGTTAAACTAATAGGTTGGGAAAAAGGGAATGGGCTCAAAATGAAAACTGAAATGGATGTATTGTATGTAATATATATTTTCCTAAAATGGGCTACTTTTAGGCTTAGAATTAAATTAGCCTCCTTTTAAGATAAATTGAATAGATAGAATGGATTGCACGAGTAGGACAAAATAGAGATCGCGTCTTTTATATTTGGCCTATTTTCTTTAAAAATAATGGATTTTCTCTTATTTTTATTATTTTATTTAATTTTCAAATTTAACCTCAATTATAAAAATATTACTATAATTTCATAATTTTGAAAAAAATTTGGGACAAAATTGGGTGTCAACAGCTGCCCCTCTTTACCCGAAAAGGATGAAAGAGTTTTCAGGGTAAAGAAAGTTGAAGTGAAAGCTAATTTTGTCACCGTAAAGCAAAGACTCTAACTCCTGGGATCAAAATGCAAGGCTTATGGACATGGCCGAGCTTCGGTTTCCGAGTTGCCTACATATCTCAGGCTGAAAGAGAATGATAAGCCTCAAATCGAGCTTAGAGTACTTACCATCAAGAGCCGGGATTGGAGGATGCTAAGGACTAGTGGTCAAGAGTGTTGGAGGTGGATTGAAGCCGTTTCGGGAAGATCCAGGCTGAGGCGCCCCGCCCAGACCAACCAGGCGCTCCGCCTTGGAAAGCTAGCTGTCAGGCGCCCCTCCCTGCCTTGGGGCGCTCTGCCCAAAACACTGCAAAGTGGGGCGCTCCGCCCACTATCCAGGCGCCCCACCTAGGCCTCCCCACTGCATATTTTGTGAGGCGCTCCGCCTAAGCTTGGGTGCTCCGCCCGATATGCTGAGTTGCGGGATTATTAAGTGTGTTAAGACTATTTTAGCCCTACGTAGCCTATTATGTGTATTAAAATTGTAGGGGCTTTTATGTCATTTCATTAGGAGTGTGGAACATCTATAAATACCACACTTAGTCATTTTATTTGGAAGCTAGTTTTGAAGATAGAATAGGCTTGACCATTCTTGTTGAAGCGTTGACTTCATGTATCTCTTACGTTGAATCCATGGTGGATCACCGCTAGTGTGACTCCCGTTTAATGGTTCAAGTCTCTCCTCCCTTTTGAATCAATCTAATTGTTTAGTTTGATTCGTTCTTTTCTTCTACTTTCTGTTCTTCCCCTTCCCTATTTCTTGTTATCTAATGATTATTGCTTCCGCACCTTAGATTATTGCTTCCGCCTAATTTGAGTCTTATCAGTTTGGTATCAGAGCAAGGCTCAGTTTTTGTTCTTACGAATCCACGGTCCTTGTTCATCTTATCTTTACTTTAGTTTCTTGTTGTTGAAGAAAAAACACAAAAAAATAGAAAAGTGAAAAAATACAAAAATTGGAGAAACTTTGTGGTGTGATCGATTCGTGTTATGGGTGTTATAGATTCTTGATCCTTGTTGAAAACCCGACATTTGGGTACCAAAATTGTTTTGATTGGATTTATTTAAAAATTTGAAACCCCAAATTGTTAAACCCACCCAAAACCCTTTATTCTTGATGAATTTGGTTGATTCTTGGGTTGTTTGATTATGGGGTTGTGGAATTGATTACCGACGTTTGTTCTTCATTTCAAAACGAACAAATTGCAAAAAGAATCGTGTGAATTGGAGTTCGGTAACATCGATTTTGAAGAACCGAAACCCACCTTGAACCTTTGAAACCCTTGTTGAAAAACCCCCAACTTGAAACTTTAAATCATGATTGTGCCTTGTTTGTTGGTTTTTTGGGTGTGAAATCTATTGGGGTTTGAAGGTTATATCAATATTCAACTTTGGGTACCTTGAATTTGTGGAAAAAACGTTGAAATTGGACCCAAAATCGGCTTGGAATTGAAGAAAATCGGAGTTGGAAAAAGCTGAACCCACCCCTCAGGCAGACCGCCCACCCCTAGGCGCCCTGCCTACCCTCCCTCACTGCCTACCAAGGCAGGTGGACCGCCCACCCACCCCAGGCGGACCGCCCAATGAGCTGGTTGTTTGGTTTTGCTCCGTTTCATGTTTTTTTGTGTTTGTTTCGATTCCGAACCTCTTGGTTAGTGTTTCTAAGGTATTAGTCCTACTTTATTGACACTAATCTTTGATCCTTAGGGTGTTGTGTGTCTTGGAGTCTTTACTTAAAGTCGTAGAATTTGCTTGCTTCAAGTGCGCATTAAATTAGCTTCCGTACATCGAGTCCCTTAAAACTCCATTCCGAACCATTACTTGGGTGCTTTAGTTGATTGATCTTGCCATTGTGATTACTAAGAGACAAGAAGGTCTTGAGTGGAAAAAGGCTTGAGTGGTGAGAACAATAGAGTGTGGTCACAAAAGCCAATGACTGAGTGTATACATGAGTGGAAAGAAAATTGAGTGACATCTTTTGAGTGATACACATGAGGGAGTGAATTTGTGAGGTCCTTTACTCTTTTGTTACAACTATGGCATCAGATGACGATTATGGAGGATATGACTCATGCGGAGATGATGGAGAATATGGTTCCTATGGTGATGATGATGGGTATTGCTATGACGATCCGGGGAACCAAGGCTCATATGATGAAGAAGCGGGTCCCTATGTTGATTATGAAGATGAAGAAGACTATGGGGCTTGCGAAGATGAATGTGAGGAATCTTATGCTCCAAGTCAAGAATTTAAAGATGGTGACGCTTCAAGGTATGATTATCCTACTTACTTTTCTTGTGATGAATTTGAACATGATGATAGTGACGTAGAGAGAATTGATGATGAGGTTGAGTATGAGAATTGTGCATTTTCATCTTCTCTTGATGTTGCTTGTGGTGTGCAAGGGAGTAGTAGAGGTCCTTCCATTAGTATGGGAGGAGGTGGTGGTTGTTCCATGGGAAATTGGAGGTTTGCATCTTCTATTTCCCATGTGAAGGGTGGAAGGAGAAATGGTATTGCTCTTACCGTTACGGGGGTACATTGCTCTAGTAGTATTGGTAGGAGTGGTGCTATGGGCTATGGAACCAAGGCGAGAGGAAATTATGGGTTCCATAGTGGTACTACTTGCTCGACTTTCAAAAACACTTCTAATGTTGGAAGAGTGACGGGAAGTGGAGGATATTCTAGTGGTATTACCACTAGTGGAGGGATAAGGAAAGTCCGAGTTGATAGTGATGCAAGTCTTGGACATTCAAGCTCTTCTTTGGATGTGCCTATACGAGACTTGGGTGAAAGTAGGTTTGTTATTGGGGTAAATAGGGTTGGTGGACACTTGCTCCAAATTGGTGGAACCGATGCCAATTGTATTAACCCAAGAGTAGTTCAAATGTTAAACATACCATGCCATGATCTAAAGTACCCCTATGAGTACAAAGGAGTTTGGGTTTTCAAGGAGGTGCGGGTACTCACATCTCATAAGGGTTATAATGAGTATGTTTGGTGTGAAGTGTATCTCGTACTGAATGCGGGTGTTTGGCTAGGTGACCCATGGTTGCACAACAAGGAGGTTCACTATGATGCTAAGCGGGATATGTATCTAGTGGCCACGGGTCAAGGGATTTATGAGTTTGCACCTTACGGCAAGAGGGGCAAGATGTCCCCTCGATTACATGCTTGGGTTGTGCAAAGGAGGAGGGAGCAAGAACTTCAAACCATGATTGAAATTGAGCAATCAAGAAGTCCTACAATCACAAGCAATGGTGGGACTAGTGCAAGAAAAGGGTTGATGAATGTCAACAAGGTGAACCCGAAACCACAAGCTTCAAAGCCAAGTGGTTCACCAACAAAGAAGGAGGAGGTCTCAAGTGATGAGTCTCCAAGTCCTAGATTCCGGGTTGATCTTAAAAGTCCACCTACTCCGGTTATGGGTATTCTTGGGCCTCGTCCCAACTCACCCGAATTTGAGAGACAAAAGATTGAGAGGAGCAAGGGAGTGACCGGTGACATTCCTCGAGTGGAAAAAGGAGAGGATGTGTTGAGTGATGTGAGTGGGATATCACCACCCGAATCTACACCCGACCTTGAAAAGAAAATGAGGGAAAAGAAAGAGGGAAAAGAGAGTGAGGACACCCCTTATTCTAACCTTAACCCTTTATCTTCTTCTTCTACTTGTGTTAACTCTTGTGTAGGTACTCTTGGAGGCCAATCGATGGAGCCTCAATCATGTTCCAAGATTGATGGACAACGTGAAGAAAATCTTCAATGTGAGCTTCAAGGTGAAGAGACAATTCATGACACTTCAAATGCATTGAGTGAGCAAGATAGCCACTCAAAGGTATGTGATAGTTCTTCCCTTGAACATGGTACTTCCTTGTCTCATGGTAGTGTTTGTGCTAACTCAACACTAGTTGATGATTTGTATGATTACAATGTGTTTGCAACTAGTGAAGAGTCAAATGGTCAACTGATGCAGCCCGAACACGTGCTGATCAAGTGTTCGATCCACTGAGGAGACCGATGACAAGAAGCCAAGCCAAGCCAAGCTGTTGCACGATGTGCACGTTCACTTAGCCTGGCCGAAGGGAAACAGTTGCTCCGAAGCTGAGTGGCCGGGCTCAAGAACCGAAGGCATTATCTTCAGATTTGAGCCCGAAGGCAAAGTGACCAAGGACAATGGGCTCGAAGACAATTGAGCGTCCAAAGACAATGAGTGTGTTCGAGCAGACAATCGAGAACCGAAGCCAAGGCTTACCGAAGTCAAATTCTGCGGAACACAATTTAACTCAGCCCTGCGTGGCTTATTTCTATTGGTCGCATGTGACCCTTTTACTAGTTTACCCTTAGTATTTGCTATATAAACCTTGTTTCCTTTCATTGTAGATAGCTAGTTTTTGGAAGTTGAAATTGAATGAAAGTGCCGAGCACCTTTCTCTTGTCTCCGTTGTGAGCAAACCCCTGTGAGGGATTTTACGGACTTGTGGCTTTCGGTTAATCCGATTGAACATTCCTCTTTGATCATTCAGTTTGCAAGAGGCAATGTTCTCTTGAGGATTGTTGCATAGTTAGGGTGATTCTTGTGTCCCTTTCGATCGAGCTTTGAGACAGGTTCCTCACTGCTCTTTCGAAAGAAGCAAGTTTTATCTTGCTTCTATCTTTTATCTTTCTTGTTTATCTTCCGCGTTTGTGCTTAGCATCTCCTTCGGATTTGCATTGCACCATCTTGGTATCAGAGCACGGTTTGGGCTTGTTTCTACAACCCCAAATCCTGTTCAAAGTTATCTTTATCTTCGTGCGTTGTGTCTTTGTTTTCCATTTCGTGTTCTTGATTTGGTTGTGTTACTGTTGGTATTATTACTTTACAAAAAAAAAAAAGTGTTAAAAAGAAAATTCAAAAATTGTGTTTGATTGTTGGTTGTCTGGGATAAACAACCATTGATTCTTGTTCACCATTGTTTCCTGATTCCAACAAGTACCTGACGTACTGATTTCGTGACTAGGGTTTCTTGGTGAAATTTTGGACTGATTTGAGTTTTAATGGTGACTGAAAACTCGAACCCCATCGTGTTTGGAAGAAACTGATGAAGATTGGTGGTTCTTGAGTGATTTGGGTTTGTTTGTTGCTTGAAAATCGAAGTTCTGTGTTGAAAACGTTGTCCGTACGCCGGAAAGTTGTTACCAAAATCGTAATAGTGTACGACACGAACGAGCTGGTTCTTAGCTCGAAGAACTTTGATTTCCTCCGTTGCTGAAACCGGAGCTGAAGGGGCAACCCAGATCTGTTGAAAGTTGTGAATAGTGAACCGAAGTTGATTTGTCCGTACGCCGGAGCAGAGGTCACTGTTCCATTGGAGAAGAAAGGGGTAAAATTTTAAACATCAAAACCCCAGGTGAAAATTTGTTGGCTGAGAAAGGGGAAGTGGATAAGGTAAAACCCTATCCGTACCAAGGAGGGACCACTCTTGTACGGACAAGAGTTGGTGTGATCGAAAAAGATTCCAAGGGGGAATCAAAGGGTAGATTCTCCTAGATTCTCACTTTCTTTCGTGTCAAAATTCTAGTTGGTGGATCTTTTGGAGTAATTGTCCTACTCGAGGTCGTACTAACTCATTTGAGCTGATAGGAATTCGTGCGAAGGGGTGACCGAAGTCCAAAACTTTCGTAGAAATTTCTTTTGACTCCCCGAGCTCAGTTAAAAGCGTCCGTTCCATCGAGTCGAACATCACTTCACTCTTCCCGAAGAGACAGTGACTATTGTCGAACTTGAAGGATCTTAGAGGACCAATCAATCAGACGAGCCACTGTTAACAAGTCCTTGAGTGACCAAAACCGAACCCATGAATTGAGTGGACCCGAGTGCCACCCATCAAAGGTGAGGGAGAGTGTGAGGTGATTTCTAACCCTAACATTTGTTTGGTCTTTGACTTGTGCAGGTACCATGGCTGGTAATGGAGGCGAAGGAAAAGGCATTGAAAGGCCCGAAGTGTCGTTAGCCGATCTCATGGCTGCGATACAAGGTGTTAGTGCCGAAGTGAGAGGAGTGAGTGTTCGAGTAGCTCAACTCGAACAAGGAAGTGCGTCCGTGGCCATGCATGGGTCCGGCGCTGGAACGAGCCAATCCACTCCGATGAAACCTGAGCTGTATGCTGAGCTTGTACGACAACATCAGTTGACAAGTGAAGCAATTCGAAGAGAACTTAACTTGGGTAATCCCCAAGCTGCTTATCAAAACTTGGGCATTCCCCGAGGAGAAAAGATACCACTTCCAAGGGCCCGAAGAGATATTGGAGCCGTTGTCGAAGATGTTATCGAAGAGGAATTTCCCGAGGACGAATATGAGACTGAGCCGCCATTCGCTCCACGAAGGCAAGCTCACCGAGGTCGAGGAAATTTCCGAGGTCGAGGCCGAGGCCGAGGCGCAAATGTTGAAAGAAATATTGAGCGTGAGGCTGATGATCGTGGTGATGAGTATCCCGAACAGGTTCGTGCTGTTCGAGACTCAAATTTGAACAGTGTCAAAATCACTATTCCACCCTTTAAAGGAACTAGTGATCCTGATGAGTATCTTGAATGGAAGCTTAAAATGGAGCGCATCTTTGAAACCAATGAGATGACCGATGAGAGAAAAGCTGCCCATGCCATTGCTTCGTTCGAAGCTTATGCATCAACATGGTGGGAGTCTGACAAGAGGTATAGACGAAGGAATGACTATCCCGAAGTCACTACTTGGCCACAATTGAAGAGAGCTATGGATGCTAAGTATTTGAGTGCCAAGTACAGGCAGACTCAAATGCAAAAGCTCTATGAGTTAAAGCAAGGGTCCAAGTCTGTCCAAGAGTACTATGATGAGTTCGAAAAGGTTCAATTGAATCTTGATCTGGTAGAGGATGAAGAGCAAGCCATTATTAGATTCAAAAATGGCTTGGCTAGGGATGTGTCATCTCACTTGAGGCTCCACGTGTATCACACATTGGAAGATCTGTTCGATCCTGCCACCGAAGCTGAAAAATTGGTGAAGGACGATAAGTTACACCGGTATCGAGGAGTCACTACTTCTACTCCTTTGAACCGAGGTAAAGAATGGAAGAGTCCAAACCAAACAAGTGCTAACACTGTTCGAGATTCGAAAAGACCCTTCGAAAGAGGTGTGACCGTTAACCAGTCGAGAGAAGTGGGAGGTAAAGTTCAACTAAACTCTCCTAGTGCTTCAAATATTCAGTGTCACAAATGCAAAGGTTATGGTCACATGGAAAAAGAGTGTCCAACTCTCAAAGTTATGCTTCTGCTCGAAGATGGAACCGTCCATGAGCAAGCGAGTGACACCGAGGAGGAATTTATCGAGGAGACTGACCGAGCTGAAGGTGATGATGATCGTGAGGCTACCGAAGCTGATCATCCGGAAATGTTTCTTGTGGTTCGAAGGAATTTGAGCTGCATGACTCTTGAAGAAGAGGACAACCAAAGAGAAAACCTCTTTCATGCCCGATGTCGAGTAAGGGGAAAGGTGTGTTCGATGATCATTGATTCCGGTAGTTGTGCCAATGTAGTGAGCCAAACTTTGGTTTCACAAATGGGATTACCTACGATGAAGCATCCCCACCCTTACAAATTACAATGGCTGAATGAGTGTGGAGAATTGAGAGTTGTCAAACAAGTGTGGATCAAGTTCAAAATCGGAGAGTATCAAGATGAAATCATATTCGATGTGGTTCCGATGCAAGCTTGTCATTTGCTATTGGGTCGACCGTGGCAATATGATCGAACAGCTGTTCACAATGGCAGATCCAACACTTACACTGTGAAGCTCGATGGGAAGAATTTCGTACTCAAACCTCTGTCCCAAAACACGTCACCGAGGACTATAAACGGATGAAAGAACTGAAAGAAGCGGCCAAAGCTAAGCTTCCGATGGGAGCAAAATTGGGGCCCGAAGAGCCAAACACTCTGCCCGAAGTAAAAGGAATCTGTGCAATCATGCAACCGGGTGAGTTATTACGAGGCAACGACAACGGTCAGATGATGATTTGCCTCGTGCACAAGGGTATCTTTCTAAACTCTAATGGTGATTTTTCTAACGATAACCCTTTGCCTTTGTTTGTTCGTAAAGTTTTGCAGGACTTCGAGGACATGTTTCCCGAGGAAATGCCAGGTGGATTACCTCCGTTGAGAGGAATCGAGCACCAAATTGACTTCGTACCGGGGTCACAAATCCCCAACAAACCTGCATACCGGTGTAATCTCGAAGACACCAAAGAGCTCCAACGGCAGGTTGATGAGTTGATGAACAAGGGCCTCGTTCGTGAGAGCTTGAGTCCTTGCGCCGTTCCTGTTATCCTTGTCCCGAAGAAGGATAGAACATGGCGAATGTGTGTTGACTGTCGAGCAGTCAACAAAATAACGGTAAAGTATCGTCATCCTATCCCTCGATTAGATGACATGCTAGATGAGTTAAGTGGTTCTTCATGCTTTTCGAAGATAGACCTCAGGTCCGGTTACCACCAGATCCGAATGAAACCCGGAGACGAGTGGAAGACCGCGTTCAAGACCAAATTCGGTCTATATGAATGGTTGGTAATGCCTTTTGGCTTATCCAATGCACCGAGCACATTCATGCGATTGATGAACCACGTGCTCAAACCGTTCATAAACAAATTCGTTGTCGTTTATTTCGATGACATACTTGTTTATAGCAGAACCGTGGATGAACATGTCGAACACCTAAGGCAAGTACTTGAAAAGCTTCGAGAAGAGAAGTTGTATGCCAACTTCAAGAAATGCGCCTTCGGTGTCGATCGTGTAGTCTTTCTTGGATTTGTTGTCAGTGCTAATGGTGTCGAAGTCGACGAATCAAAAGTCGAAGCCATCAAAGATTGGCCAACTCCAACCTGGGTAACACAAGTTCGTAGCTTCCATGGCTTAGCTAGCTTTTACCGAAGGTTTGTTCGTGACTTTAGCACCGTGGCAGCTCCTTTAACCGAGCTGGTGAAGAAAGACCGTCCATTTGTGTGGGGAGAGTCCTAAAAGAGGGCTTTTCGAGAATTGAAACGGAGGCTTTGCTCTGCCCCGTTGTTGCAACTCCCTGACTTCGGCAAAGCATTCGAAGTCGAGTGTGATGCATCTGGAGTTGGGATCGGAGGAGTGCTGATGCAAGAATCGAAGCCAATCGCTTATTTTAGCGAAAAGCTTAAGGGTGCAACTTTGAATTACTCTACGTATGACAAAGAATTGTATGCCCTCGTTCGAGCACTCGCCCATTGGCAGCATTATTTGTGGCCTCGAGAGTTTGTGATCAAGAGTGATCATGAGTCTTTGAAACATCTCCGAGGTCAGGAGAAATTGAATCGAAGGCATGCCAAGTGGGTTGAATTTATTGAGAGCTTTCCCTATGTAATTCATTACAAAAAGAGTAAAGACAATGTTGTGGCCGATGCGCTATCAAGGAAATTTGCCTTAGCGACCACTCTCGCCTCTAGGCTCATGGGATTCGAAAGCATCAAGTCGATGTACGAAGACGATCCCAAGCTGAAATGCGTTCGAGACGCAATCTTGAGTGGTCGAAGGGTTGAGAAATATCAGTGGCACGATGGCTACCTCTTCAAAAATAGGAGGGTTTGTGTGCAAGTGTCATCGTGGAGAGAGCTCTTAGTTCGAGAAGCTCACTCCGGTGGACTGATGGGACACTTCGGTGTCGACAAAACTCTTGGCATCTTGACCGAACAGTTCCATTGGCCCAAAATGCGACGAGATGTGGAAAAACTTTGCAACGCTTGTCTCGTTTGCAAGAAAGCAAAATCGAAGTCCAACCCTCATGGTTTGTACACCCCGTTACCTGTGCCTGATCGACCTTGGGTTGATATATCCATGGACATTGTCTTAGGGTTACCGAGATCGGGGGGAGGGCATGATAGCATCTTCGTTGTGGTTGACCGTTTTTCAAAAATGGCTCACTTTATTCCTTGCAAAAAGTGTGATGATGCCCAGCATGTAGCTACATTGTTTATTTCTAATGTGTTAAAATTGCATGGTGTACCTCGCACTATTGTGAGTGATCGAGACTCAAAATTCTTGAGTCATTTTTAGAAGTGTTTGTGGGGTGCCCTCGACACCAAGCTACTATTCTCGACATCTCACCATCCTCAGACTGATGGACAGACCGAGGTAGTTAACCGAACCTTGGGATCTTTGCTTCGAGCGATGACCAAAGGGAAGGTTGGAAACTGGGCTGATCGTTTGCCCATGATGGAGTTTGCATACAATCGAACGGTGCATAGAATGATCAACATGACCCCGTTTGAATGTTTGTATGGCTTTAATCCTTTGATTCCACTTGATTTAACCCCATTGCCTCGAGATTCCGTTCTTGATTTTGAAGGTACTCGACGAGCAGCTGCCTTGATCGAATTGCATGCAAAGGTGAAGAAGAACCTCGAGGAGGCCTATGCAAAGGTTGCCTTAAAGAAAAACAAGGGGCGTAAAAAGCTGGAATTAAAGAAGGGAGATTGGGTTTGGGTTCACTTCCGAAAGGAACGCTTCCCGAACCAAAGGAAAGGAAAGTTGGCTCCTCGAGGGGATGGTCCATTTCAAGTGTTGACCAAGATCAACAACAACGCTTACGTGATCGACCTCCCTGGTGAGTATAACGTGTCCAACACCTTTAATGTTGCTGACTTAGTTCCTTGTGTTATAGGTCCAACTTTGGAGGACGAGGAGGGCTTGATTTCGAGGACGAAATCTTCTCAAGAAAGGGAGGATGATGCAGCCAGAACACGTGCTGATCAAGTGTTCGATCCACCGAGGAGACCGATGACAAGAAGCCAAGCCAAGCTGCTGCACGATGTGCACGTTCACTTAGCCTGGCCGAAGGGAAACAGTTGCTCCGAAGCTGAGTGGCCGGGCTCAAGAACCGAAGGCATTATCTTCAGATTTGAGCCCGAAGGCAAAGTGACCAAGGACAATGGGCTCGAAGACAATTGAGCGTCCAAAGACAATGAGTGTGTTCGAGCAGACAATCGGGAACCGAAGCCAAGGCTTACCGAAGTCAAATTCTGCGGAACACAATTTAACTCAGCCCTGCGTGGCTTATTTCTATTGGTCGCCTGTGACCCTTTTACTAGTTTACCCTTAGTATTTCCTATATAAACCTTGTTTCCTTTCATTGTAGATAGCTAGTTTTTGGAAGTTGAAATTGAATGAAAGTGCCGAGCACCTTTCTCTTGTCTCCGTCGTGAGCAAACCCCTGTGAGGGATTTTACGGACTTGTGGCTTTCGGTTAATCCGATTGAACATTCCTCTTTGATCATTCAGTTTGCAAGAGGCAATTTTCTCTTGAGGATTGTTGCATAGTTAGGGTGATTCTTGTGTCCCTTTCGATCGAGCTTTGAGACAGGTTCCTCACTGCTCTTTCGAAAGAAGCAAGTTTTGTCTTGCTTCTATCTTTTATCTTTCTTGTTTATCTTCCGCGTTTGTGCTTAGCATCTCCTTCGGATTTGCATTGCACCATCAACTTGTGTGTACATATGAACCACTAGTTGAGAGGAATGATAAGCCACATCATGATGTGAGCTCAATTTTCATTGAACCTCTCTCTAGTGAAGATTGTGTAGTTGACCTCATTTGTGACCCTTGTTATGACACACCACCTATATTTGATAAAGGGGAAGATGAGTTGCATGAATATCCCATCCTTTCTCTTGATAAATTGCTTGATAATGGTGGGCCTATGTGTCGTAGTGAGGATGGTTGTGACCGTGAGGAGTCTCTAGAGTGTGAGATGGGTCGATTTGTTTTCGATGACTCCTCAGGTGTGGGTAAAGAACCTAGTCTTGATACCATGCTTGTATGTGACCATGAATTTGAGGTGCATGCTTTTACATTTCCATTATGTGAAGATAATATCATTTGTGGTAGCGAATAGTATCGGACTAGGATTGATAGTAAAATAGAACCTCTATGGTATGTAAAGATAGACTCTAAGGATGACCCATTGTTTGGAACTCCAAGTGGGATGAATGGTCTTGATATTGGTTGTGTTGAACCGTCTTCTAGTAGTCCTAGCCTTCATTGTGTGGACTATAATGATGAAGGGCCAATTTTGGAGACCTTCCTTTGGAGTTTGCCTAGTGAGGGAGATTTTCTTAGAGATGGATTTGGAGGTGAGGAAGCCACACTTAGTGCGTGTGAGAGTGCTTCCAAGAAGGGGAGTGGAGTATTTGATATTAGTTGCCAATTGAATTATTTTGTTTACTCCACCCCACATGTTCATCACACCTTGGGTGTTGGGCATGCCAAAGCCAATGAGTCACATTGTGATAGTAATGCATTGAAGGCTTGGTGTGTTGACCATAAGCTTGGGGATCATAGGAATTTTGATGGCTTGATCTTGCATATTCTCTACCCTATTGATCTCTTTGATGAATCATGTATTGAGTGCACCCATTGGGGAAGCCAAGTACTTGTTGTTTTCTTTGGAAACATGCGCTTTATTATTGGTATTGATACTTGGTTATACCATAAGAGTGTGTTTTCCACACTACTTGAACTAACCTACTCTTGTAGTAGGATATTTGGCTTGTTCTTGTCTTTGATTGTAGGTCTTGATGGTTTGATTTCGAGGACGAAATCCTTTCAAGAAGGGGAGGA
Organism: Petunia axillaris subsp. axillaris; assembly: GCA_029990575.1. Taxonomy (NCBI): domain Eukaryota; kingdom Viridiplantae; phylum Streptophyta; class Magnoliopsida; order Solanales; family Solanaceae; genus Petunia; species Petunia axillaris. The sequence continues at coordinate 89,895,852 of JARKNS010000004.1, read as the reverse complement.
TGATAAGCCTCAAATCGAGCTTAGAGTACTTACCATCAAGAGCCGGGATTGGAGGATGCTAAGGACTAGAGGTCAAGAGTGTTGGAGGTGGATTGAAGCCGTTCCAGGAAGATCCAGGCTGAGGCGCCCCGCCCAGACCAACCAGGCGCTCCGCCTTGGAAAGCTAGCTGTCAGGCGCCCCTCCCTGCCTTGGGGCGCTCCGCCCAAAACACTGCAAAGTGGGGCGCTCCGCCCACTATCCAGGCGCCCCGCCTAGGCCTCCTCACTGCACATTTTGTGAGGCGCTCCGCCTAAGCTTGGGCGCTCCACCCGATATGCTGAGTTGCGGGATTATTAAGTGTGTTAAGACTATTTTAGCCCTGCGTGGCCTATTATATGTATTAAACTTGTAGGGGCTTTTATGTCATTTCATTAGGAGTGTGGAACATCTATAAATACCACACTAGTCATTTTATTTGGAAGCTAGTTTTGAAGATAGAATTGAGAAGATAGAATAGGCTTGGCCATTCTTGTTGAAGCGTTGACTTCATGTATCTCTTACGTTGAATCCATGGTGGATCACCGCTAGTGTGACTCCCGTTTAATGGTTCAAGTCTCTCCTCCCTTTTGAATCAATCTAATTGTTTAGTTTGATTCATTCTTTTCTTCTACTTTATGTTCTTCCCCTTCCCTATTTCTTGTTATCTAATGATTATTGCTTCCGCACCTTAGATTATTGCTTCCGCCTAATTTGAGTCTTATCAGAGAATCAGGCCATATGTAGTTCGACGCGATTTGAAGATCAAAGACGAGATAGTAACGACCACTCAAGCGCGGGAAAAGAGGCTTGTAATCACCCAAGTTATGCAAAATGTGGTCGACGACACACCCATAAAGAGGGTTTACACGGACATAGTTTCCACTGCACCTCGATAACCGAGCCATCTTGTCTTCAATTTCAAACCTCAGACTCAGGGTTAACAAGAGACTTACCTCTAGGGTGGATGACTTATGCGGGTGCGATTCTTCAGGTCTTTGTTGACGAGTCTAGCTCATATCAACGATTTCCCCGGTTCGTCGCTAAGAAAAGGTCCACGTTATGCTCCAAACGCTGCTGCGGTGCTGCCAAAATCCTGCAATAATCTCAACAAGCGGTAAGCGTGCAACTGCTAATAAACTGTAATAATTGGAATAAGAAATAGATAAAGTGATAAAATTGTAAGTGCGGGTTGCGGCATCATCGATAAGTTCTTCCTTCGATCAACTGACAAAGTACTTCGCCCGGAGAACCTCTAAGCTGATCCTTATTCTGAAATAGTAAAGCAAGACAATAAGTAAAGCAAGAACGAATTGTAAAATGCAAGGCTTTCATGAGATAAGTTGACTAACGAGACATAATATCTCAAGTCGACTTGGCTAATCTATATCCTACGCAGGTAACATAACGTTCATTTATAAGGCGAACGAGCCCAAACATTCAATTATAAGGCGAATGAGCCTAAAACGTTCAATTATAAGGCTAACGAGCCTAAAACGTTCAATTATAAGGCGAACGAGCCTAAACGTTCGATTATAAGGTGAACGAGCCCAATTTTGACAGCAGCCTGCAAAATAAAGTTGCAAATTGGATTAATAAAGGCAAGATAATGCAAAAAAAATAGGCAAAGCTGGGTCCCGTTGCTTGTATTAATAGTGCCGCAAAGCGTTGAATGCCTTCAGTTCTTATTGAATCTGATGTTCAATTTCTGCAAATTTAAAGTAAAATGCGTTAGAAAACGAGTGAATAATAAAGCAAAAGCTATAATGAAAAAAAGAAGAAATAGATTTGCACTGCATATGCGACAAGGCGAATAATCTTTGAGAAACTGATGGTTGACGGTAGGAACAATAACGAAAGAGCCTTCAATTGCCTATGGTAGGCTTCATAATAATGCCTCCAATTGCTTATGGTAGGCTTCAAATGATGATGATGTCTTCGCTTGCTCACGATAGACTTGATAATAAGACCTCCGATTGGTTACGGTAGGATCAATAACAAAAGAGCCTTCAATTGCTTATGATAGGCTTCAGAATAATGCCTCCAATTTCTTATGGTAGGCTTCAATGCTAATGAAGTCTTCGCTTGCTCACGATAGACTTGATAATAAAACCTCCGATTGCTTACGGTAGGATCAATAACGAAAGAGCCTTCAATTGCTTATGATAGTCTTCCGAATAAGGCCTCCAATTGCTTATGGTAGGCTTCAATGCTAATGAAGTCTTCGCTTGCTCACGATAGACTTGATAATAAAACCCCCGATTGCTTACGGTAGGGTCAATAACAAAAGAGCCTTCAATTGCTTATGATAGGCTTCCGAATAAGGCCTCCAATTGCTTCTGGTAGGTTTCAATGCTAATGAAGTCTTCGCTTGCTCACGATAGACTTGATAATAAGACCCCCCGATTGCTTACGGTAGGGTCAGTAACAAAAGAGTCGTCAATTGCTTATGATAGGCTTCAGAATAAAGCCTCCAATTGCTTATGGTAGGCATGATGTAATTTGTAAGTGCAAGCTGCAATATCTTTGATAAATTGTCTTCCCATCCACTGGCGAAGTAATGAAGCAAATGCGAAGGCATAGTGCAAAGTATTTTCAACAATCTTGACAAATCAACTGGCAAGCCGGTCGGGCATGAAGCAAGGAGGGTCTTGGGGTTGATTGTCGAACAAATCAGCTGGCAAACCGGTCCGGCACGAAGCAAGGAGGGTCTCGGGACTGACCTGTTAACCTGAAAAGTAAAACAAGACGTAATACAAAGAAAATGCGAAGGCATAATTTAAAGCAAGTGCGAAGCAATTTGGACAATCTTGACAAATCAACTGGCAAGCCGGTCGGGCACACAGCAAGGAGGGTCTTGGGGTTGATTGTCGAACAAATCAGCTGGCGAACCGGTCCAGCACGAAGCAAGGAGGGTCTCGGGGCTGACCTGTTAAACTAAAAGTAAAGTAAGTCATCATATAAAGCAAGTGAAAATGCATAATTGAAAGCAAGTGCAAAGCAATTTAGCGTGAAATGTAAAGTAACGCCAAAGCGATTTAGCAAATCAACAGGCGTGAAAGTCCAACAAGAGAGAAGCCCCGCCTGGTGGTCAACCTGAAACAAAGCGATGCCCTATTTAGCTTAGTTTTGAAAACACAAAACAAGCCTCGGCTTTGTCGAACATTAGGAATGAAAGTCATAGAGGTAGAAATGCGGCCCGTTCGGCAATAACTCGTGACAAAGCATAAGTCTTTAAGTCGTGAAAAGGGCAAGGCGACGCAATTTGCAAGACAACTTTGGATGCGCGTTCAATAAATTGTTCATCCATAATGCGAATGATCCTTTCATTGCAAGCTTTCATGTTCCTGCTCTCAAAGTAAAATTGTTAGCTTTGGGGAGGAAAGGGGAAGCGTTTGATTTGTGCAGACTTCATCCTGATCTTGCTGCTTCTGCTGCTTCCTCGTCTTCATTGCACTTGGATTTGCAAATTGCTTTCAGAAACTTGGCTCATGAACTCAAATAGCATAGACTTTGAAAAGTAGAGGCAAGATAAAATATTTTAAGGCAATATAGCGAGTGAAATAAGCATGCAAATGAAGTCAATGATGCATTTTGAAAATTTTGCCTTGACTTAAACTTGTAACATATTTTAAAACAACTGAACGTCCTTTGCCTTAGACTTTGCACTGTTTGCTTAACCAATTTCAAAATTATTGCCAACTCATCTTTAATACCCAACGCCGCTTCTTGCAAAATTCTGCCCCAGTTATAATCTTCCGCATCCCTAACTCGCTTTGCAAAAATTGCCCCAGTTGTCCTTCTTGGGGGGAAAAATGAAAACTTAAATGCTAAAGGGTCGAGCCCGATGGGGGAGCCTACGTATCCCTCCTTGGGAATCAGACCGTGCGTAGTTCTGCATCACTGCTTCAATGCCATATACCATCAAATAAAGCTGCCCCAGTTGAAGTTCTAACAGATAGGGTGATATCCAAAGAGCGCAGACAATAACTTTAAGTGCATCGCTTTCAAATTGCTCAGTTGTTTGCCATATATCACAAGCAAAGCTTTGGCAGGTTTATCAATTTTAATTTTGAAACAGAAACAAATGCAAGCGTAAATAATATAATAAGAATGCGATGCATTTTATTTCAACTTTCATAAATTCAAAATGAGTTGATTCAGATTAACATAAGCTTTAAAGTACAACGCAGTTCAGGGCCTCAATCTGAATTAAAATTGAAAATAATGCTACTAAGTTCAATTGCCAAGTTCTTCCAAACAATGTCGTTAGCTTCTGGTGCTGCATCATTCACGAGCTAGAGCATCTACCATCAATCAGATCTCAAAACCTTTGCGTGGTGAATGGTCAGCCACTTCACAAATCCAACATTTGCTAAAGAAATAAACAAAACAAAAGAAACCTCTCAAAGGGTAACTAAGATAGTTTGCATGTCATTCATAGAATTGCATACAAGCAAGCAACACCTAGTATTTAACGCATTTTGAGCAAATAAAGCAAGGCAAACAATTAACATGTGACAATCACAAGTAGTTGAGCGTAAATAAATATGCAAACGCGTCCTACCCTGCAAGGTACCTCTTTGCGCTAGAGGTAAGCCTATGACGCGCAAACAAGTGGTAACGAAAAATAGTTCATGCCAGTTTTGAGCAATTCAGACTTAGAGTAAGCAATAAATAATAATTGATAATAATCAACTCTCCGCCTCGACACTGCCATTCCGTTATCCCAACTATCTTCCAAAAGTTGGTATCAACTCGAAATTCGAACACAGCTCATGTTCTTCACAACATCTGCACAAAATTCTAAAACCCAAATGCCTAAAACCCGAAACAATCCTCCATAGCTTTCGCAAACATCAACGCTCCACCAACCACAACTCCCAATTATCTCACAACATCCAGGGGTGAGATTTCCAACTGCCTTCACAATACCAGACTGCAAATCATGAAAAGGCGCAAATTGGCCTTTAAAAAATAAAACCTCACTGGTCCTCGGCTTTAGTCAAGCCTCTCAGCTTCCTAGGTTTTGCAAGGCTCGCAGACCTTGTTCATAGGGCTCCTCACTGGTCCTCGGCTTTAATCAAGCCTCTCAGTTTCCTAGGTAGCCAAGACCGGACGAGTCTTCAATGAGGGACCCCATAGGTCGTTTATAGACATAGGGGCTTCACTCTCCTAGTATGCGACAAGCATACTTCATTCCATAAGAATTTGCAGCTGGTTAGTCAACATGTGCCTGCACACACGCAAAGCCATTCACGAGAGGGACCCCACTGATCTTTTAAAGACACCAGGGGCATCGCCTCTTAGGTCTCACTACACCATACCATCTGCAAAACTCAAACCGATCAAATCTGCCTAACTTCCCCTGGACTGCAATTCTGTCTATGATCTCAAATTCTATGTGGACTGCTATGACCACATAGATTATGCTAAATTCTTCCATTTTCTGACCTAAAAGACAACATAGGAGACAAAATTTCAAATCTGATTTTGCTCAAAACATGGTTAGGACTGAGGATTCGTTATCACATAGCACATAATATGCATTGTCGTTGGGTTTCAAGAACCCGATGACGTAAGGGCAGTTTCCTAACTGTGGAGGCGGTACCAAGGATCGGGTCCAAACTAAGGTGTAAATGTATGCATGCTCCTAAAAGCTCCATCTAAGAGTGGGCTAACGGTTGGGGCTAACGGTTGAGGCTAACATGTGAGTGGCAGGCGGCTTCGTGGTCGAATAACTCCCACGACAATCCGCCGGTACACCAACTCGTCAAAGGGTTCTTTAGTGGAAGAAGTTGCGGGTGCGTATGCACACACCTCGCGGATATTTGAGTGAGAATGCAAGAGGTTCCCAGGAGTGGGGGAAGTATGAATGGAATGCCAGTTTATATGTGCGCAAATAAGAGTGTAGTGACATGCTTTTCGTGGCACACAAACAACAGATATAATAAAGCAAAAATAAATTAATCATGCTAGTTGCAAATAATTGGAAACCTTTATGGTCAAAACCTTTATTGCTCCCAGCGGAGTCGCCATGCTGTTGAACCCCAAAAATTACCCCGAAAAGGATAAATTCCGGAATATCGACAGGATGGGCTAACTCTTTTAGAGTTTTTGGAGTCGCCACCCAATTTAAGGAAAACAGGGAACCAAATTAACAAATGCGTGCAAAAACTCCATTTTTATAAAAAAAGACGGTCTTTCTTTCAGAGATTCTAAAGGTAAGAGGTTTTATTAATTTCGGAAGAAGGGTTTTAAGGCACTTTCGAAATTCCGTAAAATACGGTTAATCCGACAGGTTTCCAAAATATTTGCAAAATATGCTTTTCTAAAAAATTTATCTAAAATAATTAATTGAAATAAAACTTGTTTATGAAAAATATTTCAATTTGCACGCATTTTGCTAATTGGCCTCAGTTTGCAATAAATTAAATAACGACTTCAAAAATAAAAGGCAACGAACATAAAGTAAAGCAATATACAAAACAATCAAATATTATTGATAAATAAATATTCTACACATTTATTTACATAGATATCTCTAAGGAAAGAAAGGTAAAGTTTAAAGATAAAACCCGAGAAATGATCAACTCGCGGGAGCCTTGGATTTTCTAAAATTTATAAGTCTTATTTCTGAACGCTCGAGTCCGAATTCAATCCAAACGACTCCAATGCAACGGACTATCCCCATTTGTAAATTAGCCAAAAAGCTTTCCCGATTTGTTCGTGCCAAGATGTACCTCGCAATAAAATGGGAATTAAACTGGATTAGTACGATAATAAAGTGTAATAATTAATAAAATAAAACAACAATAATAAAGTAATAATAATAATAATAGTAATAATAATAGAATATATAATAATAATAATAATAATAATAGAATATATAATAATAATAATAGTAAAAGGGGTTTTGTTTTTGCAAAATTTAGGCTCAGGTTTGTATGGCGCGTCGAATAGAAGATCGGGATTTGATACGGCTGCAAACACGGAGCCGGTCGTGTTGCCACGCCAAGTACCAAACCCACCACTTTATTCGATTTGTTTTGCCTCAAATGCATACATTCATCATCGCCTTTTGCTTTAGGGACACGGAGAACGGGACGGTTCAAGTGTAGTATCAAGTTAAAAATCCGTCAATTTATTGTCCGTCAATTCCTTGTGTAGGCCTCAATACATGTATGTATTTTTCATTGGCCATTAGCGTAGTATTTGTTCAAATCAGTCCATAGACTCAAAAATAAAATATTTTCATAGGCTTTATCAGCGCAGTGAATATCTGGAACTGCAAAAAACTCGAAAATAATTAGTAGTGCTTAGTCAACAGCATTAATCGTAGCCATTTAGCAAGAGAAACAATTTGAGAATAATAATTGAAATCTCATAAGACACGTGGGACCCAGTCATATCTGGTCATGGCAGAATAAACCCAAAAGCATGGTCGGTCAAAATGACCAGAAAAGCAATAGCAGTTAGGAACTCCGGCAACCACACAGTAACATCAACATTGAAACATTCAAACACATAACAAACAATGACCCAAAACAATCACCCCTGGTTCCAAAACACGATGTGGATTACCAAATCCCAGAGAATGAATCGACAAATCAATGAGACGGAGAAAAGGGAAATGATGACTGCAGCGAGGTTCCAACAAACGCCATCGTTGGCAACGAGAACAAGCAGAACAACCTTCAACGGGGAGGAGCGACACCGGCGACAGAAGTCAGGGAAGGAGGAGCAACGCCGATAGCGGCATCACTACAACCCCAAACCCTTTTCCGTTCAATAACAGACCAAATCGGAAGCAGAGGAATATGTCACCGGCGACGAGGTTCTCCGGCGTCGCTATCCTACTTCTCGTTTTAGAATTCCCATACCCCTCGATCTTCCCTCTGCGTTTCTTGATTTCCTAACCCCTCCGTTTTTCGGATTTGTGCGTGTGTGGTGAGTGGTGTATATGGTTGAAAGGAGAGGTAGAGCTGTTTGTGAGTGGGAAGATGGGGTCTTTGTGAGATGAAGGGATGTATGTGTATATAGGGGATGACGAGGTTAAAGAAAAAGGAGAGGTGTATGTTGTGTGTATGTATCTTTGGTGGGAGAGAGGAGAGTTTGTATAATGATCTGAATTTTGGTTGTGGGAGATGAATAATAGAGGGGGCCTGATTTTTGTGAGGGTTTTTGCAAGTCGGGGATGAGGGAGATGATAGGGGTGAGGGGATATGGGTGTCGCGGCTGGTCTCTCTAAAAAGGGTGTTAGGGTTTTTTTTTTTTTTTGTCTCCTTTTTCTTGAAGAGGGTCATGGTGAGGGGTTAAACTAATGGGTTCGGAAAAAGGGAATGGGCTCAAAATGAAAACTGAAATGGATGTATTGTATGTAATATATATTTTGCGGAAACGGGCTACTTTTAGGCGTAGAATGAAATTAGCCTCCTTTTAAGATAAATTGAATAGATAGAATGGATTGCACGAGTAGGACAAAATAGAGATCGTGTCTTTCATATTTGGCCTCTTTTCTTTAAAATTAATGGATTTTCTCTTATTATTATTATTTTATTTAATTTTCAAATTTAACCTCAATTATAAAAATATTACCATAATTTAATAATTTTGAAAAAAATTCGGGACAAAATTGGGTGTCAACACCGGTGGAGCTAGTGGAAGCCAAAATGTGAAGAAGTTCTATGAGAAAGCTATACCAAGAAGTGACTTCAAGGAGTCGGAAGGTAATTCTAAAACTCATTTAAATTCTCATTCTCCTTCTTCTTTTCACTGTCACAAGTGCAAGGGCTATGGCCACTTTTCCAAAGATTGCCCCAACCAAAAAATAATGATTATCATGGATGATGGATTGGTGTATGAGGAAGAAGTGAGACCGAAGGTGGGGTAGTTGAGGGAGATGAGCGAGTTGAGGGTGAAGCGGAAGCGGCGGAGGCTGATGATCCTAATGTTTCTAGTGGTACGTCGTAGTTTGAGTGCCATGGTGAGTGAGGAGGAAGTGGATGTGCAAAGAGAGAACTTGTTCCATGCTAGATGTAGAGTGAGGGGACAAGTGTGCTCTATGATCATTGATTCGGGTGGTTGTGCTAATATGGCGAGCCAATCTTTGGTGTCACAATTGAAATTGCCTATCCATAAACACCCAAACCCCTACCGTTTGTAATGTGAGTGTGGGGAGTTGAAGGTGGTGAATCAAGTCTTGATAAAGTTCAAGATTTGAAACTATCAAGATGATATCATATTTGATGTAGTGCCAATGAAAGCTTGCCACCTCTTGTTTGGTAGACCTTGGCAATACGATAGGAGTGTGGTTCATAATGGCCAAGCCAATACTTAGACGGCTAAGCATGAGGGGAAAAAAGTACATTCTCAAGCCCTTGATACCTAAGCAAGTGAGTGATGACTATAGGCGCATGAAGGAGTTGAAACAAGTGGCTAAAGCTAAGTCCACGTAGACACTAGGACTATAGCCGTGAGCCATGTAACCACACTATCTCTGTCCGGTAACATTTGTGCCATGATGCAATCGGGTGAGTACTTGAGAGGTAATGATGGCACCAAATTGCTTATTTGTCTAGTGCACAAAGGTATGGTTTTGAATTTCGATTATGATTATGCTACTAACCCTTACCCTTTGCCTAGTGCTATTGAGAATGTTTTGAAGGTTTTGGAGGACATGTTCTCGGATGAGATGACTAGTGGTCTTCCTCCATTGAGGGGGATTGAGAACCAAATTGACTTTGTCTCGGGATCCCAAATCCCAAACAAGCCGGCCTATAAGAGCAATCCCGAAGATACAAAAGAGTTGCAAAAGCAAGTGGATGAGTTTCTCAACAAAGGCTTGGTTCGTGAAAGCTTCAGTCCGTGTGCCGTACCGGTGATCCTTGTTCCAAAAAAAGATGGTACATGGAAGATGTGTGTTGATTTCCATGCGGTCAACAAGATAACGACAAAGTATCATCATCCTATTCCTAAAATTGATGACATGCTTGATGAATTGAATAGTTCTAATGTCTTTTTTAAGACAGATCTTAGGTCCTGGTACTACCAAATGCAATGAAACCGAGTGATGAGTGGAAAACCGCATTCAAGACCAAGTTTGGTCTCTATGAATGGTTGGTGATGCCTTTTTGGCCTCTCCAATACACCTAACACTTTTATGAGGTTGATGAACCATGTCCTGAAACTGTTTATCAACAAATTTGTGGTTTTATATTTTGATGATATCTTGATATATAGCAAATCAATAGATTATCATGTTGTCCACTTAAGACAAGTGCTTGATCTGCTAAGAGCCGAGAAGCTCTATGCAAATTTTAAGAAATGTGCCTTTTGTGTTGAAAATATTGTCTTTCTTGGTTTTGTTGTTAGTGCAAATGATGTAGAGGTTGATGAGTCCAAAGTTGAAGCCATTAGAGATTGGCCTACTCCTACCACCGTATCTCATGTGAGGAGTTTCCATGGCCTTGCTAGTTTTTATAGGCGATTTGTTAGGGACTTTAGCACCATTGCCGCACCACTCACCGAGTTGGTGAAGAAAGACAAACCCTTTGTGTGGGGAGGGCCCCAAGAGAAGGCTTTCCAAGAGTTGAAAAATAAGTTGAGTACCGCCCCTTTGTTGCAATTGCCCGATTTTGGAAAGGCATTGAGGTTGAATGTGATGCCTTGGGGGTGAGTATTGGAGGTGTTCTCATGCAAGATGGGAAACCCATTGCCTACTTTAGTGATAAGTTGAAAGGTGCAACCTTGAATTACTCTACGTATGACAAAGAGTTGTATGTCCTAGTGAGAGCTCTAGCTCATTGGCAAAATTATCTTTAGCCTAGGGAATTTGTTATTAAGATTGATCAAGAGTCACTCAAATATCTTAGAGGCCAAGAGAAGTTGAACAAGAGGCATGCCAAGTAGGTGGAGTTCATTGAGTCTTTTCCCTATGTAATTCATTACAAGAAGGGAAAGGACAATGTTGTAGCCGATGCACTTTCTAGAAAGTTCGCTCTTGCTACCACTCTTGCTTCTAGGCTTATGGGTTTTTAGAGTATAATAATATATGAACATGACCGAAAGCTCAAGAGCATTCATAATACTCTAGTGAGTGGGGAGAGGGTGGAGAAATACAAAAGATAGATGGCTACATTCTAAAGAATGGGAGAGTGTGTGTCTCCGAGTCCTCTTATAGAGAATTGCTTGTGCATGAAGCACATTGTGGAGGCTTGATGGGTCAGTTTAGTTTGGACAAGACTATAGCCATACTTAAAGAGCAATTCCACTGGCCTAAAATGAGGCCTCTTGATGAACGCTTTTGCAATGCTTGTTTAGATTGCAAAAAGGCTAAGTCTAGATCCAACATCAATGGCTTGTACACTTCTTTGCCTATACCTACTAGTCCATGGGTTAATATTTATATGGATTTTATTATGGGTTTACCCCAGACTAGAGGAAGACACGATAGCATTTATGTTGTCGTTGATAGGTTCTCGAAATTGGCTCACTTTATTCCGTGCAAAAAGAGTAATGATGCACAACATGTTTCTTCTTTGTTCATTGATAATGTGTTCATGGTGTGCCTCGTACAATTGTGAGTGATAGAGACTCTAAGTTCCTTAGCCATTTTTGGAAGTGTTTGTGGGGTGCTCTTGGCATCAAATTGTTGTTCTCCAGGTCCCACGATCCTCAAACCAATGGGAAAATTGAGGTGGTAAACCGAACCTTGGGAGCTCTACTTCGAGCTATGACCAAAGGTAAGGCGGGGACATGGATTGATAGGTTACCACTCATGGAGTTTGCATATAACCGTACTTTGCATTGAATGATTGGCATGATTCCATTTGAGTGTGTTTATGGCTTTAATCCTTTGATTCCACTGATCTTACCCCTTTGCCTTGGGATACGGTTGATAATTTTGAAGGTAGGAACCGGGCCAAGGCTTTACTTGAGCTTCATGCTAAGGTGAAGAAGAACTTGGACGAAGCCTATGAAAAGGTAGCATCAAAGAAGAATAAGGGAAGAAAGAAGGTGGAACTCAAGAAGGGAGATTAGGTGTGGGTGCACTTCCGCAAGGAGAAATTTCCAAACCATAGGAAAGGGAAGGTTGCACCACGAGGAGATGGACCATTCCAAGTGCTATCCAAGATCAACAACAATGCATATGTGATAGACTTTCCGGGTGAGTATAATGTTTCTAGCACTTTCAATATTTCTGACTTGACTATTTGTGATGTAGGTGATGATACCTTGGAGGATGATGTCTTAATTTCAAGGACGAAATCTTCTCAAGAAGGTGAGGATGATGCAATCCAAATTTCCTCAAGACCATTCACTCGGAGTCAAGCTAAAGAGATCCAAGATGCTTATCTACAGTTGGTATGGAAAGGCGTGGAAGATAGGAGCTCCGGAAGTGATTTGAAGATCATGCACTTGAGCACCATTGAGGGAGGACCCCCTAGGAACCAAGGAGGAGCACTCCAAGCTCATTTGGCCACTTCTCCTACTTCTCCAGGATGAGGCGGACCGCCTCAAGGAGTGGGTGGACCGCATACCCCGAACTCACCTCAAAATTCAGCTAAGTATGGATTTCAAACTCGCAGGACTTTGGCTCAGGCGGACCGCCCAAAGCACTAGGTGGACCGCCTCTTTCTGTGTGCCTCTCTGTACTTATTTGAGGCGGAGCGCCTCCCACCTGAGGTGGGGCGCCTCCCACTGTTATGTCCTTGAGGGGATTCTACGAGATTTTATGACTATTTCTCTATTTTAGCCCTATGTGGCCTTTAATGTTTTAACCTACTTTGGGGGTATTTAAGACCTTTCATTATGTGTAAAGGGAGACTATAAAAGCCTTCTTTGGGGCTTTATTTTCATTTACCCAATCTTGAATATTGAATACACATGAGTATTGCTCTCTTGAACCGTTGTTATTTTGGCTTGATTTCAATTGGAAGAATCCAAGTTAAACCTCAATCCTCTCTTGATCATTCTATTTGCGAGAGTCGAGTGCCCTTGAGGATAGTTGCTTAGTGTAGGTGTTCCTTAACCTTCACCCGAGGTGTAGCAAGACTTAGTTCGTTGCTACTTAGGTAATCGTTCGAGCCACGTCTCGCTTTTATCTTTACTTTATTGCTTCCGCGTTTTACATTGCATCACTTTTACAAAGCCAACCTGATTTAGGAAAATCAAAGTAGGAAGAATGCCAGATAAACGATCATGAACAACTCTTGAAAGCACATTGTTTACAAAATTACTGAGGCTAATAGGTCTTAAATCACTAAAAGTAGTAATATTCTGCATTTTAGGAAGCAAGACAAAATTAGTGTATGTGACATATCTGTGCAAAGCTCTTCCGTTGAAGTACATCCTCACCATCCTAACAAGATCTTCTTTCATAATATCCCGACAAGTTTGAAAAAAAATTTCAGTGAATCCATCAAGACCACTAGCATTGTCCCCATTAAGACCAAATATAGCTGCATGGACATCATCTTCAGATGGTAATTTAACCAGCTCTTCTTTCTGCCAATCATTGACTAATTTTGGAACATTAAGAAGCAAATCAAAATTGTAACTATGTGATTCTTAAGTAAATTTCCTCTCAAAAACCAAGCTCCTTCTCTTGCCATATCATCATTAGAATTGATCCAAACACCATTCTATTTTGAATCATATGAACTTGAAGCCTTTTTCTTTTCCCCATCTACATGAGCATGAAATATTTTTATGTTCGAATCACCTTATTTAAACCATTTGATTCCCGCGTTTTTGCTTCTAAAATAACCTTTCAAAAATAGAAACCTTTTCAGTTCAGCCTCAGCTTTTTCCAATGCTGCACAATTCTCGGGTGTTGGGCTTGATTCTAATTGAAATTCATGGCCTAAAATAATGTCTCCAAGAGAGAACAGACGTTAGAAAATGTTACCATAGACATCTTTACTCCACCTTGATAACATAATTTTAAGGACTTTAACTTAAAATTGAACACAACAAATGGATCTCCATCAACTTCCATATCCCAATGCTCTTTAACAACATCCAAGAACTTGTCATTGTAGGTTTAAAAATTAAAAACCTGATTGTTTTTATTATTGGTACAACGTTAGATGAACATTTTACAAGCAGTATGCGAATAATATGATCCCACTCTAGCAAGATGATCCACCTCAATTTTTTAATATCGTTCATGAAGCTGTTGATTACACAAGCATTTGTCTAACCTTTTAAGAATAAAGTCTTCCTCCACTCTTCCATTCCACTAAGTAAATATACTTCCGAAAGAAAAACCCAAATCCATTATCTGGAAATTAACAGTTGTTAACGCAACCTCTTCATACTCCGGAAAGAAGACTAGAAGTCTACCATATTTCTCATCCTCAGATAGTATAACATTGAAATCACCCGCCACTTGCCAAGTCTTGTTATTGGCAGCTGAGAAAAATTGCAAACTTTCCCACAACATCATTCTTTCACCTGCATTTGTCTTTGCATATACGAATATGACAACAACTTCTTCATCAAGTTGCTTATGATAAAAATTTAGAGTAAGTTGTTGTTCATCATTCATAACTTCAGAGACAATGTAATCATTAGAGGCAAAAACCCAGATTTTCCCATTGATATTACTGAAACTATGCTCCATCCCAATTTTCCTCATATAACTTTCAATGGTACAAATATGTTGAAAAGGTTCCATGAGGCCTACTATTTCAAAATGATTCCTTTAATGAAGAGTAACCAATCTATCAAAGGCTTCTTAAGTGTTAACTGAACGAATGTTCCAAAATAAGAACTTATCCATTAATCTATCTTTTTTGTTGAGGCTGACCTCAACGAATGAGATCTAACTTGTTGCAGCTGATGACTTTCAGAATCCTTTGCATTCTTTCTTTGCCTTTTTTGATTCTTTGGTACATCATGTTTCTCTAACGGGACTGGTGGAACCTCATTTTGATTTGATTTAAGACTTCTTGGAGACAGATCTCCCACTGGCAATTTGTTAAAACTTATGGACTATGGAATCTTCTTCAAGTTCATCAACATCCAATCTATGTGGGCTAAGGGGATCATCTGCAAGCCTAATACCCTCATGTTTCACAACTACCTTAGTTCTAGGCATTGATGGCATGTTTGCAATAAGTGCAGTATCTTTGATGCGGGGCAAATTGAGCCTAAGGCACTTACCATCAAGAGCCGGGATTGGAGGATGCAAAGGACGAGAGATCAAGAGCAGCGGGGAAGAGTCCGGGAGTATTTTGAAGACCAAAGTGTTGGCTACAGGCCCAAGCGCTCCGCCTCCATAGTGGGCGCTTGATTTGGGGATTAGAGAATAGAATTTAGAAGAGGGTTGACCCTTCTTTTTGAAGCTTGACTTCATGTATTTCTTACTTGAAATTCATGGCGAATCAACCTAGTGTGATCCCATGAGTGGTTCAAGTTTCTTTCTCTCTCATGGGTATTCAAATCATGGTTTGATTCGATTATCGTTTCTTTCATCTATTTCTGTTCTTCTCCGTCCCTTATTTCTTGGTTATCGTGTTTACCTTTTTGCTTCCGCTACCTTTATTACTTCTGCTCGTTTTACCCTTCACCAGTTTGGTATTAGAGCAAGGCTTGGGTTATGTTCTTACAAACCCCCGTTCCCTGTTCATCGTATCTTTAGATTCATGTTCTTGTTCAGAAAAACAGAAAAATTTAAAAAGTTGAAAAATACAAAAAAGTTTATATTGTGGATTGGATTTGATGACCCATTTATTGATTGACACCGGGGATTGTTCTGTATCATTTACCCGTTGATTTAGTACAATTTTTACATGATTTGGAGTTGTAAATCAAAAGTTCAAAAAAATTGAGACCCAACTTGAAACCCTTATTTAAACCCCTTTGAATCTTGATTGAAATATTGTTATTTGGTGTTTGATGTTAAAAACCATTGGGGTTTGTTGGGATTAGTGAAAAACAACTTTGGGTACCTCTGATTTTGAGAATCGGGGGTAAAAAAGCGTTGTGATTTTGGGTGAAAAACCAGCAAAACACGAAGTTGGTGAAGGCTGAAACACACTTCGGGCGGACCACCCACCCCCAGGCGCTCTGCCCAGGTTACTCACTGCCTATCTAGGCAGGCGGACCGCCCAAAATTCAGGCGGACCGCCCAGTTCACTGATTGTTTTGCTTAGCTTCATTTTGTGTGTTTTCATGTTCTATTTGGTTCCGAACTTCTTGGTTAGTGTTTCAAAGGTATTTTTCCTACTTTATTGACACTAATCTTTGAAATTAGGGTGTTGTGTGTCTTGGAGTGTTTACAAAAATTCCTCCTAAAATCAAACAAGAAACAACAACAGATTCAGTTGTTGCAACAACTGCGACAGTTGTTCAACAACTTTGATGATTGTTGCAACAATTACAGAAGTTGTTGCAACAAATTCGATAAATTGTTGCAACAAATACAGTAAATTGTTGCAACAACTTTGAAAAGTTGTTGCACAAATAAGAACTTGTGCAACAACTTTGAATTTGTTGCAACAACTTTGGAAATTTGCTGCAACAAATTAGAATTTGTGCAATAATTTTAGAATTTGTTGGATCGATGTCAGAATTTCCTCCAATGGTTAAAAATTTATTATTTCTCAAATCTTCTCCATAGATCTTCATGATCAAACTAAAAACATACTTTACATTAAAAAGGAGGAGAAGAAGAAGACGACAATGACTGTAAATTCAAAAGAAGAAAGAGATAGGAGAAGAGGAGGAGGAGGAGTAAGAAAAAAAGAAAAAAATCCGGAAGAGAAAGAAAAAAGGAACAAGAGAAATGAAGAAGAAGATGGAAGATAAGATTTGAAATTTGAAATTTGAAAATATGAGATTTGGGAAGGGATGGATCTTTAAATTTTAAAATTTTCAGATTTTTCATATTACCCTAAAGTATTAATAATTCTAATTGAACCCCAAAATTACTTAATTAGTACTAGTTATGTTTGACCCAGTCAAAGGCACTTTTTTTTAAATGAAGACTTGAAGGGTACCTTTCCCCAAATCTTCTCAACTAACTAATCAGGTTCAATTAGATTGTGGGTCCTATATTTATCATCTTCTATAGGTGATAGGAGTAATAATAAAACTACTTCATAAAAGTAACCCGATTAAAATCGCGTTGGTTGTTTCATTTAAAGGTAAAATTCTGGTGACCAAAAGTCAACTAACCCTAGTTAGAGGACTTTTACTGTCCACAAACTCCATTCAGCCAATATACAGCTCTATCACAATTAATGTAGTTACATTGGGTGAGGTACAAAAGAAACTTTATTTATAATTCCTAAATCCTCGGTTGGTCATCTTGATTAGGAAATAATTTTGATATAATAAAAATTTCAGTATTATTTTGTGTTATGTTAGGTACTTAGGTTTGCATTTTGTTTTAGGCAATACAAGCAATATCAACTTAATGGTAATTTAAATGGGGATTAAGCACCTTAAGGTCCAAACTAATGTTAATCATATCTTTCTATTTTTTATTTACTTAAAAGATAAGAGTTGAGTGTGTATATTATAAAAAAAAGTTTGTATATTATACACCATATACTCCTTCCGTTCAATTCTAATTGTCGTTTTAGCTTAAAAGTTTGTTCTTAAATAGTTGTCAATTTAGGAATTCAAGACTAAATTTTTTATTTATTTCCAACTATATATCCTAAATCATTAAAGAAGTAATAATTCTTCTCAATATTAATCACCCAAAGAGCATTTAATAAGGAAAAATTGATAAAATATTAATGTACTCTCCCTATTTGTCACTTTTATTAGAAAAATATTTCTATTTTTACTTATCATTTTTAACAAATTTTCTTAAAATTTTACCCTTTTCAGTAAATACCTATTTTCAAAGCATAGTCAAATTTGAACTTTCAAACATAACTGATTTTCAACGAGGAATGCATAGTTAGAGCTTTGTTTCCCCTCATGTTTATAGTCTTTGTGTGTATTTGATGTTGTAGGAATGTATTCGGAGGAAATTGGGGATTTTGGAGCTAAAATGAAGGTAAACGAAGCTTCGAAGTCTAACTAAAAAATGGAGACCTGACTAAGAATCAAAGCAAAGGTGTAAACCGAGAGAAAAAGTTGACAATCAGTAAAAAGAGCCTACCGTGTTGTGTTGTGTGTCGCATGGCGCTATGCGGTAGGGTCAATATTCAGAGATTTTGAAAATTATACAGGCACATGCAATTGCCTTGCCGCTGGAATGGCATTATGCGGTAGGCTTAAAAACTTAACAAATAGTACTCCGATTTTATTTTGGATTTTCGATTTGTATGGATCGATGAAGATGATATAAAAGCCCTCAAACACACCCAAAAATATAGCTTTTGATCCGGAGGTGAGTAAAAAAAGCTAGAGCATTAGAGGCTTGAGGATTACAAAAAAAATTCTTAAATTCTTCTTTTCTTCTTGGTAATTTATTCCATCATGAATTATCTCGAAATAATTGTTATGAAAAAGAGTGGATAAGTTATTCCTTTTAGGATTTGATGGAACCATTATAGGATAATGTGCTAAACATTTCATTATGTTAATCGAACTTGACATTATTATTTCTTCTTATTCAACTATGTTTTGATTGCTTTGAATTGTAGAGCTCACAATTGGATGCTCCTTTTATTTTTGTAAATCCTTGGAAGAGTGTTTTGAGTTTGGGTTAGTTGAATAGTGATTCTTAAACCTAAATATGAATTGTTTAGGGAAGAGAGCGGTGTGAGTTAGGGAACAACGAATCCTATCGTGGTCACGTACGTAGTCCATTTTACCTTCTTGTATTAACTTAAAAAAGTAACTCATGATAGTTATTGCTTGTTATTGGAGAATACTAGCGATAAACTAGGAGCTCATGATCATTAGAGATAGTCAAAAGATTGAATGTATAGTATTCAGTATATCACTCCAATAATTGGAGAAACCCTGCCCTAGGCCGTTTATTCCTGAAATCTCCTCTAGCTATTCTACTACTTGTCATCAGATAATTGTTATTTATTTCTGATTTTCACATACAAATCATTATAAATTGTCCCCGAAGTTGTTTGAACAAAAACTTGGTGAAATAAGATACAAATTAGCTTTGCTTTTTGTGAGATTCGACCCCGAACTTGTTAAACCGGGTTATATTTATAGCGACTGATTAGTCCTTTTTAAAGGCTTAGCTGGGCGTGATCAATAATTAATAAGAGTAAATTAGTAAAATAGCCAATTCATTTATAATTTCTTAATTAACGTGAAAATTTAAAATGCGACAAGTAAAACTGGATGAGGAACAATATATTTATTGATTTTCTTAACAGGCATAAAAAAACTTAAAGAGACAATTAAAATAAGATGGTTGAGGTATTTTATCTTTAATACAGTGAATCAAGCACTCAGAAAAAGTAATAAATAAATAATTGTTGATTTATGGTAACAATATCTGCATCATAATCTCTGCACAGCTTCATCTGAGAACCAAATGACCCTAAGAAATTTGTTTTCCTGATCTAGTAACTCCCACGCAATAATTATCAGTACAAAAGAAAGGAAAAAAAATATGTTTGCTAAATATAGAGGGTTGCATGCAAGGGAAGCAAAGATTATAGTAACATTGTATTTTATTTTGTGCTCGGGAGATTCAACCTATGTATTACTAAAGTGACATCTTACTAAGTACAAACAAATGTTGACACATGTGTATGGTCTTTACATAAGCCAAACTGATCGGCCGTTACATTATTTTATAACCCATAGTTCTTAAGGAAAAGAAATAGTGCCAAACTAATTTTAGGTAACAATGCGTAAATATAAACAACGATCTGTTGGTTAACTGAACTAATTAGTTAGCCGGTCATATATATTTTGTTGTATCAGTAATTATACATTATTATAATGGTTGAGTGAAATGTCATTGTAAAACGTTGGTAGCTATGGCATAAGCTTTTACTTTAAGCCCGTTTAAGATTAATTGGAGTTCAACAATGCTAAGTTTCATTGTCACAAAAAGATGATGATTAGCAATTTCCTTCCACAATCAACATTTCACTATTGTGCTTCCTTTCACCATTACCAAAGTTTCCCAAAAGATCTATTGCGAGGTGTAGTTGCTATGAGTTAAAAAGTAAAAAAATATAATAGTTATGTAATTTAATCATTCTCTGATTGTATCAGTTATGGTAGTGACAGTCGGTGTTGGTTATAGTACAAAAGAGTTTTTTTTTTTTTTTTTTTTAAACCCCATCCCACCCCTCTCTAGAAAATAAATAGTGGACCTCCCAGTTTTTGCTTTTACTGTAACTCAAACCCACAACTTTTTTGTTGTAGGTGGAAGGTACTTACGATCTGAGCAATCCTCACTTGTCTAAAAACGAGTTAGATTATTACTTTACTACTATTTGTTACTTAGATTAATTAGCATTATCACTTTATTTAAATAATTAGGAATATTTTTTGTAATCCAAGAGAAACAGTTGTTACATATATGCTGTTCGAATGAAACGAGAAAACATAAAATGTATAAATGGGATGAGAAAAAATTCGTGCCCACTGAATTTACAGTGTCTCTTTAAGGAATTTAATCCCTTCATTGTACCCAAGGTTATGGATTAGATCCTCCCAGGATAAAATGGATATAACTTACTACAGTAGTGGTACCCAAACAACAATAAGAACGAGCGCAAATGACCGACACCAAATCACACGATACTGATGTTATATTTATTTTGTAAAACAATGCAGAAGGGAGGAAACTATTTCATAATTCCTATAAAAAATATTTAAAATTTGAGGGAAGGCCTCTATTAAGGAATGAGCAGTAGTAGTTGATCCAAAGGGGTGGTTTAGTAACTTCTAGCTAAACCAAAAGTTGTTACGAAGTTAGTTAAGCTAGTTTGTTAGTTTGTTAAGCTCTCTATAAGTAGAGGTGATGTTTACTCATTGTATCAGGTTTTTCATTAATGAATTACACTATCCTTCTCTCTACTTCTTTCTACAATCACTCTTCTTATTTTCTCATGATTAGGGTTCATCAAGATACCCAATTTTAACATAGTATCAGAGCAAATGGCTAGAAAATTAGTTGAGAATTCACGCGTTTGATTCCGTAAATATTATTCTCTTATTTTCTTTCATATTGAATTTCTTTCTTCAATATCAAGATCAAACACAGTCTTCTGCTGCAATGACTGAGAATGGAAAAACATCAAATGGTCAGAATATGCGACAAGCTATCGATCAGAATCAACAACTATACCTACACTCTAATGATGTAAGTGGTATATCTCTTATCTTTACCCAGTTAACTGGTATTGAAAACTATTCTCTTTGGAGTCGTTCTATGAGAATTGCTTTGCTAGATGGAAACAAATTAGGCCTAGTTGATGAAACTTGTTAGATAGAAAATTCCAAGAAATTCTTTTGACTCAGTGGGAAAGATGTAATGCTACTGTGTGGCCTTGGTCAATGAATTTTGCGGCTAACAATCCGCTTGAAGGTATATTATATGTTTCAACTGCTCAGGTGGTTTGGGAAGATTTGCGTGAAAGATTTGATAAAGTTAATGATTCAAGAACCTTCAGCATTCATAAAAAATGGCCACTGTAACACAAAGGACTAATTATGTGTCTGGTTACTATACAATACCAAAAGATTTATGGGATGCGTTTGAGGCTTTAGTGCATTCTTTAGGGTGTGATTGTGGGAAATCTAAAGATTTTAAGATGTACATTTAAAGGAAAAAATTGTACCAGTTTTTTATGGATCTAAATGACTCGTATTTACAAGCTAGGAGTCAGATTCTGCTTCTGAGCCCCCTCTTCCTACAGGTAATCAGGCTTATGTTATGATCATGAGTAATGAAAGCCAAAAGGGAGTTACTAGTATCTTGGGTGCAACACCTGTTCTAAAAAATATAGATAATGCAGTCATGTATTCTAAGACTGGTGGAAGTCAGAGGTGGACAAAAAGGAAATACTGCAATAGAGAAAATATGTATTATGATTTGTGTGACATGAAAAATTACAACATGGAAAATTGCTTCAAGATTGTGGGCTATCCATACAAGAAAAAGAAGGGCAATCATGGGGCCTTCTGCTTATAATGCAATAGCGGAACATAAGACAATGCAATTGAAAGAACTTGAAGCCAGCAACCACATGCTCAACTTCACAAGAGAGCAGTATGAACATATTATGCAGTTTATGTAGTGCCTTGTGAGTTTCAAATAGCTCATATGAGTGGATTGTAGATACTTCAACTACAAATCACATAGTGCCTAATATTAACATGTTAGACAGATCCAAACTGGTGAGAAATGAGGTACCAAACAAAGTGTATATGCGGAGAGGTAGCTTGTGTGAGAACCATCTCCAGTTCAATCTCTGAAAAAACCACTGTAAGTAATATGTTTCATTTGCCTCAGTTTATGTATAATTTTCTTTCAGCATCAAAGATTACCAAAGAATTAGGGTCAGTCACTATCTATCCAAATTTTCGTGTATTCCAAGATCTCTATAGTGGGAAGGTGAAAGAGTTTGGTAAAGAAGGGTGGACTATATCTTTTGTTAAATAAAGAAGCTCAAGAAAAGAAAGGTGTTAGTTGTTCAGTAGCTCAGAAAGTAGATGTTAATCTGTTGCACAGAAAACTTTGACATATGTCAACCATAGTTATAAAGAAGATGTTAGCAGTAGATACTATATCTATTAGTAGTGTTGTTGATAATATAGTGTATGTCCTTGTGCAAAGTAGACTAGACTCCCTTTTCCAGCTAGTACAGTTAGAAGTGTCAACTGTTTTGATTTGATTCATGTTTATGTCTGAGGTCCCTATAAACACGCTACATTTTATGGTAACAAATACTCTCTAACTGTGGTTGATGATATGCCAAGAATGACTTGGAAACGTAAGTCTGATACTTGTGTGGCATCACAACATTTCATTACTTATGTGTTTACTCAGTTTAATAAGAGGGTCAAGGTTATAAGGACAGATAATGATGCTGAATTTCTTAATTCAGTCTGTAATACCTTGATCAAAAGTTAGGGGATAGTATATCAAAGAACATGTGTGTATACTCCTAAAAAAAAAAATAGACTTGCTGAGAGAATGCACAGAGACATATTAGAAGTAATAAGGGCCATTAGATTCCAAGCACATGTTCCTATTAAGTTCTAGGGACATTATATTTTGGCTGGTGTCTTAATGCCACCTAATATGATAAAGAATGCCTCTCCCTATGAGATATTTTAAGGAAAGAAGCCATCACTAAATCACTTAAGGGTCATAGGTTGTCTTTGCTATGCTAAATATGTACAAGAGACTGATAAACTGATGACTAGATCAAAACCAATAGTACTTATGGGATACTCAAAGATCAGAAGGGCTACATATTCCATGATCTATCCAGCAAGACTTTCTTTGTCAATAGAGATGTCACATTTAGAGAGGATGTATTTCCTTTTGTAAGCAACGAGTCTATATCTCTTATGTTTGTGGATATAACTTGGGACTTTACCAGAAAAAATTACATTCACACCAAGTCATATACTCCCTCCGTCCTATTTTATGTGGCACCATTTGACCGGTACGAAGTTTAAAAACTAGACGTTGAAATTTGGAAAGTTACCAATTTACCCTTGAAAAAGTAAGAAAGAGAAGATTGGAGTAATTAAAAAGTTGTTGGCCGTTTTTAAAGTGAGTAGGATCCAATAAGGGTAAAATAGAGAGATCGCATTAAATAGTTGTCAAATAAGGAAACGTGACATCCTTTTTGGGACAGACTAAAAAGAAAATGGTGCCACATAAATTGGGACAGAGGGAGTAGTAAATACAGAATTACCAAATCAACCTCCATAACCTATTTCACCAGCAATGCCTGCACAATTACCAAAGTTGAACCATATACAGTACAAGTAGAACCACCACAAAAACCACATTCTTGCTATTTCTACAACTACTAGACCTCTAAGAAGAAAAATCCACCAGTCTCGCTAAAGACTTCATCTCTTTTTCTGTCCACAAATATGTTCGCTATGCTATGAATCAGTACTTATCGTATGGTAACCTTCCTAAAAAATATCAATCATATACGACAGCTTTCTCATCCACCATACAACTAGCATCATATTTAGAAGCTACTAAAGATGCAAGGTGGGTAGAGGCTATGCGATCAAAAGTGAAAGCATTTGAAGATAGTCACACATGGGATATAATTTCATTACCAAAAGGGAAGAATCCCATAGGTTGCATGGATATACAAGATTAAGTATAAAGCATCAGGGGAGATAGAAAGATCCAAGGCAAGGCTAGCATCAAAAAGATATAGTCAAAAGGAAGGAATTGATTACTAAGAAACTTTCAGTCCTATGGTAAAAATGGTGGCCATAAGAACAGTGCTATCAATATCAGCAGCAAAGCAGTGGAATGTACATCATATGGATGTATACAATGGCTTTCTCCAACGTGATTTCTATGATAACATCTACATGCAGTTACCACAAGGATTTAAGAGCCATGGAGAGAGTGTGCAGACTTATTAAATCCTTATATGGTCTTAATAGGCTCCAAGACAATGGAATGCCAAGTTATCAGAAGCATTGCTAAAATTCAAGTTCGTTCAAAGTAAGCTGGATCATTCTCTATTCATAAAGAGATCTAGTGTTGAAATGATAACTATCCTTGTTTATGTAGATGATATGTTAATCATTGGTGATAGACTAGAGCAGATCAAAGAAAACAAAGCTACTCTGCAACAGGATTTTAAAATGAAGGATCTACGAGAACTAAAGTACTTCTTATGCCTGTGCTAGATCATCTCAAGGAATTCTCATTTATCAAAGAAAATATGTATTAGAACTTATCTCAAAAGCAGGTCAATGCAGCAAAGCCGATGGGCACTCCTATGGAACTGGACATCAATTTAATGATGATCATGTAAAACATAAATATGGTAACCTAACTAGTGACAAGTTACTATTTGATTCTGGTCCCTACCAAAGGTTAACTAGGGAGCTCTCTCTTAACCATAGCCAGACCAAATATTATATGTAGTATTCAGACACTTAGCCAGTTCCTTCAACAGCCAAAAGTATCTCACATGGATGCTGTACTAAAAATTGTGAAATATTTCAAGACATATCCTGGTCAAGGAATCGTATTGTCTAATAAGCCTATACACACAGTGAGTGCTTATTGTGATGCTGGCTGGGCTGCATGCACTTTTCTAAGAAGGTTGTAACAGGCTATATGTTTAAGATCGGATAATCTCTGATCTACATGAGATCAAAGAAACAGACAACAGTATCGCGATTCTATAATCTACTTCTTCGGTTATTCTCTACCAAAGAAAGTTAGCTTAGTCTAATTGTTGTTGTTAGGAGTTTTTTTTCAAAATTTAGACTTGTCTTGAATTTCTAAATTCATTCTTGAAGTTCTTGATCCGTTCTAGAATTCAAGAAACTCTTTCTTGAATTCATTCTATCTTTATTTTTAGTTTTTTTTTTTTTTTGGTTAATTTCTTTAACATCTGGGGGTTTCTTGAAATTTCATTATAAAGTTCTTGAATCCTTAACGCGAGCGTTATCAAGATGTATCGTAACTTTTATCAAGTGGTATTAGAGCGAGATCAATGAAGATTCAGTTCTGGATTATCCTGGGGGATTCTTGACCAACAAAATGAAAAAAAAAATGTTGTTGTAGCTATGTGAACAGTAACACACCCAAAAACAAAGTTGTCGAAAAAAATGAAAAATTTTTAAAAAAAGTTGTTGCTGATTAGATTATCTTGGAATTCTAATATTATTTGGTTTCTAGTCAACAAAGGAAACGAAGAAGAAGTAATTCTAATCCTTAAATACCTTTTTCTTATTCGTCTGGGTTTTGGTTTCTTTAATTCTTTTTCTTTTTGTTTTTCTTCCTACCTACCAAATACTATTCTTTCTAGTTTTTACCTTTCACTTTCCTTTTTCGTTTCTAGCTCTTAAATCTTATCAGTTAGGGTTGTGATTAGTGGATTAATTTATAAATTTAAAGAGGGCCAACCAAAAGTTGCATTGAGTGGAAAAAAACAAGAGAGTTGAGATTACTAGAGGGTAAAAGCTAAAATTGAGAGATTTACAAAAAAAAAAAATAAAAAAAAAAAATCTTTTCTTAAGATGCCATTTACAGATCTTTGGAAGATTATGGAAACACTTATGAAGAATAAAGGAAGAGATAAGAGAACTTTGACGAAGAGCTATATCAATTTTATATTACGATGAATGCATCAAATGATAGATAGAATGAGTGGAAGAGAAGTTTTAGTGCAACGAAAGTGATTAAAGAGCAAACTTGTGATGATATTATTTCAAATGTACCTACAATTGTTAATCATGTAATTTGGAATGAAATTGATCTTGTTGATCATGACGGTGAGAGAAAAAGTGAGGATGAGAGAGAAAAGATTGAGAGGGGTACGGGAGAGAAAAGTGACAACTTAAGAGTGGAAAAAGGAGAGCTTGAGTTGAGAGAAGTGAGTGAGATTCCATAAGAAAATAGAGGAGAAAATAATAAAAACAATGGTGAAAGAAAAGAATTTGAGAGCTATGAAAAACAAGAAAGTTTGGGCGAGGCTATTTCTTATTCTAACTCTAACATTCGTACTTTTCTTTCTTTTAGTTGTTAGTATTCTTCTCTAGGTGTTTATGAAAAGTTTGCATGAAAAAGCCAACATTGGAAGAGTTCCTATCTTTAAAAAGTCATGTGGAGGTCAAGTCATCTAATTCTTCTAGACAAGTAAAGGTAAGGAAGAAGATTTAGGTGTGGTTCAACATAAAATTGCTAAGCTTAAGACTAACTTATTCGGAAGATTTTGATAATGATCTTTCTCTTTTGAGTGTTAATGATAATAGGAATAATGAACATTCTACTTGTTTTTAATGATTCACTCGGTAAGGAAGATTGTAACTTACATACTTTGTTGCATGTCCTAGTGGTTCTAGTATTTATTTTGATAAAAATTCTTATTATGATATTACACCCTTGTTTGATGAGGAAGAACATGAATTTGGTGATTCCTCTTTTATTTCTTTTGATGAGATTCATGATTTGGTGAACGGTTGACTCAAGTGGTGAATGATTATGATTTGTTGACTTATAAATCTCCACTACATGTTGATAGTATATATATTGGCTATGAGGAAAACTCTTGTTTGCGTACTAACCAATTAATTATTTCTTGCATTAGTACTTGTGTTTTTGTGCAGAAAATTGATAAAATGCCTTTTGAGAAAGTAAACCTTTTCAATTTTTATTATTTGTAACGAAGTAAACCTTTTTTTTTATTGTATACTCTTTTGGTACACTCTTTTGTGTTTGGATCAGAGTGTGTGATGCTATCGAGCAAATAAATATTTCAGTTTTTATTGTTTTGAACAAAGTATACCTTCTTGGTATACTGTATACTTTTTTTGTTTACCTTGTTATGTTTGGATCGAAGTGCGAGATATTACAGAACATATAGATATTTCAATTTTTATTATTTTTAAAGAAGTATACCTTTTTGGCATAATGTATACTCTTTTGGTATACCCTTTTGTGTTTGCGTCAAAGTGTGCGATGTTATCGAGCAAATAAATATTTTAGTTTTTATTGTTTTGAACAAAGTATACCTTATGGGTACCATGTATACTCTTTTGGTATATCTTGTTATGTTTAGATCGAAGTGCGAGATGTTACAGACCACTCAGATATTTTAATTTTTCTTATTTTTAAAAGTATACCTTTTGGTATATTGTATATGCTTTTGGTAAATTGTATACTGTATACGCTTTTGGTATACCCTTTTGTATTTGGGTCAAAGTGTGCAATGTTATCGAGCAAATAAATATTTTAATTTTAGTTGTTTTGATCAAAGTATACCTTTTTGGTATATTATATACTCTTTTAGTATATCTTGTTATGTTCGGATCGAAGTGCGAAATGTTATATAACGCATAGATATTTCAATTTTTGTTGTTTTTCAAAAATTATACCTTTTGATATATTGTATACTATTTTGGTATACCCTTTTGTGTTTGGGTCAACGTGTGCGATGCTATCGAGCAAATAAATATTTTAGTTTTTGTTGTTTTGAACAAAGTATACATTTTTGATATATTGTATACTCCTTTGGTATACCTTGTTATGTTTGGATCAAAGTGCGAGATGTTACAGAACACGTAGAATTTTTAAATTTTATTATTTTTGATCAAGTATAACTTTTTGGTGTATTTTATACTCTTTTGGTATACCATTTTGTATTTGGATCAAAGTGTGCGATGCTATCGAGCAAATAAATATTTCAATTTTTGTTGTTTTGAACAAAGTATATCTTTTTGGTATACTGTATACTCTTTTGATATACCTTGTTAAATTCGGATCCAAGTGCGAGATGTTTCCGAATGCATAGATAATTTAATTTTTATTATTTTTAAAAAAGTATACTTTTTTGGTATATTGTGTACTCTTATGGTATTATTTTTTGTGTTTGGATCAAAGTGTGCGATGCTATCGAGCAAATAAATATTTCAATTTTTGTTGTTTTGAACAAAGTATATATTTTTGGTATACTGTATGCTCTTTCGGTATACCTTGTTATGTATGGATCGAAGTGCGAGATGTTATAGAACACATAGATATTTAACTTTTTATTATTTTTTACAAAGTATACCTTTTTGGTATATTGTATACTCTTTTGGTATACCTTTATGTGTTTGGATCAAAGTGTATGATGCTATCGAGCAAATAAATATTTTCAATTTTTGTTGTTTTGAACAAATTATACCTTTTTGGTATACTGTATACTCTTTTGGTATAACTTGTTATGTTTGAATCGAAGTGCAAGATGTTACAGAACACATAAATATTTCAATTTTTGTTGTTTAAATGAAGTATACCTTTTGGTATATTGTATATGCTTTTGGTAAATTGTATACTGTATACGCTTTTGGTATACCCTTTTGTATTTGGGTCAAAGTGTGCAATGTTATCGAGCAAATAAATATTTTAATTTTAGTTGTTTTGATCAAAGTATACCTTTTTGGTATATTATATACTCTTTTAGTATATCTTGTTATGTTCGGATCGAAGTGCGAAATGTTATATAACGCATAGATATTTCAATTTTTGTTGTTTTTCAAAAATTATACCTTTTGATATATTGTATACTATTTTGGTATACCCTTTTGTGTTTGGGTCAACGTGTGCGATGCTATCGAGCAAATAAATATTTTAGTTTTTGTTGTTTTGAACAAAGTATACCTTTTTGATATATTGTATACTCCTTTGGTATACCTTGTTATGTTTGGATCAAAGTGCGAGATGTTACAGAACACGTAGAATTTTTAAATTTTATTATTTTTGATCAAGTATAACTTTTTGGTGTATTTTATACTCTTTTGGTATACCATTTTGTATTTAGATCAAAGTGTGCGATGCTATCGAGCAAATAAATATTTCAATTTTTGTTGTTTTGAACAAAGTATATCTTTTTGGTATACTGTATACTCTTTTGATATACCTTGTTAAATTCGGATCCAAGTGCGAGATGTTTCAGAATGCATAGATAATTTAATTTTTATTATTTTTAAAAAAGTATACTTTTTTGGTATATTGTGTACTCTTATGGTATTATTTTTTGTGTTTGGATCAAAGTGTGCGATGCTATCGAGCAAATAAATATTTCAATTTTTGTTGTTTTGAACAAAGTATATATTTTTGGTATACTGTATGCTCTTTCGGTATACCTTGTTATGTATGGATCGAAGTGCGAGATGTTATAGAACACATAGATATTTAACTTTTTATTATTTTTTACAAAGTATACCTTTTTGGTATATTGTATACTCTTTTGGTATACCTTTATGTGTTTGGATCAAAGTGTATGATGCTATCGAGCAAATAAATATTTTCAATTTTTGTTGTTTTGAACAAATTATACCTTTTTGGTATACTGTATACTCTTTTGGTATAACTTGTTATGTTTGAATCGAAGTGCAAGATGTTACAGAACACATAAATATTTCAATTTTTGTTGTTTAAATGAAGTATACCTTTTGGATCAAAGTGTGAGATGCTATCGAGCAAATAAATATTTTAATTTTTGTGTTTTGAACAAAGTATATCTTTTGGAGAAAGACAAAAATAAAAAAAAAATGAAAAAAAAAATAAAATTAGGGAGACATTAATAGTGCTAGAACAGGAAAAAGATAAAAGAAAGAAAAAGAAAAAGAGTGAAAACAGAGAAGGAGAAAAGAATAATAGTAAAAGAATGACAAAAGAAAAGGAAAGAAAAATAATAAAAGATATTAGGAGAGAGAGAGACTTGATTTCCTTGTTTTATGCCTCAAAATAGCAAGGTTATTAGCTAATGAGTATATCATGTAAATAAGTTAGGAATTTTTACACATATATACAAACATACACCCTATATTACAAAAAAATAGCAATATTTTTCAAATTACAATACATAGCATTATTTTTTCTAACACATTTTTACAATAATAAGACATTTCATTTTTTGATAATTACACTTACACCTCACCCTCCTAAATACCCTAAAATACTTTCTCCACTTCCCCTACATAAATTAGCCGCCACCCCCAACATATAACTCCACCCCGACCTGAGCTGCTGCTCCTCCCCGTCTTTTTCACTGACGCCGGTGGAAGTACGTAATGTAGTCTCTGATGGCGGTGTTAGTGGTTTTGATCGGAGCGCCGATGACCAGAATTGAGATAACCATGACGGAGATGATGATGATTCTCCAGCACTCATTGTTTTGAATATTCCTATTTAGTCCTTAATTCCATCTCTTCCAGCTTAGCAAGCCGACGGGGTGAAACAACGCCAGATTCAGCATCATCGGCGTCCCCGCCTCACCTCTGTGAAGACCAAATTCAGCACGGAAATAAAACCAAAGACTAGATTCTTCAATACGACATCGAATACGGAGAAATAAGGATCTATAATTGAGCTAAAAATGGAAGTGAAAATCAGTTTCACGGTAGGTTGAAATGGATACTTTCTGATCGGAGATATAGTCCTTTGTCAGTAGATCTGTCAAATTTTTGAAATAGCAAATTAAAAACATCAGTATATATGTATCTATATAAATTAATAATTCATCTACTTAAGTAGAACTTACAATTATATGTCATGAGTAACAAAATTGAAAATACTGTAATAAATGGATGGGAAAATTAATTACCTTTGGCTTTTTTTTTGACCAATATCATAGAAAAGTCTGTGTTTTGATTGTTTATTATGACTGTAGTTTGGTTTCTTCACTGAAACAACGCTAAAACTGTCTGAAACAAAGTTGAAACAACTACTGTCACATGGACACACTACTTTAAGAAAAAAATACTATTGATGAACGCACAAACAAGATTAAACGATCTTAAAACAGTCTAGAAACGATTAGATACAATGCAGAAACAATCTGATACAGTTTGAAACTGCGCTGAAACGGTGCAAAAACAGTTAGATACAGTACTGAACAAAACCTGAAACGGTGCAGAAATAGTTAGATACAGTGCTGCAGAAACAGTTAGATACAGTGCTGCAGAAACAGTTAGATACAGTGCAGAAACAGTTAGATATAGTGCTGCAGAAACAGTTAGATACAGTGTTGCAGAAACACTTAGATACAGAGCTGCAGAAATAATTGAAACGGTGCAGAAACAGTTATATACAATACTGCAGAAATAGTTGAAATGGTGCGGAAACAGTTAGATACAGTGCTGAAATGAACCGAAATGGTGCAGAAACAGTTAGATACAGTAATGAAATGAACCGAAATAGTGCAGAAACAGTTAGATACAGTTCGATACGAAGCAAAAATAGTGCAGATACAGCGCTGAAACAGTCTAAAACGACTAGTGAAAAAGTCGAAAATAAAATGTAAAATATAATGTGAAACAATGCCAAAAAGGTGAAATAGTTTAGAAACAGTGAGAAACAACGCACAAACGGTTAGATACGAGGTGGTTGGTAGTTGAGATACGATGAGATACGATGTGCTTGCTAGTTGAGATACAATGAGATACGATGTAGTTGGTAGGCAAGATACAGTTAGATACGAGGTGGTTGGTAGTTGAGATATACTGAAATGCAATGAGATACGATGTGGTTGGTAGCAAGATACGGTTAGATACGAGGTAGTTGGTAGTTGAGATACAACGAGATACAACGTGGTTGGTTAGTTGAGATACAATGAGATAAGATGTTGTTGGTAGGCGAGATACGGTTGGATATGAGCTGGTTGGTAGTTGAGATACAATGAGACGCGAGATAGTTGGTAGTTGAGAAACATCGAGATACAGTGAGATACAGTGAGGATGGGATGAGGAAAAGTGAAATTGGGAGAAATGAGAGGAGTAAAAGTGAAATTAGGAAAGATGGTGGGAGGAAAAGTGAAATTAGGGGAAATGGAAGGAGTAAAAGTAAAATAGGGGGAAATGGGAGGAGCAAAAGTGATAGTGGAGGAAATAGAAGGAAGAATATAAGGGTTTGGTATGTTATGAGAAAATATTGCTATGTTTTTGTTATGTTTGTAATTAACTTGTGTTTTCCTCTATATGGGATTATTTTGCTAAAATATTGCTATGTTGGTAATTAAGTTCTAAAAATTGTATTTTTGTGTAAAAATTCCAATAAGTTATGGGTATGAATGGGTAGAAAAATGTAAATAAATAAGGATGTATGCGTATTTTTGTAAATCTCCCATTAATATAAGCTCACTTGTTGCCCAAAAAAATTGTAAGGGATAGCCAAAAGATGTCCAAGAAGTATATTCCGAGTTGCTATCAATGTTTCCTATAGTTCAAGTGAGATTTATTTCCTAAATTAACTAGGATTTGTTATCCTAGATTAATCAGGTTTTGATTCCAATATTAATTAAGATTAGTTTACCAAGCTTATTTAGGATATTATTTACTTTTTCTAAATTTAGTTAGGATTTATTTCCTTTTCCATGTTTGCTAGGATTTTAAATACCTTTTCCTAGTTAGTTATTTTTCTACTTCATTATTACTTAATAACAAAATTTGAGTAGGATTTTGTAACGCATTTGGCCAGCCCCTACTCCAATAAAGGGGTTACTTTCTTTGTTTTGAGAGGGAGATTATTTCTGATGAATAAAAATTGAGAGGTTTTCTCTTGCACTTTTGTGTATGGCTACTCTTGGATTTATCGTTCAACCTTCAGGTCTACACTTTTAGGTGATGAGGTATTTTTCTTTTTAGATCATTAGATTACTTTTAGGTTTTCAAGAAAGGTGGTAAAATTTTATTTTACTGTTGTTCTATGTTACTCTAAAGGGGTCGGGATTCCATAATCTACTTCTTGAGTTATTCTCTACCAAAGGAGGTTAGCTTAGTCTAATTGTTGTTGTTAGGAATTTCTTTTCAAGATTTAGAATTGTCTTGAATTTCTAGATTCATTCTTAAAGTTCTTGATCCGTTCTAGAATTTAAGAAACTCTTTCTTGAATTTTTCTTGAATTCATTCTATCTTTATTTTCAGTGCTTTTTTTTCGTTTTTTTGGTTAATTTCTTTAGCTTCCGTGCTTTTCTTGAAATTTTCATTATAAAGTTCTTGAGTCCTTAATGCGAGCGTTATAAAAAAGGAATTTTTACACAAAATTACAATTTTTAGAAGTTATTTACAAAACATAGCAATATTTTAGAAAAATTACTGAATATAGAGGAAAGGAAAAGTTAATTACAAAATGTAGCAAAAACATAGCAATATTTTTCCTGACATAACAAACTCTTATATTCTTCCTCCTATTTCCCCCAATTTCACTGTTCCTCCTCCAATTTCTCTCACTTTCACTTTTCCTCCCACTGTTTCCCCTAATTTCACTTGTATTCCCCCTGTTTTCCCCCAATTTCACTTTTCCTTCTCACATCCTCACTGTATCTCGATGTTTCTCAACTACCAACCACCTTGTATCTCGTTGTATCTTGCCGTATCTCGTTTTATCTTCATTGTTTTGCATCGTATCTTACTATTTCTCGACTGTATCGAGTTGTTTCTAGATTGTTTCAGTATTGTTTATCCCGTTTGTGCATTGTTTCTTATTTTTTCTAAACTATTTAACCTTTTTTGCATTGTTTCACATTATTTTTTACATTTTAGTTCGGACTTTTTCACTAGCTATTTCAGGCTGTTTCAGCGCTGTAACTCACTGTATCTGCACTATTTTTGCACTGTATCAAACTGTATCTCACTGTAGCTACGCTGTTCAAGCACAGTTTCAGATTGTTTCAGCACCGTATCTAACTATTTCTCGAATGTATCAAACTGTTTCTAGACTCTTTGAGCATTGTTTCATCCCATTTGTGCATTGTTTCTCATTGTTTCTAAACTATTTCACCTTTTTTTCGTTGTTTCATATTATTTTTTATATTTTGTTTCGGACTTTTTCACTAGCTATTTCAGACTGTTTCATCATTGTATCTTACTGTATCTGCGTGATTTTTGCTCCTTATCAAACTGTATGTCATTGTATCTATGCTGTTTCAGATTGTTTCAACACCATTTCAGATTGTTTCAACACCATATCTAACTATTTCTCGACTGTATCAAGCTGTTTCTAGGCTGTTTCAGTATTATTTCATCCTATTTGCGCATTGGTTCTCACTGTTTCTAAGCTATTTTCACATTTTTTGCATTATTTTTAGTGAACAGACAGAAGAACAGAAGCAAAATAACACGATATCAAAAGGTAATTATTATATTTTCAAAAATTAATTTCAGTTAATTGGTCAATTTCAAATTCAAAATAAATTACAAGATATTGTATCATGCTTCACACCTTCAGTAGACTAAACAAAAAAGATGGAAAAAGAGAACACAATTTCCATATAGCCCATTCCCATTGCGAAGGCACACTTCATCCACAACTCTGTGTTTCCACACTCTAGTCATTCCTAGATCTCCACAAAAAAACCATTCCGGAGATCATCTCTTCCACAGTTAAAGTCACAGTGGATGAGGCTAGAGCCTCCGCCCACAACTACAGCGACCTTCGTAAGCAAATCCACAAACTTGAACCTATTGAGAAACGAGCACTGGATGACTGTGTTCAACTCTTGAGACAAACTATTGCTGAGCTCAAAACCACACTTATTGTCCTTCGTCGCCTTTGTCAGTACGGAAGTAACAATAACGAGGCGTCACCTTCGTTTCACTTGAGTTGCAGTTGAAGTTACGCGCCTCGTGACTGCTCCTCCATGTTACTGTTTTACAGGGATCTGGGGGTGGGGTGATGGTTGGTGGGGGGTGGGGGTGATGGTCAGCGTGGGGGAGGGGGACGGGTGGTGGCTCTGTTTTTGTTTGGATCAGTGGTTGTGGTGGTTGTGGTGGTGGAGTTGTATGTTTGGATCTGAGAGTGGGTAGCGGCTGATTTGGTTGAAGGAAAGTGGAGAAAATATTTTAGGATTTTTAGGAGGGTGGGGTGTAAGTGTAATTATCAAAATGAAATGTGTAAAAATATGTTTAAAAAAATATTGATGTCTAATAATTTGAAAAATATTGTTATTTTTTTAATTATAATATAGGGTACAAATTTGTATATTTATGTAAAAAACCTATAAAAAAGTATCGTAGTTGTTATCACTATGTACTATCTTCCCGTCTACTATGATTTACAAGTTTACTTTCATTCCTATAATTGATTCTTTCTATCGTATATAGCTTTTAATTTGTCCAACCCTTCTCTGTACTATTTTCTCGTCTACCATTATTTACAAGTTTACTTTCATTCTATTAAAAGGCTAGAATATAAATGAAAAAGCTAATAATTCATCATTATGCTTGGGAAAGTTCAACAACCAAAAGAAGGTTAAGAGAATATTGAAGATCATGATTCTCGTTTGATTATATAATCTTGTCCAGTCAACTTAGGAATGTATCACACGGGCCAAAATATAGTCATTGAATTATTGAAAATGTGGAGAAAATGCGGACAATTTTCATATTTGGTGGTTCTATATAGTAAGCTTCGTTTGCACGTCACTCTATTCCTTTGCGAAAATTACGCCACACTCATTGGAAAAGGATAATTACTGTTTTTTGTCTATTTTTTTATTATTTTTTCTTTCCATAACTATTTTTTTAAATATATTTAAAATATTTGGGATATATATTAATATTATATATATCGGATATATATACATACATACATATATATATATATATATATATATATATATATATATATATATATATATATATATATATATATATATTTAATTTAATATATTTTTATTATTTCGGATATATATTTATGTATGAAGTTTTTGGATAGAAAAAGTTATAGACAGCTAAAAGTAAATATTTATTGGTAAGCAGATATTTATATAAACTTCCCATTTTCTTTTCCGGTTAAAAACACAAGAGAAGATTGTTTTGAGAGAATAAAATTGTGTTAATTCCTTCCTGTGAAAAAAGAAAAAAGAATTACTTACCAAAATTAACAGGGTAACTTTCACAAATGGTCACATAACTATATATATATATATATATATATTTTTTTTTTTTTTTTTTTTTTTTTTTTTAATCAAAATCATAAAACTTTGTTTCCTTACTTAAATGTCACTTTACTATTCCCTTGATGACACAAAATTCACAATGGGCGGAAAATATAACTTCCGGTAGACTTTTCTTTTCCTTTTTTTTAAAACCTTTTTCCATCTTTTTTTTTTGGCACAAATAACCATTAAAGAAATAAAAAATTGGAGACTTACCAATAAACTCTTAGTTATTTTTTTACTTTATCATGATAGATTTTAAAATATATATTTTTTATTTTTACTATTATTTATATATATAATTTAAATACAAATCAATATAACGACAATAATTTTTAAATTCTTCTATTTCCAAAAGAAAAGGTAAATCTAAGTTTAAAATTAATGAAAAAAATTGTTATTGTAAATTCTTTATTCAATTTGAATCATTTTCAGAAGCCACATAAATGACCACCTTTTAAACCATTTTATATAAGTAAGTATGGCAACTGACTTCAAAATATTTTTGTACGTAAAACAATTATATCTTATATTAGTGTACTTGTACACTAAAATTGATTTTCTTTTAAAAAAAAGAAGTAGAAGCATCATGTATATATACTTCATGTTACCACCAAGTGATGTGGTGTAGTGGATGGAACTATTCCTCCATTAACCAGAGGTCTCGGGTTCGAGCCCTTGGTATGGAAAAATCACTGGTAGGGAGCGCTTCCCCCTGAATGGGGCCCTACGCGGCGCGAATCCGGATTAGTCGGGGCTCCATTGAGGGTACCGGATACCGGATGGGAAACCAAAAAAAAAATATACTTCATGTTAAGAAAATACACATATTTAATAAAATCAACCCCTAAAATAACAAAGTGAAAAAATATGTTAATAATATTTAGTTTGAGAACTAAAATAAATTCTCTTGAAAAACGGTACTTTTTAATTCTAAAATTTATCCTCCTAAAGTATATAAAGAAGTAAAGAAAAAAATTAATCTAGATAAGAGTGTATTGGTGAATCTTTATTTTTTTCAATAGTTATTTGTTTAAAAAAAGGTGGAAAAAATAAAAACAAAAAAAAATACATAAAATCCATCGGAAGGTTTGTGTCATCAAGGGAATGGTAGTGATTTTTATGTAAAAATACAACATTGTGTGACTATAATAAAAAATCTATAGTTGTATGACCATTTGTATAAATTACTCAGATTTACATGCACAATCGTTCACAGTAATTTTGACCTTAGCCTGCAATATCGTTTCTTTAATCTTTTCCCTTTTAATGAAGAAAGACAGATTATGTTGTACAAGATTTATGTTATAGTCGGTTAAATTGTACTGATAGCATGTATCTTAACTCTAACTATAAACTTCTTTTCAGTTAAAATTCTACGGAGAAGCATCAAGCATAAAATGTTAATGGACTATGAGCCCATTGTTTTTGCAGGACATAAATGAAAGTGTAGTTAGACTATTTCAATCAACATCGTAGTCAACAAATTGACATCACTTCAGTTGTGGTGTCTTATAATGCATAATCCATATGATGCGGTTGTGTGGTTTGGAAACCCAGAAGTCCCACAACCACCTTTTCTTTTTCTTTCTTAACTTTCAAATACAAGTATAGTGGGATTATTATCACTAATACCTATTTACATCTCTCTTTTCCCCTTTATATCAATTTAATGCTTCCATGTGGAACTCCATTCTATTATTTTTCTCATTCAATGTTTAATTATTTTGATATGGACTTTATCCTGCCCAACATATGTAGGTGTTCTGTGTGGTCCTATCATGAAATGTTTCAATTATGTTATTATATATTTGTTGAAGCTTGTTCCACCATAAATCTAATTCAATAATAAAATAAAATGAGAAAACAAAACATTTTAACTACATATTTCAGTTTTTTTTTTTAAAAAAAAAAAATCTCAAGTCAAGTTATGTATAACTAAACAATTTATAATTAGTAAATTATTTGACACGATTGATTTGTCATGATTTTCTTTTCTTTTCTTTTGATTTTAAATTATACAGCCGGTGTTCAAATTAAGTACATACTTACAATGAAAAGAAAACACTCCATGCCTTTCATTAGATCTTTGAGAGAATGATTTAGTTCAATTTTTAGTTTCTAAAATAAAAAAATAAAATAAAAAGTACTGTATTTATCAGACATTCCAGGGAATCTTTTAATACATTTAAAAGGCCCTAGAAAGGGACTCTTTAACTAGATGTAATGTCTTTGTCATTTATGATTTTTTTTGTAAAGAAGGATCAGACATATAAGCAACAAACAAAGACATGCTAAATGAATGAGACAAATTAAAGAGGAAGTAAATAAAATAAAATAAAATAAAATAGATAAACAAACAACAAAGAAAGGGACCATCACTCACTTCTTCCTCTCCAACAAAATTATCAACACAAGACCTAACAATATTTGTACGTATGACGGCCCCTCTAATGAATGAATGTTGGTGGGCTAACAAAGTATATAAAATCATTGACCTTATTCTAGACTCAACCCATGCAAGTGAACCATCTCCAATTTACCACACTTTTAATTTCTTAGAGTAGATAATATCTAATCCTTTCCTATATTTTCCTATCAATTTATTAATAATTGCATGAGTATATATTAGTTGGTTCTAATACATTCTCTCTCTTTGGCCAAACAATAATTCCGCGAACATCTATCAATTAAATTAGTCTCGAACCCATCAACTATGCATTGCTCTTTTATTATGGTAAAAATTTCGCCCAACAGTCACTTTTAATACAGGTATTTGGTTTGAGGCAACTATTTTTTTGGTCTTACACTAGAGGCCATTTTTGGGCCTTTTACTAAGTAAACATTGACTTAAGTTCTGATCATTGATTGAAGTTCAGTCCGTACGGCCCCTGGACTGAAGTTCAGTCTGAAGTTCCATCTTTAAGGACTGAACTTCAGTCCATATGGCCCTGGACTGAAGTTCCATCTTTAAGGATACTGAAGTTCCATCTTTAAGGACTGGACTGAACTTCAGTCAACATGGCCCTGGACTGAAGTTCTATCTTTAAGGATTGAACTTCAATCCATATGGCCTTGGACTAAAGTTCAATCTTTAAGGACTGAACTTCAGTCAACATGGCCCTGGACTGAAGTTCTGTCTTTAAGGAGTGAACTTCAATCTATATGGCCTGGACTGAAGTTCAATCTTTAAGGACTGAACTTCAATCTGGCCTCTGGACTGAAGTTCTATCTTTTAAGCAAAAGTGGCTACAAACTAAATATTTTGGTAGTAGTGGCCTGTGCCCAAAGACCAGTGGCAAAAGTGGCCTTTCGTTCACTTTTCCCTTTATTATAGGAATTTTTACATAAAAGTACAAATTTTAGAATTTATTTACAAAATATAGCAATATTTTAACAAAATTACCCAATATAAAGGAAATTAAAAGTTAATACAAAACATAGAATAAACATAGCAATATTTTTCCATAACATAGCAAAATCTTACATTCTTCCTCCCATTTTCCTCCATTCACTTATGCTCCCACCATTTCTCCCAATTTTACTTTTACTCCACCCATTTTCCCCAATTTCACTTTTCCTCCTCCCATATCTCATTCTATCTCACTGTATCTCGATGTATCTCAACTACCAACCACATCGTATCTCGTTGTTCAGCACTGTATCTCAACTGTTTCTGCACTATTTCAAGTTGTTTCAACACTGTATCTAACTGTTTCGGCACCGTTTCAGGTTGTTTTGCACAATATCTAACTATTTCTAAACTGTTTCAACATTATTTCATCCCGTTTGTGCGTTGTTTCTCACTGTTTCTAAGCTATTTTCACCTTTTTACATTGTTTCACATTATTTTTTATATTTTGTTTCAGAATTTTTCACTAGTTGTTTTTTACTGTTTCAGTGTTTATCTACACTATTTTTGCTCCGTATCGAATTGTTTCTGCATCGTTTCAGATTGTTTCAGCACTGTATCTAACTGTTTCTGCACCGTTTCAGGTTGTTTTGCACTGTATCTAACTATTTTTAAATTGTTTCAGCATGGTTTCATCCCGTTTGTGCGTTGTTTCTCACGTTTCTAAGCTATTTTCACCTTATTTGCGTTGTTTCATATTATTCTTTACATTTTATTTCAGACTTTTTCACTAGTTGTTCCAGACTGTATCATACCGTTTCAATGCTGTTTCAGACCGTATCAGACTGTTTTAATGTCGTTTCAGACTGTTTCAATGCCGTTTCAAACTGTATCATAGTGTTTCAATGTCGTTTCAGACTGTTTCACTAGTTATTTCAGATTGTTTCAATGATGTTTCAGACGGTATCATACTGTTTCAACGTTGTTTTAGGCGGTATCAGATTGTTCAATAGTTGTATCTACACTATTTTTTTTCATTAACCAACAACGTAAACAACAATAAAAGAACTCAGTAGATCGGGTTTAATGATTTTCCAGTAAGTGATGCAGCCCAAATTGCATCGACACCTACGCTTGGTTTGGAAGTCAAGGCGTGGATGATATGAGCTCGGGCGACGACTTGAAGACCATGCATTGGAGCTCAATCAAAGTAGAGGCAGGGCTGAAACCAGTGAAGGGAACAGGGGAGCCAAAACAGAGCAAAACAGGGGAGCACCTTCAGAGCTCACTGCCTGACGAAGAAGATCTTTTGTCAATCCTGCGCCTTCGCGCCATGTACCACGCGATCGCGTGCCTCAGAATTCAATTGTCATCGCGATCGCTATTCCTTTTGCGCGATCGCGAAGGGTCTTTGAGGAGCAGCGGACCAGAATCTAGGCAAGCCTTGTAATGGGGTGTTATAAATACACCCCTCATTTCATTTATTGTATTAACCAACCTTGAATGTAGAATGATATATTTTCTTGAGTGAATCTCAATGAAGAACCCGTGAACGGGCATGATTTCACTTGGTGGATTCCAAGTTGAACATCGAACCCTCTTTGATCATTCTATTTGCGAGAGCCGAGTGTCTCTTGAGGGTAGTTGCATAGTATAGGTGATCCTTGACTTCACCCGGGGTGTATCGAGACAATTTCCTCGGTGCTACTTAGGTAAACGTTTCAAGCCTCGTCTTGCTTTTTATCTCGATATCGTTATCGATATCGCCTATCTTGTTTTAGTTTCCGCATTATCGTGTTGTTTGTAGCTTCCGCGTATTTTCCATTGCATCAGTTGGTATCAGAGCACGGCTAGGCTTCATTCTTACGAATCCTCGGTCTTGTTCTTGTTATTGTTATCATTGTGTTGTTTGTTCTTTAAATTTGAAGAAAAACAAAAAAATCCAAAAAAACTTGAAAATCACAAAAAAATTGCTAGAAATCGTTGTGTGTTACGATTTTATTGTTGTTTGTTATTGGGGATTGTTTGTTACTGCATTCCCGTTGATTTGGTACCCACGAAACACGATTCGAAGTCGTGAATCAAAATCTTGAAAACTAAATCTCACAAGTTGAGAATTCACAAAATTTGATAGAACTTGTTTTGTGTTGTGAATTCTTGGTTGTTTGATATCGGGGATTGTTCCTTACAGTTTTCCCGTCATTTTGATATCCCCATATCATCATTTGGAGTAGCGGAAAGAAAATCGAAGTTTCTGAATCTTGGAGTTCTTGAAAACTTTTGAGGAATTTACTCCAAATTCTTGAAACAAGTTGTTTGTTCATTGATTGATTGATAAAACCATTGGGACTTGTTTACTTCAGTTGAAAACCCCCTTTGGAAGCCTTAGAACTGAACAACAAGTTGAATTGGGGTGATTTGTGTGCCAAAAACTGAGTTTTCA
This sequence comes from Petunia axillaris subsp. axillaris, assembly GCA_029990575.1. Taxonomy (NCBI): domain Eukaryota; kingdom Viridiplantae; phylum Streptophyta; class Magnoliopsida; order Solanales; family Solanaceae; genus Petunia; species Petunia axillaris. The sequence goes on along the minus strand of JARKNS010000004.1, from coordinate 89,853,493 downwards.
GTCGGGGTTCTGGTTCTGGAACGCAGGCCTGCGCGATCGCGCCCTGCTCCACGCGAACACGCCACTTTTCCCATTTGTTCATCGCGATCGCGCCAATCCTCACCCGATCGCGAAGGGTTTCCAATTTTCCAGAAATCCTGAATTGGGACAGATTGTTCGCAAAGCGTTCGTAACAGTTTCCACTCACCAAAACTCCAATTGTATCATCAAATATGGTGAGTTTGTAGATCACTAACCAAAAGTCATCCAATTCCGAATTCGTTTAGTGGCGATTCGATCTTTGAATATTTGATCGCGTCACTTCCGATTAGTACTTTGAGGGTAACACTTCTACCCAATTAGTACTAATTCATTGTGCGTTTAGGATCTTCGTGCCTAGAAGGAGAGTAGAGCTCAAAGAAGACTCGTAGTATATTTTTGGCTCAAGTGCTCACTTACAAAGCCGTTCGCCCATCGAGTCCCATCAATTCCACTCACCCCGAAGAGTATTTGGTTCTTGTGACTTGAGTGGTTATTGAGATGGTTGTTCAACTACGAGGAAGCCTTTGAGATCAAGCTTGAGTGATCCTACAACCCACTAAATTGAGTGTACCCGAGTGACACTCCAAAGGTGAGGGAGTGAGTGAGGGTTTTTACTCTAACCTCTTTCTCTTGTCTTTACTTTTTGTAGGTACATGGCCGGAGACGTATACGATACCGTTGAGGCCCCCGTAAGTACTTTGGCTTACATATTGGCCAAGGTGAGATCTTTAGACTAACTGCTCGAGAGCCTTGAAAGAAAATGGATCCCGAGTATCCAAAGGAGTACCGAAAGAGGTACTAGTGATGAAATGTTGGGCATTCCCCAACCGTTGGGCATTCCCCAACAAGTGGGCACTCCCCACAACTTGGGCATTCCCCAAGGTGATGATGAGCTTAAAACGACATTTGTGGTACGGAGGAGTTTGGGTGCCATGAGTCTTGCGGAGTCGGAGCATGTGCAAAGAGAGAATCTCTTCCATGCTGGGTGTCGAGTGATGGGGCAAGTGTGCTCAATGATCATTGATTCGGGAAGTTGCGCTAATATAGTAAGTGAGACTTTGATTTCCCAATTGCAATTGCCTACTAGAACACATCCACATCCCTACCGGTTACAATGGTTGAGTGAGTGTGGAGAGTTGAGGGTGGTGAAGCAAGCTTTGGTTGCGTTTGGCATTGGAAATTACCGAGAAAAGGTAATGTTCGATGTAGTTCCTACGCAAGCTTGCCATCTCTTGTTTGGAAGGCCGTGGCAATATGATCGGAGCGTAGTGCATGATGGTAGGACCAACCCTTATACGGTCTTGCACGGTTCTAGAAAGTATGTACTCAAGCCCTTGAAGCCCAAGCAAGTAAGTAATGACTATAAGATTATGAAGTAGTTGAAGGAAGCCGCTAAGGCCAAGTTACCCATGAAACTTGAGCCCGAAACCAACAATCTTATGGTCATGCCCTTGCGAGTTGAGAGTGAAGCATCACCCGGACCTACAATTGGCCTTGAGCGAGAAATGAAAGAAGTAAGGGGAGAGGAAATCTCGAGTGAGAGTGAGGACACACTTTGTTCTAACCATGATTTATCTTCTTCTCCTTCTATTTGTTTTGGCTTATGTGTAGGTACTCTTGGAGGCAATCTTGTGGAGCCTCAACCGGTTGGTAAGAAAGAAAGACAAGAGAATGGAGCTCTACATTGTGAGTTTCATGAAGGAGGACTTGAAAAAGACACTTCAAGTGATGTGAGTAGTCACGGGAGCTACTCAAAAGTAAGTGTTTCTTCACCTTCTCATGAACATGATTCTTCCTTGTCTTGTGAAGACTCAATGCTAGTTGGTGCTTGTAATGCATTTGATGAAATGGCAACTAGTGAAGAGTCTAATGGTCAACTTGTGTTTGCGTGTGACCTAGTAGAGAGGAATGAAAAGCCACATTATGATGTGAGCCCGGTATTCAAAGAACCTCTCTCTAGTGAAAATGTGTTAGTTGACCTTACTTGTGAACCTTGTTATGACACACCACCAATTTTTTATAAAGGGGAGGATGAGATGTGTGATCACACCCTTATTGATCTACTTGCCATTGGTGGACTTATGTGTTGTAGTGGGGAAGGTAGTGACCTTGAGGAGTCTCTAGGGTATGAGATGGATCGATTTATTTTCGATGACTCCTCAAGTGCGGATGATGAACCTAGCTATGATACTATGCTTTTGCTTGACCATGAAATTGAGATGCATGTTTTTACATTCCCATTGTCTGCGAGCATTCTTATTTATGGTGATGAGATGTATCGAGCTAGGGTTGGGAGTGAGTTGGAACCTCCGTGGTGTGAGGGATTTGATCCCATAGACAACTCTTTGTTTGGAGCTTCGAGTGAGGTAGATGATTCTTCTAGTGACCCTAATCTTGTTGGTGCGGGTTATGATGATGAAGAGGCCATTAATAATGCCTTCCTTGAGAGCTTACCTCGTGAGGGGGGTTGTCTTGAGGATGAAATTAGAGGTGAGGAGGTATCTCTTAGTGTGAGTATGGGAGCTCTTAAGAAGGGGAGTGGGATAATTGCTTCTAATTGTGATTTGATTTACTTTGCCTATTCCATCCCACATGTTAACCACACTTTGAGAATTGAGCATGCCAAAGCCATTGTGCCGCAATGTGAAAGTAATGCATTGAAGGTTTGGTATGTTGCTCACGAGCTTAGGGGTCATAGGAACTTTGATTGCTTAATCTTGAATGTTCCGTGTCCTATTGGTCTCTTTGCTTGCGATATTTGTGAGTGCTTGTCACTATGGGGCCAAGAACTTGTTGTCTCCTTGGGAGACATAAGCTTTTTGATTTGCATTGATACTTGGCTCTATCACAAGAGTGAATTTTCCACATCACTTGCTTTCACTCTTGCTGGACTTGCCTACTCGCGTAGTGGAAAGTCTTGGTGCACTAATCTTGAACTTAGGGATCGTAGGGATATTGATAGTTTGATCTTGTATGTGCCATGCCCTATTAATCTCTTTTTTTGTTCTTGTGTTGGGTGCACTTCATTGTTGAACCAAGTACTTGATAGTTCCTTTGGGAACATGAGCTTCTTTGTTGCCCTTGATACTTGGTTGTACCATAAGAGTGTGTTTTCCCACACTTGGTGCAGTAACCTACTCTTGTAGTAGGAGCCTTTGTTTTTTTTTTCCTTTTGATGTAGGTGATACTACCTTGGAGGAGGACGCCTTAATTTCGAGGACGAAATCTTCTCAAGAAGGGGAGGATGATGCAGCCCAAATTGCATCGACACCTACGCTTGGTTTGGAAGTCAAGGCATGGATGATATGAGCTCGGGCGACGACTTGAAGACCATGCATTGGAGCTCAATCAAAGTGGAGGCAGGGCTGAAACCAGTGCAGGGAACAGGGGAGCCAAAACAGAGCAAAACAGGGGAGCACCTTCAGAGCTCACTGCCTGACGAAGAAGATCTGTTCTTCGCGATCGCGCTTAGACCTTCGCGATCGCGAAGGGCTTTTGTCAAGCCTGCGCCTTCGCGCCATGTACCACGCGATCGCGTGCCTCAGAATTCAATTGTCATCGCGATCGCTATTCCTTTTGCGCGATCGCGAAGGGTCTTTGAGGAGCAGCGGACCAGAATCTAGGCAAGCCTTGTAATGGGGTGTTATAAATACACCCCTCATTTCATTTATTGTATTAACCAACCTTGAATGTAGAATGATATATTTTCTTGAGTGAATCTCAATGAAGAACCCGTGAGCGGGCATGATTTCACTTGGTGGATTCCAAGTTGAACATCGAAACCTCTTTGATCATTCTATTTGCGAGAGCCGAGTGTCTCTTGAGGGTAGTTGCATAGTATAGGTGATCCTTGACTTCACCCGGGGTGTATCGAGACAAGTTCCTCGGTGCTACTTACGTAAACGTTTCAAGCCTCGTCTTGCTTTTTATCTCGATATCGTTATCGATATCTTGTTTTAGTTTCCGCATTATCATGTCATTTGTAGCTTCCGCGTATTTTCCATTGCATCAGTAAGAGATAAAACTTCCATTGTTTAAAAAAAAGTAAAAATTAAAACAGATAGTTTTGGGCTGACCAAGGTGCCACAAAGAAGTCCTTGGGATATTGCTACAGCCTTCTCTCTTCTATTTTCAGTAGTGGCCTTTTGTATATCCATCTTTGTTGGGCATAGAGTTTCTAGAACCAAGAACAACCCTTTTACACCCATGAACAATCTTTAAATATGGGCAGGTTCTTGCAGATGGCAACATAGCTGATGACGACGACGATTTACAGATCTGCAATCAAATTCCAAATCACGTCCTCAACTCCGATGATGAAGCGTTCGGAGAATTTCACTGGATCTGAGTGATTCGGAAGATGAGCAATTTGAAGAAGAGGAGGAGATAATGGGAGACGCTTCTGTACGAAGAATGTCGAGAGAGGTGGAGAGCCATCGCAATGCTGTATTGACGGCGGAGAATGCAACGAGAGTGATGGAAGCCATGCGGTGGGGGTGGGGTTAATGTGCGGTGTGCGGGGGGGGGGGGGGGGAGCCATGTACGGTGGCGGTGGGGGTGTTGGGCGGCGGGGAGGCTGCATAGTAAGAGATATTTGTAATTTGGCGAAATAAAAATGAAATGTCTTAATTATTGTGAAATATTGTTAGGAAAAATAATGCTATGGATTGTAATTTGAAAAATTTTTACTATTTTTTTGTAATATAGGGTGTTTGTTTGTATATATGTGTAAAAAAACCCTTTATTATATTACACAACAACATTCTATTAGCTAGTATTGTTTTTTGCTTTATGTTTTATTTCAACTCAAACCTTTCGTACCACATGAATATTAAAAAGACTCAATTAATTAATTAAGCAGAACTTCATTACTTTTTATTATTATTAGTTTTATATATTTTTGTATTTTTATTTTTTGAACTTCGTTACCTTTTGGTTACCAAGAAACTAAAGAATTGAACTTCTATATCATATATTGATCTCTATCTTACTCAGTTTCATTATTTATATATAAAATTTTATTTCTACATCAAAAAATATATGAGAAGTTATCAAAATAATTCAAAAATTGTATACATTCAAAATCACACAATATACTAATGATATTTACCAATTCACTAAATTCTAAAGACAATTTTATGTATATCATATAAGTATATATTTAAACACTTCAAAGAAAACTTTAAAAGACAATAGAATGAAACGTACCGAAAGAACAAACTAATAGGTAAAGCTTAGCAAGGAGCATATAAGACAGACAACCAAAGTGAAAATATGATACCCGCTGAATCGACATGCACAGTAAATAAGCGTGCAAGAAATCTCCAAAACCTCCACCTATCAAATTAAAGCATTAGTTTGATGAGATTTTTACACTCTTTTTTTTTTTTTTTTTTTGAGAATAACATGATAATTATATTGAATTACGGAGGGTTACATAGAGAGTTCATGTGACTGTTTTGAGGCAGTACATGACTTTGATTACATGAGTTCCTACTAGCAAGAGATAGGTTCCTTCTTGGAGGAAGAGGAAGATTTAGGATATTTAGATTTCCTAAAGTGGCAAGATAATTAATAGTACTATCCGATAGTTTTTTGATAACATATTTTCCTTCACGATCATCCAGCATAGCTTGATTAACAAAAGGTGGTGGTAGAACATAATGATATAGAACATTTTCTTTGGACTGTCCAGGAGCTCCTTTAGCTAAGAGATCAGCAACTTTGTTTCCTTGACGGAAGTTATGCCCGATTTGGGGCATCTCCAGCTTCGTTAGTAACAACCTGCATTGAATAATTAAAGACAAATAAGTAGGAGTGGGATTTTCAAGCAAGGTGAGGACCTCAGTGGAGTCCGTTTCTATATCTAATGGCATAAGATTCTGCTCCAAAGCTAGGGATAATCCATAAAGCAAAGCTGAAAGTTCAGCATGGGCATGGTTCAAAGCATGAAGGGAGGAGTGGAAACCAAGGATCCAATCCCCTTGATGTTTCTAAATACCCCTCCTATGCTAGCTTTATTAGAGTTTTGACTATAAGAGCTATCAATATTCAGAGTATAAAAGTTAGGGTTGGGGGGTGCCATCTAACCCTAATGTCCCTATTGTTTGCAAGATTTGTCTCTCTTAAAGTAAGAAGTTTAAATTCAGTTACATCTTTATGAATTTTAGAGTAGCTGAGATGGTTGGAGAGGTTGTGAATATTATTGTGATTCCGGTTAAGCCACAGACCCCACAAAGCAAAAGATAAAAATTCTAACCATGAATAAAATTTCGATGTCATAGAAGGAGAGTGGTCCTTTAAAGTTCTAAGCCAATTTGCAGGAGTTAAATTCAAATTGAGAGGAACACCACAACTTGTCCAAAAAGCTTTAGCAATTGTACAATTCCAGAAAATATGAAAAAGAGATTCATGTTCAGTCTTACACATAGGACAAATAGGGTCGATATTAATACCTATATTGTGGAGATATGAACGACAGGGCAGCCTACTATGTTGGCATTGCCATAAAAGAAATTTTACTTTACGGGGAGTATTAATGTCCCATACCCACTTGAATTCATCATCAGCAGGGGAGGTGTGGCCTAGGAGAACATTGTAGGTTGACTTTAAAGAAAAAATTCCATTGTTATTTAATCTCCAAATCGGGTAGTCTTGCTTAGGGGTTCTACTAGGAGTAGGAGTGGAGAGGAAGATATCTTTAATAAAAGTTGGGAGCTCAAAGGAGATTTTAGAAAAATCCCACCTATTATTATTATGGACCTCACATACTTTAGTATTAATCTCAGTTTTGGTTCGAGAGCCACTAATGAGATTACGCAAGGATTTTTTAATAGGGAGCCAAGAGTTATCCCATAATAAAGTATTCGCACCATGTCCTAGTACCCAATGAGCATTCTCATAGCAGAAAGGAAGGTTTTTTACAATGTTTCTCCAAATAAATGATTGATTTTTAGAGGGTCGAGCATGAAGGTACCTAACACTCAGAATTTTAGACCAAAGAGCCTGTGGGGATGTAAGAAATCTTCATGAGAGGCTAATAAGAAGAGCATTGTTTTTAACATGAGCCTTAGTAATAGATAGTCCACCTAAGGATTTTGGCTTTGTAATGGTATCCCATGATAATAGGTGCATCTTCCTTCTATTATCAGTTGTGCCCCATATAAAATTGTTTTGAATTCTATCAAAGGTTTTGAGTGTCTTCCTAGGAATTTGATGAAGCTGCATGATGTGATTTGGAAGAGTATTGAGAGTTGAATGAACCAAAGTGGTCCTGCCAGCTAGACTAAGAAGATTAACTTTCCAGTTGGAGAGTCTGGATTTGAAACTATCAATCAAGAATTGGTAGTCTTGATGCTTAGGTTTGAGATTGAGAATAGGAAATCCTAAGTATTTTCCAAAGTGTTGGCCAATCTTAAAGTCTAAGATAGACCCTAGAAGAGTGGCTTCTTGGGGATCAAAATTTTTGGAGAAGATAATCTTAGATATCGTAGTATTAATCTTAGCTCGTTATAAGTTGCAAAATAGATCCAATGAGTTCTTTATAGCTAGGGCAGATTTTTTATTAGCTTTGGCCATTAGAGTTAAGTCATCGACAAAGATAAGATGAGAGAGATTGGGGCCTTTGGGAGATATTGTAATAGGGTCTCAAAGGTTCACATCCACTAAATGATTTATGTAAACAGATAGAAGTTCTATAGATAAAATAAATAGGTATGGTGACATAGGATCACCTTGACGGATTCCTCTAGTAGGAGAAAACCAGTTAGTTTTATTCCCATTGATTAAAACTGAAATGCTAGAAGTCGAAATGCAAGATAAGATTAATTTTGAGATTTTAGGAGGAAATTTGAAAAAAGCTAGCATACTACGAATGAATGACCATTATATCCTGTCGAAAGCCTTTTTCAAATCAATTTTAACCAACATCTCCCCCTTCCTACCTTTCATTCTAGCAAATTTTTGAACAAGCTCGTGAATGATTATAACATTGTCAGAGGCTCTTCTATTTTTTATAAAACTGGATTGACAAGGGCTTATGAGATCATCTAGATACGGCTTAATACGATTGGAGATAATTTTCGTAATAATTTTATATGTTGTGTTACATAGCCCAATAGGTCTAAAATTTTTCAAGTGAACAGCGTTGTCAATTTTAGGAATAAGACAAATTATAGTAGAGTTGCAATCACTAGGGATTGTACATTCATTGAAAACTTTATGACAAAAAGCTTTAACGGAAGGACCAACTATATTCCAATAACGTTGGTAAAAGAAAGGGTGAAACCCATCGGGGCCTGGGGCTTTAAAAGGTTTAAATGAGAAAATTACCTTTGTAATTTCTTCATCCCTTAAGGGCTTATCTAAATTTGAAAGATCTGTTTTCGAAAACCATGAGGGTGAAGTAGTTATAGGGTTAATATTAGTAGAGAGTTGGCTGGTAGTAAAAAAGATTACCAAAATAATTTATTACATGGTTTGAAATTTCCTCTTGATTAAAAATTTGATGACCATCATCATCATGAAAATACATAATACCGTTTTTCCTTCTAAGATTAAGTGTTGAGACCTGAAAGAATTTTGTATTTGCATCCCCATAATTTAGCCAGTCAACTCTAAATTTGAGTCTCCAAAATTCCTCTTCATTTCTCAAAATATTGTTATAATCAAGGAGCAATTTAGTTTCCAAGTCTTGAAGAAAAGTACTAGTAGCATAGTGTGGGGAAGTTTTTTGTTCCATTGAATTATGTTGTCCGAAAAAATTTGAGTAGCATCTCGTAGATTTCTATCTAACCATGCATGTTTCACAACATTAATAAAATCAGGATGTGATGTCCACATTGATTCGAGTCTAAAGAGTCTTTGACGAGTAGAATGAGACACTTTATTAAGGCTAATGAGAATAGGGTTATGGTCACTATATGTCTTAGGGAGATGAACAATAGAGGAGTCCTTAAACATGGCGATCCAATCATTAGTAGCTAGGCAACGATCTAGTCGTTCCATTATGAGACCCCTCTTAATTTTATGATGGTTCGACCAAGTGTATTTAGGGCCTTTAAAGCCAAGTCGACAAGGTTACAATAATTTATACACGACCAAAAGTGACTAGCATGATTGTTGTTTATAGGTCGACCTCCCCATTTGTCATTTTGAGACAGGATCTGATTAAAATCCCCCCCAACTAACCAAGGTCCTTTGTATGAATCGTAAATAGATTTAAGGTCATGCCATAATGAAAGTCTATTAACATACGAAGTATTTGCATAAATTGATGAAAATAACCAAGAGTGAGGAAAAAGGGGGTGATTTACCTTTAACATTGCATGCACCTCATTACCTTTGATTTGAATATCGTTAACACTTACCAAGTCTTTTTGCCAAAGTAAGAAAACCCCACCTGATCGTCCCTCAGCAGGAACTTCAGCATAGTCGGAGAAATCAAATCGAACCCTAAGATCATAGTGATCCTCCATTTTTGTCTCAAGCAATGCCACCACTGAAGGTTTATGAATAGCTAAGAGAGCATCAAAATTTCTGCGAAAGTCAGAGGTATTAGCACCTCGAACATTCCAAACAATAATATTAATTTGTTTATCCATATTAGGGTTCAAGATTGGGTTCACATCCATGTCCAGATCAGGGTAAGTTCTCAATGTTGGATTGAGAACAATTACGTACTTTCCTGCCCTCCTGTTGGCTGGAGCCCTCACATCTAGGGAGCATTTGTATAAGTCTTGATAACCTTGTAGAATAACCTTTTTGTCGATGCGCTCCTTGAACAGTAATATCTCTATTTCTCCTAGGTTTACGAACTCCGTGTGACTCTCCCTCACCCTTGGTGCGAGAATGTCGAAGGGGTCTCTCTCCTCTTCTCCTTGTTCTTGTGGATTGGGATGGTGTCGAGGAGAATTTGGTGGCACTGGTGGAGGTGCATCCATTTGCATTTGCATGGGGGCCTGCATGGGAGGTTGAATTGGAGGAGGGGGTGCCATCTGCATGTTCAAGTGATTGTGTATCCCGTTTAGCTCCACATAAGTGAAAAGAGGTTGATTCACAGCTAAGTCCCAGGGAATAAATATAGGGCTTTGTGGAGGCAGAATCCTTGGTGGGAAGAATGGAAGGTCCACCAATGGAGGAGCATGTTGGTTCAATCCCTGGAGAAAGTGTGGCCACGTGTTTGACATGTAGTTGTTCATTGTCATATGCATGCCCTCGCTGACAATGAGAGTAAGGTAGTGAGGATTTTTTATCACCACAAGAGCAGGTTGGCCATTGAGGTCCATTGGGATCGTGAGAGCTTGTCCCCATAATGTTGATTCCAGCCATGATTGAGGCACTTGGTGTTGAGCTGGAGGAAGAGTGAAAATCAGGGGTTGCTCTTGTTGCTCTTGGGGTGGTGGGGGATTTGGAGGATTCATGATTGTAATTTTCTTGTTGAGTGAGTGTTCCTTTAGGAGTTTCCTTACTTGAAGACGAGCTATTGCTCTTGATGTGTGTAGAGTAAGTTTCCCCATTAGTAAATATAGGCAGAGGTAATGAAGGAGAGGAGATAATGTTTGTGCTCGTTTGCATGGTAGGTAGCGTGTGTGAAGTTTGAGTTGTGTCAGCTATGTGTAAGCTAGCAGGATTCAAATTAGAGGGGAAATCATTATGTGAATGTTGTTTGGGTGAGATGGGCGGTGCTTGGATTTCACAATTCGATTGTGTAGTAGTGAGAGTAGGATGTAGTTGTAGGGAATTAGGAGGATTGTCAGAAATAGTTTTGGTAGTAGCTACTTTGTCTGATTTTGCCTTCAATATTTTAGTAACGTCTTCCACGACTATTTCCATATTTGTTGCCTTAGAAGGGGGGGGGGGGTAGGGATTTAGGGCTTCGCGAAAGGGCATTGACTGATGGAAGGGTTATAGAATTTGTTATATTATTTTCATTATTATTATTTTGTAGCACCAAATCTGAATTACACAAATGCGACGCGTCAAACTTATTAATAGAATTAATAATTGAACGTGATTTTTTTTGATATATTTGTTTTGAAGATTTACCTGGGTGATTACCTGATGCATGGATTGATGAAGCAAGGGAATTTGATTTCCCTGTTGGTGAGATGTACACGAAATCAATGGATTTTTTAGGAGACAAATTTTTCTTTTTGGTAAAAGAAACAGTTTTCCACTCGAGCTCCCCTTCTTTGGCTTTGAGTTTTAGTTGAGGTTGATGTATAGAAGGGTTAGGATGTTCAGGAGATGAATTTATTGGATTATAAGGACAAAATTCTTGAAGATGGCTCAAACGACCACATTTGATACAAAGGAATTTTCAGCTTCGTACGTAATATTTTGCTTATGATGCTCGATATAGATATAACTTTTAAGAGGAGTATCCAAAGGGACTTCAACACATAGCCTTGCGTATCTAGTTCGTAATGCCGTTGAGGTCTTGAAATCCACTTTTAATAATTTACCAATTCGACTACCAATTTTTTTCAGGATTCCTTCATCAAAAAATTCCGTAGGTAAGTTTGGTAGACGAATCCAAATTGCAGTGGACATTAATTTGATTTCAGTTGCCACGAAATTTGGCTCCCAACATCGAGTAGATAGTAAAAAACCATTTACGAACCATGGTCCTTCCGTGAGTACTTTATGTAAACTTTCATGTTTATTGAATTTAGCAACATAAAAGTCTTCCCCAAGGTCTATTAGTGGAAAATCTTCCATTAGACTCCATAGTTTCTTGAGCTTTTCAAATAAATATTGATGATGTAGTCTTTTTTCTTGTAGCTTTATTATCACAGAATTTGCCCAAGGAGAGTAAATTCTTTGTCGATCAGCTTGTGAGAGAATAATGTGGTCAAAGGAGCTCTCTTCATCGACTGATGGGGTTTGCATGGAAGGGTGTGAAGTCGATGATGATGGATGTAGGAGTGGAGTATAAGAAATAAGGCATGATTTGGTATTGGACTGAACCAATTTTTCATAGTAGGTAGGCTTAGCATTCAATGCTTGGTTAATATCAATTGGATCGGGAGGTTTGGGAGGTAATAGATGGAGTGTAGTAGAAGGAGTAGCGTCGAGTGGTGCAGACATATGAGATGAGTAAATGAAGTAAGTGATTGAAGGGGGAAGGGTAGAGAGAAGGGGGAGCTTCTCTCACTTACTTTTAGAGAGATTTCCAGTTATGACCACTGATTGTATACAGATTTTTACACTCTTATGATTGCCTAGAGGAATTCAAAGCTCGCCTCACATGTACTTGAGCAATAATTTGGTTTCCATATACATGCACTAATTTCAATTTTTTCGGGAGGTTTACGAAAACACTCATTAAAATTAAAATATTACATATTTTTATCCATAAGTTTCATATTTATCTGTCCTATCCATAAACTATTTACCCGTCCGACTCATCCAGACTTGTATACCATAATTTATGCAATATACCATAAAGGTATACGTATACAAAGATATACATTAATAAAAAGGTAGCGCGGACAAATATTTTATGAATAGTATAATTTTTAATAAATATGTCGAGTAAATATTTTGGATTTCAAAGGTAACTTTCGGTATAATCGCTGGTTCCTTAGGTTGCTTTCGAAGTAACCTTTTAGCGGGTGAAAAACCTAGTAGCATGTTCCCTACCACCACCAAGTGTTAGATGCATGAATCTAGAAACTGATTAACAAGTTAAATTATCTTTATGCTACTAATATAGCTAATATTTTGTCTAAAGGAAGCTCTCAACCAATGGTCATTTAGTTTGATTTTTGATAGTTGTCCTATTGTAATTAGAAAGAGGGATGTAACTAAGGCTGTCCACCGGTCTGATCCGGTCTGGTTCCGGCGCATCTTGCTGGTTTCGGATCGGTCCGACTTAAAAAAAAAAATCGATGGTCTACCGGTGCAGCTGCTCCCCTGCCGTCATGGAAGCGGTACCGCCAAGGGAGAAATGGTCTGATACCGGTTCGACCGGTCCGGTACCGGTTCGGTTCGAAATAATTTTTTTGTTTGATTTTTAAAATAGATTAAAAAATTATTGTAGATAAAAATAAAAAACAAAACAAAAATATTTTATTCAACAATACCAAAATACATTAAGTTGGAAATACATAATTAAAGTGACATACTAGAAAATAAAAACTAGAAAGTAGACTAGAAACTAGAAAAATACATAAATCATAGAAATTTCTCTAGTGCTTCATGCCTTCTTCAACGACTCAATTCATGCCACGCAGATATATTTCCCCAGCACAAGCATCCCATTCTGTGCTATGTTGGTTTTGAAAGTGAGTCAAACTTCCATGTCCCTCCATGAAGTGCTCCGATTTGATAATTCCAAACTTTCTTGCAAAGATTATACTAAGCAGTGGTAGTATCATGATTTTTCGTGACAAATTCCCAAACTTCGGATACAGGTCTTGGTCGGGAAGAGGCTTCAGCACCTTGAGCTTGAGTAGGTTGATTTCCAGACTTTTTCTTTTTTAATAGAAAATAACCCTTGATAGAAAATTTTAGAGATTAATGGATAGAAAATATTGAATTGTGATTAATTTGATGAAATATGGGAGTATTTATAGGAAAAAATAGGTGGGGAGGGGGGGGGGGACTGTTGGGGCGTTTATGGGGTGGGGAAAGGAAAAATAGTTGTTTATGGCTGTTGCCAACGACTATTTTTTAAAAGGGGAGATCTGATTTTTTTGGTTGAGTCGGTCCGAACCAGTCCGGTTCCGGTTCCGGTCCGGCTCGGTTTTGACGACTTAATTTTTTTTTGTTATCTTTTTTTTTTTAAAGTAGTTTTGGAATTTTAGATTAAGTATATGGCTAAAGAAAAAATAAAAAACGTTTATAAATTAATAGCAAGGCCTATAACTTGTTATTTTTTATATAGTATATAGTATATAGTACATAGTATATAGTATATAGTATATACTATAAGATTTAATATTTGCTATTTAGAGTATTTACTATTTTACTAACATAGCTAAATAAAATTGCAAAACTATTTATTAATAAGAAATTATGATAAAAAATTATAACTTAATAGTAAGGTATAACCCTTGTTATTTTTTTCAAAGTAAAATACTAAATAGTAAGTTAGTATAAGTATTTAGTATTTTAGTATTTAAGTATTTACTAATTGCTACCATAGCTAAATAAAATTACAAAACTATTTATTAATAAAAAAATATAACAAACAATTATAACTTAATAGAAAGACATAACACTTGTTATTCTTTTCAAAATAAATACTGAGTATTAAATTCGTATTTAGTATTTAGTATTTAAGCATTGAATTGCAAAAAGTTATAACAAAAATAATTGAAATAAAGGAAAAAAGATCGAAGAATATTAAAAATAATGATAACTTAATAGCAAGGCGTAACTCATTTTATTGAATAATTTTTTATTTTTTTGCAAAGTACATAGATATTAAATTGCAAAACTACATATTAATAAAAAACTTCTCATTTTCTGAATAATTTCTTCTGGCACCTTAGGAGGAACCGGTGACAAAGATTCATCAATTTTCCACACTTCCACCACCTGATAAGATTTCGGATCAATATGTTGTATCTGTTTGTTCATTTCTTCAGGAAATCCAAAATTTCTTCGCTCCGATCTAATCTAATCTCTGAATAATACTGTCGTCTCCATTGCTTCTTCCTTCAATGAATGTCTATGATCTCCAATTTGTAATATTCCTTGGCTAAACGCGCTTTCTAAAGCAACTGATGATGCTTGAATTATTAGAATATCCCGCGCCATTTTTGATAAAACTGGAAACTGTGTTTGTTGATCCTTCCAAAATTGCAGTAGTTGATCACTTCAAAAATACTCAATTTCCATGCAACCATGAAGTAAATAAACATCAAGCTCGTTGAACCCTCTGTTACTCGATTGCCTTTTAGAAAGCCTTTGATTAAGGCTGGAAAAACTTCCCAATCCGGCTGCAGCTCTTTTACGCGCCTGCGTTGAACTTGAACCAGCTCCACTTGGAACACGTAGAACAACATTATCAGCTGCACTCCTATATCTTTTATAAATCTGATGGCAATCTCGAAATACCTGCGCACAAACTTATTCTACACTTGGTGCTTCATCAGCAGTAATTTCCAAACTCCGATAAATTTCTCTAATAAGCATTTCAGTATTAAACCGTTTAA
Source organism: Petunia axillaris subsp. axillaris (assembly GCA_029990575.1). Lineage (NCBI taxonomy): Eukaryota > Viridiplantae > Streptophyta > Magnoliopsida > Solanales > Solanaceae > Petunia > Petunia axillaris. The sequence continues at coordinate 89,838,305 of JARKNS010000004.1, read as the reverse complement.
ACAGAGATGCAATACAGAAGCAATGTAATAAAGTGGTGGAATAGGAAAAACATATTTTTATAATTTTTCAATCATAGAAGCAACGGCTTGTTCATAACCAGGTACTAAGTTATATTCGTTAAGTAATTCTGCTATTCCAGCTATAAATACAACATGGTAGTAACTGTAGCATAATATTGACCGAAAAATTCTTTAATAGCATAAAAAAAATTCTAAAAATTTAAGAAGTTTAAGAACAAGGCTCCAATCAGAATCATCTAGGTGATACTCTACAGCTACTTTACCATTAAAATAGCTAGTTATAGCCATTCGTAAATTGTAAGCAACTGACAAAGAATCATATACAGTGTTCCACCTAGTGAAACTTCCTTAGGAACTCTTCTAGGTTCCAAACCTTCTTTCATACACTCTACCTTAAAGTCCCTCCATCTATCCGGTTTTTTAGATTTAAAAATATAACTAATTGCAAGTCTGACCTTTACAATAGTAGGATTAAATAACTTAAGGCCATTTTTTACAACTAAATTATATATATGACATGCACATCTAACATGAAACAATTCTTCAAAAGGGTTATAACTGACTGCTATCATCCCCCCTCGGTTAGCACGTGATCTACGACTATCATCCCCCCTCGGTTAGCACGTGATCTACGACCGCTATCTGTACGCCTAGTAAGTGCTCTACACACTCCAGACATTATTATAAGTAAAGAAAACACATAAATTATTAAAATATGGGTATATGCTAAAAATAATATTGCAAAAATATTAAAATAGATAATAAGAAGTAAGAACGAGTTTACTTGATGTCGCGTTAGAACTTAGAACTTAGAAGTGAAAGTTGAAACTTGACTGGAACCGCACCGAACAATTTTTCATGCCACTGCAAATATTTTTTGTAATGCAATTAAGAACTTAAACCCTTTTTGCGAGAGCAATTTTGAATTATTTAGCAAATAGTCTTTGTAGAAATAAGAGAGATTGAGAGAGATTTAGAGAGAATATTAGAGAAATTGTGAATAAATTGGTGAAAAATTGTGGTATTTATAGATAAAATAGGTTGGGTTGGGGGGAGAGGATATGGGGTGGGGAAGCATAAAAGAACCCCTTTTTGTCGTTGGCCAACGACTGTTGGTGAGAAGAGCCTTTGCAAACTTCAAGTACAATTTCGCTCCATTGCTTCTTTTGCTTGTGTGTGCCATCTAAGGTCATTTAAATTTGCATTGCGAGCAATTTGATCAATTACTCGATCACTTACGTTATACTATATCCTTTTGAGATAACCACCACCACGGTACGTAACTTCTTGAAAATAATTGATATTTAATAGATTTGTACATTGTCGGGGCCTCGAGGGTACAGATATGATCATGAGAACACGATATCATATGAAAAAGAACTTAATGGTTTCTCAAAGAATCAATATCAACTATACCTGTCATTCGAGCCGGACTAGCTCGGTACCAGACCGAACTAGTAAAAGACCGGACCGGATCGGTTGATTATAAACGGTCCGGGATAAGGAAGAAGCGGGCTACGGGCTGAGCTGGGCTTAAGAAAAAGATCGGTTAGTCCGGAACGGTAAAAGACCGGTATTTGGCCCACCGGTGAACCGGGCCGCACCGGTCTCTCCAGAAATATCTACAGATAAAATGTAACTATTTTATATAGTAGTTAATCGTACTATTGAACATTTTAACCCTCTACTCTGTTGATGCATATTTGACTACATATATCTTCACACCAAGAGACATCTGCATAGTTGAGGCTTTAGTTTGAAATAGTCGCAGCATGATTCATTAATCGAAGCTTGCTCCTCTACTGGCATTTATACTGGATCCAGTGAACAAATAAAATCAAACAAAGTGATCATTCTATTACTAAATGAGATAACTGGTAAAATGGATGTCTTTAAGAATTTTACAATTTTACTGATACTAAAACCCTCTTTGGATTACGCAAAACAATGAAGCAATCAAAGAATATTTTTCAAATGTTCGTTTCCCTTGATTTTCATCTTTTACCCTTGGCACTGTGCTGGACAGGGGAGCGGGTCTGATTGCATCTGCATAGCTGTAAAATAAATGTGTACAGATACTGATATTATTCTGTGATGAATAATTGCAACGCATTTCAATCTTCATCCATATGAAGATATATATATATATATATATATATATATATATATATATATATATATATATATATATATATTAAAGTGGCATCGTCAAATTGTTGTCGAGGGAAATTGAGAAAAAAATAAAAAGATAAAAATCGGACCGGATCGTACCGGTGCTTCATGGGCTAGGGCCGAGCTGAGCTTAAAATTTTGAAAAAAGACCGATTAGGATCGAACCGGTAACAACCCAAACTGGACCGGACCGGGACCGCTGAGCCAACTCTTAACGGGCCGATCCGTACTGGTCCTGGCCCGATTGACAGGTATAAGATCAACTCGACATGCAGGCATATATAGTTGAGATAATATAACTAACTAGATTACATGTACTACACACCTTTCCTTAAAAAGAATCAAGCCGTGATTCTCCATTTAACCTCTGTATGACTATAGAATCATAATCTATAAATAGGTTAAAAGGATTTCTATACCTTATGGTAAAAACTAACAAGTGACTTATAACAATTAGTTACTCATTTATATATCAATCAAGCAGGATATGCTAGCCTAGAAAAATAGAGTAATCTACTACAACTAGCCTAATTAATTGCATTGACATCATAAATTTATTGTTATACTATCCGAGTACATTACTATGACGTAAACCTATTAACTAATCCTTTCCGCAATCAGATTATTGTTAGACGTGGTCCACATGACTTATTGGTTTAATAAATAAATAGCTAAAATATTATTGGATATATTTTGAGGAAGTTATTTGGTAACTCCCCACTACCCACGTGATGGAGAGTGGGTATAAGAGAAGCAGTAACTCCCCAAGTCATGGGTCCTCTCTCTCTGCCATTAAAATAAGAAAAGGTATTCTTCATCTATACCATTCTGAAAAGACAAGAAGGATAAGAGAGAGAAACGAGTTCATAAAATAATTAAGGCTTCTGCTTCAAGTCAAGAGAACGCTATGGCAGGTTCAGGTACGTTTTCTTGAATTACTATTAATATGTTTGACTGTGAAAATCACATCGTTCCACGGTCCTGAAATTATTGAATGCTAACATGTGGTATCCGAGCACGGTTCAGGAACTAATGATTTTTCGTGAAGATAGAACGTATTCTTTCAACTTTGTAAACTCTAATTATGAAATTTAGGATTTACAAATATTTTTGTATTTTTATGATACGGTACTGCTCTATTGGTTTGGGGAATTATTGTATGGTTTCAAAAATTATGTCCAAGTACTTGAAACTCCAAATTACGGCTTTAACTTATGTGTTATCTTTTAGCTTTGATGGAATAAGTACCTAGTTTAGAGATATAATAGTTATAAAGGTTATATGATTGCACCTAATCAATTTGGTTTTGTGATCTTCATTATTAATATAATGGAAAAGGAAACCATTAACACTATAGTTTTGGTACTGGAGACGGGAAACGTTCTTCTTAAGACTACTTCATATAAGTTTGCAATAGCAATTAACTGACTTTGCATAGCCAATATTATATTGACTAATAATAGTTCTTTACAGAACTTTAATCAATATGTATTAGAAAACTTTTGAATCTCATAGAGTCTTATGAAATATAAAAGTGAATTACTTTCATAATTTATTTGGAATTAATTATGTGTGATTCGTTAATCACCAAAGTGGTCGAATATTTATGAAAAATTAACTCCAAAATAAACGAATAATCTTAAATCAATTACCCATTGATCTTGATGCTTAGGAATGCCATAATTTATGGGTCAATTGAAGTTCATGGTTATAGGACATTTATGAATCGCCCAATGGTTGATCGTTTGTTCTTATATTCGTGGAATATTAAAGAGATAATTTAGATGTACCATTAGTTTTGTTTACTTATCCAAAGATAGTAAACATCACTAATAGGTACATTAAAAGTTATCAAATTATGTTAAATTATATTAAGCATCATAATGTCTAAAGTTAGTATTTTGGCGTTTTGCCCAAAGGTGAACATCAAGATACATTTTAAGTCTATATAAACCCATTCCTGAATCTGATATTATAAATAAATCTATAACTCAAAGCGTTGACGAACGCGCATATTTTATCAACAGCTCTAGCTCTTCATTCACATTCTGCTTCTGTTACGGCTTTTAACGAACTGAACTTCTAAGAGTAGTGCGAACAGATCAAATTCAATCTCGGAGCTTTGGATCTTGATGCTGCACTCTACACTGAGAAGCCAGCTGCTATTACTGCAACTAGCACTGCTGAAGAAAAGTTATATTTTAAGCAGTGGGACAGGTATAATAGATTAAGCCTAATGTTCATATGAATGAGTATTGCGGGCAACATTAAGTCTGCTCTTCCCAACACTGAAAGTGCTAAAGAGCTTCTAAGACTTGTAGAAGAATGCTCTCAAACTGTTGACAAGTCTCTTGCTGGGACTCTAATGGGTACTTTGACCACCATGAAGTTTGATGGTTCACGTACCATGCATGAACAAGTCATAGAAATGACAAATATAGCGGCAAGACTTAAGACTCTAGAAATGAAAGTGGATGAAAATTTCCTTGTGCAGTTCATCATCAACTCATTACCGTCTGAGTATGGCCCTTTCCAAATGAACTATAATACCATGAAAGACAAATGGAATGTGCATTAATTGCATGGAATGTTGGTTCAGGAGGAAACAAGGAGAAAAAAAAATCAAAGAACCCACTCCATTAACTTTGTAAGCCATCAAGGAGCTAAAAAGAAGGGAAAGAAGCATGTTAAGGGTAAAAAGAGGAACCCTAATGTTAGTGAGTCCTCTCATCAAGCACGTAAGAAGGAATACAAGAATGATAAGTGTCGTTTCTGTGGTAAACCTGGACACTTTCAGAAAGACTGCCTGAAACGTAAGGCATGGTTCGAGAAGAAAGGTAAGCCTTGTGCTTTTACATGTCTCGAATCAAATTTAACTGAAGTTCCTTATAATACTTGGTGGATTGACTCTGGTTGTACTGTTCATGTTTCTAACACGATGCAGGGATTTCTTATAACCCAAACCATAAATAAAAATGAAAGATTTGTGTACATAAGGAATAGAGTGAAGGCTCCAGTTCAAGTTATATCGGGACGTATCGTTTAATCCTAGATACTAGCGGTCACTTAGACTTATTTGAAACTTATTATGTACCTTCTATTTCTAGAAATTTAATTTCTTTGTCTAAGTTAGACAAGACTGGATACTCTTTTAATTTCGGTAATGGATGTTTTAGGTTGTTTAAGTATAATCATCTCATTGGTTCTGGCATTCTTTGTGATGGTTTATACAAACTAAATCTTGATAATCTGTTTGCTGAAACCCTCTTAACTCTGCATCATGATATTAGAACCAAACGTAGTTTGGTGAATGAACAGTCTGCTTACTTGTGGCATAGACATTTAGGTCACATATCCAAAGAAAGACTGGAAAGATTAGTTAAAAATGAAATCCTTCTAGATTTGGATTTTACGGACCTAAATATTTGTGTGGATTGTATTAAAAGAAAATAAACAAAACACACAAAGAAAGGAGCCACAAGAAGCACACAGCTTCTTGAAATTATGAACACTGATATATGTGGTCCTTTTGATGTTCCATCTTTCAGTAAGAAAAAGTACTTTATCACCTTTATTGACGACTTTTCACATTGTGATTATGTCTATTTATTGCACGAAAAATCTCAAGCAGTAAATGCCTTAGAGGTATTTATTAATGAGGTTGAAAGGCAATTAGACAGAAAGGTGAAAATAATCAGGTCAGATTGAGGTGGTAAGTATTATGAAAGATATGATGAAACTGGACAACACCCTGGTCCATTTGCTAAATTCCTCGAAAAGCGTGGCATATGTGCTCAATACACAATGCATGGCACACCACAACAAAATGGTGTGACAGAAAGGCGTAATCGTACGTTAATTGAAATGGTTAGGAGTATGTTAAGTAATTCATCTTTACCCGCTTCATTGTGGATGTATGCTTTAAAGACTGCCGTGTACTTACTAAATAGGGTTCCTAGTAAGGCAGTTCCAAAGACACCTTTTGAACTTTGGACTGGTAGGAAACCTAGTTTAAAGCACTTGCATGTTTGGGGCTGCCCGACACAAGTAAGAATTTATAATCCACAAGAAAAGAAACTGGATCCACGACAATCAGTGGTTTCTTTATTGGTTATCCAGAAAAATAGGGTGTAGATTTTACTGTCCTAACAATAGTACGAGAACTGTTGAAACTGGAAATGCTAGGTTCATTGAGAATGGTGGAGTTAGTGGGAGTGAAGAACCACATAATGTGGAAATTAGGGAAGTTAGGATGCAAATTCCTTTAACCTATACTTCTTCTAAAGTTGTTGTTCCTGAAGTTGTTGTACCGCCTAACAACCAACTAGAACAACAAATTAATGATCCTGCTATTCAGACTAAAAACATAATCAATGAACCAAGCAGTAGATGTACCTCAAGAAGTTGCATTAAGTAATTCTCAAAGACAAAGGAGAAATGCTATTTCTGATGATTTTTTGGTATATTTACATGAGTCAGAAATTGATCCGGAAATTGATTTGGATAGTTTGGAAATCGATGATGATCCAATTTCATTTTCATAGGCCATTGAAAGTAATAATTCTGATAAGTGGTTAGATTCTATGAAAGATGAGTTGAAATCCATGCAACATAATGAAGTTTGGGACCTTGTTGAATTACCAGAAGGTTACTAAAGAGTCGGGTGTAAATGGGTCTTTAAGACCAAACGGGACTCAAATGGTAATATTGAACGTCACAAGGCCAGACTTGTTGCCAAAGGTTTCACTCAGAAACATGGTCTTGACTATACAGAGACATTTTCACCTCTCTCTAAAAAGGATTCACTTAAAATTATAATGGCTTTGGTGGCTCATTATGACTTAGAGCTACTTCAAATGGATGTGAAAACTGCCTTTCTGAATGGAAATTTAGAGAAAGAAGTTTACATAAATCAACCAGAGGGTTTTGAAATTAAAGGAAAGGAACACATGGTGTATAAACTGAAGAAGTCAATATACGGGCTTAAACAAGCTTCCTGACAATGGTATCTTAAGTTTCATGAAACTGTTGTCGCCTTTGGATTTAAGTAAAACATCGTTGACCGGCGTATATATCTGAAGGTCAGTGGGAGTAAGTTTATAATATTAGTCCTGTATGTTGATGAAATCTTGCTTGCTATTAATGATCTTGGTATGATGCACGAGACCAAGAAATTTCTCTTTAAAAAACTTTGAATTGATAGATATGGGAGAGGCAACCTATGTGATAGGATAGAAATATTCTGAAATAGATCACAAGGATTGTTGGGGTTGACTCAGAAAGCCTATATCAATAAAGTGCTAGAGATATATAGAATGAAAAACTTCTCATCCAATAATATTCCAAATTGGGATGTAACCAAATGAAATATATGCTCACTCATAAAAAATCTGACCATCTAGATATGGTTGGATATTCAGATTCAGATTATGCTGGTTGTGGCATGCTTTGAGGCCAGAGTATGTAGCTATGGAATTGGAATTGTATTTCAGGACTTGGACTAGTCGACATTACTGCCATGTCGCTGAAAATTTATTGTGATAATTCCTCAGCAGTGTTCTTTCCTAATGTTGAGAGCTTGTTTTGAAGTATGACAAACGAAAAGGACTCAGAGGTTCCCACGAAGAACATAGTCCTTTAAATGAAGGGCACGCTTGATCGAAAAGAATTACGGGTTGCAAATCTCTGCGGAACTAGGAGTAGTGGCGCGTGAATGAATATGCATCCTAGTCAGACTAAAAGAGGCGGTGCCCAGGCTGTGTCTTCGAAGAGTGAAAAGGAGTTGGACTTCAACAAGGAAAAGAGTTACTAGGAATCCTGACTTGCCATAATTAAAAGGATTCCTTGTAGGACTCAACTAGGGTTTCAAGACCCGTATAAATACAAGTAGTGGAGACAGCCGTATTTTTTAGTTATTCACAAACAGAGAGTTGAGAGCATACAAAGGCAATCTAGCATCTTTCTACGTGAGTAACCTGGAGAAGACAACTGAAGTGCATGCAGTGTATTGAGTCTAGATATTCTGTCTAGGTTCATTGAGTTGTAAGTTGTCTTAGTTTGAGCTTTCATAGTTTTTACCTATTGGCTTATTGCAGAAGCATTTGTATTAGGTGAACTCTTGTGTAATTACTTGAAAAGCTAGAGTTTAGCTTTGAGTGGTGATTAGGGTCTAGAGTGTAGTCCCTTGGTTACAGAGTTTGTAATCAGAAACTTTGCTCTTGTGTTAGTGGACTCAGTTCTAAAATCCCAGAGTGTGGGTCGTGGTTTTTCTCCCTTGAGCAAGGAGTTTTCCACGTAAAATCCTTGTGATTCCTGTGTGTGAAGTGTGGTGGGTTGCAGTGGTTGAAGCAGTATACTTGCTAAGGTAAGAACTAGGTTCTACGTTCAGAAGAACCAGGTTCTTGAAACGAAAATCGATAGACACTATTCAAACCCCCCCCCCCCTTCTAGTGTCTTTAGGAGGTGCATAGATTATAACACCTAAGAACGACAAGTATATGAAGGGTGTTAAGTCAATAGACTTGAAATATCTTGTCGTTAAAGAACAAGTCCAGAAACATAAAATGTCAATTGAAAATATTAGCACCAAAATTATGATTGCTGATCCTTTGACGAAAGGATTACCGCCCATGGTTTGTGTCTATTTTTGTTTGTGTCTATTCAGGTTCTTAGGCAACATTTGTTTGTCATCATCAAAAGGGGAAATTTGTTGAGAGCTGGTTTTGGAAGCATGACATACAAAAAGGACTCAGAGGTTCCCACGAAGAACCTAGTCCTTGAAATGAAGGGCACGCTTGATCGAAAAGAATTACGGGTTGCAAATCCCTGCGGAACTAGGAGTAGTGGCGCGTGAATGAATATGCATCCTAGTCAGACTAAAAGAGGCGGTGCCCAGGCTGTGTCTTCGAAGAGTGAAAATGAGTTGGACTTCAACAAGGAAAAGAGTTACTAGGAATCCTGACTTGCCATAATTAAAAGGATTCCTTGTAGGACTCAACTAGGGTTTCAAGACCTGTATAAATACAAGTAGTGGAGACAGCCGTATTTTTTAGTTATTTACAAACGCAGAGTTGAGAGCATACAAAGGCAATCTAGCATCTTTCTACGTGAGTAAACTGGAGAAGACAACCGAAGTGCATGCAGTGTATTGAGTCTAGATATTCTGTCTAGGTTCATTGAGTTGTAAGTTGTCTTAGTTTGAGCTTTCATAGTTTTAACCTATTGGCTTATTGCAGAAGCATTTGTATTAGGTGAACTCTTGTGTAATTACTTGAAAAGCTAGAGTTTAGCTTTGAGTGGTGATTAGGGTCTAGAGTGTAGCCCCTTGGTTACACAGTTTGTAATAAGAAACTTTACTCTTGTGTTAGTAGATTCAGTTCTAAAATCCCAGAGTGTGGGTCGTGGTTTTTGTCCATTGAGCAAGGAGTTATCCACGTAAAATCCTTGTGATTTCTATGTGTGAAGTGTGGTGGGTTGCAGTGGTTGAAGCAATATACTTGCTAAGGTAAGAATTAGGTTCTACGTTCAGAAGAACTAGGTTCTTGAAACGAAAATCGGTAGACACTATTCAACCCTCCCTCCTAGTGTCTTTAGGAGGTGCATAGATTATAACAAGTGGTATCAGAGCGGGTCTTCTCGTAAGAGGTTAACACCTTGAGAAGGATCAAAATCATGAGTGCACTATCTACCATCACTGAAGGACAGTCAGTTCAGAGGCCCCCACAGTTTAATGGGCAATACTACGCATGGTGGAAAAATAGGATGGAGAATTACATATGTGCTGAAGACTATCAACTTTGGTTGATAGTTTCTGAAGGAAATCTGATTCCCACCAAAATTGTTGGTGAAGGAACCACTGCCTCAAAAGAACCTAAACTGAAGGAAGAGTTTGAGGAGACGGATTATAAGATGATTGAAAAGAATCACAAAGCCAAATGTCTGGTTATATGTGGACTTGGTCCGGAGGAGTTCAATAGAGTATCATCTTATAAGACGACTAAGGAAATATGGGATGCGTTGCAGGTTGCGCATGAAGGAACCACAGAAGTGAAGGACTCAAAAGGGAGAATGCTGAAGAGACAATTTGAACTTCTCACCATGGGTGAGAAAGAATCAATTCAGGATATGATGACCAGGTTGATCATCATTACTAATGAGATGAGATCTCTGGATATGGAATTTTCTGAAATAGAGATGGTTGATAAAATCCTGAATGTGCTTCCTGAAGCATGGGAACCAAAGATGACCGCCATCATTGAATCCAAACCTCTGAGATCCATAAAACTTGAAGAACTGGTTGGAAGTTTGAAAACTCATGAGATGATGAAGGACTCAAAAGCTAAACCAGCTGTAAAGAAGGACAAGATCCTTGCGCTTGAAGCAACTGAGGAAACCGATGAATATGTTGATCTTCAATCTGTTGAAGCAGCAATGGTAAGTGCCCTAAGACAGAAGCTTAATCTGGGAAGGTTCAAGGGATTCAAAAGAAGTGGCAAGGAGAATTATGGCAGGAAGAACATAGTTGACAGCCCTGATTATTCAGGATGCTTTAAGTGCTTCAAAAAGGATCATGCTGTCGTGGACTGTCCTATGTGGGAAATAGAATGGATGAAAAATAGAGCATCCAAGGAAAAGGAGAAAGAGACGCCAAAGGAAAATGACAAAGATAAGAAGAAGTCAAGACGACCTCCAAACTTCAGAGCAGAAAGGAGAAAGAAGAAGGAAGCCTTCTATGCTACATGGGGACCAACTGATAGTGAATCCGATCATGAAAATGATTCTAAAAATGATCCGCCACTGGCATTAATGGGTATGTCAGACATCAGTTCTGATGAAGAAGATCCTCGAGAGTTTAGAGGAGGAAGAGATCCATCAAGGCCACCTGTGTTCAACGGGATTCATTACAAGAACTGGAAGAAACAGATGAAGACTTTCTTGCAAGCAGCAGACTATAGTCTGTGGCTGATTGTGAAGAGAGGACCTCATGTTCCTGTAAAGAGAGCTGCAAATGGAGTCTTAGTGCCAAAGAAGGTAGAAGAACTAGATCCTCAAGATCTAGATTGGTTACAGGCAAACTCCAAAGCTGAATGGTATCTGAAGAGAGGACTCACCTACGATGTGCTTGCTACGATACTTGAATGCAAGTCTGCCAAGGAAATCTGGGAAAGACTGAAGGAGGTGTACACAGATGACAATCAAAAGAAAGACTCTGCTCTCATGGCAACTAATTGAACTGAAGATGCTCATTCAGCAGAGGTATGTTTATCTGAACTTAAGGAAACTTTACATACACACTCTTCTGAAAACTTGATCTTAATCACTGCCACCTTAATTGAGGGTTATGAAAAGGAGAAGTTTGAAAGGCATAAATTAACTGAAGAACTAAGTAGTCTTTGAACCAAGCACAAGAGTCTCCTAGAACAGAACATTGAACTTGAAGAAGTCAATGCTATCTTGAAAGGGCAAACTCTGGTGTCAAACTCTAAGATCGCTGAACTAGAATTGGAATGCAATCAGTTAAGAGAAAGTGCAAATGGTAAGCAAGTAATAAGTGAAGTTCAAACCTTTCTGGCAAATGAACTGAAAAGAGCCAATGAAATTTTGTATCAGGAAACTGAGAAGAACAAGATTTTAAGCCAAAAGGTTGAAAAATCAAAATTTGAGCTTACTAGATTGACTAAATGGAATAAATCATCAAAGGAATGAACTGGGTTTTTAAAAATTAAAACAAAGGGAAACAAGGATTAGGATTTAAGAAACCACTGCCTCCATATAACCCAAAAAGCAAGTATGTGGCATTACCTTGCAACATGTTATGTACCTTTTGTGGTGAAACTGGACATGTCAAACAAAAGTGCATAAATGTCAGCAAGGCAAAGGCTAAGAACAAAAGAAGTGTTTTACCTAAATGGGCTAGACAAGATTTGATTTATCCATTCTCTAGTAAGAAGGGACCCAAGCTTGTCTGGGTTCCTAAGGCTAACCTCTAATTTGTTTTGCAGGCTGGAGTGAGGGAGAACAACCCAAGTTGGATTCTTGATAGTGGTTGTTCAAGGCACATGACAGGAGATAGAAGAAACTTTCTCTCACTCGCAGCATTTCAAGGAGGCAGTGTGGCCTTCGGAGGAGGAAAAAGTGGTCAAATAATAGGAATTGGAAAGATTGGGAGAACTCTGGATCATGCAATTGAGAATGTTTATTGTGTTGATAGTCTCAGAAACAATCTGTTGAGCATCTCCCAACTATGTGACAGAGGTAACGAAGTGAGTTTCTCGTCTGTAGGATGCATTGTGAAGAACCTACAGAGTGGAGAAATTGTTATGAAAGGAAATAGGGTGAACAATGTATACAAAGCATCGCTGAAGTCACTACCTGAAAATAACCTGACATGCTTGAATGTACAAGAAAGTGACTCTCAGTTGTGGCACAAAAGAATGGGTCATGCAAGTCTCTCAACACTGAATAAGCTTGTACCGAAGGAGCTGGTTCGTAGATTGCCAAGCAAGAGATTTGAAAACATAAAAATGTGTGATGCGTATGTAAAGGGAAAGCATGTGAGATCATCCTTTAAATCCAAGAAGGTGGTAAGTACATCAAAGCCACTGGAACTGTTGCATATGGATCTGTGTGGACCTATGAGAGTCAGGAGTAGAGGAGGAAAGAGATTTGTGTTCGTGATTGTTGATGACTACTCTAGGTACACATGGACCCTGTTCTTGGCAACTAAAGATGAAGCTTTTGACAGCTTTAGAGACTGGGCTGGTGTATTTCAGAAAAGGTTAAGCCTTGAACTCATCAGCATCAGATCTGATCATGGAACTGAGTTTGAGAACTCTAAATTTTCTGAGTATTGTGCAAAGAACAGCATAGATCATAACTTCTCTGCCCCAAGAACTCCCCAGCAAAATGGGGTGGTTGAGAGGAAGAACAGGTCTCTGGAGGATATGGCCAGGACTATGCTGTTGTCAAGTGGGCTTGCAAGAAACTTTTGGGCTGAAGCTATAAATACTGCATGCTACTTGCTGAACAGATGTTCCATCAGACCAATTCTTGACAAGACCCCATATGAGCTACTCAGAGGTAGAAAACCAAATATTGCTCACCTAAGACCCTTTGGTTGTAAATGTTTTGTTCACAACAATGGCAAGGAACCCTTGGAAAAGTTCGATGCTAGGAGTGATGAGGCAATATTTTTTGGTTATTCTACCTAAAGCAAAGCATACAAGGTGTTTAACAAAAGGACACAAACAGTAGAAGAAAGTATGCATGTTGTATTTGATGAATCAGATAAGGCACTGGAGGAGAGTGAGACAGAAGATCAAGTGATTGGCCTAAGTATGGAAGAAGGTGTAAATGAACTGGAAGACTCAGAAGACAAGGAGACATCAGGTGAAAATCTAAGCACACTAGAACAAGGAGTCAACTTGACAGGGGGAACCTCTGATGAAGCTGATGATCCAGCAAGTCAGGAAGAAACCCTCCAGGATAATGCTGCAGGTTCTTCCTGTCATATTCAACTCAGGCCATGGAAACATCAAAGATCTCATCCTTTGGAGAATGTCCTATCGGAATTGGATACAGGAATCATGACCAGGTCAGCTTTGAAGAACTTTTGTGCTTTCTTTGCGTTCCTCTCATCTCTGGAACCAAAGAACATAAAAGAAGCTCTAGAAGACCTAGACTGGATATTGGCCATGCGGGAGGAACTACATCAATTCGAAAGAAGCAAAGTGTGGCACCTAGTTCTTAAATCAAAGGACAGATCTATAATTGGAACAAAATGGGTATTCAGGAACAAACTGGATGAGCATGGTATAGTGACAAGAAACAAAGCGAGATTAGTAGTCCAACGTTACAGTCAGGAAGAAGGAATAGACTATGATGAAACCTTTGCACCAGTTGCAAGGATGGAGGCCATCAGGATGCTAATTGCCTTTGCTACATATATGGAGTTTACACTATACCAGATGGATGTAAAGAGTGCTTTCTTAAACGGCTACCTGAATGAAGAAGTCTATGTGATACAGCCACCAGGGTTTATGAATAATGAATTCCCTGATCATGTTTACAAACTGGACAAGGCTCTCTATGGATTGAAGCAAGCCCCTAGAGCCTGGTATGAAAGACTCTCAGGATTTCTACTGAAGAATGGTTTCTCAAGAGGAAAGATTGACAACACATTGTTCCTCAAAAAGAAAGGAAAAGATCTATTGGTGGTTCAAGTGTATGTCGATGATATCATCTTTGGAGCCACTGATGAGGGGCTATGCAAAGGATTTGCTGATCTGATGGGAAGTGAATTTGAAATGAGCGTGATGGGCGAACTAAATTTCTTCCTTAGGTTGCAGATAAAGCAAATGCCTGAAGGAACTATGATTCACCAGCAAAAATATGTCAAGGAACTACTGAAGAAATTTGACATGGAAGGAGCAAAAGAAATGACTCCTCCCATTGCACCTGGGACGAAGCTGGATTTGGATGAACTAGGTCCTTCGACAAACGAGACAAAATATAGAGGAATCATAGGTTCACTTCTTTATCTCACAGCCAGTCGATCTGACATCGTATACAGTGTAGTACTGTGTGCTAGATTTAAGTCAAAGCCCAAGGAGTCATATTTGACAGCTGTGAAGAGGATCCTGAGATACTTGAAAGGAACTCAGGACCTTTGTCTTTGGTACCCAAGAGGAGGTACTTTTGAACTACATGGTTTTGCTGATGCAGATTATGCAGGTCAGTTGGTGGATAGGAAAAGCACTTCAGGAATGGCACACTTTCTAGGTCCTTGTTTGGTCTCTTGGGCTATAAAGAAGCAAAACTCAGTTGCTTTATCTACTGCTGAAGCTGAGTATGTGGCAGCTGCATCATGCTGTTCATAATTACTGTGGATCAAACAACAACTGGAGGACTTTTGTATCAAGTGTGGAGCAGTGCCAATTTTCTGTGATAACACTAGTGCCGTGAATATTGCCAAGAACCTAGTCCAACATAAAAGAACCAAGCACATTGATATTAGACACAATTTTCTGAGAGATAATGTGGAAAAGGGTCTGATTACTATAAACTCGTGCAGGACTGAAGATCAAATTGCTGACATATTTACCAAAGCATTGAACAAGGTACAGTTTGAGAGGAACATGTTGGAATTAGGAATGACCAAAATATACGGATGACCCAGCAGGTAATCCCTTTATGATTGGTTAGTTAAGTATTCAATTGTTCATGTTTGAATTCTGTCATTAATGTCCAGTCTAACCCTGTACTTGAATAAGTACACTTGTTCAGCCTTTGAGCACCAGGTGAGAATAATGTGATCCCATGAAGAACCTACTATGTACTAAGAAGGAACCAACTAAAGCATGAGGAATCATGTCCAGGTACATTCACACTTCCCTGCATGATAGAAGTCATAACTGAAATTAAATTGTCAATTATACATGTGTCAAGGGAGATCCTCCATGTTCTTATAACTGTCCTAAATTATAGGAACAATTCCTTTTTCGGATAGAATTATAGTTGACTTGTTTGGACCCCCACTACTTAAAAAGGGTATATTAAATGAATCCATAACCGTCAAATCTTTTACTCTTTCCAGTTTTCAGAAATTTCAAAAAGCTGCTTCTCTATTCTACATCATTATTTCTTTGTCTTCCCTAGAAGTTGTCTAATCACCCAAACCCTTTCCCTTTTTGTCGATACACTCAGAATCCCTCTCAATCCAACTACTTCTCCACTTCCACACCAAAGTTCTCTCCCAAAACCTAAAACAGAAAATTCTCTTGAAATCTCAGTGACGATCCATAAAATTCTTCACCATGTTTGCAAAACCACCCCCATCCACTCTCGCACAAAGAATCGCGAGGGCCCGCACAAAATTTCTTCAAAAAGGCGACAATAAATTGGTTAAGAAGATGAGGTCAAGAGCAGTACCTACTACGCCCATTGCACAAAGTTCATCACAATCACCGTCTGAGGTAATCCCTGATCCTATTTCATCTACTCTTGTTGGTTTAGTAGATATAAAGAGTCCTGGTACTACGGATACTGAAACCCTAGTTACAGGACTAGACAAAATTATTGGAGTTGAGCATGATGACAAAATAGATAGGGGGAACCCATGTGAAACAGAGCAAGATAGTGGACAGGATGAACTTAGGGAAGATTTACAGGTGCCTTTGGTTGAAAAGACTGGTGTAGAGTTGGATATAACAGAAAGAGTGAAAGAACAACTTAGGGAACAAGATCTTGTTGAATCCCTCAGAGAAAGTGAAATGGAACCCTATAAAAATGTCGGGAGTACTGAAAAGAATGAGGAAGAATCTGTGCCAAAAGGTCTAGTAGTTGGAGGACTTGGTCTTGGTGAAGCCTCAAAGGGTTTGTGTCAAGCGCCTGTTGCTTGTCCAAATTCCACTGAGGCTGATGATGCAGACTTAAACTGGACAGATTCTGAAGAAGAAGAGAATGGGGAGAGTGTTTTAGAAAAAGTTGAAAAGGAAGAGGTTACTAAGAAAGCAGTAGAACCAAAAAGAAAGAGAAAGTTTGGTGAAGAGGATGAGAGACTGGTAGGTGAGGAAGAAGAAGAGGAGGTTGTGTGTTGTCAAAGAAAACAAAGTAGAGCCTGAAAAAAGGAGGAGACTGGTGAAAGGGGGGAAAGCCAGTATTGAAAACAAAACTGGTTGATGAAGCTAGTGGAGATAGTGATGACAAGACTGTTGATAAGCCTGTTGCCAGGAGGGTTGGCACCAGGTCTGCACTAAAGCAACAGCTGGAGAAGGTTGGTAAATTGGAAAGAACAGTGACAAATGTAAGAGACACAAAGGCAAAAAAGAGGGAAGAAGAAGAAAGGAGAGCTGAGGAAATACAGGAAGAGAGTGATGAGGCTGGAAGTTATACAGAGCCAAGTGACTCTGATACAGATAGTGAAGCTGAGAACAGAAAAAGAAGTAGAGGTAGTGAAGAAGAAGCTGACAGGGTGGCCTTCTTCTCAAAGCATCAGGTGTTGCCTGGCAGCATATTGCATGATGAGAAGGAATTTCACATGAATCCACTGCTGAGAATGATTGCTAACCAGGGATGACTGGGTTTTTTTGCCAAGGAAGAAAGTTTTATGTTGATGAGATCAGAGAATTCTACACAAATTGCAGAGTTAATGCCAGGAGAGTGTTCACCACAGTAAGAGGAATTGGGATAGAGTTTGGGAGACCTGAGCTTGGAGTGATTCTTGACATACCTGCTGAAGGTTATTGCAGGTATATAAAATTGAAATGGCCTAAGAGGACTGATGGGGTGACTCCTCTGGATGTAGTCAACAAGTTCTCAGGAAAACCCAAACTCAGGAAGGAGAGGAAGGTTGATAAGAAGGAGATGGAACCTGCACACCAGTTGCTGTTTGAGTTTGTGCAAAGGTTCCTTCTGCCTAGAGGTGAGAGGAACTGTGAAGCTAGTGCTTTGGACCTGACATACATGGACTTGCTGGACATGTGGGTAAAATTCAATTTGCCTGGGCTGATAATCAGACATATAAAGAGGATTGCTGACACAGAACAAAACCCACATTCCATTGTGCATTCCTACATCCTCCAGCAGGTACTTGAACATTTTGGGGTTCCCCTGGAAGCTGGGAAGAAGCCGACCATTCATCAAATGTTTGGGCACAATGTGCTTAAAAATTGTGACTTCTTCAAGGAAAGCAGAGCTTCTAAGAAACCAATGCAGGCCAAGCAAGAGCTAGCTGAGGAAAGTGAGGACTATGGACTTGAAGAGGCCATTGATGCTGTTAAGAAGCTGGAGACTCATGTCCTTGAGGTGAATACAGAAAATGCAGAGCTCCACAGACAACTGAAGTTGAAGGATCAAGAAATTGATCGTTTGAAGATAGACTGCCATAAGTATGAGGCCGAGCTAGTGATGGAAAGGGCCAGGAATACGAAGCAACTTGAGGCACTTGTCAAACACTTCAACATTCAGCTTTGAGTCCTCAGGTCCTATCCTCATATTCCTCTTTCTACCTGTTGTCTATTCCTTCCAATTCTCCCCTGTTGCATGTGGTGATTGTTTAAAACAATTTATGTTCCAGTTGTGTACTTATTGATGGGGTTGTGTTGATATCACACCCTGGATGATGGGTTTAATTTTCTTATATTTATGACTGTTTCCTGCTTAAGTAATTAGTTCTTGATTGGGCCCTTATTTCTGCTTGTGTTTGCTCTTATTACTGACTTGTTGCCTTGTGCTTTAGACTGGATAGTATTGACAGGTTCATGCAGGTATTTGAATATTTTCGATGATGCCAAAAGGGGGAAGAAGGAAATGTTGGGGTGTTTGTGACCTAATTCATATGTTTCGTTTTTTCTTAAACTTGTTACTTTTGTTTCTGTGCTTTTGGTTTGTGTCTATTCAGGTTCTTAGGCAACATTTGTTTGTCATCATCAAAAGGGGAAATTTGTTGAGAGCTGGTTTTGAAGTATGGCAAACAAAAAGGACTCAGAGGTTCCCACGAAGAACCTAATCCTTGAAATGAAGGGCACGCTTGATCGAAAAGAATTACGGGTTGCAAATCCCTGCGGAACTAGGAGTAGTGGCGCATGAATGAATATGCATCCTAGTCAGACTAAAAGAGGCGGTGCCCAGGCTGTGTCTTCGAAGAGTGAAAAGGAGTTGGACTTCAACAAGGAAAAGAGTAACTAGGAATCCTGACTTGCCATAATTAAAAGGATTCCTTGTAGGACTCAACTAGGGTTTCAAGACCCGTATAAATACAAGTAGTGGAGACAGCCGTATTTTTTAGTTATTCACAAACGGAGAGTTGAGAGCATACAAAGGCAATCTAGCATCTTTCTACGTGAGTAACCTGGAGAAGACAACTGAAGTGCATGCAGTGTATTGAGTCTAGATATTCTGTCTAGGTTCATTGAGTTGTAAGTTGTCTTAGTTTGAGCTTGTTGAAAGCTGGTTTTGAAGTATGACAAACAGGAAGGACACCGAGGTTCATGCAAGGAACCTGAAGAACCTTGTCCTTGAAGGGAAGGGCACGTTTGATCGAAAAGATTGTGGGTTGCAAATCCCTGTGGAACTAGGAATAGTGGCGCGTGGTTGTATACGTATCCTAGTCGGACTAAAAGAGGCAGTGCCCCAGCTGTGTCTACGAAGCATGGAAAAGAGTCGGACGTTAACATGGAAAAGAGTTACTACGAATCTCAACTTACCTTAATTAAGGGGATTCCTTGTAGAACTCAACTAGGGTTGCACGACTCATATAAAAGCCAGTAGTAGAGACAGCCGAGTTTTTGATTTATTATTCACGCACAGAGAGTTGAGCACAAGCAAAGGCGATTCAATAACTTTCTACGTGGATAAGCTGAAGAAGACAACTAAATTGCATGCAGAGTATTACGTCTAGATTTCTTGTCTAGGATTATCGAGTTGTAAGTTGTCATTGTATCGAGCATTCATTGTTTTACCTATTTGCTTATTCTAGAAGCTTATGTATTAGGTAAACTCTTTTGTGATAACTAGAAAAGCTAGAGTGTAGCTTTGTTTAGTGATTAGGGTCTAGAGTGTAGCCCCTTGGTTACAGAGTTTGTAATCTAAAACATTGCTCTTGTGTTAGTGGATTCAGTGCTAAAATCCCAGAGTGTGGGTCGTGGTTTTTTCTCCCTTGAGCAAGGAGTTTTTCCACGTAAAAATCCTTGTGTAGTTTGAGTTCTGTTCTGTGTATGTTCTTGTTAGACGGAGGTAGAAGGAAATTCTAAGAACCTTGTTCTACAGTTGAAAACACAGTTCTTGCGAAAATCGGGAGACACTATTCAACCCCCCCCCCCCTTCTAGTGTCCTAAGGAGGTGTATAAAGTATAACAAGTGGTATCAGAGCGGGTCTTCTCTTGTAAGGTTAACACCTTGAGAAGGATCAGAATGAGTGCACCGCCTACCATTACTGAAGGACAATCGGTTCTGAGTCCCCCACAGTTTAATGGGCAATACTACGCATGGTGGAAAAATAGGATGGAGAATTACATATGTGCTGAAGACTATCAACTTTGGTTGATAGTTTCTGAAGGAAATCTGATTCCCACCAAAATTGTTGGTGAAGGAACCACTGCCTCAAAAGAACCTAAACTGAAGGAAGAGTTTGAGGAGACGGATTATAAGATGATCGAAAAGAATCACAAGGCCAAGCGGTTAGTCATATGTGGTCTTGGTCCGGAGGAGTTCAATCGAGTATCATCATATAAGACGGCTAAGGAAATATGGGATGCGTTACAGGTTGCACATGAAGGAACTACAGAAGTAAAAGACTCAAAAAGGAGAATGCTGAAGAGACAATTTGAGGTTTTTACTATGGGCGAGAAGGAGTCGATTCAGGACATGATGACCAGGTTGACCATGATCACAAATGAAATGAGATCCCTT
Source organism: Petunia axillaris subsp. axillaris (assembly GCA_029990575.1). NCBI lineage: Eukaryota > Viridiplantae > Streptophyta > Magnoliopsida > Solanales > Solanaceae > Petunia > Petunia axillaris. The sequence goes on along the minus strand of JARKNS010000004.1, from coordinate 89,817,704 downwards.
GAGATGGAACTGCCTGAAATAGAGATGGTCGATAAAATCCTTAATGTGTTGCCTGAAGCATGGGAACCAAAGATGACTGCCATCATTGAATCAAAACCGTTAAAATCCATCAAGCTTGAAGAATTGGTTGGAAGCCTGAAAACTCATGAGATGATGAAGGACTCGAAGGCTAAACCATCAGCAAAGAAGGAAAAGACTCTTGCGCTGGAAGCAACAGAAGAAACTGATGAATATGTTGATCTTCAATCAGTAATAGCCGCAATGGTGAGTGCTTTAAGACAAAAGCTCAATCTGGGAAGGTTTAAAGGGTTCAAACGAGGAAACAAGGAGAGTTCGAGTAGGAAGAACATAGTTGACAGTCCTGACTACTCTGGGTGCTTCAAATGCTTCAAAAAGGATCATGCTGTCATGGACTGCCCGATGTGGGAAATAGAGTGGAGGAAGAACAGAGCTGCTAAGGAAAAGGAAAAGGAAACCACTAAGGAATATGATACAGACAAAAAGAAGACAAGACGGCCCCCAAACTTCAGAGCAGAACGAAGGAAAAAGAAGGAAGCTTTTTATGCCACTTGGGGACCAACTGATAGTGAGTCTGATCATGAAAAGGAGGCTGAGGATGACTCACCACTAGCACTAGCAGGCATGACAGACGTTAGCTGTGATGAAGAAGATCCTCGAGAACTTAGAGGAGAAAGAGATCCATCAAAACCACCAGTGTTCAATGGGACTCATTACAATCACTGGAAGAAGCAGATGAAAAATTATCTACAGGCAACTGATTACAGCTTGTGGCTGATTGTGAAAAGAGGACCTCATGTTCCTGTGAAGAGAGCTGTAAATGGTGTCCTAGTGCCAAAGAAAGTGGAAGAACTAGACCCTCGAGATCTGGACTGGTTACAAGCAAACTCCAAGGCTGTGGGGTATCTAAGAAGAGGTCTTACTGAGGATGTGCATGCACGGATACTGGAGTGCAAATCTGCCAAGGGAATATGGAAGAAACTGAAGGAATTGTACATTGCTGACAACATCAAAAAGGACTCTGCTCTTATGGCAACTGATGGAGAGGAAGCAGGAAATTCAGCAGAGGTATGCTTATCTGATCTAAAAGAAACTTTACATACATACTCTTCTGAAAATTTAGTTCTAATCACAGCCACCCTGATTGAAGGATATGAAAAGGAAAAACTTGAAAAGGATAACTTAACTGAAGAACTGAGTAATCTTAGAACTAAGCACAAGAGTCTCCTGGAACAGAATATTGAACTTGAAGAAACTAATGCCATCTTGAAAGGGCAGACTCTTCTGTCAAACTCTAAGATTACTGAGCTTGAACTGGAATGTAATCAGTTAAGGGAAAGTAAGAATGGTAAGCAAGTTATGAGTGAAGTTCAATCCTTTCTGGAAGATGAACTGAAAAGAGCAAATAAAATTCTGTATCAGGAAACTGAAAAAAACAGGATTTTAAGCCAAAAGGTTGAAGACTCAAAACTTGAACTTACCAGACTGACTAAATGGAATAAATCTTCTGAAGCTATGAATTGGGTTCTTGAAAATCAAAACAGAGGAAAACAAGGATTAGGATTCAAGAAACCCCTGCCTCCATATAATCCTAAAAGCAAATATGTAGGTCTACCTTGTAACATGTTATGCACTTTTTGTGGTAAAACTGGTCATGTTAAGCAAAAGTGTGCTAATATCAGCAAGGCAAAGGCTAAAAATAAAAGATGTGGCTTACCCAAATGGGCCAAACAAGACCTGATTTATCCATTTTCTCATAAGAAGGGACCCAAGCTTGTCTGGGTTACTAAGACTAACCTCTGATTTGTCTTGCAAGCTGGAGTGAGGGAGAACAACTCAAGCTGGATTCTGGATAGCGGTTGTTCTAGGCACATGACAGGAGATAGAAGAAACTTTCTCTCACTCGCAGCATTTCAAGGGGGCAGTGTAGCCTTCGGAGGAGGAAAAAGTGGTCAGATAGTAGGCATTGGAAAGATTGGGAGATCTCTGGAACATGCAATTGAAAATATCTATTGTGTGGATGGTCTTAGACATAATTTACTAAGTATCTCCCAACTGTGTGACAGAGGAAATGAAGTGAGCTTCTCATCTGTTGGTTGCATCGTAAAGAACCTACAGAGTGGAGAAGTGGTGATGGAAGGAAAAAGGGTGAACAATGTATACAAGGCATCACTGAAGTCTTTACCTGAGAACAATCTGACATGCTTGAATGTGCAAGAAAGCGACTCTCAGCTGTGGCACAAAAGGTTGGGTCATGCAAGTTTGTCTCAGGTAAACAAGCTGGCTTTGAAGAAACTGGTTCGCGGATTACCAAGCAAGAAATTTGAAAACATAAAAATGTGTGACGCCTGTGTAAAGGGAAAGCATGTGAGAACATCATTCAAACCAAAGAAAGTGGTCAGCACAACAAAGCCACTGGAGCTGATACATATGGATCTATGTGGACCTATGAGAGTCAGGAGCCGTGGAGGAAAAAGATATGTGTTTGTTATTGTGTATGACTACTCAAGATATACTTGGACGCTGTTCTTGGTCTCTAAGGATGAAGCCTTCGAAAGTTTCAATGATTGGGCTGGTGTGGTTCAGAAAAGACTAAGCCTTGAGATCATCAGTATGAGATCTGATCATGGTACTGAGTTTGAAAACTCAAGATTTTCTGAGTATTGTGCAAGGAATGGCATAGATCACAACTTTTCTGCACCAAGAACTCCCCAACAAAACGGTGTGGTTGAAAGGAAGAACAGGTCGTTGGAAGATATGGCTACAACTATGCTGTTAGCAAGTGGGCTGGCAAGAAATTTTTGGGCTGAAGCTGTAAACACTGCATGTTACTTGTTGAACAGGTGTTCCATTAGAGCAATTCTTGACAAGACTCCATATGAGTTGCTCAGAGGTAGAAAGCCAAGCATTGCTCATTTAAAACCTTTTGGTTGTAAGTGTTTCGTTCACAACAATGGGAAGGAACCTTTGGGAAAGTTTGATGCCAGGAGTGATGAGGCGATATTTTTGGGATATTCAACTCAAAGTAAGGCATACAAAGTGCTTAACAAAAGAACACAAAGTGTAGAAGAAAGTATGAATGTTGTATTTGATGAATCAGATAAGACACTGGGAGAAACTGAAGCAGATGATCAAGAAATTGGTTTAAGGAGAGAAGAAACCACAGATGAACTGGAGGACTCAGATGGAAAGGAAGATCTGAACAATTCGGATGAAGGAGTCAATTTGACAGGGGGGAACTTCAGATGAGGCTGATAATCCAGAAAGTCAAGAAGAACCTAACCCAGAGAATGCTGCAGGTCCTTTAAGTCAGATTCAAATCAAGCCATGGAAGTATCAAAGTTCTCATCCACTGGAGAATGTCCTATCTGAGTTGGACACTGGAATTATGACTAGATCAGCATTGAAGAACTTCTGTGCATTCTTTGCATTTCTCTCATCCTTGGAACCAAAGAATGTAAAGGAAGCCCTAGAAGATCCAGACTGGATTCTAGTTATGCAGGAGGAACTTTACCAATTTGAACGAAGCAAGGTGTGGCATCTAGTTCCTAAGCCGAAGGACAGATCTATAATTGGAACAAAATGGGTATTCAGGAACAAGCTGGATGAACATGGGATAGTGACAAGGAACAAGGCAAGACTAGTAGTTCAAGGATACAGTCAGGAAGAAGGAATAGATTATGATGAAAATTTTGCTCCAGTTGCAAGGATGGAAGCCATTAGGATGCTGATTGCTTTTGCCACGTACATGGAATTCACACTGTATCAGATGGACGTGAAGAGTGCTTTTCTGAATGGTTATTTGAATGAAGAAGTCTATGTGGTGCAGCCTCCAGGCTTTGTGACCAATGAATTTCCTGATCATGTTTACAAACTGGACAAGGCTTTGTATGGTTTGAAGCAAGCTCCTAGAGCCTGGTATGAAAGACTCTCAGGGTTCCTGATGAAAAATGGTTTTTCAAGAGGCAAAATTGACAACACACTATTTCTCATGAAGAAAGGAAAGGATTTGCTGGTAGTGCAAGTGTATGTTGATGATATCATCTTTGGAGCTACTGATGAAGAACTGAGCAAAGGTTTTGCAGAATTGATGGGAAGTGAATTTGAAATGAGCATGATGGGTGAACTGAACTTCTTTCTTGGGTTGCAGATAAAGCAGACTTCTGAAGGAACCATGATTCATCAGCAAAAGTATGTCAAGGAACTATTGAAGAAATTTGACATGGAAGGATCAAAGGAAATGACTACTCCTATAGCTCCTGGAACAAAGCTAGACATGGATGAACTTGGTCCTTCGACAAATGAAACGAAATATAGAGGAATCATTGGTTCACTTTTATATCTCACAGCTAGTCGACCAGATATAGTATACAGTGTAGGACTGTGTGTCAGATTTCAGTCAAAGCCCAAGGAATCACACTTGACAACTGTGAAGAGAATTCTGAGATACCTGAAAGGGACTCAAGATTTAGGTCTTTGGTATCCCAGAGGTGGGACTTTTGAACTTATTGGTTTTGCTGATGCAGATTATGCAGGTCATCTGGTGGACAGGAAAAGCACTTCAGGAATGGCACACTTTTTAGGTCCCTGCTTGGTCTCATGGGCTACAAAGAACCAAAACTCAGTTGCTCTATCAACAGCTGAATCTGAGTATGTAGCAGCTGCTTCATGTTGCTCACAATTGCTGTGGATCAACCAACAACTGGAGGACTTTGGTATCAAGTGTGGAGCAGTGCCAATTTTCTGTGACAACACCAGTGCAGTGAACATTGCCAAGAACCCAGTCCAACATAAAAGAACCAAGCACATTGATATCAGACACCATTTCTTGAGAGACAATGTAGAAAAAGATCTGATTACTATGAATTCATGCAGGACTGAAGATCAAATAGCTGACATATTTACCAAAGCTTTGAACAAGGTACAGTTTGAAAGGAACAGGTTGGAGTTAGGGATGACCAAAATACACGGATGACCCAGCAGGTAATTCCTTTGTATTTGGCTAGTTAAGTATTTGATGTGGTTGCTTGAAACTTGTTATAGATGTTTAGTCTAATCTCGTGCTTGTAAAAGTACACTCGTGTTGATGTTTTGATCACAAGACACAAAAAATGTGATCCCATGAAGGACCTACTATGTACTGAGAAGGAACCAGTTTGAACACGAGGAATCATGTCCAGGTACATTCATCCTACTCTGTATGATAGTATTCATAACTGAAATTAAAATTGTCATTCATACGTGTGTCACAGGGGTCTACCATACTCTCGTAACTGTCCTAAATTATAGGAACATTTTCCTTTTTAGGATAGATCTTTTTTTTTTAAATAGCTTGGACCCCACTTCTTGAAAAAGGGCTTATTTAATTAGGCTCATAACCGTCAAAATATGTAACTTCTCCCGGTTCTCGAAAAATTCAAAAAGCTGCCTTTCTATACTACTCATTACTTCTTCCCTTACCTAGACAGTGTCAAATCACCACAGCCTCTTCACTTTGACCACTCTCTCAAATCCCTTACACTTCACCTACTTCTCTTGCTAAAACACCAAAATTCCCTCAAACCCTAAAACAAAATCTTCTTAGAAATCTCAGGAATCACTCATAAATCTTTCAAGATGTCTGATAGACCACCTCCATCTACTTTGGCTCAAAGAATTGCAAGGGCACGCACAAAGTTTCTGCAAAAGGGGGATAGGAAACTGGTAAAGAAGATGAAATCCAGAACCGTTCTCTCAACACCCACCGGTCAAAGTTCATCACTATCGTCACAAGAGGTAATTCCTGAACCTATTGTATCTACGCCTGTTGATCCTGTTAATATAAAGAGCCCTGGAATTGTAGAAAGTGAAACCCTAGTTTCTGAACTAGACAAGATAATGGGTGATCAAGAAAAGGATAGAATAGAGAGGGGGAATCCATGTGAGAGGGAACAAGATAGTAAAAAGATTGATTTTAGGGAAGATGTGCTAGGTCCTGTAGTTTGTGAGTCTGGAGATAAGTTAAATATTGCAGAAAGAATAGTAGAACAGTTTAAAGAACAAGATAATGTGGAAATCTTGAGGGAGGATACAGTAGAACTGAGTAAAGGAGTGAGTGAAACTGTTGAAGTTGTGAAAGAATCTGTGCCTAAAAGTCCTGCAGGTGATGGACTTGGTATTGCTGAAGTCTCAGGGGAGTTGGATCAAAAGTCTGCTGCTTGCCCAAATCCTAATGAGACTGATGAGGCAGATTTTAGTTGGACAGATTCTGAAGAGGAAAGGAACAAAGAAGGTGTTTTAGAACAAGAGGAGATAACTAAGAAAGTTGAAGAAACAAAGAGGAAGAGAAAGTTTGGGCAAGAAGATGAAAAATTAGTTGAGGAAGAAAACGAGGAAGTAGTGTTTGTGAGAGAGAATCTAGTAGAGCCAGAAAAAAGAAGAAGATTGGTGAGAGATGGGAAGCCAGTGCTGAAATCTAGACTGGTTGATGGAGATAGTGTAGAAGGTGATGACAAGGCAGCAGATGAGCCTGTTGTCAGAAGAGTTGGTACCAGATCCTCTTTAAAAGTGTAGTTAGAAAAGCTTGATAAATTGGGAAGGACAGTCACCAATGTCAAAGAAAAAGAAGAAAGAAGCTGGAAGAAGAAAGAAGGGAAGCTGGTGAGGCTGAGCAGGATAGTGAGAATGGGAGCTATGTAGAACCCAGTGATTCAGATACTGATAGTGAGGTGGAGAATAAGAGAAGAAGAAGAGGGGACAATGAAGAAGAAGTGGATGAGAAGCATTTTTCTCTAGGCATCAGGTTCTGCCAGGAAGTATTTTGCATGATGAAAAGGAGTTCCATTTGAGACCTTTGCTGAGGATGATTGGTGATCACGGGTGGCTTGCTGTGTTTTCCAACAGGGACAGGAAGTTGTTTGTGGATGAAGTGAGAGAATTCTATACTAATTGTAGAGTAACTGCCAGGAGAGTGTTTTCTACTGTTAAAGGAATTAAAATAGAATTTGGAAGACCTAAACTGGGGGTGATTCTGGATGTACCTGCAGAAGGTTATTGCAGGTATGTTAAGCTAAAATGGCCAAAAAGACCAGATGGAGTCACCTCTTTGGATGTTGTGAGAAAGTTTTCAGGGAAGCCAAGACTGAGGAAGGAAAGGAAAGTTGAGAAAAAGGAGATGGAACCTGCCCATCAACTATTGTTTGAATTTGTGCACAGGTTTCTTCTGCCTAGCGGTGAAAGGAATTGTGAGGCCAATGCTCTGGATTTGACCTATATGGATCTGATGGATAGGGGGTGAAGATAAATCTGCCTGGGCTGATCATTAGGCATATTAAGAGGATCTCTGACACTGATCAGAAGCCCCACTCGCTTGTGCATTCTTACATTTTTCATCAGATTTTTAAGCATTTTGGGGTCCCTTTGGAAGCAGGAAAGAAGCCCACAATTCATCAGATGTTTGGGATAAATATGCTAAAGAATTGTGATTTTTTCAGAGAGAGCAGAGCTTCCAAAAGGCCAATGCAGGTAAAAGAAGAGCAAGCAGAGGACAGTGAAGACTTTGGTCCTGATGAGGCCATTGATGCAGTGAAGGAACTGGAGAAAATTGTTCTTGATATTAATGCTGAAAATGCTGAGCTCCAGAGACAGTTGAAGGTGAAGGATCAAGAGATTGATCGTCTGAAGATCGATTGCCACAAGTATGAGGCCGAGCTGGTGATGGAGAGGGCCAAAAATACGAAGCAGCTTGAGGCACTTGTCAGACACTTCAACCTTCAGCTTTGATCCTTCCAGTCCTGTCTTCCTACCCCTATCTGATCTTTCCTCCTTCTCATTCTCCTGTGATTGCATGTTTTGGATGTTTAAGACAATTTTTAATTCGGTTCTGTAACTATTAACAGGGTTGTGCTGATGACACAATCTGGATAATGTTTTTAAACTTCTTGTGTTCTTATCTGTTTTTTGCTTAAGTAATCAGGTTCTTGGATGGGCCCTTATTTGTGTATGCTTGTGTTCTTATTCCAAACGAGTTGCTCTGTGCAGTAGACTGAACTAACTTGACAAGTTCCTGCAGGTCTTCGAATCTTTTCGATGATGCCAAAAGGGGGAAGAAGGAATTTGGGGTGTTTGTGACCTAACTCATCTGTTTGTTTTTTATTCTGTTCTCTTGTTTTGGTTTTTTGGTTTATGTCTATTCAGGTTCTTGGGCAACGGTTGTTTGTCATCATCAAAAAGGGGGAATTTGTTAAAAGCTGGTTTTGAAGTATGACAAACAGGAAGGACACCGAGGTTCATGCAAGGAACCTGAAGAACCTGGTCCTTGAAGGGAAGGGCACGTTTGATCGAAAAGATTGTGGGTTGCAAATCCCTGTGGAACTAGGAATAGTGGTGCGTGGTTGTATACGTATCCTAGTCGGACTAAAAGAGGCAGTGCCCCAGCTGTGTCTACGAAGCATGGAAAAGAGTCAGACGTTAACATGGAAAAGAGTTACTACGAATCTCAACTTACCTTAATTAAGGGGATTCCTTGTAGAACTCAACTAGGGTTGCACGACTCATATAAAAGCCAGTAGTAGAGACAGCCGAGTTTTTGATTTATTATTCACGCACAGAGAGTTGAGCACAAGCAAAGGCGATTCAATAACTTTCTACGTGGATAAGCTGAAGAAGACAACTAAATTGCATGCAGAGTATTAAGTCTAGATTTCTTGTCTAGGATTATCGAGTTGTAAGTTGTCATTGTATCGAGCATTCATTGTTTTACCTATTTGCTTATTCTAGAAGCTTATGTATTAGGTAAACTCTTTTGTGATTACTAGAAAAGCTAGAGTGTAGCTTTGTTTATTGATTAGGGTCTAGAGTGTAGCCCCTTGGTAACAGAGTTTGTAATCTAAAACATTGCTCTTGTGTTAGTGGATTCAGTGCTAAAATCCCAGAGTGTGGGTCGTGGTTTTTTCTCCCTTGAGCAAGGAGTTTTTCCACGTAAAAATCCTTGTGTAGTTTGAGTTCTGTTCTGTGTATGTTCTTGTTAGACGGAGGTAGAAGGAAATTCTAAGAACCTTGTTCTACAGTAGAAAACACAGTTCTTGCGAAAATCGGGAGACACTATTCAACCCCCCCCCCCCTCTAGTGTCCTTAGGAGGTGCATAAAGTATAACAGAGCTTTCATAGTTTTTACCTATTGGCTTATTGCAGAAGCATTTGTATTAGGTGAACTCTTGTGTAATTACTTGAAAAACTAGAGTTTAGCTTTGAGTGGTGATTAGGGTCTAGAGTGTAGCCCCTAGGTTACAGAGTTTGTAATCAGAAACTTTGCTCTTGTGTTAGTGGACTCAGTTCTAAAATCCCAGAGTGTGGGTCGTGGTTTTTCTCCCTTGAGCAAGGAGTTTTCCACGTAAAATCCTTGTGATTTCCGTGTGTGAAGTGTGGTGGGTTGCAGTGGTTGAAGCAGTATACTTGCTAAGGTAAGAACTAGGTTCTACGTTCAGAAGAACCAGGTTCTTGAAACGAAAATCGATAGACACTATTCAACCCCCCTTCTAGTGTCTTTAGGAGGTGCATAGATTATAACACCTAAGAACGACAAGTATATGAAGGGTGTTAAGTCAATAGACTTGAAATATCTTGTCGTTAAAGAACAAGTCCAGAAACATAAAATGTCAATTGAAAATATTAGCACCAAAATTATGATTGCTGATCCTTTGACGAAAGGATTACCGCCCATGGCATTTATGTAACATGTTGAAAGAATGAGCATTATTGATAGCAATGTATGACTTTATGTAAAGACTTATGATGATTATGAGATTGACACTTGGAGCTCATTAATGTAAATGTTTCTGCATTACCTGCTTTTCTCTCGTATACATAATGTTGAGAATGATGATGACAGGTTTTAGCTTAGATAAAGATATTCTAAGCATTATTGTTGGACCATTATGTATTAAAGGTTGTGTTGGGTAATAGACTAATATTGTAGTACATGGAAGGAACTATGTCAAAAGTGATGTACAACCGCCATGACTCATATTAGTTGATTTATTTAATAACAACGAATAATGTTCAGATAAAAGGATGATTTAGCTTTATTGTGCACATAATGATTGAAATGTTTATTAAACCATTACATGATATTGTCACGTGTGCCAAGTGGGAGAATGTTAGACGTGGCCCACATGACTTATTGATTTAATAAATAAATAGCTAAATTATTATTGGATATATTTTGAGGAAGTTATTTGGTAACTCCCCACTACCCACGTGATAGAGAGTAGGTATAAGAGAAGCAGTAACTCCCCAAGTCATGGGCTGTCATTAAAATAAGAATAGGTATTCTCCATCTATACCATTCTGAAAAGACAAGAAGGATAAGAGAGATAAACGAGTTCATAAATTAATTAAGGCTTCCGCTTCAAGTCAAGAGAACGCTATGGCAGGTTCAGGTACGTTTTCTTGAATTATTATTAATATGTTTGAATGTGAAAATCATACAGTTCCACGGTCCTGAAATTATTGAATGCTAACAATTATATCACTACTTTTTTTCTACTAGTATATAGGTAATAGGTACTTGGGACACACATATATATCATTTACATGGTTGTCAACTGGAAAGATATAATTTTACCTATGATCAGAGTAATACTTGTGGTTATTTGTATCTTTCGATAAGACCCTATCCTTCATTAGCTTGAAGTTTGTTTGGTTAAGCATTCATTTTATATAATCGCTAGCATCATCTGCTTATAAATTAAGCCAAGCTCCGCGCTGAGCCGCTGAAGCTTATATAAGTGGACCTTCTCCAAATAAGCAACATGCAATCTAAGAGCTAATTCTTTTTAAATATGTTTACATATACAACAAACTATTTTAAGTAACAATTTCTATCTCGATTGGTTTTAATTTACTTAGAACACAAACGGTTCTTGAAGAAATAGCTTGGATGTCCATATATTTTGATGGTAAAGCATCGTACTACTAATTGGCAAGAACTAGCGTAACACATATTCCGTTCTTCTAAGTTAATTATTTTGATTGTTATAAACTTTCAGTTGTTTCGGATGTCATGTACATGTATTCATCTATTCATGTTTTTTTTTTTTTGAAAGAAAAGAAATACTTTCAGATATCGACTTGTAATAAGTTTGTTTCTAAATACTGGTTAACTTTGCTTGAAATCTTTGAACTTTAGAACATTAAAAATAATGTGTAGTATATATATTGGACAGAAAACCAGTTTATTTAGTTTGAAATTTCCATATCTGTTTATTACGAGTCATTCCAAACTCTGTTAAACTCTTTTTGATTTTAAGTCCTACGTATTGTTAGTGTATAAATTATTTTATATCATCAGGTAGTATCATCTGCAATAGACATTTATTGTTTGTAAGTTGTAAATGAGAAAAAAAAAGTTGGAACTCTTAAGCAAAACGTCTTAAATGGTGGAACTGATCGGCAAAGTCATAAGATTGTTAAAGAAAATGGAATTTAAAATCACACATTATTGTCAAATCAAAAGAAGTTTATAGGGAGGCACAGCGAGCCAAACCCAATGCTTAAGGGTTTGAATTATTACTTCTAACAAAGTTCACAATGTTTGCGATTTATGATGATCTTAAGGACACCTCATAAAAATATTCTATAGAGAACGTCAGAATTTACACGAGAGTAATTAATGTTGGGAAAGGAACTATTGATTCTGAGTACGAGTTGAAGGAAATAATTTTGGTTAGAAATACAATAAAGGCTTCTACTTGAATTATCTGATTGCGTAAAATTTGTATACATCAATGGTGCATGAAATTTAAACTCTTTTCTGCAACCACCAAATGAAAATGTCCTTATGTATTTAAATCCAATTGGCCAAAGAAATTGACTTTTTTATTTACACTTCACATAAGTCAAACCTCCAATCAGGTACAAGGATCTAAGTTATTTGCATCGATAGGTTAACCTTTTTTATATTTTAATATGTGATAGCAAGTGACTTATTATATTTATCAGATTATCAATGTAATATTTATCATGATATTTATTTTGTATTGGGATGTTTAAGAAATATACAGCCTACTACGTAAAATTACAAACAGCAGATCATTTTTTTTCATGCATAGCACGTAAAATATTCACCCACATGCCACTTTTGGCACTAGTATTTAGTTTGAAGCCACTTTTTTTTATGGTCTTACATGAGAGGCCACTTTTTGGAACTTCAATCTTTGTGGGCTGAAGTTCAAACCTTGTGGGTTGAACTTCATGCCTAAATTATGAAGTTTCAACTTCAATCTACAAGGGCTGAACTTTTAGGTATAGAGGCGTAAACTTCAACCCTTGTGGGCTGAAGTTGAACTTCCATCCTTGTGGTGGGCTGAAGTTGAACTTCAATCCTTGTGGGCTGAATTTGTGTGAAGCTCAACCCAAAAGAATTGAAGTTCCAAAAAGTGGCCTCTCATGTAAAATCAATAAAAAAAAAGTGGCCTCAAACCAAAGACCACTGCCAAAAGTGGCCTTTGGTGCACTTCGCCCGCATATCACCCATTCGTAAAATTATAAATTTTAGCACTCTTCAAAATAAAAAAACTCTAGCTACCAAATCCCTCTTCCCCTGCCATTGAGACGCGGCACACACCCTCCCCGCCGGCGGTGTCGTTACCTTTTTGTATTTCACTGAAGTTATGTTGTTGATTTTGTCTATATCATTGCTTTGGACAAGTTTATACACACAAATCTCCCATCAAAAAATAAATTATACATACACAAAAAAAAGTAAAAATTCATATAAACATCCTTAATACTAAAGAAATCTAAAACTTTATACATATTTATTCACTCGTATATACTCACTTATACAAATTTATACAATTTTATATACGTGTATAAGCTTGTATAAAATATATAAATTTGCGGCAGACTACTATTTTAGGAAAAGAGTGAGATTCCGGATAAGTTTCACAAATAGAGACCATTTTTGATAAATTTCGTATGTTGCTTGTCTTTTAGTGTAAAAATTCCCTTTGTATTTACTTAAGGGTGAATTACACAAATCTACAACCCTAATAACAAATTTACATAAAACACCGATACTATTCTACTTTACAAAACATACCAATAGTTTCTTCACAAAACATATACAAGTTTCAACAAAAATATGGAAATGAAGCTTTCTTCTTCTCCCCCAAGCCACTGCTTCAGTTCCAGGTATGCCGCCGGCGGCAGGTCGCCGAAAATCTTTTTTTTTTTTTTTTTGTAAATCTGTAAAACAAGCATAAAACATACAAATATACAAGTTCATACTTTAAAAAATATATTTAACCAATAAAAAATACATAAACATACATAAAATTTAAAAATATACAAAACATACATTTTATACACCCACAACATACAAAAGCTATACAAAAATAAATTTTGGGATATGCAAAATACTTTTCACATACAGTTAAATACGAGTATATACAAAAATATACACACACAACAAAAAATATTCCAAAACATACAATTGAAATGTAAAAAATACAGAAATATACAATAACAATACAAAAAATTCAATAGCCATTTGAAAAGATTTTAATGAGTATTTAGGGACAAAAAATACACATACACATTAATACAAAAAGGTATATACATATATACACATTAATACACAAAAAAACAACAATAATACAAAGATATTAAAAAATAATTCAATGTATTGATGCACAAAAAATATACACATACACATAATACAAACCTTATACACGTTTATACAAATAAAATATACATACAAAACCAAAAAAAAAAAAATGATGGAGCAGATAGGAGGTAGAAAGCTCCGGCATCGGAGCAAAAAACAGATCGGAGGAGCAGCCGCCGTGAGAATAGCAGTAGCGATGGGGGTGGTTGCCGACGAGGGGGAGGGGGACGGCGGGGTGGGTGGGTGGATAGGTGGCAGAGGGAAGGGAAAGAGGGAGAAAGAGGGAGAAGAAATTAGGGTTTTGAATTTGGGGGAGTGAGAAATGAAAATGGTATGTTTTGTAAAAATGTAGAAAGTATTGTTGTATAGGGTAAATATTTAAAAGTATTGCTATATTATGTAATTAACCTATTAGAGTAGTTATATGATGTAAATTTTCCTTTACTTAATACGTGACCTATTTTTACAATTTTTTTTCACAGCCTGTGCAAATAACTTAAGCTCGAGTAATAAAGTAAATTGAAACATGATATAATATGACTCTTAGTTACCTTATGCTCACTCGCTTTAATTTATTGTGAAAAGAATCAATGAATGAGCAGCAGACTACACTAATTAAATAATATATATGGCCTGCCGGCACCGGTACCATTGGCCATCGCCGGCTTAAAAATCAGCTGCAGAGCCGTTATACTCTTCTAGACAAAAAAATTGTCCTAACTTTAAAGAAGAAATAGTCTCATTCGATTAATTTATAAAGAACTTTGAAGACATTGAAATTTCAGACATTAAAAACAATCCTTATTGAGATCTCCATCCAATTTTTGTTATTTGTTGGTCTGGAGTTGCACATGGATCAGCCAAGTCTGTTTTGCTCGTATATTCTACCTAGCTAGCAACAGCTACTAAATAGTTTGAATAATTTTCAATTTGCACCCCGACCTATGTATTATTTTACAACGTACACCTTATTCTATGAATTTTAATTATCTATACCTTAATCTCTTCATTTTCTTGCGCAAGTAAAGAAACCACTTTCTTACCATTAATTGGAATGGCAAAATAGGCAAAACACAACTACTATAAAAACGAAACAAAGAATTTAAATTATAAAATAAGAGAATACTACAATAGTTTTTGCTTCAGCTTCCTTTAGGAAAAGAAACAGAGGAAAGCACATTGCTAAACATACTATTTTTACAGGTGGGGTTTAGCTTACCATCAACTCCACTAGCCATTTGACGTATGAATTTTTCTAGTAAATTCTACTCCATAAAGTTTCTTCTTTTTCGCTCTCGTTAGATAATCTCTATGAAATTCTTTCTAGAATTATTCCTGAATTAGAAAGTTGTTGTATAACAAAAACTTTATATAAAATTTTCAACTTACACACAAACTTATCCATTACCTGCTAGCTTAACATATTCATATTATTTTTGCAGAACTTGAGGTATTATTCATTTTGCTCTAATGAGCCTCGCTGTTTCGTCAATTAAAATCATCTCATAAACTCTTTGTTCTCTATAATCTCTTTGAAGTTATCCAACTTGGCACACATAATAAGTCTCCATTATGAACGGAGACACATATTTCTTTTGTTAGTTAATTTTTCTTTTATTTTTTCATTCAAATTCTTTGTTTTGCTTTTATATGTTTTTCCTACTTTACCCTTCTAACTAATTGAAGGAAAGTTGTTTTTCAGGATTGTGAAAAAAATTAAAAAAGTTAGGGTGTAGATCATTAAAAAAGATAAGATAAGGTGTAAGCTGCAAAAAGGTGAATAGGTTAAGGGTGCAAATTGAAAATTATTCAAATAGTTTTGCTGCAAACATCATAAACTCATTTTTTTTTTGGTGATAAATATATCATTTGACAAACTTGAAGCTTAAAGCAAATTAATGGTTAGAAAAGTTCTATTACTTATGTTGGATCTTTTGTAAAGTCTCTTCCATGAGTACTGACTCTGATCAATAGATCAACTGAACTGGCTACCTCCAAAATATGAGAATTTGCAGAACAATGCTCTTATGCTACGATATATTAAATAAATTTAAATTTTCTTATACCTTCAAAAAGAAACAGATACTTTTAGACTTCTTAAGGTCTAAGGACCCCGTTAAACTGCTACCCCAAAAAAATAAAGTTCTTCATTTTGAAAGAAAACGCTAACAAAAAAGAAAATACTGAGACTGACTTTAACATTGTAATTGTAATTTATTAGGGCATTCAATTTGGTGATCAAAGTTCAAATTTTAACTTAAAAATGAGAGCAATAAAGCGGTGTGATAGTAGTGATTTTTATAGTCTTGAATCGATGTGAGATTCATAAGTATTGTACAATACTAGAACAAAAAGTACCATATGTAAGACCGATACAAATAGAAAACTATTATTAGCTATACACAATTAATAAATCAAAATGTATTATTGCACAAACTTTCTGAAATTAATCCATTTGAACTAAACTATAGTCCTTGATTAATCATCTTTGTGAGTATTGGCGTGGAAGCTCTGATGTTGTATAAGATTTTTGCTATTCCTCTCAAGTGACTTTGTTTATGTGTTTATTATACATATATACAAATATACACTCTATATTAAAAAAATAGCAATATTTTTTAAATTACAGTACATAGCATTATTTTCCTAACACATTTTACAATAATCAAGACATTTCATTTTTTATAATTATATTTACACCCACTCTTCTAAAAAACCCAAAAACATTTTCTTTACTTTCCCCAAACAAACCAGCCGCCACCCCCCATTCCTTTCTCACAGATCCAAACATACAACCCGACACCACTGCCTGGAACTACATTGCCTGTATGTTGGCGGCGATGGAAGCTGGTTTATGATTGTGGGTGGCCGAGGAATGTTAGCTCCGGCGAAGATTAATTAGGCAAGAACAATGAATTTTGATCTGCTGCATAAGAGTAGAATTGTATCAAAATCTCATTTTTCTTTCCACTCAAACCATTTCAACTTCTTATATAATCTGCTAAAATCCTAGTGAAGCTTCAAGCTTTGATCTTTTCTCGTGTAATCTGCTAAAATCCTAGTGAAGCTTCAAGCTTTGATCTTTTCTTGTGAACCCACCCCCCCCCCCCCCCCCCCCCCCGCATTTGGCCTAGCACGGTGAAGTGCTTAACCAGCTGAAGCATAAACTCTCACTTAGACTCAAGAAAATTGAGGTAAACTCAACCTTTTCAACCCCAATACAAAGATTCATTATATAGTTTATTTGATTTCCCAAGATGGTATATGTCTTTTTTTTTTTTTTTTTTTTTATAGTGTATCAGTTTCGTTTCCTCGCATGCATCATGAATTTGATTATAATTTTATTGAACAGGACACGTGTCAAAATACTGTGATGTTACTGGAATTAGGTGGATGTGAGATGAGTCATGACATTGGCATTGCGCTAGCTGGCATGCATAAAGGTCTCTGAATGTTTGATTGTTTGTTGACTATATATCAACAGTAAATAAGAGTTGCACTTTGATCATTAATTCATGATGACTTTTTGTAAAAATGTGGTTCCTATAATATCAATGAAATGAAAAGCATTTGTAGTTTGTTTGGTTATTAATTTTATTGCTTCCTTTATTTTTTATTTTTGCTAATATTTTTCTGTTTTTGGTTCCAAATTACATAGTATACACGTTCACTAAAAGAAGAAGATAAAGAAAATTAAAGTTGCACTTGATTAATTTGTGGATGAACATCGTTGAAACAATCTGAAACAACTGTTGAAATAGTCTGATATAGTCTAAAACGACGTTGAAACAGTCTAAAACATCATTGAAATAATCTGAAACAGTTGTTGAAACAGTCTGAAATGGTGTTGAAACACTATGATACAGTCTCGAACGGTTTGTTGAAACAATCTGAAATAACTGTTAAAACAGTCTGAAACGGTGCAGAAATAGTTAGATACAGTGCAAAACAACCTGAAACGGTGCAGAAACAGTTAGATACAATGCTGAACACAACCTGCTACGGTGCAGAAACAGTTGAGATACAGTGCTGAACACAACCTGGAATAGTGCAGAAACAACTTGATATAGTTTGATACGAAGCAAAAATAGTGCAGATACAACGCTGAAACAGTCTAAAATAAATAGTGAAAAAGTCTGAAACAAATGTATAAAATAATGTGAAACAACGCATGAAATAGTTTAGAAATAGTGAGAAACAACACACAAACGAGATGAAACAAATGCTAAAATATTAAAAAAACAACTAGATACGGTTTAGAAATAATTAGATACGGTGCATTACAATGCAGATACAGTGAGATACAACAAAATACAACGAGATACGAGGTAGTTGGTAGTTGAGAAACATTGAGATACAATGAGATACAACGAAATACGGTTAGATACGAGGTGGTTGGTAGTTGAGATACAATGAGATACGATGTGGTTGGCAGGCGAGATACGGTTAGATACGAGGTGGTTGGTAGTTGAGATACAATGAGATACGATATGGTTGGTAGGCGAGATAATGAGATACGATATGGTTGGTAGGCGAGATACGGTTAGATAAAGGTGGTTGGTAGTTGAGATACAGTGAGATACGATGTGGTTGGTAGGCGAGATGCGGTTAGATACGAGGTGGTTGGTAATTGAGATACAATGAGATATGATGTGGTTGGTAGGCGAGATACGGTTAGAGCCAAGGTGGTTGGTAGTTGAGATACAATGAGATACGATGTGGTTGGTAGGCGAGATACGGTTAGATATGAGGTGGTTGGTAGTTGAGATACAGTGAGATACAACGAATTACGATGCAGTTGATAGTTGAGATACAATGAGGTACAATGTGGTTGGTAGGCGAGATACGGTTAGATACGAGGTGGTTGGTAGTTGGTAGTTGAGATACAATGAGATACAAGATACTTGGTAGTTGAGAAACATCGAGATACAGTGAGATACAACGAGATACAGTGAGGATGGGATGAGGAAAAATAAAATTGGGGGAAATAGGAGTAAAAGTGAAATTGGGGGAAATGATGGGAGGAAAAGTGAAATTGGGAGAAATTGGAGGAGTAAAAGTGAAATTGGGGAAAATGGTGGGAGGAAAAGTGAAATAGGGGGATATGGGAGGAAGAATGCAAGGGTTTGGCATGTTATGGGAAAATATTGCTATGTTTTTGCTATGTTTGTAATTAACTTGTATTTTCCTCTATATAGAGTTATTTTGCTAAAATGTTGCGATGTTTGGTAATTAATTTCTAAAAGTTGTACTTTTGTGTAAAAATTTCTCTGTTTATCCGTGGGTGATTTACAGAAATAGGACACTTTCAGCACCATGTCATAGATTTTTCTTCGTTAAGAAAGTCTTAGAAATTTGGCTCTTGTAAAAGAGTTTTTTGGCAATCATCTTTCTATTAGCAAGACATGGTGTTCGTCAAGAGTTTTCCTACAGCGGTAACTACAAACTTTTCACTACGGAGACCAAAATTGTAAGACTTTTCTTATAAAGATAAAAACTATACTAGTAGCGCCAAAACCGTCTATTTTTCACAAAAAC